>CM032455.1:93757816-94067421 GCA_019049505.1 Pachyrhynchus sulphureomaculatus
ACCGTTGAGACTCGTGGTAAGCGAAAAATGTAAAACCTGACCATAAAATAGGAGGCGAGAGTATCATCTGCCAGTTATGTGATTTAGATTCCACATTAAACTGTTCCTGTTTAACTTTACCCAGACGTTAAATGGGGTTGCTTGCCAAAAATAATATCTTTGGTTTATTTCGCTAACTACAAGTATCTCCAAAAATTGTTTACAACGAACCAATAAAATATAATTATGGAGGACAATTTTATTTCTGATTACCAAATAATTTTTTAAGTAAAGAAACAATTTTCGCTTTATCGATCATTTGACTGCTTTGTTCAATTTAATAAGTGAAGTACAATTTGTATTTATGTGAAGTTACGATATTTTATTAACTAGGCTTCAATGAGTATATGTATACATATATATATATATATATATATATATATATATATATATATATATATATATATATATATATATATATATATACAGGGTGCCCCATATAGATGGAATAATGATTCCACAGCATTTATTAATCAGTGTATCGAAAAAATATTTAAATAAAAGTCATAGGATGTTATACGACGCACATGCTGACGTTGACAATAAAATGTTTTGAACTGTCAGTTCGAAGAAATTACGCCATCCTAAATTTTTTTGAATGAAAAATCCTATATATTGTTTTATTTTTGAGTTCTACTAAAAATTCTAGATATTATTTGTCTAACATATCATATGTCTAAATTGAACTATTTTGGAATTATTGATATTTGAAATTAAGGGGATCAAATTTAAAACAAAAAAATTAAGCTGGCTTGTATCAAACATTTCCAGTTAGATAACGACTTAATGCGTCAAAAAATGATTTACTGACGAAAACATTTATTGCTGCGTTTTGTGAAACTGCAATTTGAGCCTAATATCATAATGGTACATTTAACAGAAACTGAAAGAATCACTTTAAGAATGATGGTTGATTACGGAGACCGTTTTTAACGCAGAATAACCGAATCGAGAACTTATTACCCCATACGTAGTTAGCAAAACACCAAAACGATTTAGACAATCAGGTTATGTTAAGGATCGTTCTAAACCTGGACCTCCAAAAGTTAAAACCAGCGATGATAAAAAGTTAGATATTTTATCGGAAATTACAGAAAATCCTCGTACAGCCAGTCGTCAGGTTTGCCTAGACCACAACATAAGTAAAGGTACCTTAAGTCATATACTGAATGAAGGAAAATTGCATCCACACAAACCCATTCTATACCAAGAATTATCCGAAGATGACTACAATAGACGCGTTGAATTTTGCAAGGTCATGATGGAACAAATCAATAATGATCCTAACCTCTCTCTAACTCTCTTGTTTTTTTCTGACGGAGCCACATTTTGTCTTAATGGAAGAATTAACAGGCATAACTGCCGATACTGGTCTACTGAGAATTCCCACTGGATAATCGACAGTCATTCTCAAAGACCACAAAAGACAAACGTGTGGGCAGGGATTTGTGAACGTCATATCATTGGTCCCTTTTTTATCTATGAAAATCTTACAGGAGAGTGGTATTTGCAGTTATTCCAAGAGCAAGTTATTCCAACTTGTGCAGGTTTTTTTCCCGATGGAGATAATTTAGATACCTCTAACAGGATTCTGTGGTATCAACAGGACGAAGCACCTCCTCACTGAAATCAGTGTTCGTAGATATTTGGATGCAATTTTTCCTAACCGATGGATTGGCAGAAGAGGTGCTGTAGAATGGTCTGCAAGGAGTCTTGACCTTACGCCACTCGATTTTTTTTATAGAGTCATTTGAAAACCAAAGTTTACCGAAGCCGACCTGAAATTGCAGAAGATTTAAAAGAAAGAATTCAATATGAAGTAGCGCAGGTCACCCCGGATTCTCTGTAAAATTCTATTCAGGCTGTTTATGACAGATTCAGTCATTGCCTCGCTGTTAACGGTAGCCATTTTGAGCAATTTTTCAGTTAAATATAAACCTAGAGCATTTATTAACAGTTTTTGTCTTTTTTTATTTAAAATTTCAAATGATCATTCCAAAACAGTTCAATTGAGACATATCATATGTTAAACAAATAATATCTAGAATTTTTAGTACGACTCAAAAATAAAATAATATACAGGGCTTTCTATTCAAAAAAATCAAGAAGGCGTAATTTCTTCGAACTGACAGTTCAAAACATTTTATTGCCAACATCAGCGTGTGCGCCGTATAACACCCTATAATTTTTATTTAAACATTTTTTGATACACGGATTAATAAATGCTGTGGAACCATTATTCCATACATATGGGGCACCCTGTATATATATATATATATATATATATATATATATATATATATATATATGTATATATATATATATATATATATATATATATATATATATATATATATACGAGGCTGGTTTGAAAAGTCCGTGCAAAGTCCGAGAGATGGCACCACCGGCGCGTATCGAGGTCATGTTTAGTTAGTAGCATCTCTTGAATGAACGCACACCAAGTTTCAGCCATATTGGTCTATTTCTTTGTGTTTGGTATTCGTGTGAATCAAGGAAGTCGAGTGATTTTCAAGAAATGGACGAAAAAGAATTTCTTGTGGTGATTAAACATTACTTTATGAAAGGCAAAACGCCTCAGGAGACTAAAGAGAAGCTTGATAAACATTATGGTGACTCTGCACCTTCGATTAGAACAGTTTATAAGTGGTTTCAAAATTTTCGGACTGGCCATATGGGCACAAGTGACGCTGAACGTTCTGGACGGCCTGTGGAGGTTACGACTCCAGAAATCATTGATCAAATCCATGATATGGTGATGGATGACAGAAGAGAAGGTGCGTGAGATAGCTAGTGCTGTGGGCATCTCGACTGAACGGGTACATAATATTTTGCATAAACATTTGGACATGAGAAAGCTATCCGCAAGATGGGTGCCGCGATTGCTCACGCTTGACCAAAAACGGAATCGTGTGAAGTGTTGCAAGGATAGTTTGCAGCTGTTCCAGAAGAATGCGGAGGACTTTAAGCGTCGTTTCGTCACTGTGGATGAAACATGGATACATTACTATACTCCTGAGACCAAACAACAATCTAAACAATGGGTTACCAAGGGGGAATCAGCACCAAAAAAGGCGAAGACCGTTCCTTCGGCCGGAAAGGTTATGGCGACTGTCTTTTGGGATTCGCAAGGGATAATCCTCATCGACTATCTGGAAAAGGGTAAAACTATTACAGGTGAATGTTATTCATCGTTACTGGACCGTGTGAAAACCGAGCTGCAAGAAAAAGGCCCGCGATTGGCCCACAAGAAAGTCCTTTTCCATCACGACAACGCACCAGCACACACCTCAGCAGTTGTGGTCGCAAAATTAATGGAAATAGGATTCCAACTCGTTTCACATCCCCCTATTCTCCAGACTTGGCTCCCTCGGACTACTATTTGTTCCCCAATTTGAAGAAATGGCTGGCGGGACAAAGATTTTATTCAAACGAGGAGGTGATTGCAGACACTAATGGATATTTTGCAGAGTTGGACAAATCCTATTATTCGGAAGGGATCAACAAACTAGAACATCGTTGGACGAAGTGTATAAGCCTAAAAGGAGATTATGTCGAAAAATAAAAAAGGTTTACCCCAAACACATAAGTAGTTTTTATTTTTGCACGGACTTTTCAAACCAGCCTTGTATATATATATATATATATATATATATATATATATATATATATATATATATATATTCTAATTCTAATTTGTTTTCTAAACTCTTCTAAAATTCCTCGACTATTCAATAAAATAATAAACATTATAAATTATAACGGTTGTTATCAATAAATAAAACCCTGTGAACGACATGTTTTTAACATTGTAAGCACAAAAGATTAATAGGTTGATAATCAAAATAACTTTATTGTGTACCATAACTAGGAAGTATTTGTTACTTTAAATACTATTAACTAGTAATTTTAAATTTTATATCAAAAGAGTATAGCCTGTCCCACAATATAACATCCTGTTTTTGCCGTTTTAAGTGCGCAATACAAAAATTCTGACCTTTTGTTTATGATAGGTTGCAGAGATGGACTTAAGAATTTTATTCATTAATGCAAATAAATAAAATTATAAGTGTTTTTGGAGATGTTTATTTATAGATGCATGTAAAAACAAATGGATAAGAAGTACAAATATACAGTTTGAATTAATGGGATTTACATGTATAAATAAAAATATATTTTAACTTAAGCCTAATTCGGTTTCAGTGTCATCAGCTGAGGTAATTATAAGTGCTTTTATATTATTTACATAAATATATGAACCTTCAACTTTAACAACGTGCTGAATAGAATTCTTCCAGCTTTCACAAGGTATATCATTTATAACTTTTTTTACTAATTCAACCACTGATACGCTTAAAGTAGAAGAAACATTTTGTGCCCTTATTTTTGATTTAACTTGATGCCAAATATGTTCAATTGGATTAAACACTCAATAATATGGAGGAAGCCGCAAAACAGTGTGTCCCATTTTCTCAGCCATACTATCACAAACATATTTCTTTTTCAATTTATAGTCTTTCAAAACTTCCAAAAGATCACTTTTTTATAATAAAAGTCAAAATAAAGGTTATTTTCTAATACATTTCCGATTTGGTGTTGGCTGCATTAGGAACCTTATTTAGTAGGCCACTACAGTAACTTGCACTGCACTATAACACTCTGTTTGGAAACATTTGGCAAAAGGGAATTTTGAAACCAGTTTTCAAAAAGTTCTGCGGTCGTGTCTTCGTGATAGTCCAAACTAGAATCTTTTATGTTTTTTGCAGATAATAGTAGATGATTTGAAACCCAGCGCTTTTTAGATCCAGCATGCAAAATGGTTATTCATTTACCTTTATTTGAAGGTGCATTAGTCTGACATTTTGTACTGCTGTCAACTCATCATTTTTGCACAGTGTCTTGGGTATCGAACCATGTTTCGTCAAGATAAATTATTGGCCAATTCTCTGATCGATATATGTCGCAAGATTCGTAATCTTTGTGACTCCATCACTATTTGCCTTTTGTTGATTTTTCGGAACGTGAATCCCACTCTTAAGAGAATTCTCTGAAGGGGTTAATCGGCCATGTATATTGGTCCCGCACTGCACTCTTAATTTTATTTTGTCTAGTGTCGGCTCATACATAGAATATATTTTTCTCCTGATGACTTCTTTTTCACAATCGTCTACATGATGCATTTGAAAATCTTTCCGTTTTTCCTGTTCCTGAGTATCGTAGAAATTGGGGTTTTTGTTAGTTCACTGGTTTCTTGCAAAGCATTTTGTTTATTCAAATTTCTTTTTACCAAACTTTCGTAAACATTTTTCACTATTTGTTTAACGTCAAGTGATAAATGTTTTTTCTTGCGATAGCCACTATTGCATTTTTCCCACGGACGCCACATAATTAAAATAGAATCGTTACGTTGTAAGTTGTCAGTAAAACTAAAAATAATATAAAGTTTTCGAATTTTAATCTGGACCTGTGGTCATTAGGCCTATATTAACAAATACTTAAAGGGCTCCAAACCGGGTTACCAGGTAGTAAATATATAGGTAAAAATAGATCCAATATAATTGCAGGTGCAAGTGAGGGCGGTATACAAGGCAGGTAAAATAAAAATATGTTTATCGTAATACTCGGGAACTATGTACAAAACCTTAATAGGGTCGCTTATTGCCCCAGCAAAAAGGCAGGATCTTATATCGTGGGATTTACCATAGATGATATTTAGAAATTATTTACAATTTCTATTGACAACTCGAAAAGGTCTTAAAACATATTTTAGTTGTATTTAAAATCCCCTGAAACCGCCAACTGCCAAAATGAAACATGTCCAAGTTATTAAACTTCATAAAATCATAATCCTAAAGGTCCACTTTTTCAAACGCAAGTTGTGCACCTTTATTTGCATCAAGTAACGCTTTATTTTTAGAGTGTTTCACGGATGAATACTGTTTATATACATATGAGGATTTTACCTTCATACACATACGACAATATAAAATATGAAATTTAACTATTTGTTGCTATGCTAAAATCGTGTCGTTTGTGGGTATTCAAAATTGAAAAAAGTTGCGGAAACTAGTAACACGTGTAAACGGACTGAAAAATGCTATTTATTGGTGTGTTCATACGCAGAGGGTGCCATTTAAATAAAAAATTCTATCTGGCTTTATAATTAGCCTAATTTAACAAGTGACCAATTTTTTATTATCATATTTGACTTGCTTATAAAAAAACTAAGTTTAGTATCCGAATAATTTTTTTGTATGTAGAATAGATAAATAGTGAATTAGGTGAAACATTTAAAAAGAGTCTGTACAATGCACATTTCTACATATTTTGCGTTCAAACCTGATTTCAAATTCTATATTTGGCAGACTCTCAGATAATATCTAAGGCCATTTTTTATTTTTACTTTTGATAGTACCGCCCATGCCTCCGGATATTCAAATTTAAACGAAATTAATTATCTACTATACTATCAAAAATTATTACGGAGGTATAAAATGATCAATGACTTCACAAAACACACCCCAAATAAGTTTTCAACAAAGTTTGTTTCCGATCTTTGTTGAAAATTGATGACTTTGAAATTTTTTTTTTATATATCAGATAAATTATTAAAGGTAATGCACTCGTGATAATTTTCGTTCAATATACATTCTATGAAGAATATTCTAGAAATTTTTCAAAATTTTTTGAACAGTACTTTTCGAGATAAGGGTGGGACACCGCTTTTTGGCAATTTTTTAAAAATAATGCAAAGAAAACTGTGCGCAAGTATTACATTATATATATTTTTGAACTGGTGTTTTCACAAGCTTTCATTTGCCACCCCACTGGATGACCTGGTAAATTCTTTTTTTCACTTTTAATTTCATCCCCCCAAAACTAATCCTTTAAGTCAAAATTTAACTTTCAAAATTACACTACTACTACATATTAGTGTTAAATTTCAACTTTCTATGTCAAATAGTTTCGGAGAAAATCGGGTGTGACAGACAAACAGACAGTCAAACAGACACCAAAGTGATCTTATACGTATTCCGTACCGAACACTAATAATTTTTTTAGGGTCGATAGATTTCGCAGAAACCATTGCAGGAATGTAGTTTGTATGTATCTTTGGTACCGGCTATCAAAATTTCCAATAACACTTTCAACTTCTAGTGCTATTAATTTTCTTACTTGATTATATAAATCTTTGAATTTCTGCGACAATATTCAGTTTTTGTGAACCTCGAAGTATCTATGTTGGAAAAAGGCGATATCTAGCTACTATAGTCAAGAGTGACTGACAGTAGTACACGGGGTGACAAGCTGAACCTCATGTAGAAATGATGTATTAGTGTGGCGCATATTATTAACAAGAACAGCTCTGGAAAACATCAATTAGTATTCAGATAATCGACTCGAGTGCCCCAACTTTTCCTTGATGTTTCATAGAATCAACATTAATAGTTCGAAGTCTACAATCAGGAAATTAACTCTTTGCTGGATAGACTCCAGTTAATGCAGTGTATATTTCAAAGATTAGAGCAGTATTTCATGCATGGAGTATTTGAGATTGGAATAAACTGTTTTTGAGTATACAACTTTAATAATATGCCGAGCTTATCAGAAGTTATTTGCTATTCTTGATCATATCGACATTTACTCCTAAGTAGAGTAAAGAAACAAACTGGTAAAGAGAAAGTTTAAACCATGGATACACCCAAAAGATGAGAAGGCATTTCAGCAGTACATCAGCGATATATAATGGAAAATACAACAGAAACAAATATAAATGATTTAAACAACAAAATAACAGTAACGGTTTGGCACGCACAACACAGATATTGCCCCAGAAGTAATAAAGACCAAAAGATAAGCCAAGATAAAAAGTAAAATGGAGGAAAGAAGACTACTAAGAAGCGACCCAAATGAGGACCCACAAAAGATAACAGCACTAAACAGGAAAATATCAAGAAAAATTATAAATGACCTTAGGAAATACAAAAATGACAAAATTATACAAACTATCGAAAACAATAAGACTATGAAGAAAATGAGGAAAGATTACAAAGGGCAGAAAGGAAATCGTCCAACTTAGAAACAATAAGTGGTCATATTAAGTCTGATTGAGGAGATCTACTGCATAGAGTTGAAGAAGTTTACACAACACTATATATAAGCCAAGCAGATTCAGGAACAAAGGAGAAACCGCTGCTGAAAATACAAAATCAGGGCTTCGATTTTATCCCAGATATATCCCAAGACGAAATACGTAACGCTTTGAACAAAATGAAGAACAACAAGGCTCCAGGGGAGGATGGACTTGTGTCGGAGGCTATCAAACTTGGAGGTTCTGTATTGATAGAGAAAATAAAAGAGCTGTTTAATCTATGTGTGCATAGACAAAACATTCTGGAAAAATGGAACGAGTCCATCACCATTCTAATGCATAAGAAAAGGGACACAACAGATCTCGAAAATTATAGGCCGATCAGTCTCCTAAATCATCTCTACAAATTGTATACTAGAATCGTAACAACTAGATTAGAAAGCAAATTAGAACTATATCAGCCAAGAGAACAAGCTGGATTCCGCTCAAGCTTTGGAACAAATGACCACTTACACTATCTAAAAACGCTAATAGAAAAGTCGATTAAATATAACAGGTCCCTAGTGCTCATCTTTGTTGACTACCAAAAAGCTTTTGACACTGTTGAATTATCTGCCATATAAGAAGCATTAAACGAGTGTCGAATTGACTATCGATACTCAAATATTATGCGTAACGTCTACAACAAGGCTACAACAACAGTGAACTTAGACTCTCCGTCGAAGAAAATAGAAATAAAAAGAGATGTCAGACAAAGAGACACAATGTCACCTGTTTATAACCGTGCTGGAAAAAGCATTCAAAACGTTAGAACGGGAAAACAAGGGAGTAAATATTGATGGAGAGTTGTTCCGTCATTTAAGATTCGCAGATGACATTATCATTATATCTGACAATTTAGGAGAAGCTAAAGATATGCTAAAAGAGCTGCAAAATGCAATTTATAACCACGCAAAAAGTTGGCTTGAAAATAAACTATAAAAAGACAAAGGTGACGATAAACTTAGTTCAGACCGATAAGTCTAGAAGGTAGAGATATTGGGATGACCGAGAGTTACATATACCTGGGTCACGAAGTGAAACTTTGCAGAGACAACCAACCAGTGTGTACTACCGGTTCTTATATACAGGGCAACGACCCTAACCTTCACCAAAAAATTCATACTTAAACTGCAACAAACACAACGTAAAATGGAGAGGTCAATGCTGGATATTACCCTAAGAGACAGGATGAGAAATGAGGAGATCCGCAGAAGAACAGGCGTGGAAGACATACTCGGACTAAAGTGGAGATGGGCGGGGCATGTCGCCAGAATGAAGGACAACAGATGGACAAGGAGGATCCTGCAGTGGAGACCAAGAACGGATAGATGAAGCTGGGGAAATCCACCTACAAGATGGACCGATGATATCAAGAAGGTTTCTGGAAATTGGATGGCAACTGCACAGGATAGAGGAAAGTGGCAGGATATTAAGGAGGCCTATGTCCGACAATGGACAGATCGGGGCTGATTGATGATGATGAGAGAGTCGATTCTAGTGGAATACAGCGTTCTGACATAACTGTCCGGTTTCACAAAATTAACTTTTTTACACTGGCGTTAATATTGATGGTATGTGTGTGAAATCTATAATATGATTGAATATCTGGAATATAGTATATTAGGGGCAACCGTCCGAGACTCTCTATAGGTTTAGTGGTCTTATCAATAAAATATGTAACAGGTTTTGAGTTAGTTAGTGATAATAAGTACTCACGAAAGCTGTATTGTTATTCTCTAATAATATTAAATCTTTTCAGGTCCTTTAACAGATGTGGATTTGTTGCCTTGAAAAACTCGAACGCGTTTCTACCGGAAAATAAATATTCCTTTTCTGTAGGACAAGTTGAAAGGCCTATAAAGACACTTAGTTAGCAATTTTATTGTACTGTAACATGTATAGCTTCATTAGGATAGATTTGGCTTAGTATTGTTAAAGTGTCTTCTTCCGTCGGAGGATCTGGTAGTCTTATTGTAGTATTGATGTAGGTTTTACAGCCATGATGTTTTTCAACTTTCAGACCTCCTTCTGCCATCGATCTTCCCCTGTATTATTAATTAAAGATGCTCGTATTTGCTGTTTCTCATAATATACTCAACATACTGGAGTTTATATGTTTTAAAAGTGTTTAGGACTTCCATCTCTTTTTTTCTTCTTTTGAAACACAATCTTATTTCTAATGTGGAATAGTAGGTGGCGTTTCTTTATAGAAAATCACAATAGATGCATGCACCGCTCTAGGAGGAATTATGCGGGCTACATCCACTGAACACTTTCCATGAAAATACTTGACTCAAGTCGCCAACCATTCCTTGATGTTCCAAGGTATTAAGGTTTCTGGTGAGTTCTAGGTCTCCAATCAGACAAACAGCTCTCTTCTGAAAAAAAAACAATAAATGCAGTATATGTTCGGGACCAGAGCCTCAACCATGGGAGCAGTATTCCATCGTTGGTCGTATTTGAGCTTTGTACAGAATTAACAGTTATTGTGGAGTGTAAAGCATTCTAGTTCGAAATAGTATTCTCCGCTTTTAAAAAGCTTCCTTTGCTATGCATGCGACATTCTCATGCCGAGACATATTTGCTCCCAAGTTAATGCCCAGCAACTGCAGTGACGATGCTAGAGGAATGGAGTGTGAGGTATCAGAAAGAAATTCGATGACTGCCACTTGTAAAGAATGTTCTCTAATGAAACCCGAGAGCCGTAAATTAGTCAACAATCCGTCATGCTAAGCACGGTCGAATGTCTTGGATGTTCAGTTGCGTTGTTCCGAACATGTGTTACATAAGTTAAAGATGTCCTGTTGATCTTTGCTTACGAAAGCCATATGATGATGATCGTTAGAAACGTTAAATCTTTCTAGATATTTTAAAACATGCTAATTGTTTCCATAACTTTCGATATTATTGAAAGCAGTGCGACGGATCGCTAGCTTTTTGGCAAGCGCATTTCGAACAGGAAGGAAATATTCCCTTTCTGTAGGCTAGACTGAAAAATCTACAGTAAATTCGAATTAGATCGCTTGGGCATTTCTCGAATAAAAGGTTATCCAACAGCGTCAAAAGCTCTTTTGGTGTCTAGCTTCATTAAAATATATATTTTTTTTATGGGTCTAGCACACGTGCTGCAGGGAAGTCCCTAAAGCGCTACCAGAGCGACACGTGTGCGGAAAAAGCGATTCAACTTGTTCTTGAATCGCTGTAAATTGTACTCGGTGGGAAACACAGTTCTGGGTAAGCCATTCCAAAGGGATGATGTTCTCCATATAAAAGACTGCTTGAAAAGCGTTGTACGAGGAGTGACAAGCTGAACCTCATACGGATGTGAAGTATCAGCGCGACGTGTACTTCTAACATGCACCGCTCTGGGAGGAATTAAGCCGGCTACATCCTTCGAACATTCTCCATAAAAATGCTTGTAGAATAGACTCAAGTCGCCAACCGTTGTTCGATGTTCCAGCGAATCAAGGCCGCCGGTCAGTTCTGGATTTCCAATCAGACGAACAGCCCTTCTCTGAACAGAATCCAACAAACGCAGTGTATGTTTGGGAGCGGAGCCCCAAACATGGGAGCAGTATTCCATAGTTGGTCGAATTTGAGCTTTGTAAAGAATTAACAGTTGTTGTGGAGTGTAAAGCTTTCTGGTTCGAAATAATATTCCCGACTTTTGAGAAGCTCTCCTTGCTATGTCTGCAACATGTTCATGCCAGGACATATTTGCTCCCAAATTAACGCCCAACAAATGGAGTGACGATGCTAGGGGACTGGAGTGCCCCGACATAACTATGTCGGATTCAGCAACGTTAACTTTTTTAGAAAAAACTACCGCCTGGATTTTTGTAGCGTTAAATTCCACTTGGTTACTGTCACCCCAGAATAGAATTTCTTCCAGGTCTTTGTTAAGTTGAGTGACTTCCTGCTGTCTGCGGATATTCGCCTGAGCAGCCAATGTCCTAGCGTTCAAAGTGAATGAAGAGATACGCGTACTGTCATCTACAAGGTTGTAGATTGGATTTCCGGTCTTTTCCAGCAGATCGTTAATGTAAATGAGAAAGAGACTAGGAGAGAGTAGAGCCTTGGGGCACACCGGCGTTAACAGTAAAGGTCCGTCGACTGCGACTCGTGAAGAACGCTCTCTGAGGAAACATGAGAGCCACCAACAGAACTTTTCAGACATACCATAAGAGCGTAGCTTAGCCAACAGTCCATCGTGCCAAACACGGTCAAATGCTTTGGATATGTCAAGAGCAACCGCTGGAGATTCTCCGAAGTGTTCAATTGCGTTGTTCCAAACATGTGTTACATAAGTCAGAAGATCTCCTGTTGATCTATGTTTACGAAAGCTATATTGGTGATAGCTAATAATGTTGAATCCTTCAAGGTATTTTAGAAGATGCTGATTGACAGCTTTTTCCATGACTTTCATGTGTTTTATGATACGCTATCTGAAGGCAATATAGGGCATCCTTGACTGCACTGTGGGAATAGTGGAAGGTGTTTTTTTCTTGTAATACATCATTTTCGCATTTTAGTAAATAATCTGCGGGTTTACGGTACTACTAACATTTGTAGCATGGGTGTGTTTGCCTTAAGTAGTGGTATAGTTGATTAAGTGCAATTTTGACTTACTTATTAAGAAATCAAATAGATCTTTAACCGTTGAGACAACTGAAAAGTTTGTTTTTAATTTTCTGATTTGGTTCCATTGATTGCTCGTTTACGTTTTGAGCACTGACAAAGATGTTTATCGCGTTAGGGTTCTTGCGTAATTGTTGATAGGCAAGATGTTTGGAACAAACACTTTCTTTGCGTTAGAACGGTATTTCTTCGAAAATGGGATATAAGGCTCTATTTCAGTCAAAATTACATCAGAATACTTCAAAAAGGCCGCGTTAAAATAAACACTTAGCCAAGGGAAAGTTGAAAGATTCATTTTATTAATATTTATAACGATAATCTATATATATATATATATATATATATATATATATATATGTATATATATATCTGTAGACCTTTAAGTAACTCTCTTCGATCCCATTTCAAAGATATACAATTGTTTGCAATTATTATCAGTTGTTTCCAACCAAGCTTCAATATAGTTTAAAAAAAAAGTTAACTCTTTAAAATAAGCGCTTTGATCGGAATGAAAAGAGCTGCATAATGGTGTACTTATGTGCAGAGGTTACTATTTTCAAAAAAATATAGTTAGCTTCGTAAGCTGTCAGATTTGCCTATTAATCATGACTCATTTAGAATATTCTTATTATGTCTGGAAACACTGCAGCAATAAAAGCCAAAACACTGAAATATTTCAACATATATATTTGAAGTATATTGCTTTTAAACTTACTAGATCAGAACTGATCTACTTTTATAGCAATTTCATATTCTAAGGTTAGAATGTTTTCATCATCATCAGCATGCAGTCCATCGTCGGACATAAGCCTCCCCTAAATACATCGATCTTCGGTTTTGTGTCTTGTTTATCCAGTTGTATCCCACTAGTCTTTTTATGTTGTCAGACCATCGGGTTTACAGGCGTCCTCTACTTCTTTTCTCATTCCAGGGCCTCCAGTTGATTACTTTATGGGTTCAGCGATTATCATTGATTCTTACGATATGATCCGCCCATCTCCGCTTCAACCTACTTACCCTCTTAGCTACATCAGTTATCTTGGACCTTCCTCGAATTTCTTCATTAGTCCGCCTATCCCTCAACGATATTACCAACATCCTCCATTCCATGCTCGTTGAGGCGCGCTGGTGATTTGTAATTTGTTGATTCAAAGCCCACGTGTCCGTTCCGTATGTCAATACTGGCAATACGCATTGAACAAATGTGTATTTGGGACATTGGAAAAGAAAATGTTCCGCAATCTGCCAAATGTCAACCAAACCAAGGATAAATCCGCTTTCAATTTTTTTTTGGATATTACTATTTTTTGTCCAAGATATACGTATGAATCTGTTCTTGTGATTTTCGCGTTTTCAATTTTCAGTACTGTTTCTTTATCACATTCGTCATTTGCCATGAACATGGTTTTGGCAATGTTTATCTTCAGATCAATCTTTATGGACTTGTTGTTAAGTTTGCTCAGCATTTCTTCCAATTCTTCTTTGTTGTTAGATATTAGCACAATACCATCTGCAAATCGCAAATGATTAAGAATGTTTTACAACGTCATAAACTACAAAGATAAGAACAAATTACTTCATCTATGATAACATCGATTCCCTACATATTATAGTAATAATTTTTCTTAAAAAGAGTAATATTCTCGAGACTTATTTTAAGCACACTTTTTCTATATTAACCCATACAACTAACTATGGGCATAATTATTTGGTAATAAAACCATGCCTGCTTACCAACGAGTATATTATTTCCAAATGAAGAAGTGTTTATACCACTTTTAAATACGATTATTCCAAACTTCAGTATTTTTCGCCACTTTTATTATCTTAAAAAACAACATCACCACTTCATGCAATGCTGCTATTCATATAACCTCAAAATAGCCTTGAAACCGTTATCCTTTGCCATGACAGCTTTTCGAATGCAAAAAAATGCGTCCAAAGCTGTTCAAATGATTTGTCTAACTATGGAAGAAGGTGCATTTGAGAAAAAAAATACAGGCTGTAGTTGTCCATCCTACCCGAGACTACGAAAGCCTGTATTTTTTCTCAGATGTTAGAACTTCTAACATCCATCAATCCCAGTGGGTAGTCCCCCCTCCAAGGGATGATTTTCGACCTTATTAGGAAGATGTCTTGAATGTTTGGCACAATGAGATAAAAGTACTTGATCCTTTCCGAATTTTAATAACATCTATGTGCATCATTAAAGCGTAGTGGTAGTTTCTACCACCTTCTAGTCGTGTATCGGTGGTTCAACCGACTTTACTCCATATTTGTTCACCCTACCTCAACCCCTTAAGAGTAATGTCTGGTTGTCACACCAGATTCAGATATTTTGTCCTAAGAGCTAGAATTTGTCCTTTATACATGTTATTTAAACTCACGTGCGTTATTTGAGTTTTAGACGTACTTTTCACCGCCTATAAGGGTGGATTTTGGTTTAATTAATATAAATAGCCTACTGTGGTTTGAACACATATTCTCTTCTCTAGACTATAAAACATCTACCTTTTTTCACACTTCATTAAGAGTCATTTTTTTTTTTTATGGGTCTAGCACACGTGCTGCAGGGAAGTCCCTAAAGCGCTCCAGGAGCGGCACGAGTGCGGAAAAAGCGATTCACGTTGTTCTTGTATCGCTGTAAATTGTACTCGGTGGGAAACACAGCGCTGGGCAAATTATTCCAAAGGGATGACGTTCTCCATATAAAAGATTGCTTGAAAAGCGTTGTACGCGGAGTAACATGCTGAACCTCATACGGATGCGAAGCACCAGCGCGACGTGTATTTCTAACATGCACCGCTTTGGGAGGAATTAAGCGGGCTACATCCTTCGAACACTTTCCATGAAAATACTTGTAGAACAGACTCAAGTCGCCAACCGTTCTTCGATGTTCCAGCGAATCAAGGCCGCCGGTCAATTCCGGGTCCCCAATCAGACGGGCCGCTCTTCTCTGAACAGACTCCAACAAATGCAGTGTATGTTTGGGAGCAGTATTCCATAGTTGGTCGAATTTGGGCTTTGTAAAGAAAAAACAGTTGCTGTGGGGTGTAAAGGTTTCTGGTTCTAAATAATATTCCCAACTTTTGAGAAGCTCTCCTTGCTATGCCTGCAACAAGTTCATGCCAAGACATATTTGCTCCCAAACTAACGCCCAACAAATTGAGCGACGATGCTAGGGGAATGGAGTGCTCCGACATAACTATGTCGGGTTCAGCAACGTTAACTTTTTTAGAAAAAACTGCCGCTTGGGTTTTTGTAGCGTTAAATTCCACTTGGTTACTGTCACCCCAAGATAGAATTTCTTCCAGGTCTTTGTTAAGTTGAACGACCTCCTGCTGTCTGCGGATATTCGCCTGAGCAGCCGATGTCCGAGCGTTCAAGGTGAATAAAGACACAAGCGTACTGTCATCTGCAAAGCTATAGATTGGATTCCCGGTCTTTTCCAGCAGATCGTTATTGTAAATGAGAAAGAGAGTAGGAGACAGTATGGAGCCCTGGGGCACACCGGCGTTGATAGTGAGGGTGTTAGGAAGAAATCCGTCGACCGCCACTCGTAAAGAACGCTCTCTGAGGAAACATGAGAGCCACAAACAGAACCTTTCAGATATACCATAAGAGCGTAACTTAGCCAACAGTCCATCGTGCCAAACACGGTCGAATGCCTTGGATATGTCAAGAGTAACCGCTCGAGATTCTCCAAAGTGTTCAATTGCGTTGTTCCAAACATGTGTTACCTAAGTCAGAAGATCTCCTGATGATCTATGTTTACGAAAACCATATTGGTGATTGCTAATAATATTGAATCGTTCAAGATATTTTAGAAGATGCTCATTGATAACCTTTTCCATGACTTTCGATATTATTGAAAGCAGTGCAACTGGTCGGTAGTTATTTGGCAAGGTCTTCTTACCTTTTTTAGGTATCGGCTGAACCGTGGCACATTTCCAGCAGGACGGAAATATTCCCTTTCTGTAGGATAGGTTAAAAAGTCTACAGAAAACTGGTGTTAGTTCCCTTGCACAGTTTTTGAGAACTATGGCAGGTATTCCGTTAGCGCCAGAAGCCTTCTTGGTGTCTAGCTTCATTAAAATACGCTTTATGATGCGCTGTCTGAAGACAACATCGGGCATCCTTGACTGCAATATGGGAATAGTAGGTGGTGTTTTTCCTTGGAAATCGACAGTAGAATGTGAAGCAAAGAGTTCAGCCAACAAGTTCGCTCTCTCAACAGGTGTGGTTGCAATGAAATTATCTGGCCGTGTGAGTGGTGGTATGGTGGATTTGGTAAAATTTTGACTAACTGCCTTAGCGACTGCCCAAAAGGACCTGGAATTGTTGGGACAAGCGAGAAGTTTGTTTCTAATTCGTTGATTGTGTGCCTCCTTGGTTTCGTCGATAATTCCCTTGCATCTGTTCCGGGCATGAACAAAGATGTTACGATTTACGGTGTTAGGATTTTCACGCCATTGTCGGTAGGCAATATATTTAGAAACAACAGCTTCTTTGCATTTTCGGTCGAACCAAGGCTTGCCGTTGGAGGAAAATTTCTTCGAAAAAGGGATGTAAGCTTCCATACCAGCCAAAATAATATCGGAGACTTTCCTGGCGCAGTCAGATGGGTTATCAGATCGAAAACAAATGTCCATCCAAGGGAAAGTTCGAAAGTATTCCATGAGATCTTCCCATTTAGCAGATTTGTAGTGCCAAATCTTGCGCGGCCTAGGCGCCTCTCTGTCACTGATTGGCAGGATACTCGATGTCGAAAGCAGTTTATGGTCGGAAGAACCTAACGGCGGATTTACGGTGACCGTGTATATCTCCGGATTGGTGGTTAAAAACAGATCAAGCAGACTGGCGAACTCCCCGTCTCGATCAGGGATCCGTGTTGGTTCGTCAATAAGCTGAATTAAGCCATAACTGATTGAGAATGATTCAGCTTCACGACCTTGTTCGTCGGTAGTATTTGAATATTTAAGCCAGTTGATATTGTGGACATTAAAGTCGCCCAGGATGGCAATTTCGGCACTTGGATAGTTACTTTGTAAATGATCGATGGTGTCTGCAAGAGAAGCGAAAAGTGTTCGAAAATTGGTATCACTTGGTGGTCGATACAGGATACAGATGAACCTTGTGGTTTGTTGAGTCGTTATTTTTAACCACATAACATCGAAGTTTGGGGGCTCCAGAGCTTCTTCTCGTTGACAAGAGAGGTCGCTTCAGACAAAAAGACAGATTCCAAAGTTACGCCTAAATCGGGAATAGATGTCGTACCCAGGATAAAGATAGTTGACCGTGCTGGTCGATGGACTGACCTTGGTTTCACATAGAGCAAGTACATGAGGTTTATTTGATTGCAGGTGTTGATGCACTGAATTTATGTTCGAGTTTATACCTCGTATGTTGCAAAAATCTATCTTAAAATTATGATGTCTGCAAGTCGATGCCTCCGAACCAGCCCCCACCCGGAGATCCGAACGGGGGGCCATTCTGCCTCCGGAACTTCTTGCATCCAGGCGCCTCATCATGCTCTTTGGTCCCACAGTAGTTAATGTGGAATTTTCTTGTTCTGTCACATGTTTATCTTTGCCTTCTTTGGCTTTGATCCAGGGGGTGTTATTATTGGGTAGTTTGGGTTCTGACCAGATACTTTTCCAATCATCTGTGAGTTCTTGTTTGTTTGGTGGTTCGGTCACTGCTGTCTGTTTGCTGTGCATAGTTTTCCGGTAGAACTGTGTTTGGCTTCTTCGGAAGAGGTTGTTGGTATCTTTCCTCTCGTTTAGTTCTTTGTATCTACGGAGTCTTGCGGCATATACGGATAATTTTTGTTTCAGAGTATCCAGGATTTCTGGCAGTGTTCTGTTGGGAGACCCGGACTTGATCTTGGTTATACTCTGTGTGACTCGTTTGGACACGTTCCCGTTGATAAACTGGGTAAGGTATCCTAGATATCTCCTGATGTTGTTGATTTTGTTTTCTATTCTTATTTGCCGTTTGAATTTTGGTTTTGTGCTATTAGGATTTCTTTATCGTTGCGGGAGTTTTTGATTAAATACTTCGTCGGTTGCGTTTGGGATTACATTATTACTATAGTTTTAGCCCATTTCAAGGGATAAATCTTTTTTTTAACTACGGATTCTAATTCCGCGTGGAAAAATACACTAAATCCATTTATTTTGGTTTGCGGTAATGAACTTTTTTTTGTGGGGCGGTGTTATTGATGAAAATTATTATTTAATATAACTATATAAAATGTATTATGTAGATATAATTTTATATTTATTAATAAATATTATAAAAAAATTGAAAGAAAACAATTTATTTATCAAAGTTGGGTACCGAATTAAATTTTTCTAGCTAGACTCAGCAGCAGTTTATTTACTTCGCGCGCGCTTTATAATATTCTGTAATATTTCTACAGTAAGATGGTCCTGATCGTTACGAGTACAAACTAGTTACCGAAATTTGAGGCGACGCACTGCCTAGTACCGGTAAACGAAAATATTATTTTCTGTGTAGCCATTAGTGAAAAAAAAGGTCAAGTTAAAGAACAGCCTGTCGCCCCCTCACCTTTCAACAGATGGCTGGATCCGTCCCTGACTCTATACTAGCTTTAAGTAATGTCATAGGCGAAACAATTATTGCTCCGAGACTATGTAACCCGGTGTAAATTTTAGACGACTAAAAGTGGAAGGCAAAACAGAGGCGGCGAGGGCACGAAGTGTAATCATTTCAATGGTACGTGGAGTTCACCACAAGACATGCTAATAAAACAGGCGCGTTTGAAGTTGTTACACATCCAAGAATTGTTTTTTTTTTCCGTTGAGTAACGGTAATTTGAGTGTTAAGTCTATCTCAGTTCATTTCTTGAAGGAAATATGTATTGTAATTTAACAAGACTTTACCCTTAGATAAATAAGCGTGTAAATAAATAAATTTGGCAAGTTTTTTTTTTATATCAATTAGGATTCTCCATCAAAACCTAGGGTAAAACGTCTAAAATAATCCTGTACATATATTACCTAGCTAGAACGAGACTTGTTCCTCATAAAAGATGATTCATATATTCACAGTGGAAAATTTAAAAAATACAAATTAGGTTGTATTGTTAAAGTAGATAATTCTTTCCTTCCGCTCCTAATAATGTCCCTATAATTTACACACACACTACAACGTGGTTTCGATTAAAGTCCATGAAAAAAATTAAATTTTATTGAAATAAACTGATCGCCACAACTAAGGGACATATAATTTTGACCATTAATTTCAAATATAGCAAAATAAAATAAATAAATTTTGGTGGTTGACCTTTAGCGAGCTGCACATAGATTCTTGTGGCACCACTTGGGATAGCCGCACATTTAGGGGACATATCATTTTCAAAGGGTAAATTTATTCATGAAAAATACTATCACCTTAATCTAGCATAGAATAAGTAATAGAGATCTACAGTATTTGTTTTGCCTTATCAGTTACACAGTCTATCAAGTAGAAAGTGTCCGCGATAATTCAGTTTTGGTAGATGCGATTCTAGCGATTCAACAAATAATCGGAAGAGGGAACCTTTGTCTACGACGCATTTTTTTAAAGTCGATTCCGAACTTTCCTCGAAATCGCGTAAAATCCAAAATCACTCAAATAATCATTTGTTTGCGTGTCGGTTCGAGGCAGTCTTTCTTTGTTTCCATCCAAAGATACTTAAAATGACACATTCCACGGCCGCTAAATATATTAGAAAGTCGGTACTGTTTGTGAAGAAGTGGGTAATGTCGACGACTTACCAAACGTGGCTCGGTGGACAAAGACACTCCGAAAGTTGAAAAATGAATCATGCCTTTGTTTTTACGGGACCCAAAATTGTCAAAGAGCGGGAAAATTAAGAAAATCAGGTTTGAATGTGTCCCATGAGACCAGTCGACAACATCCTCGTGCTCATGACGAACGTCAAAGAAACCTTGGCTCGCTTAGGCCAACTATATATATATATATATATATATATATATATATATATATATATATATATATATATATATATAAGTTACTAGAGTGGTTCTCACAATCGCCCGACGCCAACCCTATTTAAAACGTTTGGTCTCTTGTAAAGAGAAAGCTCAAAGGAAAGACTTTGAGGGCTTTGACTCAATTGTCTCTCGAGATTCGAAAAATTTGGAGGTCATTGCAGAAAATCTCGTCGACAGCATACCTCGAAGATGCCAGGCGATTATTGATGCAGGACAGCTTATTAACATAATTGCGCTATTATTAGCACACCAAAGAATATACTGATGGCAAAGAATGTTCTCGGAACACATTATTTTAAGAATACGACCGACCACGTTTTTACTTGACACACTGTATAAAGAACAAAATCTTGATTTATAAAAAGCATACTATATGGCTATTAATCGGTCTTTGTCTGCGCTTGAGTGGGAACATATATTTCAAGACAGGAACTTAATTTATATGGTCAAATTGTTCTATTTTGAACTCAATAAAATTGTAAATGAGCATGTGCCATCTTATGGGGTAAGTGGAAAATATTCAGTCTATTTTAAGTCTAATACTATTAAATTAATTGTTGAAAAAAGAAATGAATATTATATTGAGTTTTCTCGCTTGAGAAGTTTATCTAAGTTGTTAATTAAGAGAGATTTTGCCGAGTATGTAAAGAGTGTAGGGACTTAATTGACTGAAAATAACAATTAAATTTGCAATTTCGTTAGTAGTAAAAAGAAAAGTCCGACGACTGTACCTCATACTTTCCACCTTAAAGGCAGAACAGCTAAGAATGGATCAGCGATTTGTGATCTTTTCGGTGACTTTTTTCAGAGTTCCTAATAATAACAGTGTGCCAAAGCCGTGCTTCAAGGGGGATAATTGTTAGTTTCACGTTGACTATAATGTATTTTTTAAGTTAAATGACGATTTGGGCCCTAAAAAGAGTGCTGGACCTGCTAGTTTACCTACATGTTTTATAAAAAAACTGTAAATTTAATTTGGTCCGCCCACTGCATGTGACCTTCAACTTGTCTCTGAGATCTGGAATATTTCCAGAGAAGTGGAAATTTTCACATATAGCTCCAATCTTAAGAGTTAGCAAAAAAATAATGTTAGTAATTATAGGCCTATAAGTAAAATCTGTATTTTTGCTAAAATTCTTGAGAAAATTGTATATAATTATATATTACCTACTGTCAAAAATACAATAATTCAACAGGAGCATCAATTCTTTCCAAGAAGATCTCTAGAGATGAATTTAATGTGCGACTCTCAAGTGATATGTAAGGGTATCGACTCGCAAAAGCAGGTCGACTGCATTTCCATGGACTTTAGTAATACCTTTGATAAGATCGATCACAAAATACTAGTCAGGAGGTTCTCCGAGGTTGGTGTTTGTGATGTGGTGTGATCATTTCTAGCAACCTCGGGTCTTTATAATATATATTAACAATATTCAGAGCTGTTTTCCAACTCTAATTTTCTGTTGTATGCACATAATCTAAAAGTTTATAAAATAACACTGAAAATTGTTTTAAAATTCACGAAGATCTTGACAGACTTTCTGAGTATTGTGCTGGCAACAGTTTATCTCTAAATATAACAAGGTGTTCTAGTATAACATTCACGCGGAATGTTAACATCACTGAACATTCATACAACATTAATAAAATCACTTTGACTAAAACTAACCGAATCAAAGGCCTGGGAGTAATGCTAGATTCTAAATGGTCCTTTAATGGAAATTTTGATAAAATTATTAATGAATCCAACGGGATGTTAGGATTTCTTTCAAAGGCTTGTAAGAAGTTTAAGAATCCAAAAGCTCTTTTTGACATATATTTTATATTTGTACACAGTAAACTCTCATTTGCGTCCGGTATTTGGAACCCACAGTATCTTACACTTATGAGAAGACTTGAGGCAGTTCAGAAAAAGATTCTTAAGTTAGTGCCTTTAAAGCCAAGTGGACTATAGAAATGGCAGCACAAACTTACAACTTATTATCTCTTTCAGACAGAAGGAGAATCTCTGATCTTTGTTTTTTATTTAAATTGACAAAAACCTTGTTGGATGTGCCTGCACTCTTAAGTCAAATAAATTTTAATATACCTACAAGATTTCCCTCTATTTAACTTGTCATGTCATCGCATGAATTTGGAACTCAGCACTTCCTTAACAATGTTGCAGCGCACTTATAACGTCCATCTTTCAGACGTAGATATTTTTTAAATAGATGTTAGGCAAGTTAAGAATGCAGCAAGGAGACATTGTGTAAGTGTCCTTGTTCCTGGTTTGAATATTTAGATTGTCTTTTAAATCAATTTTTAGGTTAGAATAGGTTAGTTTAATTTGTAATTGTAATTATTATATTGTAAATAGTGGATGCGGTTCTTTGGAACATATTTTTTTGTTCATACCCTGAATGTTTAAATATATATATATATATATATATATATATATATATATATATATATATATATATATATATGTGTGTATATATATATATATATATATATATATATATATATATATATATATATATATATATATATATATATATATTAGAGTGACCGGATCTCATAAAGAGGGAAAAAAAATGTCGGAATCTTGTTCGTCTGGACCCCACAAAACGATTCCCCCTTCCAAATATTGAGATAGCCGAAATTTGAGCTCGATTAAACGACGTTAACCCGTGCCGCTCGTCGCTCAAAGTTTGAAAAAATCCAAATTTTTGATCAAAAAGCTGACATATGGAGCCATAACTCCAGAACGGTAAATAATAGAAACACGCTTAATATTTCAAAAGAAAGCTAATGTTGTTCTTCAAAATTTATATTCTATACATAATTGTTGTTATTTTAAGTTAAACCGAGTTACAACAGCCTTTAGCCCCAAAAATGTGACCTGGTACCACTAGGAGCATACTTCGTATATTTTGTTATTAAGTGATAAATTTTGCTTTTTTTTTGGTATATTTTTGAGTTTAAAGTAGAAATATAATAAAAAAAACAAGTAATACTGATAAGTCTAATGACATTTTTTATTTTAAAATATAAAAATTAGGTATATAATACATACAAAACAGACACAGAAAAGATACAGACGTAGTACCTACATGAGTTGATAATTTTACATAGTTATCTAATCTATTCTAGAGCTTTTGTTAAAGTAGTTTTTGAAACGTCAAGATATAATGCTCGGCATTTACTTACAACTTGCAGGACATATTGCTTTTGGTCTTCATCTTTTGTCAGAAGATCGTTAAAGTCGGTTATTAATTTAACACCACGCTCAGCCATATCATTAACTACTTTTAATGTTTTGACAATTTTCAATCCTTCTTGGAAGTCATTATTTTGAGGCCAGGTGTTTTGATGTTGTCTTAGGAAATCTGTTTTTATATTAAATTGGTCAAAGAATGTAAACGTTTTTTTGGTAAGTAAATTTACCAATCCTCCATCAACTACCTCTTTTAAGTTTTCTTTCCTAACTTTTGGATTTACAACCCTAGCGTGCTGTGATGGTTCATCTGTGGTACTGGGCAATTTATTAGCCATTAACAACTTTTCTTCGTCTGTAATGGTGGGATCAAAAAACGATAATCCCACCAACTTTGCATTTAAATACCACAAATGGTTCGAAAATTTGGTTAGGGCTATTTCTGCAATGACATTGTCACATTCTTTATAGTCTAACAGATTATGCAAAATACCTAAATCTTGCTTTGGTGCAAGATGAGCTTTTGGAGCATTGAACCAAGTTTTACAATAAATTTTAACTAGGAAAACAGAAATGGCACGCACAGAACTTTCTTCTTCTATAGACATCTTAAATTGACGACGAAAAATGAACATTTTTAAGCAGTAAATAGCCTTTGCCATCCACCTAGCGTGATGAATGGCTCCTGGAGTTCTAAAACCCACAACATTGCCATCTAGTGATCCAACAAATACGAGAACCAACTGCAATAGCTCCTTGTAGTCATCTCTGGGGTGGCTCTCAGTTAATTTGATCTCGAATTCAGCAGTAACATTTGCAATTACTTCTGGAGTTAGCTGCTTTTGTATTAGATTGTCACTGATACCTGTGTCGTATTTTCCTTTGTCCATCTTGGGCCACGCAGTGAGGAATCTCTTGAAAATGTCTGGATGAGGTCCAGTGGTTGATCCCATTTTTGTGTCGAATACGCCTCTTAACAGAATTTCCAAGATATGGTGACGGCAAGCTAGGTATAACAATTCTCTTCCTAACATTTGCTCCAATATGGCGCATGCTCCTTTGAGTCTTTCCGTGTTGGATGCTGTAGTCTCGAAGCACATCGCCTTGACGGTGTTGAGAAGACCCCATTCATGTAGGCATTCATATACGGCTACGGCTTGCTCCTCTCCAGAGCTGTTTGCTGTTACAGGAACTCCCAGCAGCTGTTCCTTTTCGCCATATGAAATAGCTATAGCTATTCGCTCACATTGTTCATTTTTTAAAACACACGGTAAAAGTTTACCGTCCCAATGGACAACCACGGGCTCTTTTTCAGGAATGTTTACTTTATCAAAAATTTTTTTATTATATTGTTCTCTGAACATTTGCCTTCTATCATGTAATAAAGCTTTCGAGACTTTGTACTCAAGAGGGTCAAAGTTTAGTGCTTCTAGAGTAGCTATTAAAATTCTCGTGGCATTTCTGTCGGATACCTTACATCGATCTAATAAAATGGACAATTTCATGTTTAAAATCTCTTTAACGCCCCTTGCAAATGAAACTTTCATCCTCTTGCTCTCAGATGGTCCTGGATCCTCTGCAGCTTCTTCAGGGATGTCCATTTCCTCCAAGCTCTCAAGTTCCTGGTAGATGCTGTCCTCTTCAGTGTCTTCTTCTCCTTCTTGGAACTTATCTTCATCAACCGTCTCTAAGAAGCAACAAAAGAAAGAGAAAAAAAAAGACTATAAAAACTTGTCGTTTTAGCAGAATAGCAATAATACATACAGGTACTAAATTACCTACTTCTAATTATCAAAAGGTATTATTTAAAAAATACAAACTCAATCATAAAGATGCCAAATCATGCTCTCATGTACAATTTTCTTTCAATTATAATGAAACTATTTACTTATTTGTTTATCTATTTTTTAGAATACTAATAATAATAAAAAAAACTCACCAATATCAAAAGTTGGTTCTTGGATTTGTCGGTTCATTTTTGCAAGTTCCTTTTGCACCTTGATTTCTTCAGCTCGAGACAACTTGAGATCCACTCCAGTCATGGAACCTGGGCGGCCCCTCTGCCTCTGTTTCACGAGAAAGGCCTTATCTTCTTCCGATTTCATTAGAGTCAAGGCATCTTGTTGAGCAATATCAAAGAGATCATCCAACTTTTCAACAAACTGTTTAAAAATTGTTCTTGGCCGTTTTCGATGTTTTCTTCCGGTCTTTTTGAAGAGTTCTCCACTCGGCGTGAAGTTTTTCCAGCTTAGTAATTGCATCTTGCTCATGTTTAGTCGGGATTCGAGCTTTCTCCCAAAAAATTAACACTTCTCGTATTGTAAGTTTTGCTGATTCTCTTACAGGTAATTTCACAGTACGTAAATTATAAAATAAAGCACACAAAACTTGACGATTTGAGGGTAGTTTACAACCGGTGATCTGGTGAATGGGATAGCCCGCAAGAAATATTTTATCCTTGGTCCGGCTTTGTACATCTGATGTGGATGCCATTTCAGAGGCCAATAGGTAAATAACGGTTAACTTGGAAAATGAAACAAAATATATTGCAAACTTTAATTTCAATAAAATGTTTTCAAATGTCTTTTAAAATAATACTATAATAGTTATAAAAACACACACACACACACTTGGAAAATTAAAAAAAAAAACGTTAAAATATCTTCACTAGATAATTGTTCGATCTAACCAGCTCAAAGGCACTTTAGAAACTAAACTAAATAAATAAAAGGTCGGTTGTACGCTGAAGTAAAATCACCATCCCTAAAATAGAAATTAGATTCACCCCCCTTTTTACCTGTCAAACGGGTCTTTCTTTGGTAAACTAGTCAGGTAATCCCCATATAATAAAAGATTAAATTTGAACAAAAGGCTCTTTATGTTTGACAGTTGAGTTCCAAAATACTTTTTAATAAAAAAATGTTAATTCCGAGACACATTATGTAAAAAACCCGTAAAATTCTCAGAATACTCCCAAACTGGCTCCTACTGGTACCAGGTCACGTTTTTGGGGCTAAAGGCTGTTGTAACTCGGTTTGACTTAAAATAACAACAATTATGTATAGAATATAAATTTTGAAGAACAACATTAGCTTTCTTTTGAGATATTAAGCGTGTTTCTATTATTTACCGTTCTAGAGTTATGGCTCCATATGTCAGCTTTTTGGCCAAAAATTTGGATTTTTTCAAACTTTGAGCGACGAGCGGCACGGGTTAACGTCGTTTAATCGAGCTCAAATTTCGGCTATCTCAATATCTGGAAAGGGGAATCGTTTTGTGGGGTCCAGACGAACAAAATTCCGACATCGATTTTTTTGCGGTCACCTTAATATATATATATATATATATATATATATATATATATATATATATATATATATATATATATATATATATATATATATATATATATATATATATATGTGAAATTATTAACAAATACGAAAATATATTTTATAGTGGCGAATTCTTTGAGACATTTTGCAAAAGGTTATGTAGTAAGTTTATAAAATCCCTCATCTACTCATTTGTTAACTAAAAAATATTCAGGTATGAAATGAATAATTTCTTTGTGATAGGATACAACTTCCTTTATTATTATTCTTATCGTTATTTTAGTCATTATTATTGTTGATAAGAACCCTGACAACATCGAACTAAGTTGGGAATGTGGAATCTTTGGCACAATGATACTATTCAGTATATATCACCACTACACCAAACACTTTATTTTTGCACTCGACGCGCGTTTCGCTAACCATATTAGCTTCATCAGGAGCGATGATTGACAGTCAATCATCGCTCCTGATGAAGCTAACATGGTTAGCGAAACGCGCGTCGAGTACAAAAATAAAGTGTTTGGTGTAGTGGTGATATATACTGAGTAGTAACATCGAACTAACATTTTTAAGAATTTTGAAGTGAAGTTGAATTTTTATATACCAATATTTACGGTCTGACAAAAAATATCCACCAGAGTTAATTGTTATTTATTTTATACACTTTTAGCAGGTATTAAAATTCAGTACATACATTGGTATACTTCAACTATGTTCAGTAGTTTATATTATCATTATGCAATGTACCAAACGAGTTATGTAGAAGCACGATAAATAGATCATTAGTCCTGGTATTTGATGTTGTACATAGACTTATCCCTATTTTCTTGTTTAATTTAAAATATAAAAGTCCCTTATTTATTGTACTAGCTTTTGAAACCCAAGTCTATTAAGATAATATAAATAGAATAGATAAATTTAAACTTAAAATCAATATCAGTTCATATTGCTGAATTTAAAATAAACAGCATTAAATATTTTAAAATACTTTTTTTACATTCTCAGAAAATTTTTATGATTTATGAATGTTCCAAGAATATTCATTTTTAGTGTTCCGTACGAAACACTTATAAGATCACTTCGGTATCTGTCCGTCTGTCTGTCACACCCGATTTTCTCTGAAACTATTTGACGTAGAAAGTTGAAATTTGGTACTAATATAGGAATTGATGGAATCATCAGAGCCGTATAGTTTTGAAAGTTAAATTTTGACTTAAGGGGTTAGTTTTGGGGGGTAAAATCGGAAGTGAAAAAAAAGGTCATCGAGTGTGGTGTCAAATGAAAGCTTGTGAAAACACGAGTAAAAAATATATAAATAATGTAATACTTGCGCACACTTTTCTTTGTATTATTTTTAAAAAATCGCTGTCCCCCCTTATGTCGAAAAGTACTGATCAAAAAATTTGAAAAAATTCTGGAATAATCTTCACAGGATGTAGATTGAACGAAAATTATCATGAATGCATTACCTTTAATAATTTATCTGGTATATAAAAAACAAAAATTTCAAGGTCATCAGTTTTCATTAAAGATTGGAAAGAAACTTTGTTAAAAACTCATTTGGAGTGTGTTTTATGAAGTCACTGACCATTTTATACTTCCGTAACAAATTTTTTTATTATAAAAGCAATCATATATATATATATATATATATATATATATATATATATATATATATATATATATATATATTAAATATATTAAATATGTACATATACGTGGGTGACCGAATCATATAACTACCAGGGTAATGAATGCTTGGTAGTTGGTATATTTTTACCTTGACATTGACTGTGTCTTAAGAACCATAATTTATACGATCTATACTTACATTAATCTGTTGTAGCAGAATATACAGCTACTGCTTATTTATTTTATGCTTTTCTGTAGATAACAATACTTATAAATAAATAACCAGTCAAGTGCAAGTTGAACTTGCGCAATCAGTGTTCAGTACGTTGGTTACTTTTAAAATAAATAAAATTTGTTACGGAGGTATAAAATGCTCAGTGACTTCACAAACACACCTCATGCACGAGTCAGGCCTGGAGAATGTTTGTTAAGGCAGCAACTGCATAGTATCACTGATCCTCCTATTGGGATGAAAGGATTGAGAGAGAGATTGAGGCTTACTGCAATAATCATGAAAAATCAAGTTTATTCCGGTCCTCTAAAAACATATATCTTATGACAACCTCCTTTGCCAACTCATTGGACTTTGAAATGTTCAAGCGTCGTTACGTACTTATTTATTATTTTTCGTCATCAAATCGGCTTTATTAAAAATAATAAACGGCCCCTGATATTCAGTTCGCTGTATATAATTTGCTTGGACCGGAGATGTTAAAATAATCCGATAACACGACTAGAGATTTTAAAATATTCTAAATAATTAAAGAAAAGAACAGTATACCCAATGGAAAACTATTTTCGCAAATTTGGCGAAATAGATTTTTTAAATAATCTTGTGTAACAAAAGTTAATAAACAAATAAAAAACCAGCCAAGTGCAGGTTGGCTTGCGCAATAAGTGTTCTGTACGGTAATTTTTGTTATGATCAGTGACTTCACAAAACACACCCCAAATGAGTTTTCAACAAAGTTGTTTCCAATCTTTGTTGAAAATTGATGACCATGAAAGAATTGTTGTTTTTTTATATATAAAAGTAATGAACTCGTGATAATTTTCATTCAATCAACACCGTATAGACAATAGTCTAGTATTTTTAAAAATTTTCTGATTAATATTTTTAAAGATAGGGTGGGTGGACAGCGATTTTTCGTACTTTAAAAATAATATAAAGAAAAGTTTGCGTGAGTATTATATCATATATATATATATATATATATCTTTGAACTCCTTTTTTCAAAAGCTTCCATTTAACACCCCACTCGATGACCTTGAAAATATATTTTTTTTCACTTCCGATTTGACCTCCAAAACTAACCTCTTAAGTCAAAATTTAACTTTCATATTTACACAGCTCTGATTAGGCCATCAATTCCTACATTTGTAACAAATTTCAACTTTCTATGTCAAATAGTTTCGGAGAAATCGGGTGTCGCAGACAGACGGACACCGAAGTGATCCTAGAAGTGTTCCGCACGGAACACTATAAATACTATGGGGTTATCAAATAAGAAGTATATATTTTTAATTTGAAATAAAAACAAAACAGCATGAAATATCAATGTAATTTTTTTGTTTTCAAGTTTAGTTCATGACATTTTTATTTAAAAATGTTAATGTAAATAACCACCACCACTACTTTTTTAAAAATTCGATTCTAGAGCCCCAACGGTTGGTCACTTTTTCACAAAAGACACGAATAATGTTGATTTTCAGGTCATTGAGTATTTGTGGTGTATTGAAGTTATATCGCATGATCTTGCTAGCCAGTTCACACCGACGTTTCTTGAGATTACGCGGTCACTGAACTCTTCTCTCAATAAACTACTTGAGCCTCTATATGTAGGGCATTTTGCACCATCTTGTTAAAACCACCTATCATCTAAATCAAAACCATTTAATTCGTGGCACAAAAAATTAGTAATTCCATGTAGTGCCATAAGGATGTACAAGCTCTTGAGAAAAACGTGTGTTGATTGTTCTGGATTTTTATTCACACTTTGATTCACAGCATTCTTTACGTTTTTCATGGATTGAATCCTTAACAATACAAACACTATCATTTGACATTTTTGAATTAAATTACTCATAATAAGCTCTGTAGGTCGATTATGTTGACCATAAATTTCACATAATGCGCGAAGCGTAGCCCAAATAGTTTCCTTATTTTTATAATAAATCTTAACAATTTTTTATACGCTGTGAACAAATAGACTAATAGATAATGAAGAATCAGTTATAATAGATAAAGACGAAATTAAAAACACTCGAAAAAGATACATTGAACAACTGTTCTGTGACAATCGACCAGAACTCCTTTAGGTAGAAGGGAATATGGGACCGGTCATCGTTGAAGAGGAGGTCAGAAGTGCAATAAGAACAATGAAAGAAGGTAAAGTACCAGGCCCAGATAATATAGAAACAGAACTCCTAAAGCTTCTAAATGAAGAGAATATAAAATGGCTGACTTCATTATTCAATAATATTTACAATTCTGGAATCATTCCCCTTCACTGGCTAAAGGCTGAATTCATAAGTCTACCCAAAAAACTCGGAGCTAAATCGTGTGGAGAGTATAGAACTTAGAAGTGTATACAAACTCTGTGAAGAAGCGATATCTTCAACCCAGCTCGATTTTAGAAACGTTATTGGTACACGTGAAGCCTTATTTACTGTCCAATTATTTTTTCATGGCTGTAGAGAACAAGTCATTTAGAAACCAACCAGAAAAATATTGAACGAGTAAATAAGTACACATACTTAGGCACTAACATCAATGACCAATGGGACCACTAACAAGAAATAAAGAGCCGTATTGAAAATGCTAGAGCAGTATTCACCAAAGTGAGCTCCATATTCAAAAGCCATAACTTGACACTGGACACGAAAGTGAGATTTCTGCGTTGCTACGTATTCTCCATTTGATTTTATGGAGTGGCGACATGGACTCTAACAGAGACAACAAGTAAAAGATTGGAAGCCTTTGTAATGTGGCTATATTGTAGGATGCTGAGAGTATCATGGGTGAACCGAGTCCCGAATGAAAGAATTTTTCAAAGAATGAATAAAGAAAAAGATGTTTTAGTTACCATCCAGCAACATAAACTCCAAAACCTCGGTCACATGATGAGGAATGAGACCAGATTCCATCTGCTACAGAAAATATTTCAAAGTAAAGTGTGTCGAAAGAGAAGTGTGTGGAAAAGAAGGTTTTCGTGGCTCAAAAATCTTCGCACTTGGTTTTCAATGACCACCACGCAGCTATTTAGGGCCATAGTCAACAAGATAATAATCGCTAATATGGTTGCCAACATCCGGCACGGATAGGAGCCGAGAGAAGAAGATACGCTGTGCAACTGTGTACCTTTCCATGATGATTTACCAAACAATATTGAATACACATTTCAATTTTGATGAGAATTAGAAAGAAAAAAACATTGCTGCTATGACGTTTTAAAAATATATACTATTAGTTTGGTAACCATTTAGTTTTAAAAGATTCTAGCAAAAATTCCAAATCTAATGTAAGATTGTGAAATTGGTTAAAAATGGTAGCAGTTTCTGGAGGAAGCACACTAATGAGGAAGATGATATTTTTCAGTAGGAAATGACAAACTACGGTAGAAACCATTTTGCACTCGAGCGCCTCTCCTGAATGCTATTGCCGCCTAAAGTTTAAAAAAAATGTCACTTTGCAGATAAGAAAAGTATCTAATTCAGTATAAATCCTACCTAGATTATATTCAATTTCGTTTTTATGTCAATTTGTGTCTCTCCAATGAAACATCCTGTACATAGATTTTTGGTAAATAAGTTAACATATATGAACATCTTCTCGTTGTTTAATATATGAATTTTATCAAGTTATTATAATGATTTAAATAAAATGTAAAAATAACTATTAGAAATATTTACGTCATTATTTTTATTATTGATAATGATAACGCGCGAGTCCATACATCGACGTGGTCAAAACTAAAGTAGTTGATGCTCCAGTTTTAATACAGACGAAAGTAGTTTAAATTAGATTTAGTTGGTTCCATGTAGATACGTTAATTTATAAATCATTTGGTGGAAGGATATCACAAAGAAACCAAGAGAAATATAAACTTCACTAAAGAAATTTTACGTGAGGATTTAGGCCCTTATATGAATTTTTATTTCTATCGGTTACATTTTTTAATAATTACCGCAACTGCAAGTTGCGATGGGTATATGAGAATACAAAGAGTGTTTCTATAAAGAAAAAAAAAATTAATACTATATGGGAAACTGCTAATAGACAGGAAAGTAGCAAATCGACAAACAGTGGCGTAAATTGATAATCAAAGACAGAGCAGTTAATTCAAAATCGATAATCGGTGGGGGGAAGAGATTTTTTACAAAAAGAATCCTTTCCTTTAATAGAACTTCAATAGCTTAATCCCAGTTTAAAACCCGATAGTTAGGAGTTTTTTCACAAAAAAAGAACCCATACCATAAAATTTTAAAAACTTAAACCCAATTTAAAAATCAATAAGATGAAGATCTTCACAAAAAAGGGAACCATTTTAACAATTAAATTTTGGTTCTTCATCCACAACTCTAGTAAAATAGCCGGTAGAGGCATATATCTCACTGTCCTACTTTTGGCTAGGCCAATATTCGAGCCATGCTCGGATTTGTCTTAGGTGATATTAGTTTTATTAAATAATAAAATGGTTACATTTTTCCACTCTGTCAGTTAAACTAATCAAAGAATAATGCAAGTGATATATTGTAGTTGTCATTTACCTAGTTTTTTTCAGTAGCTTTCAGTGCGCCTAATAAATGTAAAAATTATGTTTTTTTATTTCTGTAGTTTCTGAACTATTTTCTCATCACGGCAAGTTTAAAAAATCAGTTAAGGGATTTACCCATTACTTCCCTTGAAAATACGCAGTTCTAAAATTAGTACTGACTGCTTTTCTTTCACTAAACTTTTAATTTATTTAATTTTTTTTTTTTTTTAATTTAACTTAAACACGATATGTCGATATTTTAAATAATAGGTACTTTCTGGCAAGAGCAGCAGACCAAGGACTGCACAAATATTACAAATGAAATCTGACATTTCTCTCCACATACTGTCTCCGTTAAAATTGAAAAAATGAGAAAATACCAGAATTTTTAAATACCCCGACACCCAGAACCCTGAAACGGACGTATAATACTATATACCAACTCCTCAATCGTACTTCCGCACCTCATTAGCGCTATATATATATTTGATCACAAATAACTGATTATAAAAAAGAAATTTTTGATTCCTCAACTCGAAAGAACCTGGAACGGACATATAACGCGATAACAAACACGCATTTAACCCCTATGTCTAAAATTTATTCATTATCTCAACCAGAAAATCAAGAAAAATTCTCATAATAATATTGAAAAAATGCAAAATTTATCGACCCCCAACCTTTTAATCTACTTTCCCTAGAACAGTATCACTTAAAAACTATAGGTTCCATCTTTAGGTCAAGTATTACATGTGTACCAGACTTAAAGTCGTTGTCTTATTTCCTTCTAGAGTTATCATGACAAAAGGTCAACAAAGCGACACACCAACAGACAGATCAGCGGAAATGCTTGTTATGCTGGTCGTAAAATGTGACAATCAATGCAAAAACATCGGAGGATAATTAGGAAGATAAGTCAAATGTTGTCAATGTAGGATTATGACACCATAAGGAGAAAAGGTGTTATTCTTTCTTGTTGTTTCTTGAGTTAAAAAAAGCTTTCGCGAAAAACTATAAAATTGTATTTAAACAAGTAAATAAAATTATTTATATTCCAACATATAATTGGTTTATTGGGTGGGGGAAGGGATTAGAGGGGTGGTTTTGAATGTCTCGTAATATACATCCTTTTTAGGGTTCTTTGAGTAGAGGAATCCAAAAATTATATTATTTCTACATTTTTACAATAATAAGTGAAATACTGTGTCAAATAATATTATTATATATATATATATATATATATATATATATATATATATATATATATATATATATATATATATATGTATATATATATATATATATATATATATATTTATATATATATATATATATATATATATATATATATATATATATATATATATATATATATGTATATATATATATATATATATATATATATATATATATATATATATATATATATATATTTAAAGGAGAAGGGTAGTCTTGACCGACTAGTTAAACAGCAGTATTGTGTTCTTGGGGTAAACGGTCTTTGGAAAAGAACTAAAAAGTTTTGGACACCTTTTTAGCTACGCCAAGCTTTCGAAAATATTTCATTTTCTTCATCAGGGCTACAATTATAGTAGAATATCAGTATTTTTGAGATTGAAAGTAAAGAACAACCCTATTTTATATGTAACATTAAAGTAATGTAATGTAATGTAATGGGATGTACAATGTCTCCGTGGTTTAACTAGAAGTTTCATCACAAATTTTATAAAAAAAAATTGTTACTTTTGTAATATAAAAAAATAACCGTTAATTTTCTAGAAATCACTTACACTTGAAGTATTTCTTTTTAAAGCTATAATCACTCTAAAATTCTATGCAAAGATAGGTCATTGTCTTTATTGAATCTAAGATAGGCACAGCCTCTTTCTTATAATTGTAAAAGTATACTTATTCTAATCATAAATGTTAACTTATTCTATCTTAACCTAAGTTCTTACAGTAGGGGTCCTATACTAACTTAACCTAGGAAATGTGTTTTATATATACATGGAGTTTCTTAAAGCTAGGACTTAGAACTAAGACTAAACACTACCTTAGACTAAGACTTATGCTAACTTAAGCTAGGACATCAAGACTTAAATTAGGACTAAATTAAAACTTAACCTGAAATGAGATTTTTCTTGTCACGGTGGGCGTGGGGGGGGTCATCGTCTTCGTCCGAGAGCAGCAGCGGGTCCGACGGTCTAGGGAACTGGCGATTGACTTGAGGTGGGAGTCAGAAGGCGTCCCTGATGCACGGGTTGGGGTGCTGGGACGCCTTCTCGAGGAACTTCTGTTGTGTTTGCCTCATGTGTGCCTTTACGGTAGGCACACCGAGGTCCCTGTGAATTTGCCGGTTCCTCATGAACCACGGGGCTCCCGCGATCATCCTCAGGGCCTTGTTCTGCACTGCACTGCTTGAAGTTGAGCTCCCCTTGTTCTGGAGAGCTGGCACCAGGTGGTGCAGGCGTAAGTGAGTCCTGCCTTCACGACGGAGTTGTATACTAAGAGCTTGGTTCGGGGGAGCAACTTACTGGAGCGGTTCAGGATGGGAGTTTTCCCAGTAGTTGCTTCGCCTTCTTGGTAGCAGTGCAGACTTGGTCTTTCCATACGAGTTGTCGGTCGAAATGGACGCCCAGGTATTTGATGGTCTTGGCCCATTAGATACGGGAGCCTTGGAGTTGAAGATGTCCATGAGAAGTGCCGCTGCCCTTGGAGAAGACGATGGCTTGTGTCTTGGCGGGGTTGAGTTTGATCCAGGGTGTCGAGGTGGCGCTGAAGTCTGCTGGTGATGTACTTCTGGAGTGGGTGATAATGGCGGTGTCATCAGCATAAAGGAGGAGGTTGGTCTGATCCGATTTGGGAATGTCGGCTGTGAAAATGTGGGGGGAGAGGACGGAGCCTTGTGGGACTCCGGCTCTGATGGCCTTGAGTTCGAAAATGGCCGTTTCGACTCTGACTTGAAAGGTTCTGCCAGAGACGAAGGACTGAATGAGTTTTGTTATGACAGGGGGACAGCCGTGTCGAATCAGGTTCAGAACGAGGCCTTCGTGCCAGACTTTGTCGAAGGCGTTTGATACATCGAGAAACACAGCTCCAACTTTCTGGTGTTTGTTGAAGCTGTTAGAAATGGTTTGGGCGAGTATAGTGGTATGGTGAGTGGTGCCAACCCAATTGTTCGTCAGGCAAGACACGTAGAGCCGTGGACTTTGCTCTGAGGATTTCGAGGATGACTTTTTCAGCTATCTTGCCTAGTCCGGGAAGTAGGCTGATCGGGCGGTAGCTGTTTGCCTCGTGGGAGGGAGAGCCTGGTTTTTTGTTCATAATGACCTCAGCTCTCTTCCAGTAGGGAGGAAAGTAGCTGAGTCTCAGTATGCTGTTAATGATGTTGGTGGTTATACAAAGATAAACTGTTGACAAAATTCACTATACTCAACTAAAAATTTCACATTAACCCGTAGCTTAAAAAGTAATTATTCAAATATAGACCAATCGTTGATTTTAAGTATTTATTGTAAAATTTTAGAGTGAAATTAACAGCTACAGTACGGGCATGCCAACAAATGATAATTTAGTTCGAGAACACAATAAAGTAAGTCTTACTTGACTTTTCTTAATTTCTATATGTCCCACCCGCTTTCCATCGGGCTCGGTTCTAAGCTAGGATCTTGAGCTCTGATCACGATTTATCCATTTTCTCGGATTCTTGTACACGTTGTTTTAAGTATGCCTATTCCGCGGATTCCAGTCCAGGGCTTTGTTTTCTATAGCTCCTTCGTGTTTCCCGAGGGTGTGTCCAGTGCATATCCATTTTCTTGTTTGGATTTGTTCTCTGAAGGATTGCTGCTGGGTTTTTTTATACAGGTCTTCGTTTGAGATAGTATTTGACGATCGGATGCGTAGAATCCGTCGTAAGGATCTATTGGTGAAGACGTGCAGCCGACTTGTAATCTGCTTCGTTACCTTCCATGTTTCGCATCCATACAAGAGAACGGACAACACGTTGCTGTTAAAGAGTCGGATCTTAATTCTACGTGATAGGTTCCTGCTTCTCCAGACAAAGTACAGTTGGACGAAGGCTCCATATGCTTTTCAAATTCGGCTTCTGATGTCCTCCTTCGCTCCCTCTGCAGTTGTAATGATACTACCGAAGTAAAGGAAAGACTCCACCTGCCCGATTTCCTACTCATCGATTATTAGTCTGTTCTCTACGTCGGAGTCCACTCTGATTTCCTTTCTCTTTATGACATTGTCTTTTAATCAGACTTTCTCTGCTTCTAACTTTAGTTTTTCTGATTTGGATTTCATATCGGTGAACTTTTGCGACAGTGGGCAGATATTGTCAGCAAAATCGAGATCTTCGAGCCGGTCTAATATGCCCCATTAAATACCTCTCTTCTAGCCCATTATTTTGTAGAGTACGAAGAAGAAAATGGTTAATGAGAGTATGTGGCCTTGCTTTGTTCCTTGGTTTATAGTAATGGCTTCTGTTAAATTTCTCCCACTTTGTTCTAGTATAATACGAAGAGTATTAATTAAGTCCACGCTGCTGCGATGTTGTCGAATGCCCGCTTGCCCTTCTCCTAGTTTTTCTCGACGCAGACTTTCATGCGGTTGAGAATGGTTCTGGACAGTATTTTGGTGGGGACCGAGAGCAAGGTGATGCCACGCCAGTTGTTTCAGATTGTAGTCTTTTTTTGGTAATTTCACTATAAGGCACTCCCTCCATTCCTCAGGAATTATTTTCTCTTGTCATAGCCTCGTCAGCAGTAGATGCAGTAGGTTGGCACTTTTTTCTATATTGGCCATAAAAACGTTTGTTGTGATGTTGTCCACTCCAGGAGCTGTAGTATTGCTAGTTTAATCTCACCTAGCGATGTTGGGTGTAGGAAAATGTCGGAATTCTCTCTGGTGTATGATGCTGATGTTTCTGCTTCTGTTTCTTCATTTAGAAGTTCGAAGAAATGTTTTTTCCACCAGTGTAGCTGCTGTTCCTTGGTAGGCAGGAGCTGGCCTTCCTTTTCTCGTATTGGTTCCCACTTTGAAATTTCTTTTTTGAGAACGTTTTTTTATTTTATAGTTACGGTCGCTTCTCCCTGCTGCCTCTTCTGCTCTTTCGGCTTGTTCGGCAGACCACATTCTCTGATCGTTTCTTACACTCCTTTTGACAAGTTGGTTTTGGTGAGCATGGTCTGCTTGAGCGGTTCTTTTTGTAGCCCCGTTTGACTGGAGTTGATGAGGGCTTTTAGAGTTTTTCGGGCGTTTCTTCTTGAGCCTGGTCTTAAAGCCAAAAATGATTCTTCAACAGTGCCATCATTTTTGTCTGTCAATGCTGGGAAGCTATTCTTTAGTTTTAGCTAGAATTCTTTTAGTTTGTCCTTTTCTCTTATCTTTCTTACATCAAAGAGCCTGCTTCTCTATTCAAAATTCCTTGTATTTGCTTTCATTTTTAGCTTATAGTTTGCGAAAATCAGGTGATGGTTCCTGTTAATGTCTGCACCTCTCGTGTTCCTTATATCAGTTAGACATCTTCTGAATTTCTTTATGACTCTAATATGGTCTATCTCATTTCCTGTAGGGTGGTCTAGAGAGACCTAAGTAACTTTATGATAGTTTTTGGGTAGGAACAGTGTGCCTCCTTTGACCAAGCCACAGAAATTGGTGACTATCTCGCCGTTTTCGTTTTCTTCTTCCAGTTCAGTTGGTGCAGAGCTAAGAATGATGGAGACCTTTCGAACATGAGTCTTGAGCTGTTAGGAGTTGGTCCGATATCGGCTGCCACTCTATCAGGCGCTTCTTGGCTAGGCGGTTCATCAATATCTCGACGCCATTCCTGTGTTCAGCCTCTACGCTGGTGGAGCCGGAGTATAAAAATATGAAGCCCAATAGAGTTTTGAGTATATCGAGTCTGTAGTTATTCATCTCCTGTGCCCGCCTTAGTCTTCTTGCTTCCCGCAGCGTTCGTACATTCGCCGTTGGACTCACCACATCTCATCCGTCTCAGAAGCCATTGTCCTCATCAAGCTGCTGGTATTCGTCGGCCTCTGGTTTTATTTTCCAGATCATCTCTAGCGGACATTCCCCTATCCGTCACCCGGGGAGTCACCCAAGGAAATAAAGTAAGTAATTAGTAATAAATGATCTTCACCCCGAAAGTTATTGTTATCAGAAGTATTTCTTATTAAAAAACCTTCGATTTATCCCAGAAAATTATTTATCATTTCGACATTACTCTTGGAATTATTATTAGAACAACATTTTTTAAATTCTGGTTTCATTTTATCCAATCATGGAAGGTAAACTGTAACGTCAACATCAGCTGTTAAGGGGCAATAACCTAGAAGACGTGGAAACGCACTTCTTGTCGCAGGTAACAACTACATAAAGGAACTTTTTAAGGATGTACGTTCAGAGTTTTCCATAACCAACGCAAGCAGTGCCCCCAATAACTAAGGATGAAATACTTAATTCAATAAATCATATGAGAAATGGACGTGCATCAGGCCCGGACGAAATCTATACTGAAGTCTTAAAACTGCTTAGTGACTGTGAAGACTTTGGTGAAGCTTTTTAATATAATCTACGACTCCAGACCAGGAAATGCGACGACTATCAGTTGATTAATTTAATAAATCACTAAGTAATCCATTCACGAATATATCGTAAATGCGAATCTGACATATATCTGAAACCCAGTTTGGTTTTCGTGACTCCCTCGGCATTAGAGGAGTACTAGTTTCTCTACAAGTACTCGTTCAGAGATTTAGAGATATGAGCCATGACGTTTTCATCTGTTTTATCGACTTCTCCAAAGCCTTTGATAAAGTCCATCACGATAAGCTCATTGAAAAACTCAGATCGACTGAAATAGATGAGAAAGACAGAAGGATAATTGATAACCTTTACTGGAAATAACGAGCTGTGATAAAAGTGGACAGTAGTACATCTAATGAGATCGTGATCTGTCGGGGAGTACGTCAGGAATGCCTTCTCTGTCCAAACTTATTTAATTTATACTCTGAACCAATAATTCAGGAGGCGTTAACTGGACAGAGTGGAATAAAAGTCAATGGCGAATATATCAATAATATCAGATATGCAGACGACACTGCTATTGTGGCGAGCACTTTCGAAGACGTACAAAACTTAGTTGCAACCATCCATCAATACTCACAACAATATGGCGTTAGTTTAACTGTTTCCAAAACCATCCAAGAAACCACACACCGAACCAAGACCCCTGACAGTGACAGGAGAGTTGAGAGGGTACCGACGTTTAATTATTTGGGTACGACCATTTACGATACATGAAATTACGGGCTGGAAATTATATGCCGAATTGAAAAAGCCACTGTCGCATTTATTTAGATGAGAGAATTTTTCATTGCCAAAAATTTTAATCTAGCACTGAATATCCGAATGTTGGAGTATTACGTGTTCCCTGTTTTACTGTATGTGGCTGAAGTGTGGACAGTCAATGAAACTATACTAAAAAAAATTAACGTTTTTAAAATGTGGTTGTACCGTCGCATACTGAAAATTCCCTGGACACAACATATAACAAATGAAGATGTCCGTATCTGGGATTGGTCCGTGCCTTGAAAAAGCGCAAACTAGAATACCTGGGTCATATCATGAGACATAAAAAATATCGACTGTTGCAGCTCATACTCCAGGACAAACTTGAGGCGAAGAGAGGTCCAGGTAGACAACATCATTCTTAGACGAAGAATTTGCGTGACTGGTTCGGACTCAGCTCAACTGAACTCCTTCGCATAACCGCAAATAAAGTGAAAATCACCAATGTTGGAGCGGATGAGGCACATTGAGAAGAAGATTAGATGAATTGTTTCACAAATGTAGAAATTTACAATTATACAATCGGAATTTGGCAATGCTGGGCTATTTCCATATCTTATTAAGCATTTTCCTCTTCTTTCATCCAGTGGCAGCAATTGACCTGATGTCAGGTGCGGGTTGGTTTGGTAATTTTTGAAAAAAAAAGTATTGAATATGTTTCTATACAACCCCACGAGTAACCCATTCAATATATTAATCGATTTTCATAACACTCTGTATATTAATTTTACAACTTGAATTTGTAAGGGAAGTACGAAACAAAAAACGTTTTTTTTTTTGTATAAATGGCTAATATATGTGAATACTTTCTATTCTTTAAGAATAATGAGTTGATCTACAAAAAGATCAATAATCATAATAATTATTAATTAGCCGCTCTCCACTATATTAATTTATTTCTACACTATACCTGTCTGGTGTAAGGACATGATGATTCTTCATTTCTCTGAGATTCTTCATTTGTTCTTCTAAGGTGAATGGATATTGGTTTAAAGCAAATTAACTTGTAGTTTTAACTAAAAGAATTTCATAATGCTCTTTCCATTTGCTTTAGTGGCAGGCGGTTGAAGGGATGGGGGTCCATATGGATACACGGTGCATTTTTTAAGGAAAAAAGGAACACTACGGGCGAAGTTGCATATAGAGGGGAGGGGACGCCAATTGTGAAAATTTTTAATAAAAGAGAACCTCCAATAAAAAGAATTTCTGTTTTTAAAGGGCGTATGTTCTACAGGGGCGGGGAGCATATACCTCCTTGGTCTCCCCTCTGGCTACACCACAGATTTGTTTATGTATATCTAAAAGCTATCATGGTCCAAGATGGCCTTTGATAAAATCCTTCTCGCTATTAATTTTTGTCATCTTTGATAGAGATAAATTAACATAAATTAAATTATTTTAAATTAAAATTATAAATGGAAATACCTAATCAGTTTCGTTTTTAATAATTTTTCAAATGAAAATCAATACGCTTTTCATTTCATTGTTTTTGTTTACATTGATACATAACATTATCTTTTTTTACTAACAATCTTATAATTATTAGCATTAAAATTTAAGGAACTATTATATGATTTGTGTTTTTTTTCCAGTATGAATAATTAGGAAAACTTATATTCTATTTTAATGAATAACGGTAATTTGACATCTGAAGGAAGAGTTGGATGTCTACAAGTCCTAAAATTTGATTTTAAAGGACCGATGGTAGTAGATTCGTCTGATCTCATTTTATCTTGATATTCGAGATGAATAAGATATAACTCTCCAGTTATCTTTCTTATTTGTAATTTTGGACGTAACTCAACGTTCAAAACGTAATTTTTTGGTTATTATTTTTAAAAGTGCATATATTTTGTCTCCAGGAAGCGGAAATAAACATCCGTAGTGGGGCAATTGTATTTAAAGAAAAACGACGTTAGTTGTTCTTCTCTCTGCTACTAGATTTTCCGTGAAGTGTTCAGTGTTTTTAATAAAGTTTTTTTAAAAAAAGGGCCAAGTGCCGATTTATCGAAAGCTGAAGTTCCGGTTACGGTATCATTGGTAAATTTGGATAAAATATCGCGAGCCAGCCATTTAGAGGCGATATATTTTCTTCCCGAAGTTGCAGGAGAGTATTGTAAATACTCGATTTTTTTTCGAGAATTTTCACACACAGCGTGGTCTATTTTAGTTTTTCCTTCTGGTTACCTTTTGGTCTAAAGGTAATTCTGGACTTACTACCAGAAAACTTTGGTTTCGTGCAATCCACGTGCCAACCGAGTATTCCTTGTAGAGACAAGGAAACCTATCACGTGCTGGTGTCAGGTTAGAGCCATCATTCCTTGCACCGCCTATTGAACCGAACATAACCTTGTCATAGCCAATGTCTTTGGTGTCTCCCTCAGTATTTCCACCTGTACCATCTGCTTAGGGACAGACGGGAAAAATTTCAGATGAGTTATACTATAAAATTTATGGTTTTAGTATTCGTAAAGCTACGAACCACAAGGGAAAATTTCCTGTTATTACACCCTTAGTGCGTGAGCCAAAAGTAACAGATTACCCATGTTTCAGAGTCTTTTTGATCACAAATATTTTCATCACACCTTTATATTTAGTTTTAAAAATGTTAACTCTACGGCTTTAAGATTTGGAATTATAAGGTTTTAATATCGTTGGAAAATTTGTCACCAACCATTCAATTCAAGAATTCAACAGTTCAACCATCCCACAATCATTTATTTATTTTAGAATACGTATCATTCATTTCAATGTATGTTATCGTACGCTCAAGATACTCTTTGTAAGACGAGATTTAGAAATTTAACTTTTGTTCTGTTAGAAGTAAAGTTTGGTTGATATATTTAATATAGGTTATATTATTGCAAGAAAAATGTTCCATCTTTATTTTGTTAGAAATACTTTGTTTTGTACTATATTGAACTTTCTTTCATTTAAAATAGATACTTTATTTTGTACTACATTTAATTTCCGTTCTTTTAAAATAATCAGTCAACAAACGTTTTCATTTTTTCCCAACTTTCTTTTTATTTCTGGCCACATACCACGCCTGCGAGGCCGCTTTCATTAGAAATAAAACTTCGGTGGCGCTTTCCGGTTTATGTAAAAATAACCGGTAAAGTGCAAGTTGGACTTGAGCAATTAGTGTTCCGTACGTTGATTGCTTTTAAAATAAAAATTTTTGTTACGGAAGTATAAATGATCAGAGACCTCACAAAACACATCCCAAATGAATTTTAAACAAAGTTTTTTTTCCGATCTTTACTGAAAACTGATGACCTTGAAATTTCTGTTTTTTTTTATATATCAGATAAATTATTAAAGGTAATTCACTCGTGATAATTTTCGTTCAATCTACACCCTGTAGAGAATATGCCAGAATTTTTTCAAAATTTTTTGATCAGTACTTTTCGAGATATGGGGGGGAAAGCGATTTTTCGCACTTTTTAAAAAATAATACAAAGAGAAGTATGCGCAAGTATTATATTATACATATTTTTAAACTCGTGTTTTAGCAAGCTTTCATTTGACACCCCACTCGATGACCTGATAATTTTTTTTACTTTCGATTTCACCCCCAAAACTAACCCCTTAAGTCAAAATTTACCTTTCAAAACTACATGGCTTTGATGAGGCCATCAATTCCTATATTAGTGACAAATTTCAACTTTCTATATCAAATAGTTTCGGAGAAAATCAGGTGTGACAGACAGACACCGGAGTCATCTTATAAGTGTTCCGTACGGAACACTAAGATATAGAGCACATTAACAGGGAAAGCAAAGGACCGAACCTTCCACCTGAGATAAACGTAGCAATTTTAGATTGTAGACACTTGTCTAAGATAACCTACATAACCTAACGGGGTGCCTGGGCATTAATCTGTACCGATTGTTCTTGAATTTTAAGCAGTTTTCTAATTTGGGGTTTTGGATTAGTTATTAGTTCCGCGAAAGGTTCCTGATGGGGAGGCCAAGCGCAGTGAGGGATTGATTCCTATCCTGACAGCAATTGGTTATACCCAACACCTGTAGCAGTCTTCTGACAGGCCCACTGGCGAGGAATTTTAGGTAAACTAGCCAAACGTTATTAGTAATTGAAAATTGCTATTTGGATTTAGTACTTTCAGTTCAGTAGGTGTTTTCGGCACAAAACAGTATTAGTAATTTGTATATTTTGGTGGTCATATAATTTTCTTTTTCTCTCACCAATTGAAAATAATTATAAGAAATGGCGCCCAAACAAATTAAAAATATAACAAAATTCTATTATCATGAGCACTATTCATTATATTTTTTTTGTTCTTCTGCGGTTCCAGACTCATTAAATACATTAGTGGTAAGAAAATGTAAATATTACTTCCGTCAAATTATGAATATTATAAAGATAATTCTAAAAGTAAACGATTAGTAACTGTACCCATTTTTTAAATATAGCAGACAAGATGGGCAATTAGAGTTACTTAACTTATAAGGTAAAAACGGAATTCTTTAATTACATCAAGTTTATTTTTCATGCATGCATGATAATAAATTGAAAAAATTATGGAAACATTTCATAATCCGTAATCGTATCGTGAGGATGCAAGACAGAATATGACCACTTTCTGCCTATCGTAAAAGGCGAGTAAAACAATAAGTTAGATGATAGATACCTAGATATCACCAGCCACCGTCTTGTGTGATACAATCGCATCGGCTTAGGCTGCGTGAAGTTGCTGAACGTCTCGTGGCTGTGCTGATGTTTCTGGATTGTAAGAAAATCGGATGATGAAACTTCCGGAGGTAAAATAGCTCCTCATTCCGATCTCTAGGTGGGGGCTGATTCGGGTGCATCAATATACGAAGATCTCAATTTTAAAATATATACAAGGTTTAAACTCGAACATAAATTCAGTGCAAAAACACCTACGATCAAATAAGCCTCATGTACTCGCTTCCTGCGAAACCCAGGTCAGTTCTTCAATCAGCACAGACTTTCTCTTCCCTGGATACGCTTTCTATTCTCAATTTAGGCGTAATTTAGAATCTGTCTTTTTGTCAGGCGATCCCTTTTGCCAACGAGAGGAGGCTCTGAAGCCCCGAGACTTTAATGCTATGTGGTTAAAAATAACGACTCATCAAGCCACAAGGTTTATCTGCTGCATCTATCGACCACCAAGTGATACTAATTTTAGAATACTTTTCGCTTCTCTTTTAGACACCATCGATCATTTACAGGTTAATTATTCAAGTGCAAAAATTGCCATCCTGGGCGATCTAAATGTCCACAATATCGTGAGGCTGAATCATTCTCAATCAGTTGTGGCTTTACTCAGCTTATCGATGAAACAACACGGATTCTTAATCGTTGTGGAGAGTTTGCTAGTCTTGTTGACTTGTTTTTAACCACTAATTTAGAGATTTACATCGTCACCGTAAATTCGCCGTTAGGCTCTTTCGACCATAAACAGCTTGCGACATCGAGTATCCTACCGATCAGTGACCCAAAGGTGTCTAACCGCGCAAAGTTTGGCACGTCAAATGGGAAGAACTCATGGATTGATTTCGAACTTGCCCTTGGTTAGATGTTTATTTTAGATCTCAGTATCCATCTGACTGTACTAAGGAGGCTTCCGACGTCATTTTCGGCTGGTCTGGAAGCTTACATCCCTTTTCGAAGAAATGTCCTTCAAACGGCAAGCTTTGGTTCTACCGAAAATGCACAGAAGCTATTTTTTCTAAACATCTTGCATACTAACAACACCGTGAAAATTCTAACGTCATACCCGGAACAGTCTCATGTAATTAAATTCTCATTATATTTTTATATACCATCCACTATGGATGGATCACGAGGCAAAAATTATAGTTAAAGCAAGGATCAAGAAGAAAACAATTCATGAGTGAACAGACGGTTTATATTTTGTGTTAATTGTTTTAATCTTTTTAGGGTTCCGTACGGAACACTTATGTCACTTCGGTATCTGTCTGCCTACCTGTCTGTCTGCCCGTCTGTTCGTCTGTCTGTCCGTCTGTCACACCCGATTGTCTCCGAAACTATTTAACATAAAAAGTTGAAATTTGGCACTAATATTGGAACTGATGACCCCATCGGAGCGGTGTAATTTTGAAAGGCAAATTTTGACTTAAAGGGAGGTGAAATCGGAAGTGAAAAAAAATTTACCAGGTCATCGAGTGGGGAATATTCTCCACAGGGTATAGATTGAACGAAAATTATCACAAGTTAATAAACATATATAAAAAAACCAAAAGTCATCAGTTTTCTACTAAGATCGGAAACAAACTTTGTTGAAAACTCATTGGGGGTGTGTTTTGTGAAGTCATTGATCATTTTATATCTCCGTAACAAAAATTTTTATTTTAAAAGCAATAAACGTACGAAACACTAATTGCGCAAGTCCGACTTCCATTTGGCTGGTTATTTACCAACAAAAATAATTTCAAATTTACGTGTCCCATAAAATGTTTAATTCCATCAAAATGTATTAATACCGGTTGGTAACAGATACAGAAGCTTGCCTTATAAAAATGTTTTGGATTTACTCTTCTTCCTCTCTTTACAGCCTTAGTCACTACTGGTGTCAATTTCGAAGATATGTTTACGAGAATGGCGTTCGGCTGGACAATCTTAATCGAATACTAGGTCGTTGATTAAGACATGCAGTGCTCTACTAGGTTATTTCATAGGTTTGCTTAAATTAAACAAAAAATACATGTTTCTATTTTATTACAAAAAATTGAATACTTACTACGAAGTTTAAATAATAACATATCTATACAAAAATTAACTTAGACTATTTCACAGACTTAAAACGCTACAATAACTCACCTAAAACTAATATACGTTAACAAATACCAAACCAAATATGCTGGAAGTATCCAATAACTTAAGCCTAATCGCGGGCTGCTGTTACACATTTCTGAGAAGCAAACGCAGGCTCTTTTTAATATAAAGTCAGTATCTCTTTTTTTACAAACATCGTTTCTTTTGTCACTCTTTTCTAGAATCCAACCACAACTTCTTATGACTCTCTTGTTTCCACCTTCCACAACTAAAACAGGAAAAAATACGAATATGTATGGATCAAATTCTAAAAAACATATTGAAGAATTGATTAAATTATCATTATCCTTAGAATATGACCACTTGCCTAATAGAATGACTAGTATTTTTTTTCCTTTACATCGTTAGATGGATTATATCGTATCGGCTTAAGTAGCTTAAGGGTGCTCCTATGAGCTAACATTTCGGGGCTGTACCGATGTGCCCGGACTTCACGGTGAGAAAGATAATGGCATAATAAAGCTCCCTGAAGCAAAAAATTCTGGAGGGAAAATAGCCCTCCGTTTGGATCCTTTGGTTAGAGCCGGTACAGGGGCATCATTAACCAGAGATCGAAATTTGAAACTGAATTATTGCAACATATAAGGATTAAAAAGGTTACGAGGGTTGTATGTTAAGTGCCTGGCCTCGACAAGAAAAAAAACATTTTTATGTGTAAAATTGATTTTATTTTTCAACATAGTCTTTTAGCTCGATACACTTAGTCCAACGTTTTTCTATCTCTTATATCTCATGTAAAAAATACGATTTCTCCAACCCTTCAAAATAGGAGTTTGTTTTAGCAATCACCTCATCGCTTGAGTCAAATTTTTTTCTGCCGAACCATTTTTTTATATTCGGAAATAGAAAATAATCGCTGGGGACTAAATCAGACAATTCGTATCCTAACTACTGGAATTTTGCCATGGCGATGACACAAGTGTACATTGTCTTGATGAAAGAGAACTTTTTTCTTCACCAAACGGGTTTTTCTTTCACAGCATGGTTGAAATGATCCAATAAGTTGTCATAATACTTTCCATTAATCATTTGGCCTTTTCAAGGTAATAGACGTGGATTATGCCGCGTGTATCCCAAAACACCGTGGCCATGACTTTGTTGCCCAATAAAGTCGCCTTGGCCTTTTTTGGCGCCGGTTCGTCACGGAAAACCCACTGTTTGGACTATTCTTTGGTCTCTGATGTGCTGTGATGAATCCATGTTCCGTCAACAGTTATGAATCGACGCCAAAAATCATTCCGATTGCGATTTAACGTCGTCAAATATTCTTTTGAAGTTGACACACGTGCGGTTTTATTGTTAATTGTGAGCAATCGCGGCACCCATCTTGCGGAAAGCCATCTCAAGGCCAAATGAGTTGTTAAAATGTTCTGCATCCGTTCATTTGAGATGCCCACAGTCTCAGCAATCTCATGCAGTTTTCACTCTCCCGAAATACTTGTACGGCCGCGTTTGAATTCAGCTGTCCAATATTTTATGCTCGATAACGAAGGTGCAAAGTCTCCATAAAGTTCCGCTTTTATCTCATCATTCGCTTTCTTTTTCTTAAACAAATATTTTGTCACTGCTCGATATTCAATTTTTTTCATTGTTGTAAAATCACAAAAGTTGTGCGCAGCGACTTGAAAATTTGACAAGATTCTTGTGGGAAGTTATGTTTACGAAAAAAATAATTTTTTAAATAATAGTGGCGCCATCTCTGGCCGAGGCCAGGTACTTATCATACAACCTTCGTAAATAGTGCAATACCATCTTTAATGAAATAAATCTCATACTAGTCTTTACGAAACTAAAGTCAGTCCATCGATTAATACAGTCAGCTGCCTATATTCTGGATGCTATTATTTTTAGCTTAGAAGTAACTTTGGAATCTGTCTTTTTGTTGGTTGCGATTTCTTTTGCCAAAGAAAGAAGACTCTAGAATCCAGTGCCTTTGATGTATCATAAAAATGGCGACTTCATAAACCATAATAGAAATCTGTTAAATGGAAAGAATTCAAGGAATACGTTCTAACTTTTTCTTGGCTAAGCGTTTATTTTAGTACTGAGGGCGCATCTGATAAGGGTGTTTCTGATGTCATTGTCACTTGCATGTTCATTTCCCTTTCCAAACATACTCTGCATTCGTCAGATTCAATCCAGGAGAGATTTATTCGTCTGTGAATTGGAAACCCGGAACTCACTAGCAATTTTGATTCTTTGGACGTCGAAGACAAGTTGATGCAGAATCTATTTTCCAAATACTTTAATATAAAGTTTTCGATTGAAGTTTCCTTCTTGATTCCTCCCAAAGCGGTACATGGTAGGAATGCATTTCCCGCGGATATATCACATCCGTATAAAGTTTAGATTGTCACTCCTCATACCACACTTTTTAAAAACACATTTATAAGAAAAACCGTCGAGAACTTTGTTCTCTTCTAAGTACAACTTGGAGCTGTTCAAAACTACTGTTAAGAGCTAGTTCGTAATCAAAACTGACCTGAATCCCTTGCCTATGATAATAACAGTACAAACATTTACATACTTTGCAAGTATTTAAACACTGTTATGGTTTTAAACCCTTTTGAATGGATTTAATTGCACATGAAAACAGAAATAACACGTAGGCTGAAAAGTTTTTGGTCTGACACGTAGATGTTACCCTTTTCAAAAAATCCATATGATTTTTGGGAAGTACCAACCTTCAAACGATTCATGTCAAAATTTCATGATATTTCAACCATTAGTTTATAAGTGACAGAGGTTTTAGTGGCGCTACTTCTGATATTTTCAAAACAATGGAAAAAATCGAATTTCGTGTGTTGACTAAACACTGTTTTTAATGGGAAAAATACCGTTCAAGCAAAGCAATGACTTGATAAATGTTAAGGGGTCTCAGCCCCTGAAAAATTACTCATCATTTACTGGTATGCTGAATTTAAACGCGGTCGTACAGATACAAATTATGATGAACAATCTGGACGCCCAAATGAGGTGGTTACACCGGAAGACAACAAAAAAAATCATCAAAATTGTTTTTGATGACCGTGAAGTGAAACCCTAAAGATATCAAAAGAACGTGTTGGTCAAATTTCGCATGAACATTTGGGCATGAGAAAGCTCTGTTCGAAATAGGTACCGCGTTTGCTCGTGTTAGAAACTATAAAAGGAAGTCACATATTTTCTCTTGCCTATGTTATACGTAGAAAGTAACGGCAATTTTTTACGCAGCTACTCATTGACTATTTTAAAAATAACACAGAGTTTTGGGGTTATATTACACAGGACCACAAAAAAAAGTATGTAGTGGAAAAGTGAGATACCATACCATATGTCATCATCCAAGGATTTTGACATAACCTTAAAAAACATCTTGAAAATGACCAAAAACACTTTTACAAATAAATTAAAAATGTAAACCAGCAAACCACCATATCTCTACGTATTTTGGGGAGCTAAAATCGAATGTAAGGTCATTCACCCATCACGTCAGCATTTTGACATAGCCTCAAAAATGGCCAGAAATACGTCTGTAAGTAAATTAAAAAATTAAATGAACATACGACCATATTTATACGTATTTTGGGTGCTTAAAACGATTATGCCAAAAGAATTGACCCAAAACCTCCTCAAAAGGTCCAGTCCTTTCATTCACAGGTTGCTGGATCCCCTCGCACATCACCCTCGCGATGCTGGATAACAGTGAGTCCCCTCGCCTCCCAACCCAATGGAAGAACTTTATATCCAGAATTCTAAACCTTACATAACCCAATGCAAGAACTGTACACCAGAAACTCTAAGCCTAACACATTGTAATGCGAGAAATTTACCTCAAGAACACTAAACTTAACGTAGCCTAATGCAAACAATTTATACCAAAATGTTTACACTAAAATCTCTAAACCTAACATAGCCTAACGCAAAAAACTTACACCAATAACTCTAAACCTAATATAGGCTAATGCAAGAATCTTACACTAAGAACTTTACACCAAGAACTCTAAACAGAACATAACCTAATAAAAGAAACTTACATCAAAAACCTTGACCTATAACCATAACTTAATGCAAAAAAGAGAGCAGACCACCATATCTATACGTATTTTGGGTCGCTGAAAGCAAATATGTCAACGGAATGACCTTAATAGGTCATGATCTGGAAATATTCTCAATTAGTCTGGTCCTTTTATTCATAGGATGCTGAATTATGGTGAGTTCTATCGCTTTTCACCCTCTGGATGCTTATTTAAAGTGAGTCCCATGGCCTCTTACCCACTATGTGCCTTATGGTAATTCCCCTGGCCCCACACACTTGAGGTGCATTATTTGAGTGAGTCCTCTCGCCTCTCATCATTAAGGTGCTTTATTCAAGTGAGTCCTCCCGCCTCTCACCATCGGAGAATCACTTTAATAAAGCATCCAGTGTGGGAGAAGCAAGGGGACACCTTAATCCAGCAATCTGTGAATGAAAGGACAGGACTTTTTGAGGTTATTGCAAGATCTTGACTTAATAGGTCAATTCTTTTGGGATATTCGGTTTAAGCACCCAAAAATACGTATAGATATAGTGACTTAATTTTTTAAATTTGCTTACAGTCGTAATTCTAACCATTTTTTAGGTGTTTCTCGAGGTTATGCAAAAATACTGACGTGATGGGTGAATTCTGACCTTGGTGGTTTTCGAAATCAGCATTCAAAAATACATATAGATAAGGTGGTTGGCTGCTTTAAAGTTTAAATTTATTTGTAAAAGTCTTTTTGGTCATTTGCGAGGTGTTTTTTGAGGTTAGGTCAAAATCCTTGAGTAATGAGTCAATTCTAACCTCGGATTCGTTTTTAGCACACCAAAAAACATATGGTATGTTATCTCACCTTAAACTACAAAACTTTTTTTTGTGGTCCTGTGTTATCAATCATACATAACATCTTTCATTTCAGTTTAATTTAAATAAATAATGTTCACCATTCTGTCAACATTTTCCAATTTCAGAACTTGATAAGTATAAACATAAGTATTAAAATGCTACCAATAATTTTAGAATAAATAATTTATATTGTAAATCTCATACCTGTTGTAACCACCTTTCGACAAAAAGGGTCACTACCCTCGTAAAAACCCTTACATTCTTGTAAAAATGGACTAGTTGTGTCATTTGCTTGTATGTCTGCACATTCTGGATGTTCTGCCGAGTTGCACTGAAAACATTTTATGCTCAAACCTAAAAAAATTAAAACATTTGCAGGTACGGTAAAATATTTGTATATATAATTTATAGTCGTAACTGGAAACTCTTTAAACTAGTCGTCAGATTACAAATAAATAAAAATTCCTAGGCGGTGATAGGACTTGACGGACGGCTATTTTAGTAACATACTATTGAAATCAGGCGTCAGGCGTCACATCTCATGTCTGTTATTGCAAAGAGTTTATTCTCCCACACATTTGACTCTCTAAAATTCAGATGGAGTTGTCTGATAGGAATAATTATTTCGCCTATGATATAATCTTTGTATTACGAGCGTTGTATGATAAGTACCTGGCATTAACAAGAAAAACAACATTTTTATGTTTAAAATTTAGCTCGATACACTTAGTCCAACGTTTTTCTATCTTTTGCATCCCATCTAAAAATACGATTTCTTCACCCTTTCAAAATAGGCGTTTGTTTCAGTAATCACCTCATCTTTTGAGTCAAATTTTTCATATTCAGAAATAGGAAATAATCACTGGGGGCTAAATCTGGCGAATATGGTGGATGCTACAGCAATTCGTATCCTAAATCATAGAATTTTGCTGTGGTGATGACACAAGTGTGCATTACGAAAAATATAATTTTTCGAATAGTAATAGGGCCATCTCTGGCCGAGGTCAGGTACTTGTCATGCAACACTCGTACGTAACAGAGAATAATTTATACAAAAAGTTCCAACATAATTTGTCATGTATTTTTGTCGAGTAGCGGACAAAAAAAAGAATATAATGACTAAATCACTCGATTTTTTTATTTACAGAAAATATTGCTGTTCCAGGATGATGGGGAAATACTACACTAACCTGACTACCAGTTCGGTACAAGATTTTCAAATGCAAGGCCCAAAGAGATCTTTGAATTGTCTATTAGACATGACTTACAGATCAAGAAATCTACATATATGTGCATGTACTATATTATGAAGTCCGTATAAGCGAAATTTATAGTTTATGTATTATATTTGAGGTGCAGACTCCTATCATAAACAGAATTGATAACCAAAACAAGAATAAGTTAATCTGAAGATCTGAAAATTTAACGGCTAAAGAGAACTATAGGTCCTTGTTCTCATGTAGAGCACATTAAACAAGTTGTTACCATGTAACATTGTCTTATTAGGTTCATTGACAGTCCTATCTAGGAAGAGAACTATGACCTTAGATGGTACATATTTATAGAAACTGTTCATGTAACTATCTAGAAAGCTGTACACACATTTTGGAAAAGTTACATATAAGAAATGCATTATTACGTCACCTATTGAATCAACAATATTTTTAGTGTTCCGTACGGAACACTTCGGTGTCTGGTCCGTCCGTCTGTCTGTCTGTCACACCCGATTTTCTCCGAAACTATTTAACATAGAAAGCTGAAATTTGGTACTAATATGTCCTCATCAAAGTTGTCGTCGAAACTGCTAAAAAATCGCGTTTGCAAACCGACGTTGGGCGTTTGTCCTCGTTCAGCTACTCTAATATAGACTCAATATTTAACCGAGTGATAAGCAAGTACCATTTAGTCAGTATTTTAATAAATGGTCTGCAAGGTTAAAAAAAATAAATTATTGTTATCTACACTAATCATTTTTGAAACATTGTTCACTTTTAGGATCAAGTTTAGAATTTAGTTTAAACTGAAGCGAAATTATTTTCAGGAAAATGTCAATATGTTTGGCTGTTCTTAAAAAATGATATTTAAAAGTTACTTTTACGACTAGGTTAAATTTTTTATGTAACATATATTTTTATCGGTTGTAGGAACGGATATAATATCTCAGTAGCTTGCTTTTTTCATCACGGAAAATAGTTGGTGAAAACGGAGAAATGTTTTTTTTTATCGTTCACCTCCCAGTCCGAATAAGGATTTTTTTATTTCCTAAAAATATCAGTGTAATAACGGTCAACGTTGTCCAATTGCCGAAACATTCGTTTTTGTATTTCATGGCACTGCTTAGACAACACCGTAGTGCTTCCAAGGAGGTTATTACATTTCTGCAACAACTACTATGCCAACATGACTGCCAGTTAATCACCGTTTTCTCGAGGATTAATTTCTACAACTTTCGTATAATTAAGATGGGTAAACATCTGAGAGTAATAAAATAGAAGCTATTACCTAAACTATTATCAAATTTTCCTCCAGAGTTAAATAAGAATAATACACAATGACCCAATCAAAGGTATATATATATATATATATATATATATATATATATATATATATATATATATATATATATATATATATAAACTTGCGTGCATAGAAATCGGCCCATTGTAAACTTTTGACTTTAACTATATTTTTAAAAAAAAATTATTCATCAGATCAAAAAAAGAAATATGCTGTTTGAAAGACAATTTAATATGCTTTAATGTGAGTATAAATTTACGAAAACTTATTTCGACTTCCTATGTTTAACATAGTGAAATTAATGCATTAAGCAAATTAAGCTTTTTTATTATTAACATAAATAGGGTTATTGACAACTTAAAACTTAATTTTTTAATAATGGGTATGACCTCCTCTTGCCCTAATAACATCTCTCATACGGTTAGGCAAAGATCTAATCAAGTTTGCTATTGTTTCTTGAGGGATGTTAAACCACTCTTCTTCTACTGCAACAATAAGCTCTGCGATCGAGTTTGGGGTATGAAGTCTAGCTCGAATTCTTCGTTTTAACTCATCCCATAAATGTTCGATCGGATTTAGATCAGGGCTATATGCTGGCCACTCCATAACCCGAAAACCGACTTCTGCAATGTAATCTTGCACGATTCTTGCGGTGTGCGGCCTTGCATTGTCATGCATAAAGGTAAATTCGTCTCCAATGTAGTCGTCGTAAGGTACCACATAAATTGCTAAAATCTCCTCGATATATCTAGCAGCCGTTAAACCTCTTCTTCCGTGAACACGGTCGCCCCTACGAATGAACTCAGGGTCGGTTCGTGCTCCTATAGAAATTGCACCCCAGATCATACAGGAACCACCTCCATGAGCACTCCGCTCTTCAAAGCAGCAATCTGCAAATCGCTCTCTTGGTCTTCGGTACACTTTCCTTCTTCGGTCGCTACCATGGAGGCATTTTCTGGTCTCATCTAAGAACAGAACAGATCCCCATTGTTCCAACGTCCAATTCAGATGATCCCGTGCAAAACGCAGGCGGGCTTGCCGATGAGCTGGAGTAAGTTTTGGACCAATCGCAGGTGTTTTAGGGGTCAGGTTATTTTCCTGCAGTCTTCGTCTTACTGTCCACTGACTAATAGCCACTCCTCGCACCTCACGGAGCTGTCGTTGCACTTGAACGGCATTAAGGTGACGATTTCTTTATGTTGTTGACACAATAAAGCGGTCATCACGAGCGGTTGTAAATCGCCTTCTGCCTGTTCCAGGTCGCCTATGAAAGGATCCAGTCTCCTCATAACGTTTGCACACTCTTCGAACCGCTGCGCGTGTCATATTCAATTGTCTAGCAACAGCTCGCTGACTAAGTCCATTTTCGATTAAAGCAAAAACTTGGGCGGCTTTTTGTGGTGTAGTATGCATTAAACTAACACACTTAAACACTACTGAGATTATGAAAAACGAATTAATATGCAAATTTCAGTTGCAAACGCAATAATTTTAATATTTGACAAATTTGTTATTTTCGTTACAATCACCACATAAACACGTTTCATTTGTTTACCGGTTGCTACGCATATAAACGATAAGCCTTCTTGATAAATTTATACTCACATTCAATTGTCTTTCAAACAGCATATTTCTTTTTTTTGATCTGATGAATAATTTTTAAAAAAATATAGTTAAAGTCAAAAGTTTACAGTGGGCCGATTTCTATGCACGTTAGTGTATATATATATATATATATATAAATAATACATACGCCATACAAGGTATGGCTAGAAAATAACCAGACTGGAGTAAATTCAATATTTCTCTCAGACTTTCCAAGTTTAGCGACAAACTTCACGGTAAGTCGTTGCACAATACTGACACTAAGCGTTTTTTTTCAACTTATATACAAGGGCGGCGCCAATATTATCGGCGAAACAAAACCAGTCGGGTTATTTTTTAGCCACACCTCATGTATATATATATATATATATATATATATATATATATATATATATATATATATATATATATATATATATATATATTAGCTGTCAGCATTTTCTGTATGGAAAAAACCCCGTTCCAGGCCTCATTGAAAAAAATTAGGATAAGCCGAGTTATGCAATATGAGAAGGTGGATATTCATTATTGATAATTGGTTTCAGGCAGACTGGCTTGTTTACATTACGTAGATTAAACTATACTTAAGTTACTGTTATTGATATGTCTCAAATCACCAAACCCTTGAGTTTGTTTTATGTGACAGGTAGGCCATATCTGTCACACACATTATAAAAAGTGTTTATGTAACCGTAATGAGATTTAGGTAACAGGGATATTTTGGTAGGCATTATAAATTAGAGTTTTAGAGAGAGCCGAAGTAGTCGGCCAACTTTGTTAGATGTCTGAATGCAATTGTTAATAAAAGTTATTGTTGTCGAAATTGCCCAAAAGTGTTTAAATTATTTTCTTTTAAATAAAAGCTGACATCAGAATTGGGATTTGAACTTCGTGCGCAGTGGATTAGAAGTGTTTTGTAAAATAATAATAATAATAATAATGACCGAAGACGGTGAAATCGTTAGTGATAACGAAGACTGTAATAATCTAGTGTGTGAAGTAGAAGAATCCATAAAAGCCAGTGTCAGAACGTAAGTTATTACTTTTACTTAACGAATTTGATGTCCGTCGTATGTAAAGAAAGACAATAACAGACTGGAATTATATCAGCCATGTAACATGTCAGAAATACTTGTATGTACACCGTACAATTGACCTTACATTTCACTGTATAACTCACAGTGTATACAGACTGTAACTCAGTGCAAGCGACTACTTTAAAGGAAAACTTGCTCCCTCGTGTCGCGCGCTGGTGTATTAAGTGACATTATAACTTTTGTATCGAATACCGCCCTAGTAATAAAATGCCACTTGTGGACTATTTAAGCTAGAATACCGTGTATGAAATGGTTGATTTATAAGTGTGCTTTAAAGACGATAAACATAAAATTCTTGCAGTATAATGACGTGTTTTTACGTGAAGTATTAGTTACGAGTAATATAAACAATATGGTTATAATGAAAACAAAATCGCCGAAAAGTTTTATGCCGGCATTTTCTTACTGTGAAATTGTATTATAACGAATCCTCACATATAGGGTGAGACAAATACATAAAGAAAAAATACATGAAGACTTATTTTGGCTGCAAATGGGTAGATGTCTAAAAAAAATATACATTAAGAATTCTAGAGAGTGCATCTTAGAAAAATCGCATCGGAGGGAAAGTGGATTCAAAATGCAAAGGACCTTATATTGTCCAGGAGATCTTGCCAAGCAAGAGAGTCTGACTACATGAGAAAGGAGTCATAGTAGCTGCACACTATCAGATGAGGTCATGGTCTTCAAAATAATTAGACAAAGGGGTGAGTAGAGTGGAAATCCCACTCCCTTTACCTAAATTAAAAATTTACTGCATATTTGTCTGACTAAGGTTGTCAGTACCATTAATTTCGAAGAGGATTGGTGATGATCTCACCAATGCCTATCGAAATAGTGGCAGCCCACTATGCATGCTAGTCATAACAAAGATACTGTTCGTGAATTTGTTTTAGGTAAAAATCCAACCGAGAGATACCAACTGCATGAGAAGGGGCAGCTAATCGCAGTGGATGCACACGACCAGTTGAGGTCATGGTTTCCAAAATAATTATACAAAAAGGTGAAAATCAAAATGAGAGATACCGACTACATAAGAAAGGATGGCAAATCACGGTAGCTGCATATGACCAGTTAGGTCACTGTCCTCAATATAATTATGAAAAGGGTGAGTTAGAGTAGCGAGCTCACTACCTTTGCCTAAAATAAACATTTACTGTGTATTTGTCTGACTAAACTTGTCAGCAACATAAATTTGATGAGAGGATTAGTGACGATCTCACTAATACCTATTGAGATAGTGGCAATCTGACTATAAGGTTAAAAGAGGAGAGGATTGGTGACGCTCTCACCAATGCCGATTGAGATAGTGACGATCCCGCTATAAGGTTAAGAGAGGATTAGTGACGATCTCACTAATGCCTATTGAGATAGTGGCAATCCCACTATAAGGTTAAAAGAGGAGAGGATTGGTGACGCTCTCACCAATGCCGATTGAGATAGTGGCAATCCCACTATAAGGTTAAGTGAGGATTAGTGACGATCTCACTAATACCTATTGAGATAGTGGCGATCCCACTATAGAGTTGAGAGAGGATTGCTGACGCTCTCACCAATGCCTGTTGAGATAGTGGCATTCCCACTGTAAGTATAAAAATACTAATAGCCTTCCCGTTAGAATAGTGGCAATCCCATTATAAGAGTAAAAAAAAAACTGATTGAAATCCTATTAGATCTGCGAAAGATAGTCTACGATGTTAAAAAAGGATTAGTGACGATCTCACTAATGCCTATTGAGATAGTGGCAATCCCACTATAGAGTTGAGAGAGAATTGGTGACGATCTCATCAATGCCTATTGAGATAGTGGCGATCCCACTATAAGGATAAAAATACTAATAGTTTTTCCATCAGGATAGTGGCAATCCCACTATGAGATTAAAATACATCCCACTATAAGAAAAAAATAAAAAAAAAAATATTCTAATGGCAATCCTATTAGGTCTGAAAAAGATAGAGGCATTTCCACTATGAGGCTAAAAATACTAATGACAATCCCATTAGCACTAAAAAAAATATATTAGTGGCAATCCCACTAAGTACAGCAGAGATACTGTTCGTTAATTTCTTTTAGGTGAAAATAAACTGAAGACGTCGCGAGGGCGCTTCCTTCTACAGGACGGCCGTGTTAGCTGTCAGCATTTTCTGTATGAAAAAACCCCCGTTCCAGGCCTCGTTGAAAAAAATTATGATAAGCCGAGCTATCCAATATAAGAAGGGGAATATTAATTATTGATAATTGGTTTCAGGCAGACTGGCTTGTTTACATTACGTAGATTAAACTATACTTAAGTTACTGTTATTGATATGTCTCAAATCACCAAACCCTTGAGTTTGTTTTATGTGACAGGTAGGCCATATCTGTCACACACATTATAAAAAGTGTTTATGTAACCGTAATGAGATTTAGGTAACAGGGATATTTTGGTACGCATTATGAATTCGAGTTTTAGAGAGAGCCGAAGTAGTCGGCCAACTTTGTTAGATGTCTGAATGCAATTGTTAATAAAAGTTATTGTTGTCGAAATTACCCAAAAGTGTTTTAATTAATTTCTTTTAAAAATAAAAGCTGACATATATATATATATATATATATATATATATATATATATATATATATATATATATATATAAAAGATAATTAATGAATTTATTCATTAATCTTGTAACAGCAGTTATTTATTTTATTTTTAGTGTTCCGTACAGAATACTTATAAGATCACTTTGGTGTCCGTCGGTCCATCGGTGTGTCTGTCTATCAAATCCGATTTTCTCCGAAACTGTTTGACATAAAAAGTTGAGATTTGGTGATAAAATAGAAATTGATGGCCTCGTCAAAGCCGTATAGTTTTGAAAATTAAATTTTGACTTAAGGTGTTAGTTTTAGGTGGTCAAATCGTGTGTGAAAAAAAAATTACCAGGTCATGGAGTGGGGTGTCAAATGAAAGCTTGTAAAAACACGAGTTCAAAAATATATATAATGTAATACTTTCGCACACTTTTTGTTTTTAAAAAATTGCGAAAAATCGTTGTTCCCCTCATTGTCTCAAAAGTACTGATCAAAAAATTTTAGAATATTCGAACGAAAATTATTACGAGTGCATTACCTTTAATAATGTATCTGATATATAAAAAAAAACCAAAATTTCAAGATCATCAGTTTTCAGTAAAGATCGGAAAAGAACTTTGAAAACTCACTTAGAGTGTGTTTTGTGAAGTCATTGATTATTTTATACCTCCATAACAAAAATTTTTATTTTAAAAGCAATCAATGTACGGAACACTAATTGCATAAGTCCGATTTGCACTTGGCCGGCTTTTGTTTTTTTGGTATTAGCCATATATTGGTTTTATACATATGGTTATTAGGCACGGGACACACGAAGTTTTAGTAGGTTGTTACAAGGCCTAATAGGAACATTGTAAAAGAAAATTAAATTGAATTTTACAAAAAAAGAAACATTTTAACATGCCTTCTTCCCTTCACAAATTAAAAAAATCTTGTTCCAGAAAATAAACTTTTTTGATGATCCGGTTTTTTTATAATTTTTTCATTTATCTGACAATATTAAACAAAAACATAGAAGTATTTTTGATTTAGTGTGACATTTCATTGAATAAAAACAATGATATTCATTAATCTATAACGTCAGCAGACATCGTTTGGAAAACGCTGATACGTACTTACATATATCAGGTGGATCATTAGTGTTGTAAAGTAGTCTCCTTTATTATACTTATAGGTAGTAGAAAAAAATTAATAAACAGGTTATGTGAGAAAAGACGTTTCTGTATATACGTATTACGTGTTTGTGGAAACGGAAAAGTTTTTACAAAAACAACGAAAGAAAAAAAATGTTTTGGTATAAATCGTTTCATTGTTTTTCAAAATATTCGCCTGTAAGATTTATACACTTTTGCATGCGTTCGAACCAAGTCTCGAAACATTTTTTCCACTCTGAAATTGGTACATGTAAACATGGTTTTGGAAGGATTCAGCAACTTCTTGAGGTGATGAAAATCGTTGTACATGCATTTTTTTTTGACATTCGGGAACAAAAAGGTGTCGTTAGGCGATAAATCAGGTGAAAATGGGCAATGAGACAATAATTCGATGTTTTTCTCCGTCAAATAGTCAATTGTTTGACGTGCTGTATAAGAGCTGGCATTGTCATGATGAAGAATGAACATTAATTGTTCTTCGATCCTCTAAAGCAATGGTTGCAACATGTCTAGTATAACCAAATAAACAAGCGATCATTTTCTTGGAAGTGCTTCACGAACGAGCCACTTTTGTTGGATTCAGTTCATCTTGGAACACCCAAACAGTGGTTGTTGCTTAGTTTGCCGACTGGTACGAATATATCCAAGTTTTATTTCCTAATATGATGTTATATACGGATTTTGCATGTCCTCGGTTGTATTTTTTGAGCATTTTCTTGTTTTTGAGTTTCGGTCAAATTATGGGGAATCCATAGGAAACAAATCTTTTTCACAGCTAAATGTTCATGCAAAATCGAATGTACTGCCGTCTTCGATATGCTTAAGGATGCCTCTCTTTCACAGTAAGTCACATGCCAATCCGCTTCAATTATGTTGCACACAGCATCGATATATTTTGGAACAACAACCGATTTTGATCGACCTTCATGATATTCATCGCTGACGGAAGCACGACCATGACGAAATTCTGCAAACCGATGTAAACAGTCTTTTCTGATGATAATTCATTACCAAAAGGGGAACGAGCGATTCGAGGCATTGTTATTGAGTTAGGCCTTTACTAAAATCGTAAAAAATCATCCCACGAACACCTTCTCGTGAAATTTCCATTTGTTCCCAAAACTGTTTTTTTTAAACGCTCACTGTAAACAAACTACTTGGCCAATTTCTGAGCTGCCACTGTTTTAATAATAACAAATGTCAAATTTTATAACAACGCTAAGTCACATCTCAATAGCGCCGTTTGTAGAAACTTAAAAGGAGGCCCTCGTATAGGACATCTTCGAATGGTCCCTAAGGAATTCATACGTTCTTTGAATAACACTCAAGGTCGGCTTATTCACGGTTTTTTTCCGACTCCTTGCGGTTTCTATTTCATAGTTTGTTGTATAGCTCTTCTTGAGGAAATAATTCTTAAGTGATTGACATGAACGGTAACATTGTATTTCCTGTTAAATTCAGCTGTATTTTTTATTTTCTCCTAAATTAGTGATTTTTGAGACTGATTTTCAGTGGTTACTTTATATTTTGTGGATGTTAACATTTTTTTTTATGTTAAAATCGCTTGCTTAATCAAAAAAACTAAATTTTAACACCCAACCTATTCTATATTTTAGATGACAATAAATTAAAATTATACACGAATGGTAATAAACTTTGTTCCGTCTAGGGGTTTTATGTTTGAAAAACATGGTTTTTTAATGCAAGACGAAGTTAGGTTATTAGTAACTGGATTGTTTAACTAAAATAAGAGTAAGATTACAGTAAAAACTTATTAGACGTAATGCATGAATATATAAAAATCATTTAGGTTTTCAATCAAACTGAAGTTTCCGACTAGCACCAGTTAATTATTTTTAACTCGAAACCGTTGAATTAGAAACATTAACTATTGATATATGTTAGTTCCATATAGGTAGGTATATATTTCAATTTTGGGTACAATTTATTGCATCTTACCACGATGTTAAGCTACTACGGAAATAAGTACTAGAAGCTCTGTTCTCTTGTTTGTCCGTTTTAGCTCGACTGATGAGCCGCAATTACAACCCTATTACGTAGTTTCGTCAAATTTGTGAACAAGGCTCTATCTATGTTTTCTGCCAAATCCATCATCCATTTAAAATTTCAATGGGTGCGGTAAGGACGAATAACCCTTGATTGATCTAAATTGAAACCCTAAAAGTCAGATGACTACCTGTTATTCTGTAGTACAAACACACAGTAATGGTGTTGTCATCTATATTTGTATATTTTAGTAACTTGATAGTTAGTAACTACTTATTTAAACACACATTCACTAGTTCTAACTTTTTCATATATACCCAGTCTTGCAATAAAGTCTTTAACTACGTAATCGAAATATCTAGAGCAGGGGTTCCCAATCTTTTTTTTACTGCGACTCACTTTACAGGTTGTAAGTTTTTTGCGACGCCCTTCTGAAGGAAGATACCTGTGTACCGCTCTAGCGGACAATAAAATGACTTTATTATTCAAAGAAAACTCCAAAGAATATAGAATCTTAATTATTATTTATTAAAAAACATAAAAAATCTAAAAACAATACAATTAATGAAAAAGATGAGCTTGCTTTTCTGAGCATAACTTCTCAAATCGGGGCTGAAGTTTTGAAATTGCTACTCTCATTTCTTTTTCTAAATTTATTTATGACCTGCACTTCCATTTGATTACTGTAACTTTGTGTTTCACACAAGTACGACGTAGCAAATGGTAAAAGAACCCTCAAAGCCGCAGTGCTGATAGTAGGATATGCTTGGGACGCATTGCTCCAAAATTGAAACAGTTTGTCTTTACCGAATAGTAGATTTAGGCTCGTATCACAAGATAGTTCTAACAGCTGTTTTCCTCAACTGTTGAAAGTGTATATGGTGGTGGAGTCGATCGGAATGGACTCCAGTTGTATTAATTCAGATTCTCTGGAAAATATTTATTAAAATGGGTGCTTTATGTTGATAGTGTTGGATAAATATCACTTGCAGACTTGGATCCAGTTTTTGAATAGATTTTTCTTTCAGAAAGCCCTTTAAAAACAGGAAAACAGACGGTATTTCCCAGCTCCTCTTCTATTTTTCTTTTCCACAATAGCAGCTTCTTTTGAAACGGTGTAATTTTATCAGTCGAGTCGGTTGCAGTACATGCGTTTCGTTTCCCTGCAACGATTTATTAAGAACATTTAATTTCTCAAATATGTTGCAAAGATACGCCAATTTTGTTAAGAAGTCAGTATTTTTAAACTTTTCTGCGTTTCTGTCAATAAATATGAGACACGTGAGAGTACGTTACCTCTCGACAACCGACGAGAGTTACAGTAATAAAATAAAGATGTATGCTCGGCACCCAAATCATCACAAAGCTTATGGAAAAATCTTGCCTTCACGGGTCTTGTTTTTATGAAGTTCACCACTTTGATAATTATATCATTCAGGTGAAATATTTTTTGCAGCCTCCTTATGTATGACGCAATGTGTCCATTTTACATTTGGAGCCTTGATTTTAATGAGAGCTGAACACCTCCATTCTTCCCTGACATCGCGCGAGCTCTATTCATACACACACCGACATACTTCTCCCATTGAATGTTATTATATTCCATGTATGAATCTATGATCTCAAACAAATCATTAGCCTTATCGGTATCAGTCATTTTTATGCAAAGTAACAAATCCTCACATACATCTGTTTCTTCCATGTACAGCACGAAACATATTAATTGAGCGTCGTTATTACTCTCTTGCCACTTCTTCCAGTTGAATGGTAAATAAACAAGAAAGATTTTCCACAATTTGCTCATTAATGTCTGCAGCTATGTCATGAATGCGGCGACTAATTGTATTGTTAGCAAAGGCATGTTTTTTATTTCTGTAGCCGCCGATTCTCCAATCATCGGTGATACCATATCAATCGCTGCAGGTGAAATAAGATCTTCAGTAATCGTATGTGGTTTCTTAAATTTAGCAATACAGTGAGCGACCTTGTAAGAGGCGAGCAGTGCTTTGGAAGAAACAGATGCTCTGGAAAATTAGGATGTCGACTGATATTTCAGTTCTAGCAATTTTCTTGCAAAAAAATCTCACAGCTTTCCTTGTAAATTACTGTGAGTTGTTTCTAAATGGCTTTTCAATTTATTAAGAAGTATACTTTCAGCTGCCAGCACCTTATGACAAACAACACATTGGAGACGTTCCATATTTCCTTTGCTAACGTAGGTAAATCCAAAATATAAATATTGGTCATCATATTTTCGGTACTTTCGTTATTGTACAGTTTCTTTTCTACTCTCGCCTGCGTCTTCAACACGTTTTCTATTTATTGAAATTAAAACAGTGCGTTTATCAACGCTTGTAATCGATAAATAAATAAAGCGCCGAAACAAAAGACTGAACGATGAACGAACGAAAGTGCGGGGAAATGGAGGGGCGGGTTTACTGAGTCGCTGATGAGCACTAGCTCAACAAGTATGCGTACCGTCTTGCGACTCCCTTAGGATAGCGCCGCGACGCCCTAGGGCGTCACGACGCACAGTTAGGGAACCCCTGGTCTAGAGAATACTGATTTTTTTTTTATTTGACACGACTTAAATAGGTCTCAAATTATATCAAACAAATCATTTCGAATCCCTAAGTCATAAAGTAAACACGAAGTGGGGTGTTAAAGAGGACCTCCCAATGTAATCGTATAACAAATAAAATCAGACGCCAACGGAATTTTTTGAGTTGTTAGAACTACTGTAAATAATGAAAAATAAATATTTATTGAACCATAAAAAGATACAATGAACTGTTCTCTAATGATGATAGACCAAGAAGCAGAGACTAGGGGCAAAGTGACCATCAACGCAGACGAACAAATCCACATCGTAAGCAGACAATAATGATGAGAACCTGGTCTCGTCTTATTAAAAAACCTTAAACAATAATCGATCGATCGCGAATGTCGGTTAACATAATTATTTTCTAACCATTTACTGTTAATATTAAATATATTATTATTAACTAAATTTATGCACTTCATTAAGTTAGACTTTTAATGATATTGTGAAAGTGAGAAAACAAGAAATCTTTTACGTTTTAAAAGTCTGATCACACTATAAATTTAACCGATTCCCTACGAGCTGATGCAATCAACCGGTTTTGATTGAACATTTAATCGATCTTGTTTCAATGTAAATATGAGATAGCATGGAAAAGAATCAAGTATAGGCTTGTTTATATCTAAACGTGATCCAAGATTAACAGTGGACTCAAGGAAGGGTGACTGAAAAAGATGAGTTGTGGTTTGGTTTAAAGTAAGTATTGTTAGATTTCTAAAATTTAAAATGTTCAATGGTTCACCGGCCTACGCTATATTATTAAAAGTGTAATCTAATGGAGTAAGATGATCATGCATAGTTTAAGCTAATAGAGAAGAAAGTAAATAACATTTTATTTATAAGAAACAGCTTTTTTACGCTCTTGACATCCTGACTCTTAAGGTAATATTTAAAAGATAGGCAGAAACTGAAAAAAAATCGCTGTTAAATACTATATACACAAAGTATGTTTGTGAATAGCAATTTATCACTTTTGTCTTTATGCAGCTACTGGTAACTATCGAAGGTCTAATGACTGATAGACAGAATAAATATTTAGTTAAGTGGTAAGCAAGTATAATTTAATAATTATCTAAATGCATGGTGTACCAAATTCATTGTTCCCTAGATATTATTTTTTTATACTCTATTTATTTGAAACTGATAGTAATAAAAATGCCAGTGGATTGACCGGCGATCCTATAATAGAGGCGTGCTATCAATTCCCAGGTATTTTCGTAACGAAGTATTATTGCCGATCAAATCATTTTATTTACATATCGTCATGTTGCCCCAACTAAAAATACATATTTAGAGCAGTATGCCCAAGTGTCAAGCCAGTTAGTGAAAAGTCAGTTAGGGTGTTAACAAAATGTCTTCTCCAGCGAAAGGTCAAAAGTTCGGACAGCTAACCCATAATGAAAAGCGGATAGTTAAAAATGTATTTGATTACGTTAAAAACGATCAAGATTGTGATTTAAGTGTGGACGATTGTGTGACAAAATGCTGCTTAATGACCACAGTTTACAGAATTTTAACAAAAGAAAAGGACCAGGCAGAAAAGCACTTCAGATGACAGACAATACAAAACAAGCAGTATTGTTCATGACTTTTTTATGAAAAAAAGAATTCCAACTTTGGATATGATCCTGCAGGCTGCGACAAGCCACCCAGAAATACCGAAAATGAGTAGAGTAAAACTATGGAGTGCAGGTATGAATTTTTATTGGAAAAGCTGTGAAAGAAAATCTTAATTGATAGAAAGTGGAGAACTTATACACACTAACTATTTAAGGGAAGTTAGAAAAGCTCACTATGAAAAAAAAGGATATATTACTTCGATGAAACGTGGATAAATGAAGGGTATACAGTCACGAAATTTTGGCATGTATGTATTTGAGGATTGCTTTTCGCAGATGATAGACTTAATGCCAGACGGTTCCGTTATTGCAGTGATTCCCAAAGTGGTTCAGGTGGACCCCCAGGGGTCCACGGGAAACTCGACGGGGGTCTACGTTGGCGTGAAAAAAAAAAATGGGGGTTCACAAGTTGTAAGTGGGGGTCCACGAAAATTTATCTGGTTTCGATAGCAAAGAACAAAAATGTTGGCTTGGCTTTACCTATCGATGTAGGCAGATAATACACTACTCAAAAAAATTAAGGGAGCAAAAAAAACTCCAAATTTTTCGGTGATTTTTGACAGGCTGTATTTCGGTGAAAAATGGTCGTATTGAGACTTTTTTTTATATTGTAATAATATTATATTTGTTATGTTTGCGTGTAGTAGGTACGTAATAAAAATTAAATACTGAACAGGGCCATTATTCGATACTTCTATAAAAGAACAGAAAGCCGAGAAAGATTGAACTTTTAGTACTTTTTATTATAAAATTATTTATTTACCCGACTGTGGTGATTCACTAAAGGAGAGATATATGATTGACCTGCATGTTTGTACATATACATATTTCAGTGCCTTCGTAGTTGCTAATGCTAAATGACTAAAAATATTTTCATAAATTGTACGTGTCCTTATGTACCACTCGTAACGTACATCAAAGTAATAAATAAATCATTAAAATCGCGGAGTTTTTGATGTCAAAATATTCTTTAAAAGTATTTTCTCTCAAATTTACAGAAATATATCAAAATATAATTAATCAAAAAATATTTTATATTACATTAAAATAGGTTCAGCAGTTTATTGCTTTTAATAATTAAAATCAGTTTTGCTGCCGGCATTTTGATTTTTTCATTGCAATAATTAATTAATCCTATTTTATTCTGTTAAAATAGCCATATCCTGTTAATGTCGCCTTATGATTACTAAAACAAACATTTTTTTCTTTACAGGTAGATAACCGATACGAAACATGGCTAAATCTAAGAACAAATGTCGACAGTACAGTGTTGATTATTTAAAATTTGGTTTTCTTCCATCAAAGGCAGACAAACGATTGCCCATATGCCTTTTATGCAACAAAGTTTTGAGTAATGACTCTATGAAACCATCGAAGCTCGAAGATTATCTAAGAGGGTGTCATCCTGATAAAATAGATAAAGATTTAAAATATTTTCAAACATTGCAGGAAAAATATGAAAAGAGACCCACTGTGCACAGTATGTTCGCTTCAACGTCTCAAAGTAACGATGATGGCTTGCGGGCATCTTACAATATCTCATTGCTTATAGCGAAATCTGGAAAACCGTAGACCAACGGAGAACAGTTAATTTTACCCGCTGTTGAAGAGTTTTTAAAAATTGTTCTGCACAAACCTCCATTTTACGTACTCAAAAGAATTCCTTTGAGTAACAACACTGTACAAAGACGTATTGATGAAATGAGCTCTGATATTGAAAGCCCCTTGTGTAATTATCTGCAAACAACTCATTTTTCTATTCAACTGGACGAGTCAACTTTACCTGGTAATGAAGCATTATTATTGGCGTATGTTCGATTTGTTATGGACGAAGAAATCCATGAAGAGCTGCTATTCGCAAAAACTTTGGAGACGGACAGTAAAGGCGAATCAATATTTAATGTCCTGAGTGATTTTTTTAAGGAAAAATCGATTCCATTTACAAACATTATTTCGGTAGCAGCAGATGGAGCTTCTGCCATCTTCGGGCGATATCGTGGGTTTATAAGCCATCCTAAAAGAATTATACCAGGAGTAACTGCAATTCACTGTGCCATCCACCGACAACACCTGGTAGCGAAAAATTTGAGTGATAGATTGCACCAATCGCTTCAATTTGTGATTAAAGCAGTTAACAAAATAATTCAATGCGTTGAATACCCGTTTATTTGTACAATTGTGCGACGAAAATGATGAAGACTTCCAACGATTCCTCTTACATACTGAAGCACGCTGGTTGTCGCAGGGTGCATGTTTAACAAGATTTTACTCACTTTTTGAATCAGTTTTAGAGTTTCTGGAAAGTAAAAGATTTAAAAGAAAACCTGATCAAATTGAAAGCAGACATCGCGTATTTGACAGATTTGTTCAAAAAATTTAATGACATTAACTTGCAGTTACAAGGGGACAGCCTGAATTTAATAAAAACAAAGGGTGTAATTTCGGCTTTTCTTAGAAAAATTGAAATTTATGAAGCAAAATATTAGTCGGCGCGAATTCTCCCAGTAAAGATATTCTGACGATGGAAATACCACCATGGATCGTAAATCCATTTGATGAAACGGAAGTGGCGAATGTGGTATTACAAGAGGCGCTACTCGAGCTTAGCACCATTGAGGACCTGAAGGTGAAATTGAAAAAAGGCTATCAAACATTTTGGCTGCAGGCAAAAATACCCGAAAAATATCCTGGGCTGTGGCAAATTGCGAGAAAACTTTGATAGCGTTTTCCTCGTCATACCTTGTCGAAAAAAGTTTTAGTGTCGTTACAAACCTATTAACAAAAAAAGGAGCAGATTGAACATCACAGAACGGGGAGATTTGCGATTATTCCTTACAAAACTGAAGCCAAATATTGATAATTTGCTGTCAATCCAACAAGTACATCCCTCCCATTAAAATTATGACTATTTTTTTTTAATTGTTGATTTGCATTGTTGAAGTTACGGTACGTTATTAATGTTTAATTTTAATTCTATTAAGTCTGTAATCATATTATTTTAATAAATAGAACACAAGAAAATATATTATTTTTCTTTTTATTTTTACCACTCCGAATTTAGGGGTGGAAAATTTCCATCGTTACATCTAATCTTTACATTTTTTGACGAGTTTTGGGAATATGGTAGAAATGTAGCAGCAGAGGGTCCACCGAAACCAGTAAAATTTTGAAAGTGGTCTATGACAAAAAAAAAGTTTGGGAACCTCTGTGTTATTGTAATCGATAACGCAAGCTAGCATTCTAAAAAATTAGAATGAGTTCCAACCTTGAGTTGGTTAAAAAAGGACATTCAATTTTGGATCACCGAGAAAAAACATTTCATTTGCAAAATACATCGTTAAGATAGTATTATTAGAACTTGTAAAGCTTGAAGTTCTCAGAAATAAAGACAAGTACACAAGTTTCGTCATCGACGAAATGACAAAAAAAAATATTATTACTGTTTATCGTCTGCAACCATATCATTGCGAGCTCAATCCGATAGAACTTATATGGGCGGTACATGTTAAAGGTGAAGTCGCCAGGAACAATACAACCTATATGTAAATTAGCAGACGTACGTATATATGTAAATTCAAATGAGTCAAACAATGACAGTTTTCAATCAGTTTTGGCTTAACTCAGCTTATTGACGAACCAACACGGATCCCTGATCGAGACGGGGAGTTCGCTAGTCTTCTTGATCTGTTTTCAACCACCAATTCGGAGATTTACACGGTCAGCGTAAATCCGTCGTTAGGTTCTTCCGATCATAAACTACTTTCGACATCGAGTATTCTACCAGTCAGTGTCAGAGAGGCGCCTAAACCGCGCAAGATTTGGCACTACAAATCTGCTAAATGGGAAGACCTCATGGAATATTTCCAAACTTTCCCTTGGTTACACGTTTGTTTGCGATCCGACGATCCATCTGACTGCGCCAGGGAGGTTTCCGATGTTATTTTGGCCGGTATGGAGGCTTACATCCCTTTTTCGAAGAAATGCCCTTCCAACGGCAAGCCTTGGTTTGACGGAAAATTCAAAGAAGCTGTTGCTTCTAAACATCTTGCATACGGACAATGGCGCGAAAATCCTAACACCATAAATCGTAACACCTTTGTTCATACCAAGAACAGATGCAAAGAAATTATCGACGAAACCAAGGAGGCACACAATCAACGGATTAGAAACAAACTTCTCGCTTGTCCTAACAATTCCAGGTCCTTTTGGTCAGTCGCTAAGGCAGTTAGTCAAAATTTCACCAAATCCACCATACCACCACTCAAACGGCCAGATAATTCTATTGCAACGACACCTGTTGAGAAAGCGAACTTGTTGGCTGAACTCTTTGCTTCACATTCTACTGTAGATTTCCAAGGAAAAACACCACCTACTATCCCCATAGTGCAGTCAAGAATGCCTGATATTGTCTTCAGACAGCGTATCATAAAACGTATTTTGATGAAGCTAGACACCAAAAAGGCTTCTGGCGCTGACGGAATACCTGCCATAGTTCTCAAAAACTGTGCGAGGGAACTAACATCAGTTTTCTGCAGACTTTTCAATCTATCCTACAGAAAGGAAATATTTCTTTCCTGCTGGAAATGTGCCACAGTTCAGCTGATACCTAAAAAAGGCAAGAAGACCTTGCCAAATAACTACCGACCAATCGCACTGCTTTCAATAATATCGAAAGTCATGGAAAAGGCTTCAATCAGCATCTTCTAAAATATCTTGAAGGATTCAACATTATTAGCGATCACCAATATGGCTTTCATAAAAATAGATCAAGAGGAGATCTTCTGACTTATGTAACACATGTTTGGAACAACGCAATTGAATTTCGAGCGGTTGCTCTTGACATATCCAAGGCATTCGACCGTATTTGGCACGATGGGCTGTTGGATAAGCTACGTTCTTATGATATGTCTGAAAAGTTCTGTTTGTGGCTCTCATGTTTCGTCAGAGAGCGTTCTTTACGAGTGGCAGTCGACGGATTTCTTTCTAACACCTTCACTATCAACGCCGGTGTACCTCAAGGCTCCATACTGTCTCCTACTCTTTTTCTCATTTACATTAACGGTCTGCTGGAAAAGACCGAGAATCCAATCTACAGCTTTGGAGATGACAGTACGCTTATCTCTTCATTCGCTTTGAACGCTCGGACATCGGCTACTCAGACGAATATCCGCAGACAGCAGGAAGTCATTCAACTTAACAAAGACCTGGAAAAAACTTTATCTTGGGGTGACAGTAACCAAGTGGAATTTAACGCTACAAAAACCCAGGCGGCAGTTTTTTCTAAAAAAGGTAACATTGCTGAACCCGACATAGTTATGTCGGGGCACTCCATTCCTCTAACATCGTCATTCAATTTATTGGGCGTTAATTTGGGAGCGAATATGTCCTGGCATGAACATGTTGCAGGCATAGCAAGGAGAGCTTCTCAAAAGTTGGGAATATTATTTCGAACCAGAAAGCTTTACACTCCACAACAACTGTTAATTCTTTACAAAGCTCAAATTCGACCAACTATGGAATACTGCTCCGATGTTTGGAGCTCCGCTCCCAAACATACACTGCATTTGTTGGATTCTATTCAGAGGAGAGCTGTTCGTCTGATTGGAGACCCGGAACTGACCGGCGGCCTTGATTCGCTGGAACATCGTAGAACGGTTGGCGACTGAGCCTATTCTACGAGTATTTTCATGGAAAGGTTTCGAAGGATGTGGCCCGCTTAATTCCTCCTAGAGCGGTGCATGTTAGAAGAACACGTCGCGCTAATACTTCACATCCGTATGAGGTTCAGCTTGTTACTCCTCGTATAACGCTTTTCAAGCAGTCTTTTATATGGAGAACATCATCCCTTTGGAATAATTTGCCCAGGTCTGTGCTTCCCACCGAGTACAACTTACAGCGATTTAAGAACAACGCGAATCGCTTTCTCCGCACATGTGTCGCTCCTATAGCGCTTTAGGGACTTCCTTGTAGCACGTGTGCTAGACCCATAAAAAAAAGTTTTTCAAGCATGTCGGACATAGAAGACTGTTAATACTTTTTTCAGTGTTGTTTGACTTCCTCATTTGTATATTTTTTAGTAATTAGTAATGTTTCATTATATGTTATTTTTTTTTAAAAAAAAATGTTTAAACATTATAAAACTATTTCATTCATACCATTCGCAAATAATACGTATGCGCCCGGGCGCCCCACCACTGTCAAGAACTATTTCAGACTATTTAGCCCCAAACAACAAAAAAGGGCCGTTTTTCTTAGCTTTATATAATTTCTTAATTATAATATTACACCTAATTAAATTACATTGATAGTATTGGAAAATCCACACAGATTTGGAGTTAGGAGAATAAATTCAATAATGGTGAATTGCTTAAATCTACCTGGTTGTTGAGTAAAGTACTTGTAGTCCTTAATCGATTTATTTGCATTGTCTCTAAAAGGTTTAGTTTTAAAGCTTTTTGTTGGGTGTGCAAAATTTTGAAATTCTTGTTAAATGTGTGATTTTCTGTTAAAAGATGATTAGCATATGTTGAATTAGATTTTCTATGGAAGAAACTTTTTTCGTGATCTGTAATTCTTTGTCTAAATGTACGTCCAGTTTGTCCGATGTATGTTTTAGGACATGACCCACATGTTAATTGATAAACCCTCTGATTTATTGTCTTTATTAGTTTGTGGTTTGTAGTTTTTAAGATATTTCCCTATAGTACTGTTAGTCTTGTAAGCTATGTTGATATTTTTTTGATTTAAAAATTTCCCCAGTTTTTCCGTTGGTTTGCCGAAATAGGTTAAGCATTTAAAAGTGGTATTTCTGTCCTTAAAACGTGGGTATATTTCTGAGATTGCCTTGTTTCTAAGCTACATTAAAGGTAAAATGTAGGTAAAAAAGGCTCTTACTACTGCTTGATGCTAGTTGGCATAATTCTAGATGATTTATCGCTATCACTTTTACATAAATACAGTATAACTTTTAGGGCTAATTTTAGGATCTTATTAAAACTGAAGCCAAACTATTTCAGTGATAAGTTGTAGTTTATATGAGTATACTTAAAAATTATATTTATAAGTTAATTTTATGGTTCGGTTAAAATATTTATTTTTCTGAAAGTTGACTCTGCTAAACTATTTTTAAAACATGTTGCTACAGGTAATTTAAATTATCATCAACTTACGTCAATGAATTAATAAACTCTCGAGATAGCATTGAGTATCTTCTACGTTTATTCGCCCCCCAACAACATATGCAGTCAAAACTTCGTTGTAATCTAGCCTAAAAATTTATGTTGCTTTAGTAATGTAATTTGAAATGAATTAAAACAGTATGTATTCAGTACTATACTAAACAATTTAAAAAAGACACTTTCACATAAAAATGAAAAATAACATTGTTCAATGTAATAAGAAAAGTAATATATAAGTATACTGGAATGCATATAAAGCAAAACCGAACTATTTCAATTTAAACTGTTTAGTGAACTCTCAAAATAATTATATGCACGGACACTTTCTAAGTGCCTCAATAGATTTACGATTTTCCTATTCAGTAGGTTAGAAAAAAGTTTTATTACAGAGCATAGTTCTTCATGAGGAGGGGCGTATTTTCGTGAATAAGACGTTAGAAGCGGTCTGTTTAAACGTATACTCATCATAATCATCATGATGTGCTTAAAGCCGTCAAAAGATCGCTCGGCTTTAAGCAATGCTTTTACAAAACTGACCCGAATCCATTGCCTACGACTGAGGCTAGAATAAATCAGCTGGTCGGATGTTGTTTATAGAGGTTAGATCGTCGGTTAGTACTGTTGTAGAGCTCAGTTTGAGGTTTTAGGGCATAAAATATATTGTAGCTACTATTCTACTTCATAACGGGTTCAAAAACATATATAGGCGTGGTAATGTTTTTCATATTTATTTTTTAAATATTTAAAAGTTTGAAGTTATGTATCAGCTCTTCGTTCCCTATTAACTTCAGAGTAAAAATAAATGCGAAGCAAGAAAATATCATCAGAAATAAACAAGACTCGAGCATACAAGTCACATCATTCCTATCCCGCAATTTCATAGTTAATGAATGTTACACGCATGCATACAGCAGCTGGAATATCAATCGTAACTCGCATGGATGTAAAAATATGTTATTAATATGGAAAATCTTATCACTGTTTACAAGTAGGCAGCCGCATATGGTTACATACACGATTAAATAGAATTTATCTTTCTGTCTTCAATAATATATACAAGTTGATATACACTTTTAGTCACTCCCGGGACACTGAACATCCAGGTTGTAATTTTTAATTGTCTCATTCCGTTTACAAATTTCCTATTTAGCATTCCAAGAAAATATTTCCTAGTCAAAAGTATTTTTCACGCAGAAGCTCAACATGATATTGAAAAACTTGTCACTCGTCAAATTTGACAGAATAACTAACTTGAATTTTTTTAAATAGCTACCCACGTATATAGTTACACCATTAATAGCATTTCTTGTTCGTTAGTGAGGTACAAGTATCTATGTTATTGAACAAAATCTTGAGGTTTAACCTGATGACTTTCTTATTGGTGTGTTTGCGTCGCCATAGATTTTAGTTCTTTTTTTAAGAAAAAAATAAATATGATGTTGGTAAACTTGTCACTTGTCAAATTCGAGAAATTTCATAGCCAAGTAGAATTTAATGGCAACCTGCCTAATCTGAACTAACTTAAACTAAATTCGATCGAAATAGAGCGAAGCATCTGTTTTGAGCTGGCGTATATTTGAACAACTTAGTAGCCTCATACCTCGGAACAACTAAAAATAATAACTTTCACTAATAAGCAATTAATATTTTTAAAATCAGATTAAAAAGAATTCCTTAATAATATGCCCTTTATCAATTATCCAAAAATATTTTTCTCTGCATTCCTTTGCAAAATTATTACTTCCTGATTTTTTTTTTTCGAAAATATATTTTTTATCTCTTCCTAAAACATTCTGCGTACTTCAAAACACGACTCTCCGCACTTGATACATATATGATTATAAAGACAAATTAAGAGAGAAAGAGAGAGAGAGAGAGATCTTTAGTACTTGAGATAATCTATCTCCGACAGATGATAAACTGACTGATCGGAGCGGACCAATTTGAAAGGTCTGATTTATTGTTTTCGCGCATTAATGCCTCTTAATGCAACTGGTTGTAGCACCCATAAATTAATCAAAATATACGATTTTATCATCTAAGTTGGGAATGTGGAATCTTTGGCATAATGATACTACTCAGTATATAACACCACTACACCAAACACTTTATTTTTGCCTCGACGCGCGTTTCACTAACCATGTTAGCTTCATGAGGAGCAATGATTGACTGTCTAGTCTAGTGACTAGTCAATCATCGCTCCTGATGAAGCTAACATGGTTAGCGAAACACGTGTCGAGTGCAAAAATAAAGTGTTTGGTGTAGTAGTAGTAGTATATTCTGAGTAGTAGATTTTATCATAGTAACAAATGCTACTTTTAGAATTTTGTAGGTGTAAATAACCAACCAAGTACAAGTCGAACTTGCGCAATTAGTGTTCCTTACGTAAATTGCTTTTATAAAACATACCCAAATGATTTTTCAACAAAGTTTTTTTCTGATCTTTACTGAAAACTGATAACCTTGATTTTTTTTTTATATACCGGATATATTATTAAAGGTAATGCACTCGTTCAATCTACACCCTGTGGAGAATATTGCAGAATTTTTCCAAAATTTTTTGATTAGTACTTTTCGAGATAAGGGAGGGACAGCAATTTTTCGCACTTTTTAAAAAATAATACAAAGAAGAGTGTGCTCCGGTATTACATTATAAATATTTTTGAACTCATGTTTTTACAAGCTTCAATTTGACACCCCACTCGATGACCTGGTACAATTTTTTTTTTACTTCCGATTGCAACCCCCAGAACTAACCCTTTAAGTCAAAATTTAACTTTCAAAACTACATGATGAGGACATGAATTCCTATATTAGTGACAAATTTTAACTTTCTATGTCAAACAGTTTCGGAGAAAATGGGGTGTGACAGACAGACACCGAAGTGATCTTATCAGTGTTCCGTATGGGGCACTAAAAATTGCACATAACAATAAAGCGCACCCGCAAAATACTCGAAAAATAATGCGTTACTAGAGGTGCTTAAAAATGTATTATTTATTGCATGCCAAAATGTCGTTAATGACCTTTAGTGCCTGATTCACTAAAAGATTCTAACTTGAACACTGATCTAATTTGTCAATTGGGGATTTAAAATGACATGTGCATCAGAGACTGCGTAATATAAGCCCAAAAAATTGTTATTATCTATCTTTCAACCAATAAAAATAAAATATTGTGTTAAAATTTCTAAAAATTGTTATATTTCGTTATATTTCCTACCTCTCTTAATGTCTTAAGTTTTTGCTTTCATACTAAAGTTTCTCGTAAAAACATTTATTTGGTGATATTTACGCTATTCAGTATTACATTATCAGTACCAAAAGTAAACTAGATTCATCTTTGTACATAAGCGTAATCACCGTTGTCTGTTTTGGCTGGTATTGTTAGTCCGGCCAAATTCAGGTTGCTATAATTTGTGTTTGTTGTAAAATGGCGTATCTCTTGCTTGTAATTAGAAAAGCAGACAGGATCTCACTTTTAGATTCTTTAATGAGTCTGGGTTTACAATTTATTTATACTCAATACATATGAAATAACTCAATGTCAAGTTTCAGGGAGAGTTTCCTAGCCTGTAAATGTCTTTAAAACAGCCCAGTTTGAAAAATTATGAAAGGTGTTGTAAAAATAAGTTGCTTTATATTGTACATCTAGTTGAAAAACAAAACATAGACGCTGTTTTGCCAAGCAAAATGTTGTTCAGAAAATAGAACATAAAAAAAAAAAACGGCCAAGTGTAAGTCGGATTTACGCAAATAGTGTTCCGTACGGTGATTGCTTTTAAAATAAAATAAAACCTTACCTAGGCTTAGTAGTAGTAGTAGAAGTTAATTAGGTCCCTGACATATATATGTATATATATATATATATATATATATATATATATATATATATATATATATATATATATATATATACATATATATATATATATATATATATATATATATATATATATATATATATATATATATATATATATATATATATATATATATATATATATATATATATATATAATATATATATATATATATATATATATATATATATATATATATATATATATATATATATATATATATATATATATATATATATATACATATATATATATATATATATATATATATATATATATATATATATATATATATATATATATATACACATGGTGTCCAAGTATTCCGTGTACATACAGTTACTATGTATTTCTGGGATCATTTAACCCAACTTACCTTAATCCAAAAATTCTTAATTTTTGAGATACAAGGTGTCAAAATTATACTTTTATTTTAGTTTTTCTTAAGTCGCTTTCTTAATAGTTGTACTATTTGTACGAGATTCGGTGCTAAAGGGTTTTCTAAGATGAGAAATCGAAATCAGCTCACGGTTTTGTTGTAAATTGTCGGGGGCGCCACTTATTGCACTATGTATACTTTTAAATTGTCTTAACTTTTTTATATCACTCTGTATAATATAATATTCGTATTTTTCGCCTTTCCTTGTCTAAAAAAGATCTCTTGGTAAATGTTGCTCCGAGCAATAGTTTCTGAGATAATGGGATGTTTGTTTCAATTTTTTAATTCCATCCACACTTCATCCAGGCTTAGGACAGGTCCAAAAGAATAGTCTTTGAAATTTGGAGCATGCTTAAAGGCAAACAGGCTAACCACAATAAGAAATTTAAAAACCAACGGGCCAACAACAGTAAGAATGTAAAAACCAACTGGCTAAGGGCATAAAAGATTACCCACAAATTGATAAATTTGTAGTTAATAAATAAAAACATCTAAGAAACTGTTGCTCGGAGCAACATTTACCAAGGAAGCTTTTTAGACAGGAGAAGGCGGAGAATATGAATATTTAGTTAAATATATCATACAGAGTGTTATAAAAAAGTTATGACAATTTAAAAGTATACACAGAGCAATAAGTGACGCTCCCGACAATTTACCGCAAAACTGTGAGCTGATTTCGATTTCTCATCTCAGAAAACTCCTTAGCACCAAATCTTGTACAAATAGTACAATTAATAAAAAAGCTACTTAAGAAAAACTAAAATAAAAGTCTAATTTGGACACCCTGTATCTCAAAAATTACGAATTTTTCGACTAAGATAAGTTGGGTTAAATGGTCATATCTTGATCCCAAAAATCTACAGTAACTCTATGTACATACATATATACATAAATATATATATATATATATATATATATATATATATATATATATATATATATATATATATATATATATATATCTTAATATCCAATATGTAGTTTCACGTTTTTTCTTGGTCAGTAATGTATAATAGTTAAAGCCTCCAAGTTATCTAATAGCCAATAAATCAATCTAGCTCAATCGAGAATCTAGTAATAAAGATGCAAAACAGATATTTACTGTCTAAAAAAAATCATATATATTTTTGAACTCGTATTTTCACTTTGTCACCTTAGTAAAAAAATTTTCAGATTTCACCACCCAAAACTAACCCCTCAAGTCAAAATTTAATTCCAAAACTACACGGCTCTAATTGGGCCATCAATTTCTATATTTGTGCCAAATTTCAACACTCTATGTCAAGTAGTTTGGGAGAAAAATCGCGTGTGACGGATAAACAGACGGACGGACGGACAGACAGACACCGAAGTGATCTCATAAGTGTTCCTAATGGAACACTAAAAAGTAGATGTACTTTTACGTACATTAAAAAAAAAATAACTGAGAATGTAAAATAAAATCTTCGTCATTGCTCGTCTCACTTCTTAATTTCTTAACTGATATTTAATTATTAAAATATAATGTCTATGTTTTCTGGAAGAAAAAAAATAATGAAAAATGGTTACTAACCTGTTGGTATTATTGTCGCTAGCACCAATACTATGTAGTTATGTGTCGAAACTTGCATTTTGAATATCGTGAATAACCTAAAATAAAAGATAATAGTAAAATATATTTATTTTAGGTTTTAGCACTGAGATGGTAACTAATTATAACGATTAAGATGTGTGTTATAATTTTTATTGCATAATACATAAATAAATATATTTTAATTCATCTGGTATTCATTATATTGAAGGTAAATTCGGTAATAATACAATTCTGCCTAGATCAGGCAAAACCAGTTTCCAATTTTTTTTGTTTTACATTTTAATTTCTTGATAATGGAATTACTAAATTATGACTGATATATTAACATAATAACCTGGAGAACAAATAAAGAGAAGATAAAAAATACCACCGAATATTTCAGAAATTAATACCTGAACATATATGATTTTCCAAAAACTGAAACAAGTTAACGGAAATACAGAAAATATTATCATAGAATTTAAAATATTATATTTCAGAAATATAGTGCAGTTTGATACTGTTTTTCAAAAACTGAAAACTTATTTTATTGCCTATGGCACTTACAGCGTACCTATATGGCTATTAACACTAATTTCTCCTTCTACTTCTTTGAATCTTAAATTAGAAAAGTTACCGTCCCAACGTTTTCAGATTTTACTCAAGCTTTTTCTTCCTAGGAGTGACTTGTCTTATGGATCTTTCCATTCTTTCTTCTATTATTCTATCTATATGTTTGTTTACACTCTATCTTTTTGTTTAACACGCATTCATGTATTTTATCTATTTTGCACGTGTGTCTAATGTTGTCACTTCTCTCTATCCAACTGAGTCTTTAATTTTTGTCGTTTTGTGTATTTGATTCTTCTCTAATGTTTCGAGTAAGGTTTCCACTGTGTACGTTGGTATAAATTTAATTGTTGTCTTGTAAATTATATTTTTTGTTTCAATTCTTAGATATTTGTTTGCATATATATATATAATATATATATATATATATATATATATATATATATATATATATCTATATATATATATATATATATATATATATATATATATATATATATATATATATATATATATATATATATATATACATGTATATATTTATATATATATATATATATATATATATATATATATATATATATATATATATACATATATATATATATATATATATATATATATATATATATACATATATACATATATATATATATATATATATATATATATATATATATATATATATATATATATATATATATATATATATATATATATATATATATATATATATATATATATATATACATATATATACATATATATATATATATATATATATATATATATATATATATATATATATATATATATATATATACATATATATATATATATATATATATATATATATATATATATATATATATATATATATATATATATATATATATATATATATATATATACCGCTGCTTTCGTCGCATTTCATAGTTGGTCTTTCATTTCTGGGTCTTTCTCATTAAAAACTGAAATACCTATTTCGAGATATTTGAACTAAATTTTTTATTATACTATTTTTCATTAATAACAAGGTTACATCTTAATGGTGATTTCAAGCACTTCATTTTTGCTACCAAAATTGTAATTCTAAAATTGCTGATGTTTCGTGAAATTGGTAAAATTAGCTCTGAAGAATGTCTTGATTCTCTCTTACCAGCACATCGTCGTCAACATAGCATCATATTTATCTTTCTTTATATCCATTCTTAACCCTCAGTTTACGAAATTGCCTAATTATTTCATCCATTATTATATTGAAAAATAGTGTGCTCTAGGAATCTCCTGCGTGAATTATTCTCTCTATCTGTAGTAGCTCTGTTAGTTCTTCATTTATTTTAGTTACTAAATGGTTTTTTGAGTAAATATTTTCTATGGGTACAAGGGCGTTGTGCAATACGTGACTTTAGCGAAGGAGATGTACTACATCTTCAAGTTGTACTCGGTCGAAGACGGTCTCTCAGCGATTTTTCGCTAATTAGTCTTACAGTAAAAACGGTATCGTGGTCAAAACTCCAGTTATTCATTTGTGGACTTGTTGATTCGTTATTATCTTTGTTATTTGTAGTTGAAGGTAGGAAATTTATACCTGTGTATTTCCGAATATCTTTCTATATCCTTTTTGGAACAGCAATATTGTAGCCCTAAGCATTTATTTGTAATATATAATTACTATTAATAACAAAATAACAGAAATACCATTCAATCGAATTATTTTTTATTCCATAGGATTATTTTCAGAGTTCCGTAGGGAATACCTATGGGGTCACTTTTGTGTCTCTCTGTCTGTCCGTTTGTCCGTCTGTCACACCAGATTTTTTCCGAAACTATTCGACATAGAAAGTTGAAATTTGGCACAAATATAGGAATTGATGGCCCAATCAGAGCTGTGTAGTTTTGAAAGTTAAATTTTGACTTAAGGGGTTAGTTTTACATGAAATTTACCAGATGATCAAGTGGCATGTCAAATGAAAGTTTGTGAAAACATGAATTCAAAAATATATTTGTTGTAATGCTTGCGTACACTTTTCTTTGTGTTATTTTTAAAAGAATGCCTAAAGACCCCTGTCCACCGACCCTATCTCGAAAAGTACTGATCAAAAAATTTTGAAAAATTTCTGGAATAGTGTAGGTTGAGCGAAAATTATCACAAATGCATTACATTTGATAATTTATCTGGCATAAAAAAAACTTGTTGCCCGTCAAAATGATGGTAGTGGTTGATTTCATCAAAAGTTGTGAATTGAACCGGGAGTGTTAGCTACTGCTTTAAGGATTAGGTACCGAGTAAGGATAATTTTACTTTAATTGTTTATAATTAAACAAATATTTAGGCAGTAAATATTTGTTTTAAACTTTTACCACTAGATTTTAGAATGAGTTAGATTGATTATTTTGACTAAGAAGAAATATGCCTGAGAAATCCACCGAAAAATCGCGCTGCCTGTGATGAGTGTTGGCTGTGTTCCTATCGGCTATGCGCTATAATCAGCTTCCGATCGAGACTAGGTATGCGTTTCAAATTTGATACAATTTGTTGTATCATACTATTATATTCCGTAAGTACCGCAATAAAGTACTAGAAATTCTGGTCTCTTGTTTATCGATCCTAACTCGGCTGACGAGCCGTGATACGGAGGGGATCCCTCGAAAAACCGAGCAGCTTGCGGTGAGTATTGGCTGTGTTCCAACCACCTCTGTGCGCTAGGGCTGTAATCAGCCTCCGATGGAGACTAGATATGCGCTTCAAGCTCATTCAAATCATAGTTTTGCTGTTTCTTTTTAGTGTTCCGTATGGAACACTTATAAGATGACTGTCTACCTATCCGTCCGTCTGTCTGTCACACCCGATTTTCTCCGAAACTATTTGTCATAGAAAGTTGAAATTTGGTAATGATATAGGAATTGATGGCCTCATCAGAGCCGTGTAGTTTTGAAAATTAAATTTTGACTTAAGGGGTTAGTTTAGGGGGTTAAATCGGAAATGAAAGCTTGTGAAAACACGAGTAATATATCTATATATATATATATATATATATATATATATATATATATATATATATATATATATATATATATATAATAGATCGTTCAGTTACAATTTGGTTATTATATTATATATATATATATATATATATATATATATATATATATATATATATATATATATATATATATATATATTTATGTAATACTTGCGCACACTTTTCTCTGTATTATTTTTAAAAAATCGCGAAAAATCGCAGTCCCCCCACCTTATCTAGCAAAGTACTAATCAAAATTATTACGAGTGCATTACCTTTAATAATTTATCTGGTATATAAAAAAACAAAAATTTCAAGGTCATCAGGTTTCAGTAAAGATTGGAAACAAACTTTGTTGAAAACTCATTTGGATGTGTTTTATGAAGTCACTGATCATTTTATACCACCGTAACAAATTTTTTTATTTTAAAAGCAATCAAAGTACGGAACACTAATTGTGCAAGTTCAACTTGCACTTGACCGGTTATTTATATGTATAAATGACTTATGTTATAGAAAAAGGCATAATTATTTAGGGACACACACACTGTTATTACATTGCTGTTTACTTGAGATTATAGATGTCTTGACGTGAACTTATTGTAGCTCTACAGGTATATACATCATAACAGCCTCTAATAAAGGCTTAAATTTGAAATGCAATGTAACATTGCTTCATATTTGATTCTCTGCTCTCACATATAGTTTACGAATGCTAGATTCCATTCAAAAGAAAGTTAGATCGAATTTTTAAATCACATCAATTCTTTTGAAAATATTAGATGGAGTAAAATTTCTCTCTCTTAGAATAAATTTTCCAACAAGTACGACTCACGTCCCACTTATTTCAACACGTGGACCGAGGGTAGAGCAACCCAGAAATTTCCTGGCAGTGCGCGTAAATAAATAAAATATATTCTTAGAAAACCAAAGGATAACATTACAAAACAATAAATAACATTGTCTAAACCTTAGTTTTTAATGCAAAAAGCGAATTTTTAAATTATTTTTTCCTTGTTAACAATATTTTAAACAGTTGAAGTTTAAATATTGATTAAATTTTTAAGAATATGAATCATAACTCATTAAACACGTTAACTTGTTTAATAAATAACTTTTAGAATCAGGTGTTACCCTCAAGATAAAGCCACTTCACAAGGAGCAACATACAACGTAACGAACATTACTAACACGTAGGCTGAAAAGTTTTGGTCTGGTTACTTAAAACACATATTTTTTGGAAAATTCGAATTTATTCATCAATATAGTCTCCGTCAAGGGCGATACAATCAGCCCAACGCTTTTCTAACATTTCTGTACCTTTCTTGTAGAAGGATTTGCCGTTGCCTTCAAAATAGGCTTCTTTAGGCAATAACTTCTTCATCGGAGCCAAATCTTTTTCCCACGAGCATTTTCTTCAGGTCTGCGAATAGATAATAGTCGCTGGGGGCCAAATTTGGAGAATATGGCGGATGAGGAAGCAATTCGAACTTCAGTTCATGCAATTTTGCCATCGTCACCATTGACTTGTGACACGGTGCATTGTCTTGATGAAAGAGCACTTTTTCTTGTTTATTTGGGGCTGTTTCTTTGCGATTTCTGCCCTCAAACGCACCAATAACTTTATATAATAATCGCTATTGATGGTTTTTCCTTTCTCAGCATAGTCGATGGAAATTATTCCATGCGCATCCCAAAATACAGAGGCCAAAACCTTCCCGCCCGCCTATTGTGTCTTTGGTCACTTCGGGCGGCTTTCACCGGCTGCTGTCCACTCAACTGAGTGCCGATTTGATTCCGGTGTGTAATGGTGGATCCAAGTTTCATCCATTGTCAAATATCGCATGAAAAAATTCTTTTTATTGCCCATAAATAGGTCCAAACAGCGCTCAGAATCATCAACACGTTGTTGTTTTTGGTCCACTGTGAGCAAACGCGGTATCCATTTCGAACAGAGCTGTCTCATGCTCAAATGTTCATGCAAAATATGACCAACATGTTTTTTTGATATCTTTAGGCTGTCAGCTATCTCATGCAATTTCACTTTATGATCATCCAAAAGAATTTTTGGATTTTTTTTATGTTTTTCGGTGTAACCACCTCATTTGAGCGTCCAGAGCGTTCAGCATCATTTCTATCTGTACGACCGTGTTTAAATTCAGCATACCAGTAAATGATGAGTAATTTTCAAGGGGCAGAGTCCTCGTAACACTGATCAAGTCATTGCTTTTCTTGAATCAACACACGAAATTCGATTTTTTCCATTGTTTTGAAAATATCAAAAGTAGCGTCACTAAAACCACTGTAACTTGTAAACTAATCGTCGAAATGTCAGGAAATTTTGACACGTATCGTTTGAAGGTTGATACTTCTTAAAAATCATATGGATTATTTGAAAAGGGCAACATCTATGTGTCAGACCAAAAAATTTTCAGCCTACGTATTATATACTAGAAGGTGTATTAGTGTGTGAACACATCGACTTCTATAAAACATAGATAAAAAGTTTGTTTGAAAATGTGTAGTTCTTTTTTAGGAGTCCCTACGGAACACTTATAGGATCACTTCGGTGTCCGTCTGTCTGTCTGCCACACTCGATTTTCTCCGAAATTATTTTACATAGAAAGTTGAAATTTGGCACAAATATAGGAATTGGTGGTCCAATCAGAGCGGTGTAGTTTTAATAGTTAAATTTTCATTTTGGAAGTGAAAAAAAATTTACCAAGTCATCGAGTAGGTTGTCAAATAAAAGTTTGTGAAAATACGAGTTGAAAAATATATATGATGTAATAGTTGCGCACACTTTCTTTGTATTATTTTTAAAAATGGCCAAAAATCGCTGTCTCCCCCCTCTGTCAGACACTTTAAAATTTGAATTTGTACCATTTTATATCATATAGAGTTGAGAGTGCGATTCAAAACTTAATGTGACCTTTTAAGACACGCATGTTTATTTTACTAAATTTTTGTGATATTTTCAATGTATACAAGAAAATATTTTTTATGTCTATCTCTTGGAATCCCACGATATACACTAATTCTTCTCTATCGAATTCGAAATATCTTTGTTTAGAGCCTATTGAATGTTATATTTTTTTTAAGCTGGATAATGATCCTCTGTTCAGTAGTCTGATTAATATTAGGTATTTTGAATTTACTGCACTACACACTTATTTTGTGCAATTTATTTCTTTTATTGATATAATTATACTACTGTCATTATTCGTACCGATGATTAGATGTAGCTGCAATGACGGGTGACATAAAGTATACATTTTTACATCAGGGGCATTGAATGTAGGAGAAAGAAAAATACTAATAAATTATATTGTTCATTCATAGATAATTCCAAAAAAGACAAAGTTGTGTATTACAAAGAAAGTAGACTAAAAGTGTTGGGAAAATTAGGGTAAATCCATTGCAAAATTATTAAATCTAACACTTTTTTTCTTTATAGATAGTAATTTAAAATCTACCAAAAATACCACGAAAGTTGAGTCAACAGTGGTAATAAAATATTTTCGAATTAGATAATACAATGTAAATCAAACATTAAAAGTAACACAATTAAAATAGCTACACTTTTCCTAAAAGTAATGTATCAAAGGGAACACTGTTAAAGCTAGACAATAATTTTGAAAAAACTTAAAGCCCAAAATTAGAAATTAGGAATAAAGAAGCAGAAGTCAATTAAATAGCTACACTTTTCCTAAAAGTAATGTAGCAAAGGGAACACTGTTAAAGCTAGACAATAATTTTGCAAAACTTAAAGACCAAAATTAGAAATTAGGAATAAAGAAACAGAAGTCAATTAAATAGCTACACTTTTCCTAAAAGTAATGTAGCAAAGAGAACACTGTTAAAGCTAGACAATAATTTTGAAAAACTTAAAGCCCAAAATTAGAAATTAGGAATAAAGAAACAGAAGTCAATTAAATAGCTACACTTTTCCTAAAAGTAATGTAGCGAAGGGAACACTGTTAAAGCTAGACAATAATTTTGAAAAACTTAAAACCCAAAATTAGAAATTAGGAATAAAGAAACAGAAGTCAATTTACACTTTTCCTAAAAGTAATGTAGCAAAGGGAACACTGTTAAAGCTAGACAATAATTTTGAAAAACTTAAAGCCCAAAATTATAAATTAGGAATAAAGAAACAGAAGTCAATTAAATAGCTACACTTTTCCTAAAAGTAATGTAGCAAAGAGAACACTGTTAAAGCTAGACAATAATTTTGAAAAACTTAAAGCCCAAAATTAGAAATTAGGAATAAAGAAGCAGAAGTCAATTAAATAGCTACACTTTTCCTAAAAGTAATGTAGCAAAGGGAACACTGTTAAAGCTAGACAATAATTTTGCAAAACTTAAAGACCAAAATTAGAAATTAGGAATAAAAAAACAGAAGTCAATTAAATAGCTACACTTTTCCTAAAAGTAATGTAGCAAAGAGAACACTGTTAAAGCTAGACAATAATTTTGAAAAACTTAAAGCCCAAAATTAGAAATTAGGAATAAAGAAACAGAAGTCAATTAAATAGCTACACTTTTCCTAAAAGTAATGTAGCGAAGGGAACACTGTTAAAGCTAGACAATAATTTTGAAAAACTTAAAACCCAAAATAAAAAATTAGGAATAAAGAAACAGAAGTCAATTTACACTTTTCCTAAAAGTAATGTAGCAAAGGGAACACTGTTAAAGCTAGACAATAATTTTGAAAAACTTAAAGCCCAAAATTATAAATTAGGAATAAAGAAACAGAAGTCAATTAAATAGCTACACTTTTCCTAAAAGTAATGTAGCAAAGGGAACACTGATAAAGCTAGACAATCATTTTGAAAAACTTAAAGCCCAAAATTAGAAATTAGGAATAAAGAAACAGAAGTCAATTAAATAGCTACACTTTTCCTAATAGTAATGTAGCAAAGGGAACACTGTTAAAGTTAGACAATAATTTTGCAAAACTTAAAGACCAAAATTAGAAATTAGGAATAAAGAAACAGAAGTCAATGATTACGAAATTTAAAAACCCACTTCTAAGATGTTTTTAAAAGATCGCTTCAAATTTTGAAACACATCTTTGGCACTAATTATAAATATTTACTCAATTTAAACATTTATCTATTTTTCAGATAATTTTAATAATTAAACAATTAGTTTCCAGAAAAAATGTAATTAATTTATTTCTGATATAACGAAGTCTTCAGTTCAAAATATCATGTTATTTTCTTTCCTTTTCATTTGTCATGGAATGGTTTTTTCGAGGCCGCTAACAAACGCTGCTGCTGCAAGATTAACGGTGTCAATTTATCAAGCAAATAAAAACGTTTGCAGCTACTGTTAGATACGATCACCAGCTTATAATGAAAATACAACTGTGCCGACACGACTTTGTCAAAGTTCCATAGCTTTCTAATTTTCAACGGCATTATTCACTGAAAATGCTTAACATTAGAACTGTTTGAAAAATTAGAAATTTGGCAACTACGAGTTCACTTTGACTAAAACAACAGTAAATGAGCTTGAAGTAACTCTGTCAGCAGTAGGTTAAAACTAAGTGATAGTTTTTTTCGAAGAGTGAAAAACGGAATTAATACCAAATATTTATTAAAAATGATTATAAAATAACCGGTCAAGTGCAAGTTGGACTTACGCAATTAGTGTTCGGTACGTTGATTGCTTTTAAAATAAAAATTTTTGTTACGGAAGTATAAAATGATCAGTGACTTCACAAAACACATCCCAAATGAGTTTTCAACAAAGGTTTTTTCTGATCTTTGCTAAAAACTGATGACCGTGAATTTTTTTTTTTATATACCAGATAAATTATTAAAGGTAGTGCACTCGTAATGATTTTCGTTCAATCTACACCCTGTGGAGAATTTTCCAGAATTTTTTCAAAACTTTTTGGTCAGTATTACCTTATATATATTTTTGAACTGGTCTTTTTTACAAGCTTTTATTTGTGGGATGTAGTCGATGACCTAGTAAAAAAAAATTCACTTTCGATTTCATCCCCCAATACTAACCCCTTAAGTCAGAATTTAACTTTCAAAACTACACGGCTCTTAGGAGGCCATCAATTCCTATATTAGTGCCAAATTTCAACTTTCTATGTCAAATAGTTTCGGAGAAAATCGAGTGTCAGACAGTCAGACAAACGGAAGGACGGACGGACATCGAAGTGATCTTATAAGTGTTCCGTACGGAACACTAAAAAGACTAGTACATTTCCAAGAATACATAATTTCATCTTAATTAAAACAACCTTGAAACAAAAGATAATATTAATAAAAAGAGGTGAGAACTACCAGAAACTAAGAACAAAAAATATAAAAAGAAGTTTGTTCATTTATTCCTAAATATGAGATTATTACTATTACGAATACACTAAAATTGCTTATGTCTCCCATTCTACCCAATGCATTTCCTATAATTTCATTTTTAGTCTTTCTATAGCTGCCACAATGATTCCTTTGCGCAGATCATTTAATTTTCTCCCTTAGACTGGTCACTGTCAAGTTTATTTCATCCATTAATTACATTTTTAAGTAGCACCATAAAAAAGTGTCTGGGATATTTGGTAGACAGCTTAACCTTCCAAATCCGTCAGTGAATAAAGATAAATTTCATTAAAAAAACCTGTAGTGTCGTTCTGTTCCTAGATTATTTTTTTGTTATTAGGTGGAACCAAATTCTTAACGATCTAAAAAAATTTCGTTATTGTTTCCAAGTATTTTGTCTCATTTAAATTTCCAAAAAAAACACTTACTCTTTGTACAACGTAGCGCATCAAATTGAATGGCAGACAGAGTAGGTATTTTAGTTCTCTGAGCACTAATGGATTTTTGATAGCCCACTAAAAATTTTGACTGTTGAGAAAGCTGACTCATCCGATAAACATTGTAATTAAAAAGTTGCTCCTCTAGTTCCATACGTTGCATCTCCTGACAAAAGCCTTAATATAATTCCTTGTTTTCGTGCTGCGCTGGTAAAACATAATATGGATGATAGTCATGTTTCTCTAAAGTATTTTGAACACTAATATGTTTTACCAAGATCTTCATCAGCATCTGTTATTAAACTATTTTTTTATTTTCCAAGATAAAAAAATATTAAATTTTGGTTTTCGTATGTTTCATAACAGTACGATATTGCGAAGAATGCAAAAACATCCAATTCTTCATTTTGGTAGTTTTCTACACTTTGTACAATTAATTTCTCTCTTTTAAGCGTTGTTTATCTTTTATATCTTTTGCAAAATGTATTTAAGTTAGGGATTCTTCATGACATTCCATAAAGTCATGTATATTTCGGTTGTGCTTGGCATTTATTATAACTTCTGGTAAAACTTCGTTACGCGGGCTTTTCAGAAAAAGGGTTTTTTTTTGGAATAGGCTAAAACGGTATAATTTCGAAAAACTTACGAGAAAATATCAGGGAAAGGCCGTTTTTGCACGTATTGCACGTTTTTTTTTTCATATAAACATTGATACGTAAGCGTACGAAAGTCTACTATGCTATTGACAACCACTGATCGAAACTGCTCGGGAGAACTCAGTTCGTTTATGCTTATGCGCCGAGATGATTATGCTACATTTACAGTCATAGTAAAATTCCAACCAATAAGGAACTTTGCTGTGAAATTTCCTTTGCGGAAAACAACACGAAAAGAACAAATCACAAGGTTTTTTAATGTAATTTGTAATTGCTGATTATTTAATTCAAGTTAGTTTCAGTTCAGGTTAACAAAAACGGTTAAATCCCGATTTTTTTCTCATAAATTTTTCAAATTTAGGCCATTTTAAACCAATTTTTTAAAAAATCTTCCTTTTTCTGAAAAGCCCGCGTACTAAATTTTACCAAAAAAATGACAATAAACAATTTTGTGATAAGATTAGATTATAGCTAAAAATTTGGTAAAAGTTCGGTACGCGGGCTTTTCAGAAAAAGGGAAGTTTGTTTTTTGGAATAGGCCTAAAATGACCTAATTTTGAAAGATTTACAAGAAGAAATCGGGTGGAGACCGTTCTTGCTAACCTGAACTAACCGGAACTAATCTGAACTAAATAATTAGTAAGTAGAAAATACATTAAATAATGAAAGAACTTAACCTATCTTAATGTGAAAAAATGATGTACGTGCTGTATTAGTAACTTGAGACCAAGTTAGTTCAGGTTAGTTCGGGTTAACAAAAATGGCCTTTCCCTGATTTTTCTCATAAATCTTTCAAAATTAGACCATTTTAGGCCTACTGCAAAAAAGAAACCTCCCTTTCCCTGAAAAACCCGCGTACCGAACTTTTACTTAACTTCTTTATTCAATATTTAGTATTTCTCTCGTCTTTCACTCTCAATAGAAAAAACATTTTTTAGTAACATATTTACTACTACTAAAATTCTTAACATGTCAATGTCATTGCTAAAACGATCCAGTGCCAAAATGATCACAAATTTATTGCGACGGTAGCAGTTTTACATCACAAAGTTCATAACAGTTTTTATTTTAAATGTAATATTTTGATTGGGTTGAAATACTTGAAAATTCGGCTTAGTGACTGGCTAAACACTGTTATGTAAATTTCGCTTTCAATTTGTTTAAAATTTTGTGCAAAAAACTGCTTCCATATTTTTTTAAATTGTCTTGGTTTAAAACTATCAATATTTAGTTTGCAAGTTTTGGCTGAACCTTGCTAAAGCCATTAATATCGCCAAGATAAAGATAAAAGATTGGTGTAGCTATAGTGCATTGCAGTATTGCAATATTAAACTGGGTAGGCTAATCGTGAGCGTATTCTTGATAGGATTTGGCTGGTATGGAAGCTTACATCCTTTTTTCGAAGAAATACCCTTCCAACAGCAAGCCTTGGTTTGACCGAAAATGCAACGAAGCTGTTGCTTCTAAACATCTTGCCTACCGACACTAGCGTGAAAATCCTAACACACCATAAATCGTAACACCTTTTTTCGTGCCCGGAACAGATGCAAAAAAATTATCGACGAAACCAAGGAGGCACACGATCAACGAATTAGAAACAAACTTCTCGCTCACCTACTATTCCCAAAGTGCAGGCAAGGATGTCCTATATTGTCTTCAGACAGCGTATCACAAAACGTATTTTAATGAAGCTAAACACCAAAAAAGCTTCTGGCGCTGACGGAATACCTGCCATAGTTGTCAAAAACTGTGCGAGGGAACTAACACCAGTTTTCTGTAGACTTTTCAACCCATTCTACAGGGAATATTTCCTTCCTGCTGGAAATGTGCCACGGTTCAGCCGATACCTAAAAAAGGCAAGAAGACCTTGCCAAATAACTACCGACCAGTCGCACTGCTTTCAATAATATCGAAAGTCATGGAATCAGTCAGCATCTTCTAAAATATATTGAATCTAATTCGACCAACTATGGAATACTGCTCCCATGTTTGGGGCTCCGCTCCCAAACATACACTGCATTTGTAGGATTCTATTCAGAGAAGAGCTGTTCGTCTAATTAGAGACCCAGAACTGACCGGCGGCCTTGATTCGCTGGAACATCGAAGAACAGTTGGCAACTTGAGCCTATTTTACAACTATTTTCATGGAAAGTGTTCGAAAGATGTAGCCCGCTTAATTCCTCCCAGAGCGGTGCATGTTAGAAATACACGTCGCGCTAATACTTCACATCCGAATGAGGTTCAGCTTGTTACTCCTCGTACAACGCTTTTCAAGCAGTCTTTTATATGGAGAACATCATCCCTTTGGAATAATTTGCCCAGGACTGTGTTTCCCACCGAGTACAATTTATTCAGGAAAAACAATTCATGTCGCTCCTATAGCGCTTTAGGGACTTCCCTACAGCACGTGTGCTAAACCCATAAAAAAAATACTGCAATATTACCAAATCCATATATATATATATATATATATATATATATATATATATATATATATATATATATATATATATATATATATATATATATACATATATATATATATATATATATATATATATATATATATATATATATATATATATATATATATATATATGTACATTATTACATACAAAGGAAAATTAAGAATATAACGTTATAACCTCAAAATTTCATTTTTTGCATTATTTTGCAAATTTGGTCAAATGTTTTACTAAGTAAAGCGGCAGTTACTTTTAACTTATAAACAAACTCTTGAGCAAATAAATCGAGATATAAGTACAGTCTGTTAAGTAAGAACGTGATTTCTCGTATTGTGTTTTGAGAACCTCCTGCATCAATAATCGCCTGACATCTTCGAGGCATGTTATCGACAAAATTTTCTGCATACTACGGCAATGATCTCCAAATTTTTCGAATTTTGCGAGGCAACTGAGTCAAAGTCCTCAGAGTCTTTCCTCGGAGTTTTCTCTATACAAGGGACCAAACGTTTTCAATAGGGTTGGCGTCCGACAATTGTGAGGGCCATTCTAGTGTCTTATCGTGAACCCAAGCGAACCGCTTCGCGACGGGATTTGCGCCCAGTAAAGGTTTCTTCAACGTGCTTCGGAATTTGACATCATGAGCACGAATATGTTGTCGAATGGTCGCGTGGGACACGTTCAAACCCAAGTTTCTTAATTTTGGCACTCCTTGACGCAGCGTTAATTCCAGGTGTTGTAAAAACAAATACATGATTCGTTTTTCGACTTTCGGAGTGACTTTGCCTACCGAGTCACGTTTTGACAAGTTGTCGACATTTTTTGTCTCGTTTAAAACGATTTACCCACTTCTTCACAAACGAAATATGTCATATTTATCCCCTTTGGATGGGAACAAAGAAAAACCTCGAACCGACGCGCAAACTAGTGGCTCATTTTGGATTTTATGTTATTTCGACGAAAGTTCGAAATCGACTGATACTTTTACTAAAATGCGTCGTAGACAAAGGTTCCCTCTACTGATTTTTTGTTGAATCGCTAGAATCGCATCTATCCAAAATGAATTATCACTGACACGTTCTTACTTGACACACTGTATTTGAAAAATAAACACAGCATAACTATTAATAATAAATTTATCGTCATACGAATTATCAAAAATATTTAAATTTGTTTATTTAAAAATATAGTTGAATAGTTAAAATGATTTTACAAATAATGATTGATAAAAAATTGTTATTCTTAATTTTTACAACTTCATAATAATACTAGATCGAAGTAATTCACAGATGGAAAAATGGGTAAAATCTTTGTTCCGTTAATACATCTGTTCGTTAGTCGCCAAGATTACTTATAATATACACAGTGTGACAATTAGTTTTCTGGACTAGAACTGTATATCATAAACTAGTGGCGTCATTTGCATGTTTAATATGCCATTTTAAAGCTGCCTTTTCCCGACTTTCATTTTAAATTTTGGCGTGAAATTATATAGAAATTATAACATGAAATAAAGAACCGTAATTAAATTTTACGCAAAATCTGGCTCAAGTGCTACAGAAACATTCAAAATTATGAAAAATTATCTAGCAATGATTGTTTATTAAAAAGAAGGGAACATCCTGAAGACGTCAAATATACGATATATATGGTATATCTATATATATATATATATATATATATATATATATATATATATATATATATATATATATATATATATATAGTACATATACGTTAAAATTCCGGGTTTCAGTCCGTTCATCTAACAATGAATTTGCACGACGTTTCGCCAAATTCTCATTTGGCATGTTCAATGGCTCTTGCTGCTGCTGCTACTCGATACTCCAATCTTGCTGTTGCTGCCGCTCGAAGTTAACTCTGGAGTTGGCTTCGAGCGCAGCTATAGCAAGATCAAAGTATCGAGTAGCAGCAGCAACAAGAACACTTGAAAATGCTAGATGAGATTTTGGCGAAACGTCGTGCAAATTCATTGTTAGACGAACGGATTGAAACTCGGAATTTTAACGTATTACATTCCACCATCCGTGAAAATCTCTATTGTAACATATATATATATATATATATATATATATATATATATATATATATATATATATATATATATATAAATCGTTTAATATATTGAAATGGCTGACTCCTTGACTCAATCGAAGACACATCTAATACTTATTTTTATTAAACTTGTTCAAAATTTTATAAATCATGGAACACTGTAATTTTAAAAAGTAATGCGTTGCCACTGGACTTAAAGAGAGAGACAGAGAGAAAATTTAAGAGAGACAACAGAAATCCATCGGCGAAAGGTCAAAGATGTTCATGCCTGGAAAGGTATAAAAAAAAAATTTTCACGAAATATTTCAAATTAGTACAAGAAGCTCCCTAAGTGCTTAATGTTGCTGAAGATTAGTGACAAGTAGTTTGGGTACCAGTTTTTTTAATTAAACAAAAACACCGAGGTGTATATGACATCTAAATTTTAACCTATACGGGCTGTGTTTAGCGCATTTTTAATCGAGAAATTTGAAATTATTAACAAAAATTAAGTTGTTTGTTACTAATTTAGAAGTATGCAAATAATAAAATAATCAACTCATTGCAATAATAAAATAGGTATTGGTAAGTAGTTTCCAATTCACCGTAAGACAGACAGGGGCGGCTATTAAAATTTGAGACGAATTTAAGATGGTTTTACGTATTCTTGTCGCAGGACGCTATTTATCAATATTTTTCGTCGATTGCCTTTATTACCGGAATAAACCAGGTTTAATATATTAAGCGATTTTTATAACTCCCCTATATCTATATATGTATTTCGTTTATTTCGTTATATATACGAGGCTGGTTTGAAAAGTCCGTGAAAAAAAAAAACTACTTATGTGTTTGGGGTAAACCTTTTTTATTTTTCGACATAGTCTCCTTTTAGGCTTAATATCCATTAGTGTCTGCAATCACCTTCTCGTTTGAATAAAATCTTTGTCCCGCCAGCCATTTCTTCAAATTGGGGAACAAATAGTAGTCCGAGGGAGCCAAGTCGGGAGAATAGGGGGGATGAGAAACGAGTTGGAATCCTATTTCCATTAATTTTGCGACCACAACTGTTGAGGTGTGTGCTGGTGCGTTGTCGTGATGGAAAAGGACTTTCTTGTAGGCCAATCGCGGGCGTTTTTCTTGCAGCTCGGTTTTCAAACGGTCCAATAACGATGAATAATATTCACCTGTAATAGTTTTACCCTTTTCCAGATAGTCGATGAGGATTATCCCTTGTGAATCCCAAAAGAGAGTCGCCATAACCTTTCCGGCCGAAGGAACGGTCTTCGCCTTTTTTGGTGCAGATTCCCCTTGGTAACCCATTGTTTAGATTGTTGTTTGGTCTCAGGAGTATAGTAATGTATCCATGTTTCATCCATAGTGACGAAACGACGCTTAAAGTCCTCCGAATTCTTCTGGAACAGCTGCAAACCATCCTTGCAGCACTTCACACGATTCCGTTTTTGGTCAAGCGTGAGCTATCGCGGCACCCATCTTGCGGATAGCTTTCTCATGTCCAAATGTTTATGCAAAATATTATGTACCCGTACAGTCGAGATGCCCACAGCACTAGCAATCTCACGCACCTTAACTCTTCTGTCATCCATCACCATATCATGGATTTGATCAATGATTTCTGGAGTCGTAACCTCCACAGGCCGTCCAGAACGTTCAGCGTCATTTGTGCCCATATGGCCAGTCCGAAAATTTTGAAACCACTTATAAACTGTTCTAATCGAAGGTGCAGAGTCACCATAATGTTTATCAAGCTTCTCTTTAGTCTCCTGAGGCGTTTTGCCTTTCATAAAGTAATGTTTAATCACCACACGAAATTCTTTTTCGTCCATTTCTTGAAAATCACTCGACTTCCTTGATTCACACGAACACAAAGAAATAGACCAATATGGCTGAAACTTGGTGTGCGTTCATTCAAGAGATGCTACTAACTAAATATGACCTCGATACGCGCCGGTGGTGCCATCTCTCGGACTTTGCACGGACTTTTCAAACCAGCCTCGTATATATATATATATATATATATATATATATATATATATATATATATATATATATATATATATATATAGGATGCCCCATGTGTATGGAATAATGATTCCATAGCATTTATTAATCAGTGTATCAAAAAAATTTTTAAATAAAAGTTTTAGGGTGTTATACGGCACATGTTCTGACGTTGACAATAAAATGTTTTGAGCTGTCAGTTCGAAGAAATGACGCCATCTTGATTTTTTTAAATGGAAATCTCTGTATATTATTTCATTTTTGAGTCCTACTAAAAATTCTAGTTATTTTTTGTTTAACATATAATACGTCTAAATTGAACTGTTTTGGAATTATTGTCATTTGAAATTTAAAATAAAAAAAGACAAAAAACTATTAATGAATACTCTGGGTTTATTTTTAAGGTAACAACTGCTCAAAATGTCTACCGTTAATATCGAGGCAATGACCCAATCTGTCATATACAGCCTGAACAGAGTTTTGCAGAGAATCCGGGGTAATTTGTGCTACTTCATATTGAATTCTTTGTTGTAAATTTTGTACAGTTTCAGATTGAGTTCAGTAAACTCTGGTTTTCAAATGACTCCATAAAAAAATCGAGTGGAGTAAGGTTGGGACTCTGCAGGCTATTCTACAGCACTTCTTCTGCCTATCCATCGATTAGGAAAAATCGCATCCAAATATCCACGAACATTGATTTCATAGTGAGGAGGTGCTCCATCCTGTTGATACCACAGATTCCTGGTAGGGGTATCCAAATTATTTTCATCGGGAAAAGACTTGCATAAGTTGGAATAACTTACTCTTGGAGTAACTGTAAATACTGCTGTCCTGTAAGATACCCACTGGATAATTGACAGTCATTCTTGAAGACCACAAAATATAAACGTATGGGCAGGGATTTGTGGACGTAATATCATTGGTTCCTTTTTTATCGCTGGAAATCTTACAAGACGGTATTTACAGTTATTCCAAGAGCAAGTATTCCAACTTATGCAAGTCTATTTCCCGATGAAAATAATTTGGATACCTCTAACAGGAATCTGTGGTAATAACAGGACGGAGCACCTCCTCACTGTGAAAACAATGTTCGTAGATATTTGGATGCATTTTTCCTAATCAATGAAGAGGCAAAAGATGTGCTGTAGAAAGGCCTGCAAGGAGTCTCGATCTTACACCACTCGATTTTTTTTATGGGGTCATTGGAACACCAAAGTTTACCGACTTGAAACTGTAGAAGATTTACAACAAAGAATTCAATATGAAGTAGCACAGATCACCCCGGATTCTCTGCAAAAACTCTGTTCAGGCTGTTTATGACAGATTGGGTCATTGCCTCGCTGTTAACGGTAGAAATTTTGAACAATTTTTACCTTAAAAATAAACCTAGAGTATTTTTTATCTTCTTTTAATTTTAAATTTCAAATGACAACAATTCCAAAATAGTTCAATTTAGACATGTAATATGAAGTAGCACAGATCACCCCGGATTCTCTGCAAAACTCTGTTCAGGCTGTTTATGACAGATTGGGTCATTGCCTCGCTAGAGTATTTATTAATATTTTTTTTGTCTTTTTTTTTATTTTAAATTTCAAATGACAATAATTCCAAAACAGTTCAATTGAGTCATATGGTATGTTAGACAAATAATATCTAGAATTTTTAGTAGGACTTAAAAATAAAATACTATATAGGGCTTTCAATTTAAAAAAATCAAGATGACATAATTTCTTCGAACTGACAGTTCAAAACATTTTATTGTCAACGTCAGCATGTGCACCGTATAACACCATAAACATATTTTTGATACCCTGATTAATAAATGCTGTGGAATCATTATTCCATACATATGGGGCACCCTGTATATATATATATATATATATATATATATATATATATATATATATATATATATATATACATATATATATATATATATATATATATATATATATATATATATATATATATATATATATATATATGTATGTCGATATCCCGATAATCATCATTATATAAATAGTTATCGATATATCAATATATCGATATGTCGATAGTTATCGATATATTGATAGTTATCGATATATCTATAACTACTGATAATTATCGGTAACTATCGATGTATCGATACATAGGCTGCCATCGACTACCGAGAGATAAAATCCATTATCGCTCATCCCTGCTTTTAAGAAATATAGTTTTTACCCCATTATTTTCTTTGTTTCATTTGTGGTATTAACTTTTTACTATTTTATTTGTAAATTTGTCATAGAAGGCCTGCTAATTATTTTGTATATAATTACATTTACAATTTAATTTCTAATTTTTTCCAGTTTTAGTCATATCATGAATGTAGTTGGATGAGATCCGATATGCATTAAATTCTTCCCGATGGCTTTAATTCCCATGTATGTAAATAAATAGACCTATCTATTTTTGAATTTCCATTTGTTTACTCCTTTAAAACAATTTCAAAATGAAAATATTTATCTTTAGTGGACAATTTTGACGTCAATTTGAATTATTTGCAAGTCTTTTAATGTAAAACTAACTTTCTTAGATATGTTGGACTTTATCTCATTTCGATCTTTATAATTAAACCTGTAGAGCTATATCTCCTGAACTTTTGCACCGTTTTTGGTTGGAAACTCAGCAAAATCCTACTGTGTAAATTATTAAAAACTGGTTAAATCATTAACTTCACTTTATATAATAGGTGTTATTAATACACTTGTTGGTATAGACTAGTGCCATCTGTGGCGTTTTGGAAGGTAAACATACGCCATCAAAAGCCAGTTCGTTATTAATGGTCATTGCGCGAAAAACATAGTTCTTCATAGCTTTGAATATGTCGTGTTTCGTGCCAGAAAAAGACGTTTTGCGGGGAAGTTTAATAACCTTCTTTCATTTGAAGAAAACGGCTGCTAAAAGTTATCGATCGTTGGTTGAAGCTTATGGTGAACATGCTCCAACCCGAAAAAACTTGGATGGGCCCAGGCCAGCGTTCAACATCACAACCAGTGCGCAATATACAGGGAAAGAAAGTTTTACGGTGTATTTGGTGGGATAGTAGAGGAGCTGTGTATTACGAACTTCTGAAACCAACAATTGATAAAGTGGAACCGAGCATTGAAGGAAAAACGACCAGAATACCTCCAAAGACACGATAAAGTCATTTTTCAACATGAGAATGTTCGGCCCCATGTTGCAAAACTATTTGGAAAACATCAAATGGGACGTTCTACTCCACCCGCCGTATTCACCGGACTTAGCCCCTTCAGACTACCACTTATTTCGATCGATGCAGCACGGATTTTCGGAACAACACTTACATTCTGATGAAGAAGTAAAAATTTGGCTTGATGAATGGTTGGCCTCAAAAGATGAAAAGTTCTTCTGGTGCGGAATCTATTCTTTTACAGAAAAATGGGAAAAAGTCATAGCTAACCATGGCGAATACTTTGATTATTAAGGTAATTAATTTTGTGATGGAAATAAACGCTTGTTACGAAAAAATCGACATTATTAATCGAAACACCTATTAGTATATTGTGTCTCCATTTGTTCAGTAGAAGCCTAATTTAATTGCAAGACGGGGTTTGTTAAATATTATGTACAATATGGATCATTCCTCGCGCCTAAATATACAATACAATAAAGGGCTCGAATTTCTTGGGCCCATTAGAAAAATTGGATATGTGGTCAAAAGTATAATTTTTTGACATTTATATTGAAGGTTTTAAAATAAAATATCCTAATAAGTTTGTAGAAGAAATTGAGTCAAGGTACATGGGCAACGTTGCTTTTCGGAAGTTTCTTTTGTCTTTAAAAAAATCCCTTATAACACTGTTGGATCTAGGATTTTTGCGGAAACCTTTTTAAATTGATATCGACTAAGCCTAAAACCTATTTATTTAGAAATACAAGCATCTCTTAAACGAATATCTACCGTAAATACTTATAATTTTGTTCTTAATTGATATATTTATTTTTATTAAACAAAAACAAAAACAAGTCTTCCAAAATATAGTGAAAATATAAATAATCAACATATACAAATGTCATTGGATAAGCTTATATACTTCGTTCCTAAAAAAATAAAATAACCGGTCAAGTACAAGTTGAACTTGCGCAATTAGTGTTCCGTACTTTGATTGCTTTTAAAATAAAAAAAATTATTACGGAGGTATAAAATGATCAGTGACTTCACAAAACACACTGAAAACTGATGACCTTGGAATTTTTATTTTTTTTATGTACCAGATAAATTATTAAAGGTCGTGATAATTTTCGTTCAATCTACACCCCGTGGAGAATATTCTAGAATTTTTTCAAAATTTTTTGATCTGTACTTTTCGAGATAAGGGGGGGGGCAGCGATTTCTCGCGATTTTTTTAAAAATAATACAAAGAAAAGTGTACGCAAGTATTACATTATATATATTTATATATATATATATATATATATATATATATATATATATATATATATATATATATATATATATATATACATATTACTCCTGTTTTCACAAGCTTTCATTTGACACCACACTCGATGTCCTAATAATTTTTTTTTTTTCCACTTCCGATTTCGCCCTCCAAAACTAACCCCTTAAGTCAAAATTTAACTTTTAAAACTACACGGCTCTGATGAGGCCATCACTTCCTATATTAGTACCGAATTTCAACTTTCTATGAAAAATAGTTTCGGAGAAAATCTGGTGTGTCAGACGGGCAGACAGACGCTCAGACGGACAAACACCGAAGTGATCTTATAAGTGTTTCCGCACGGAACACTAAAAATAACTATTCACTATATGCTGTTTTCTTAATTACCTGTTTTCATAAGTTTTATTTGTAATTTTCATTTTCTTTTTTTCACTGTTTTTTTGTTTTTTTGGAAGAAATTTAATAACTATTATAAAATACATACCACTGAATATTTATAATTTCATATGTTGTCAAATAATGTCGCAGCTATTTTGTGTTTAAACAATTAATTATACTACATTAATATGTTAATTTATTATCTTCATATTAATTACATGATTTACTTTCAAAAATCCTAATTTGTCACATTTCACACTTCTATTTTTTCTGAGATTCAAAATGCTAGAAAGACTGACAGCCGACAGTTTGACATCACTTTATAAATATACTAATTTGATAAATTTTTATAAACATTAAATAATATACAAGGTACATATCGTTGTGGGAAAAGTCATACAGGTTAGTTATAAAATATAAATAATAAAAATAAGATTCTATTAAATAATAAAAATTAAATGCTGAATTGAAATGAATTTTTTGTACCAGTCTTTTCTCATAATGTTACAATCATTATTTTGTAACATGTTCGGTATATTTACCTTCAAAATAAACGTAATATATATAACAAGTATGAATTTCAAATATTACCTACCTTTATCTTCACAATTTTCTAAACTATTTCACTTTTTAGAAACTTGTAGAAATCCAAAAAAGGTCCTGCACAAAAACTACAAACAATATTTGCAAAATTCTTCAGGCACCCACAAAGTTGGATGTTTTATTGTTGATCACCAAGGAACAATTATCTTCTTATTAAACATTGGCAAGTTTTTAAAGTTTAACCTCATTCAGCTTTTTAAAAATCTTCCTATTTTCAAATTCACCAAGAATGAACTGAATTTTTCCAGTTGAAGCTCGAACGCGTAGGTATCTTCATAATTGATGGATTTCTGTAATGTAATAAGTATACAAATAAAATATTATAATTTCTTATTATTCCATGATGTGATTGTCTAAAAAATTACACAATACGGAACTTCAAGTAAAATATGGGAATTATTTTTAAATGTTCACCATTGATTTATTTTAAAGAGAATATGTTTGATACTATTATAATAAATTCAAAGGTTTAGGACGTGCAAAAGGTATTTCTGGGGATCATCACTATTGAAAAAAGAAGGAATAATTCTTTCAAAAACTCTATTGACTCTAGCTCTCTTTATTTTTTAACTAAATAACAAAAACAATTTAATAAAAATCCCAATATTTTATGAACATTTTTAAAGGGATTTCTTAAAAATCTGAATTTTAGATTATTTAGCTTGGACATGAAAGGCTTTGAAAAAACCTTATAACCCTGCTTCCAAGAAAATTACGTGTTGACCAAAAATACATCAAATTAAAAATTGACAATTATACAAAAATATATTGAAGACTTGAGAGTAGTTTGATGTAGACCTGTGTAAGGTAGCCTTAAACTCGCTTTTTTATTCGAGATTATCTACTTTGAGACTTTGGAATCTTTGGCGCAATGACACTAAACAGTTATCATCACTATACCAAACACTTTATTTTTGTATTCGACTCGTGTTTCACTAACCGTGTTAAGATCATCAGGAGTAAAGACTGCCTAAATCTAAGGTTAAAAATTAGACTATTTTTACTGAAACTGTGATTTAATCGAGTGGAACCGACCAGTCACAGACAGAGGTTTAGTTCCGGTCGAGTAACAAGTATAGACAGGTCGTCAGTCCTTATTTAGACTATTTTTCCATTTTATAATTTTGATATCATCGAGGTAAATTATCAACTCATAACAAGTTGCTAATTTATTAAATGGTGCCTAGAAAGCATCGAGCCATAGTTAAAAAAAACCCTACGTATTATAGCAGGAGCTCCCTGGTTTGTGCACAACAACCAGTTGCCCAGGCTGTTTCAAATGCGTACAATAAAAGAATTCATCCGAAATACTCAGCTTCACTTTCTTGAAAGAGCGATAGCTCATCCTAACCCTGAGGTAGCTAACGCCTTCAGACACAAAACAAACGTCGGTAATCGCTACTTACGACCCTCAGACATACTACAAATAGACTAACAAAAGACATGACTAAAAACTACCAAGACGGACTATATTACATACTTAGTGTATAGGGATGAGGTCATAGTGGATTTGAGCTACTCCTCTCCAAAAAATAAACAACATATAAACATCACACACCACTAATAGTAACACAACACTTCCAAAATAGCCGGGAACTTAGCTTTTTGTTTTTAATCAGACTTTAAAACTCACACCCTCTATATAAAGAATAATCGTCACATTGTAAGAGGAGTGAAGGGTCGCAGACCCAGGTCACAAGGAGATTTAGTGGGTACGCCAGTCACTACGACCGGAGAACCACCACATAACTAAAGCATTCTGGGACACCCTTAAGGTGGCGCAGACTGCTTCATAATCTATAAGACGGATTCCTCCCTGTAAAAAAAATGTTAATAATAGGGTGTAAATTTAATTAGTTTGAAACACAAGAGTATGCTTATGCGTCTAATAAGATTGCTTTTAACCTTAAATTATCTAATGATGAGTTGCTAGACCATCCCAAGACGCGTTTCACCGTATCACGGCTCATCAGCTGGGCTAGGTTCAGCAAACACAGAGGGATGGTCTAGCAAATACAGAGAACACTTTTGGGAACTTCCAAAGTGCGGATTTTTCGATTCGCCTTCACCAATACGCCATCTATGCCTTCGAGCGGGAAGCTTGAGGAGGTGCGCTTTTACAATTAAGTGTCAGCTGCTTTGTTCAGAAAGACTTTAAATAAGTCACAGTACAGTATTAGCATCTATTTTCTCATATATGTATATATATATATATATATATATATATATATATATATATATATATATACAGTAGTATTACTAGGAAAGATGGTTTGTCGGGATATCGCTTCACTAGAATGGTTGAGATTCAATAAATTTTGTATAGTTTCCATAGTATTAAGAGCATTTTTCATTCTGGCTTGAGATAATTAATTTAGTTTTAAGCTTAATTATTTATAGTGGAGTATATAAGGAGTTAAAGGGTGAAAAGTCAAGTAATTTAAAAATCATGTTCTTTTTTTCCCATTATTTCAAGTTTTAACGGAAGCTTTTCCAATGTCTATCCATTTTTGTGATAAATGTCTTACCGTATTATTTAAAATAGCGAAATGTAATACTTGGATTGTTATTTTCTATTATGAGGAAGTAAAATTCATATTTATTTTGAAACTAACATATGTGAAGTACTTGGTAAATCCCTATACCATTTTTTTATTTATTCAATTTAGTTACATCCCAGTACCAAAATTTTGTTAAGATAGCTTTAGCGGATTTATAGACAAAGAAAATTTATTTTAAATGACTTAATAAGTCTTAACGTCTAGCCAGTTGACATTTATAACTTACCCTTAATATTATACACTAAACCTTCAAGATACTAATTCTTTTAGTTACTATGCGAAAGAAAAAGGGATGACAAGGATAGGTAAAGAATAGAATGATAAATAAAGGTTTGGCTTGATTAGAGCCGGACTAAACGATTTGTTCACGAATCCAGATAAAATAGGACAACACAGAATAGCATGTTTCGTGAAAAATATCAACTGAGTATACAAAGTACTGTAAAAGTATAGATGATGCTATAGAAACGAAACGCTTAATTTTCTAGAAATGTAATGAAAATAATAAAGCGTCATTAATTTGTGAGTAATTATAGGTAATGATAACAAAAAGATAATTGTCATCGTGAATTTCTACCTTAAAATATAATTAAAACTTTTTAATGTGATATTATTGGTAACCCTTCATAATTATCTTGAAGTGAAATAATGGAAGATGGCTTAATAAAAAAGAAAAACTTCATTTGACCATATTCGGTGCTTTAAAGATTACTATATTTATCATTTTAGTGTTCTGTACAGAACACTTATGGGATCACTTCTGTGTCTGTCTGCCTGTATGTCCGGCCGTCACACCCGATTTTCTCCGAAACTATTTGACATAGAAAGTTAAAATTTGGCACAAATATAGAAATTGATGGCCCAGTCAGAGCCATGTAGTTTTGAAAGGTAAATTTTTACTTAAGGGGTTAAGTTTTGGGGGTGAAATCGGAACTGGAGAAAAATAATTTACCAGGTCATCGAGTGGAGTGTCGAAGGAAAGCTTGTGAAAACACGAGTTCAAAAATATAAATGATGTAATACTTGCGCACACTTTTTGTTGTATTATTTTTAAAAAAATGGTCAAAAAGCCTTGTTACTACTATCTCGAAAAGTAGTGATCAAAAAATTTTGAAAAAATTCTAGAATATTCTGCATAAGGTGTAAATTAAACGAAAATTATCACGAGTGCATTACCTTTGATAATTTACCTAGTATATAAAAAAAAACCAAGAATTTCAATATCATCAGTTTTAAACAAAGATCGGAAACAAACTTTGATGAAAACTTATATGGGGTGTATTTTATGAAGTCATTGATCATTTTATACCTCCATAATAAAAAAAAATATTTTAAAATCTCCGTACGGAATACTAATTGCACTTGGCCGGTCCTTTTTTCATACATAGACAACATCACATGGTAAAAAATCAGTAATGTGCTTTACCCAGTAATTTCCTTACAAACAGGCAGTTCTAAAAGATATACTAACGATTTTCTTATATCAAAAAATAACTTAATCTATACACAGCAAAACGATATTTTCAATAATTGGTAAGATATTGAACATAATAACAAGTTGAAGAAAAGAAGCGCCTCATAAATATTTACAACTGAGACCTGCCATATCCTTCTACATATTATTTCAGTTAAAAGTGAAGATAATTAAAATAAAACCCAATTTTTAGATTTTTTAGCTTCCAGAAGCCAGTACCTTGAAAAGGATATATAACACTATATATACGAAGCAACCCCTAGAACCCCCCCTTTAGCGCCTTATAAATTTGATTACCATATAAATAATTATGCCTAAAATTTGTTCTATTTCAACAAGAAGAAAAAAAAAATAAAAATTACAAAATTTATCAACCTGCACCCTTTTTATCCCTGCCTTGAATATATTACCGTTCAAAAAAATATCGATTCTATTCTTACGTGAAATATTGGAAGAAGAAGAATTTTGTTTGGAAGATGATATCTCATTTTGTTCGAATGTTATTGTGCCGACATATCAACAGAAATACATACCAACAAACATGCAAACGTCTAGAGACGTAAAAACTTAAAGAAATACTTTTGAATTTGCATTTGCAACTCCGAGGGTAAATATAATACTTCCCTATAAAAAGAAAGTTAAAAAAGGATATTTATTTAAGAACAAGGTATAATGTGTATTTCGAAGAGCTGCTGAGCTTATCATCCTATTATGTAAGTTTAAAACTGTAAATTAAAGTGCAGCAATAGTAAATGTTAAAAACATTCCTATTTTTTTTTACTGTGCCATATCAGTGAAAAATTGACAATCTCTATTGACCTCTGTAGCTCTTAGGAAAGCCAGGCAATTTGACAAAAAATTTTATTTTATTATTAAACAAATTTACTTCCGCTTTTTCAGTCCAGATTAATATGAACTTTTAAAAAAAAAATGAATATAGGAATGTTTCTTCAGCTATACTAGGAGGCAGGAGAATCCATACTCTTCCTCAGGATTCTCAGAAAAATCGTCCCCCTTATAAAACCCTATTAAATTCTATGCTTTTTTCCTTGGGAAAATGGCCTTTATTTCATCTGCCCTCCGCCCCTAGAACCTGGCTCTATTTTTCTTCTTTCTGAAGAATTGTTAGTTCGGTAAAATTAGCCTTCTAGCATCTAAATTTTTACCAGGTCATCGAGTGGGGTGTCAAATGAAAGTTTGTGAAAACACAAAAATTTCAAGGTCATTAGTTTTAAACAAAGTTCGGAAACAAACTTTCTGAAAAATTGTTGGTTCGATAAAATCAGCCTTCTAGCATATAATTTTCGTAGTGATTTCAGTATAAAGCAGTACGCTAGAAGATTAGAAATTAGAATTAAAATCAATAATAACAACAGTCCTTATCTGGGTTATCATGATGATAAATTGTTTATTAACATTTTTTATTAGTCATGCTAATACTAATCAGAAAGTAATAATAATAATTATAATTTATATTTATTTATAAGAACATCGCCAAATTTGTATCCGTGATATCGAAAAGTAGCACGGTAAGCTGATCTAATTTAAGCAATATTCACTCGTATATCAACGCACTCGTAAATTGGTAACATGACAGCAAAAATCATTCTCACTAATTTCTGAAAAAAACAATATATTTTAGCTATCATTTTTAGTGTTCCGTACGGAATACTTATAAGATCACTTCTGTGTTTGTCTGTCACACCCGATTTTTTCCGAAACTATTTGACATAGAAGGTTGAAATTTGGCACTAATATAGGAATTGGGGGCCCCATCAAGGCCGTGTAGTTTTGAAAGTTAAATTTTAACTTAAGAACGAGTTCAAAAATATATATAATGTAGTATTTGCACATACTTTTCTTTATATTATTTTTAACAAATTGCGAAAAATCGCTGTCTCCCTCTCCTTATTTTAAAACGTATTGATCAAAAAATTTTGAAAAAATTTTGGAATATTCTGCACCTCCGAAACAATTTTTTTTATTTTAAAAACCAACAACGTACGGAACACTAATTGCGCAAGTCCAACATGCACATGGCGGGCTATTTTTTTTTAATATACTTTATTATTGGTATAGGAAACTTACTCTTGCATCTTTCTGTATTGGTAAAAAAATCACGCTTCGAAGAGTCTCTAGACTATAAGAAACATAGGTTCCATTTTCCGTCGGCCACTCTGTCCATCTTGGCACGATAACAAAATGACATAGCAATTCAAAATTTAGTAGCTATATAATATTTGAAGTAAGAAAGGAACCTATAATTTTTGAGTGATATCGCTTTGGGTAAAGGGTAAAAGGGGTACAGGTCGAGAAATTTTGTATAGTTTCAATAATATCAAGGTAGTTCTTGGATGAATAATAAACAAAATCTTAAATATAATTATTTTTAGTGAAACATGTAAATGGTACGAAATGAGGCTATGAAGGTTGCTTCGAGGAGATCAAGTTATACATCCTTTTCGAGATTAGTGCAGTCGACAAATCTGAAAATTATCTTATTTTCTCATTATGTCCAATCACAGCAGAAATATTATGAAAAGGAAAATGTCTTATTTCAGTTGTATATATCTCTGAAGCCCTTCCTTTCCTAAATTTGTTCTTGTAACTAATGTCTCGCTATAAACTACCTGCCTTTTAGAATATCCATTGATAATACTTACCATTAGATTATTATTTAGAGTAAGAACGTAAATTTCAGTATTTATTGTAGAACCGTCTCTTTGTAAAGGAAAGTTAACATAGGCCACCTTGGTGCCAACGAAAGAAATGACGTTTATATTAAGCACTATAACTTAAGCCAATATTTGCATAACGTTTAAGGTATAGCAATACGGACAAGTTAAGGAAATTATTTCGGCAATATTCTGCTTTGCTTGCATCATTTTTACGAGTTTCTTTTTCGGATTGGGTAAAATCTAGTCTGGTAAAAGTTTTTTCAAGTGGTCTTTGTTCACCATACTAATTGTAAGTAAAAAATGCATAGTAAGTGCTTATTACCACATTACCGAGTATAGTCGCCAAGCAACTAACACCTACTAATTAATATTTACTGTTGTTGCAGTAAGGTTCTCAATATATCGATGACGTTAAAATTACCTCAATTTGATCATCCCTGTACCAACACTTTTAAACTTGCAAGTGGTAAGCAAAGTAAATGTTAAATATTTGTCCAAGTTATTATTCAAAACGTTATAAATATCTTAAAATTAGCATTGAAGTGGCTCAATATTAATACGTTATCGAAATAATATCCCGACGATAAAAGCAAATTAACCCGATTTTTTTGCTAATCGTTGCTGCCTGTCAGTTTAAAACTAGTTTTTTAAGTTTTATTTATCTATAAAATTCAAAAATCAGGTAGAAGGTCGATGGACAATACTATAGTATGTTCCTAAATGGTTGACAAAACTAATGAAAGTCTATCTGTAATGTATTATGAACCATAGGTGTGCTAGTAGCGATAATGCAAGACATAAATATTCTAGTTATGATAGTTATTCGGGTATCGAGGGTATGTTGTCCAGAAGGGGGGCATGTTATGCGACGCACATGCTGACGTTGACAAAAAAAGGTTTTGGACTCTCAGTTCGAAAAAATTACGTCATCATGATTTTTTTTTAATGGAAAGTCCTATATATTATTTTATTTTTGAGTCCTACTAAAAATTCTAGATATTGTTTGTCTAACATACTATATGTCTAAATTGAAGCATTTTGGAATTATTGATACAGGTCAGGTAACGAAGTTATTATTGAAAATTACAGAAAATCCCTATACAGCCGCTCATCAGCCTAGACCACAACATAGGTAAAGGTATTTTAAGTCGTATACTGAACGAAGAAAAATTGCATCCATACAAACCCATTCTATTGCAAGAATTATCTGAAGATGACTACGATAGACGCGTTGAATTTTGCAAGGTCATGGTGGAACGAATCAATAATGATCCTAACCTAATTCACAATATTGTTAGAGTAGAGTTACCAGACATAGCTGCCGGTACTGGTCTACTGAGAATCTACTGAATAATCGACAGTCATTCTCAAAGACCACAAAAGATAAATGTGTGAGCAGGGATTTGTGGACGTCATATCATTGGTCTCTTTTTTATCGATGGAAATCTTCCAGGACAGCGATATTTACAGTTACGCCACGAGCAAGTTATTCCAATTTGTGCAGGTGTTTTTCCCGATGAAAATAATTGGATACCCCTAACAGGAATCTATGGTATCAACAGGACGAAGCATCTCCTCACTATGACATCAATGTCCATAGATATTTGGATGCGATTTTTCCTAATCGATGGATAGGCAAAAAAAGTGCTGTAGAATGACCTGCAAGGGTTATTTGAAAACCAAAGTTTGCCGAAGTCAACCACCGAAAGTGTAGAAGATTTACAACAAAGAATTCAGTATGAAGTAACGTAGATCACCCCGGATTTGCTGCAAAACTCTGTTCAGGCTGTTTATGACAATTGTTACCTTAAAAATAAACCTAGAATATTTATTAATAGTTTTTTTGTCTTTTTTATTTTAAATTTCAAATGACAATAATTTCAAAACTGTTGAATTTAGACATATGGTATGATAGCCAAATAATATCTAGAATTATTAGTAGACTCAAAAATTAAATAATATATAGAGCTTTCCATTTAAAAAAATCAAGATGGCGTAATTTCCTCGAACTGACAGTTCATATATTTTATTGTCAACGTCAGCATGAGCATTGTATAACACCCTATAACTTTTATTTTAATTTTTGATACACTGATTAATGCTGTGGAATCATTATTCCATACATATGGAGCACCCTGTAGATATATATATATATATATATGTATATATATATATATATATATATATATATATATATATATATATACTAGGTTATGAATCCTTTTTAGTGTTCCATACGAAACACTTATGGGATCACTTTGGTGTCCGTCTGTCTCCCTGTCTGTCCGTGTGTCCTTCTGTCACCCCCCATTTTCTCCAAAACTATGTGAGATATAAAGTTGAAATTTGGCACAAATATAGGAATTGATGGCACAATCACAGTTTTGTAGTTTTAAAAGTAAGTTTTTTACTTAATGGGTTAGTTTTGGGGGTGAAATCGGAAATGAAAAAAAAAAGTTCCCGAGGTCATCGAGGGGTGTCAAATAAAAGCTTATGAAAACACGAATTCAAAAATATATATGATGTACTACTTGCGCATACTTTTCTTTGTATCATTTTTTCAAAAATTGCCAAAAATCGCTGTCCTCCCACCCTAGCTCGAAAAGTACTGATCAAAAAAATTTTGAAAAAACTCTGGAAAAGTCTAAATAAAGATTAAGCGAAAATTTATAGTATAAAAAAATAAATAATTTAAACTCTGCACCTTGGCAATTACTGAGGGTTTAAAATATTTTTCAGTACATTACTCCTACCGAGTCGCGTGTCGCTGCTGTACAGAAAGAACAATTTTATTTTATTTGGTTATAACTAAACAAATATTTAAGTGGTAAATATTTGTTTTATACTTTTATTACTAGATTCTAGATTGGGCTAGATTGATTTATTAGCTATTAGGTAGCTAAGATACTATAACTATTATACATTATCGACTAAAAAAAACTTGAAAAAAAAAAAAAAAAAATATATATATATATATATATATATATATACATATATACATATATATATACATATATATATATATATATATATATATATATATATATATATATATATATATATATATATATATACATATATATATATATATACATACATATATATATATATATATATATATATATATATATATATATATATATATATATACATATATATACATATATATATATATATATATATATATATATATATATATATATATATATATATATATATATATATATATTATATATATATATATATATATATATATATATATATATATATACGTATATATATATATATATATATATATATATATATATATATATATATATATATATATTTATATATATTTATATATATATTTATATATATATATATATATATATATATATATATATATATATATATATATATACATGTCAGGTACAGGAGTGGTAAAGTGTTTGGTATAATAGTGATATGTACGGAGTAGTGTCATTGTGCCAAAAATTCCTCATTCCCAACATATCGTTAACAAAAATCAGCAACGAAGATTGAGTAAATGCTATAAGTCACATTAACAAAAGGCAATAAATGTGGGTCCTCGATAACCTTTTGGAACAAACTGTTGAACTCATTTGCGTTTCAAATAATAGTCATTTTGACCGCTCTTTTTATTTTACTCAAGATGATTTTTAACTTATTTTATATTTATCGAATTTTTTATTTTAGATTTAGAATACTCGTCCATGCCCATTCATGTATTTGTCATGTCTTTGGCTTGTCAATTTTAGTATTTGTTTCCAAACTGTTTTTAAAGGAAGTACAATGTCAATCATTTTTTTTTTAAAGGGTAAGATCTCAGGTTTTTACTATGTGACAGTGACAGTGGGAATAAAATTTGAGTATTTGAGATCAACTACTCGACAAAAATGAAATATCCTAATCGCCCAACTATATATATATATATATATATATATATATATATATATATATATATATATATAAGAATCTCCATCCGGATCCAAGAACACGAAATAAGTATCAAAAACAAACAACATCAGCTCTTTTTCAGCACCATCACGATACTGGTCACAACATCAATTTTGAGGGATCTAAAGAAATAGCCTCGATTTCACATTATAAAACACGCATAGTCAGAGAAGCCTTGGAAATCGAAAAGAATGGACAGCTAAATAAGCAAGATGATGTGCTGAATATCCCCACTACATGGAAAGGTCTATTAGCTAAGCCAAGGAATAACCAAAATATCGAGAAGGCTACAGTCAGTATAGCGCCGGAACCCATAATTACCAACCAGCCGGCAAACACCGATACTCGGACGAACACTTCCGACCCCCCCCACCTACAATCTGCGTAGACGCCGACCTATAAAAGACGGCGACCGTACGTCGGTTTCTCAGTTAGCTTCGAGCGGCAGCAACAGCAAGATTACAGTATCGAATAGCAGCAGCAGGAGCAATTGAAAATGCCAAATGAGATTTTGGCTAAACGTCGTGCAATTTCATTGTTAGACGAACGGATTGAAACCCGGAATTTAATGTATTACATTCCACCATCCGTGAAAACCTTTATTGTAATATATATATATATATATATATATATATATATATATATATATATATATATATATATATATATATTTATTCTATTTGACTACTCTTAACATAGAAATAAGTCTAATAAAATTTCTTTGTGTTTTCAACACTAAAAGGAACAGAGAATGTCCAGGGTATTTTTTAGAAAGTTAGCTGCTTATAAAGAGGGGACGCCAGTCCCTTGAGGAAAAAAAAAAAGCCAGCTTGCACTTGAACTACCAGGGCAGAAATTGGCCAGAAAAGGAATTTTCAAAAACATTTAACCTATTTATAGAACGATGAGTGTTTTTTTTCCCGAATTGTCCCACAAAACGGGAGTCAATGTAACAGATTCATAAAAGCTCTCCACCTTCAAAGAAAGCTAAAAAATACTCCTTATGTACAATAACACTCTAAAAACTTACACCCCTTTTAAAAATGGTTGACCAAGGGAAAATTCCCATAAAAAATCCTTGCCTACAGTGGAACGCCCCCTTTAAAAAAAAATCGATCAGGGGACGGGAGAGGTTTTGCACAAAAAAGAACACTTGCTTACAGCGGAAAATTTACACCCTGTTTAAAAATCTATGACCGGGGTGACATTTTGAGCGAAAAAGATGCCTTTTCAGCAGTGGAATTCTAAAAACTAATATCCAATTTAAAGGTCGATAAACGAGGAGTGGCCACACACGAAAAAGCTTTGTTTCTAAGGGACGTTATATTCAACATTCATTTTCATACACCTTCAAAAATTAGGTAGTAGGAAATTTTATTTTAAGTCATTCGAAAATTTTACTATCGAAATGTATGTTTTACGAGAATTCCTCTATTTGAAAATTTGGAAAATTCAGTACCCGGTGGTTGTGTTTTTTATAAGCGCATGGGATTGGTTTTAAAAAGGTGAAAACTGTTAAAACTGAGAATCAAAGATCTAAAAAAAATCTTGTTTATTTCATCCTAAATATGGTATTATCACTATTACAATAAATAGGTAAGTAAATTATGTTAACACTTAGTTTAAACGCACAACTATCAAAATCATCAATCAACCCATACATATATATATTTCGCGTCTTTGTCAAACGTGCTTAGAAAAAAAGAGTAAATATAGAAATGTGTTTTTCTCCCTTGGTTTTTATGGATATAGAACAGGGAAATCCTCAAAGAGCGACTCGTGTGCAGAAAAGGGATTCACGTTGGTCTTGAATCGCTACAAATTATACTTGGTGGGAAATATAGTCTTGAGAAAATCATTCCAAAGGGATGAAGTTCTCTATATAAAAGACTGTTTGAAAAGGATTGTTCAAGGAGTGACAAGCAGAACCTCATTGGGATGTGATGCATTAGTGCGACGTGTATTCCTAGCATGTATTACTCAGGAAGGAATTAAGCGGGCTAAATCAATCGAACACTTTCCATGAAAATACTTGTAGACTAGCATCAAGTCGCCAACCGTTCTTTGATGTTCCAAGGAATCAATGATCGGTGTTAAATGAAGCAAAATCGTTTTTTGTTTACCAATGTATATCCGGGTCGGTTAACTTTTTTAGAAAAAACTGACGCCGGAGGTCTTGAAACTTTAAATTCTACTTAGTCCCTATCATCCCAAGATAGAATTTCTTCTAGGTCTTTGTCAAGTTGAACGTTTGTCTAGTAACTCTATAAAATATATATTCTGAAATTAAAGGTTTTATTAATCGATCAATAATATACAGGGTGTTCCATTTTAAAAATAGAAGGTTTGAATAATATGTCAAAAACTTTAGCTTTGTAAAAAAGTTTTTTAAAAACACTACAACCTTTTGTATTAAACATTTTTTCCTAAATTTTCAAACGAGGTATAGGTGTGGTCCATTTATAATCAATAAGCCTGTACACAAAACCCTGATTATCCGAAATTCAATATCATAATCACAAAAAAAATAAAAGTAATTTACATATTAGTCTTCTTCTTTTTCCTACGTTAGGACCATGTCCTGTGTTCACTTCAAAGGTTTCCCAGAAACAATTGTGATGATGAAGACCAGCTCTCATACCATCTTATTGGTGGTCTCCCAAGGGGTCGAGGTGTGTTTGGTCGCTTCTCTTTTGCAACCTTAGCCAACCGGTCATTTGGCATTCTGTCCACATGGTCTCTCCATTCTCTTCTCCTATTCCTTGCCCATCTCACCACATCCTGTATTTCACACATTTCCCTTATTTCTTCACATCTCTTCCGGTCAAATAAGGTATGTCCTGTTATCGATCTAAGTGTTCGCATTTCTGTTGTTCTTAGGAGTCGTTTTGTTATTGTGTTCTCCGCTCTGGTTTCTATCGCGTACGTCATGATCGGTCTTACGCATGTTTTGTATATTCTTACTTTGCTCCTGGTGCTCATATATTTGTTTCTCCAAATTATATCTCTTAAGTATCCTGATATTAATGATGCCTTTGTTGTTTGAGTTTTTACTTCTTCCTTAAGGTTCCTGGTACTTGTTATGTTTGCCCCTAGATATCTGAAGGACATCACTCGTTCTATACTCTGATCATAAATCGCGAGTTTGCATCTTTTCGGTTCTTTAGATATTGTAAGGGATTTTGTTTTCTTTACAGATATTTGCATATTAAACACTTTTGCTGTTTGTTGGAACTTATGTAGGAGTCTCTGTAAGTTATCTTCGTCTTCTGATATGATTACTGCATCATCGGCGTAGCATATTATTTTTATTTCTTTGTCTCCCAATCGATATCCTCTCCCAGTTTTCTTTACTTCGTTTATTATTTCATCCATTATGATGTTAAATAAGATTGGGCTTAGGCTATCTCCTTGTCTGATTCCGGTTGTCATAGGTATTTTATTGCTTAATTTATTTGTCACTCTTACATATGTGTGGTTGTTGGTGTTCAACTCTTCGATAGTTTTTATTATATTCGGGTGAATTCCCCTTTTTTGTAGTAGGGTTATGACATCAGTTAACCGTACCCTATCGAATGCCTGGGTAAGATCAATGAAATACATAAAGGCTATCTTATTAAACTCTATGGCTTTTTCGGTAATTTGGCGGATTATAAATATGGCGTCTATAGTAGACCTGTTCTTTCTCAATCCTTGCTGTTCTTCACAGATTCCGGTTAACATTATTTCTTCTGCTAAAATTTTAGTGAACAATTTTAGTACCGCACTCATTAAGCTGATACCTCGATAGTTCTTTGGATCCGTCCTTTCTCTTTTTTTGAAAAATTGGTATAAAGATGGTTTCTTTCCATTCGTATGGTATAATCTTGACTGTTAGTATTTTGTTAAAGAAAACCTGTAATTCTTCTAGTAATTTATCACCTCCATATTTGATCATTTCGTTCTTAATTTCGTCCATGCCCGGGGTTTTTCTGTTTTTTAGTTTCGCTGCCATGTGCTGTATTTGATTCAAGGAAATGGTCCTATTTGGTTGGGCAACATTTTCATCTTCATGCTGTATTTCCTGTGTTAATGAATTGGTTTCTGATGGACTATAGAGTTTTTCGAAATATCTTTCCCATTCTTCCACCGTAATTTTTGTATTTTGTATATACTCATGGTTTTTTTTTTCTATTTCTCAGTAGATTCCATATTTTTTTTTGTCCTCCGTACAGATCATGTTCCATATCGTTCGAAAATTTCTCCCAATGCTCTCTTTTGATTCTCTGGATATTCTCGTTGATCCTGTTTCTTACATTTTTATAATCATTGTATGTTATAGCATTGGATCTGTATTGTAGGTACGATTTTCTTTTTTCTTCAGCTAATGTCTTAACTTCTTGTTTGAACCAAGGCTTTGTGTTTGGTTTTCCCCCTTTCTTTATAGTTCTTCTTCCAAATGCTTCTTCTGCTGCTTCTAGCATATTAGTTTTTAATTTTGTCCATGCCGTTTCTACGTCATCGGACTCTTGAATATCATTTGTGGCTATTTTTTCTGTTAACCTTTGTTGATATAGATATTTGGTTGAGTCGTCGGACAGAGATTCTATATTGATTTTGCTTATTTGCTCGACGGATTTGCTACGAAGTCGTTGCATGGTTGTTCGTATTTTTGCTATTACAAGATGGTGATTCGTTCCAGCATTGGCGGAAGCTAAAGTTCTCACGTCCTGTATTCTTGTTGGATGAATATTTCTATTTGTGATTACGTAATCAATTGTTGATCTTTGTCGACGTGTATTTTCGAAGGTGTATTTGTGTTGTGGTTTATATGGGTAAAAGGTGTTGTTAATTCTAAGTTCATTTTGTATGCATAGTTGTATCATTTGTTCACCACTATCATTTATAGTTTCTTCGTTGAATCGATTTTTTGATGCCAGGTATAACTTCATCACCAATTCTTGCATTAAAATCCCCTAGAACTATTATTTCATCATCATTAGGTATTTCGTCTAAAACTGTTTGTAGGTTCTGGTAAAATAGGTCTATCTCCGTTTGAGGTTTGCGGGTATCGGGTGCATATATACTTATTATGTGTGTTGATCTTGATTTTTGTAGTTCGATGGTCACTTGTAGTAGTCTGTCGTTAATATATTTCGTTTTGCTGACCTGGTTTTCAAATCTTTCATGTAGCAGTATGCCAACCCCGGATGCAGCTCTTTCGTTTTTTTCTTTGCCACTGTATATCAATATGTAGTTTTCATATTTGTTGTTTCCTTTGCCTTGTTTTTTGGTCTCCGAGAGTGCACATATATATAATTTATATCTTTTTATTTCAAGTATGATTTCTTGGTCTTTGTTGTTCAATGATGTTATGTTCCAACATCCAATTCTTAGTGAAGTCGGTTTCGGTATGCGTTTAGTCCTTATTCGCGCCAGGTTGTCATTATTTAATCCAGTACGTTCCGAGGCTATACCTTTGGTTCTAGGAGCACTCTGTTTTTTACCCAAGCAGGTCGCTGGCCTCACTTGGAACCCTCCTCTTTTATCCGGGCTTGGGACCGGCTATGGGATGCTAAGCTTCTCGATCCACCCAGCACCCATAGGCAGAGTTTACATATTAGTGAGGCAAAAAAAGGATTTAAAATTGCACAGTCTGGATATGGCAATATTATTATTTTATCCTCTCTGGGGTGTTACCAGGAGTGTTGTCTTCTGCTTTTTTGCTTATAAATAATTGAAGTTTTCAAAACGCATTTTTTGAGTATAAAATGTGAATAACTCCCGTTATATAAGTCGGATCAAGACAAAAAAAATAAACTCTTCGTAATAAAATTTCCCATAAATCTTCATTAGCTTTAAGTCGGTCAAGTGGGTACATAACCTACAAAATTGAAAAAAACCGGCAAAAAACTGTTTTTTTTTCATTTTGTTGTACAGGTCGACTAAGTGAACCGATTGGTTTGAAACTTTCAGAAAATATTTCTTTTGGCATAGCAAAAATATCTTGAGATTTTAGTACAACAATATTGAACCGGGAGGGCACAATTGATTTTGTGATTTAAAATTTGATTTACCCGCCATTGTATGCCATTTTGTCCAAAATGGATCTTTTTTTTCAAAATTTAGGTCTCAACGTCAACTTTCCCATGCCATTAGAAAAAATTTTCTTGAAGGCATTTTAACCGTTTTTTTTTACATTTATTTATTAATCAAATAACAACATATGCGTTTTTTGAAATTTTGAAAAATAAAATTGAAAAATTTTTATCACATCTGGTAGAACATCGCGAGACCTTTATTAAAAACCAACATTTTTTTTAAATGACCGAAAAATGGAATTGTTATTATTTGATTAATAAAAAAACGGTTAAAATGACTCCAAAATTTTATTTTAATGGCATCGGAAAGCTGGCATCGAAACCTAAACTTTTGAAAAAAGAAGATCCATTTTGGACCAAGTGGCATAAATTGGAGGGCAATTCAAATTTTAAATAACAAATTCAATTGTGCCCACTGGAATCAATATTCTTGTACCAAAATTTCAGGGTATTTTTGCTATAATAAAAGGTATATTTTCTGGAAGTTTCAAGCCGATCGGTTCACTTAGTCGACCTGTACAATAAAATGAAAAAAAAAAGTTTTTTACCTATTTCTTCAATTTTATAGGTTATGTACGCACTTGAGCGACTTAAAACTAATAAGGATTTGTTGGAAATATCATAACGAAGAGTTTGGGTTTTTTTTGTCTCGATTCGACTTATATAACCGGAGTTATTTACATTTTAAGTTTTGCGTTTTGAAAACTTTAGTTGTTTATAAACAAATGAGTTTTTCGAGGCCCAAAACTCAGGACAATACTCCTGGTGATACCCTAAGGAGGATAAAATCATTAGATTTTTGTATCTAAACTATGCCTATCTCAATATTTTTTGACCATTTTTTACTGCAGTATATATCTATCTATCAAACTACAAGATATGTACCTGTATTGAAATACATTTGCCCTATAATTTATAATAAGATAGTATCTAATTCCCAAAACCCTTAAAAAACGACGTTAAAAGAAGCGCCAGCTGGGTTGAATTAGATGAATAAATGATTGTTAAAAAAGTGTTATATATATTTTTTATTCCTGCCCTGGGCTTCGCAATGAAGCCTTGAATATCGGATTTCAAATAAAACTCCAAGTCACAATTAAATATCAAGGTTTATTTTTCTTTCCCATTTATTTTTTTTTTCTCCACCTAATAATAAAGTGATGACACATGTTCATAACTGATAACAGTTTGCAACTTATTATAATTTAGTGACGATACTAGAGAATGGAATGTCTCGACATAATTATATCGGGGTTCGTTAACTTTTTTAGAAAAAACTGACACCGGAGTTTCTGCAACTTTAAATTCTACTTGGTTGCTGTCATCCCAAGAATTTTTTCTAGGTTTTTGTTAAGTTGAACGTTTGCCTAATAACTCTATAATATATATATATATATATATATATATATATATATATATATATATATATATATATATATATATATATATATATATAGGTCATTCTTCGTCAACCAGATCCTCCCATTAGTCCATAAATTGACGCAATTTATGAGGACACAATCTGGTCCAGTTTAAAGGTTATGATAAGTAGTTTTGAATTTTGAGTGGCATATTAAGAAATTGTGCTGATTTGGGCTCAATAACGACCCAAACCTGAAAACGGATTTTAAAAAATTTCAGAAAAACTAAAGTAAAAATGTAATTTCCTAGTATAACCAAAAGTTTTCTCTGATAAATTTATTCTACCCCAAAAAACCTACAACTCTTGTAGAAAAAGTTTTTTTTTTATTGCCTCAATTTTCGGAGATATTTGTTACAGTGAATTTGCCATATTTTAGATATTCAACAATTTTTTACTTCAAAACTAAAACTTTTGAGAAATTATGTAAGAGACAAAGAATACTTTATTTGCAGAATCACTACAAATTTTTTTTAGAATTTTTGAAGCACTTTTTAACAATTGGTTATTTAAACCTATATACACCGGAAAATTGTTTTCGAACGAAAAAATTATAGAAAAATGTTCTTGCTTGTTTATTCTTGGGTATAGATTTGTTCGCGATTATTTCTGTTATAATATAGATTTTAATGACGTCCGCCCATCACCAAGCTTTATCAAATTTAATTTCCATATTCGGATTACCTCAAAAACATGTTGATACTTAAAAAGTCGAGCTATACTGGTATCAAGGTAGTCCAAATATAACCACGAACAAACCTAAACCCGAAAATAAACAACCAAGAAAATACTTAACTAGTATCAAACTACAAGATATGTATCTGTATTGAAATATATTTGTCCTATAATTTATAAAAAGATAGTATCTAATGCTCAAATTTTAAGCTGCATATCTTTTAAAAACGACGTTAAAAAAAGCGCCAGCTGGGTTGAATTAGATGAAGAAATGATTATTAAAAAGGTATTATATATATTTTTTATTCCTACCCTGGGCTTCGCAACGAAGCCTTGAATATCGATTTTCAAATAAAACTCCAAGTCACAATTAAATATCAAAGTTTATTTTTCTTTCCCATTTATTTTTTTCTCCACCTAATAGTAAAGTGGTGACACATTTTCATAACTGATAAGAGTTTGTAACTCATTATAATTTAGTGACGATGCCAGAGACTGGAATGTCTAGACATACTTATATCCGGGTCCCTTAACTTTTTTAGAAAAAACTGACACCGGAGTTTCAGTAAATTTCTTCTAGGTCTTTGTTAATAATCCTATAATATATATATATATATATATATATATATATATATATATATATATATATATATATATATATATATAAGAAAGAGGAAGGACAGTAACAGGGCACTGGCAACAAACAATCCTAAGTTTAACTACTGGGAAACGCCCTTATAAGGAAAAGAGATGAGCAATCAAAGATCTAAAGGCTCTAGAATCTGCTTTATATTTTTGTTTTCGAGCTTCCGCTGCCTAATGTTAGCTTCTTCTGGATTCTAAAAATGCAAACCAGGTATAGAAAATAAATTCAAAACGTTCGTTTTAAAATGTGGTTCAGTGAATTGTAAGACTATATGAGAAATGACTTACAAAAATTTAGCAGTTAATTCATCTCTGGTGAAGACAATAAAATTTGCATTTTTATTGGCCAGGTAGTAGATATGATTACAAAAACATAATAAAAGGACACTTAGAGAGTTACACAGGTATTAAAAATAAAAAGTTGTGAATAAACATTAATCAAAAACACTTTTCTTAAGACAGAAAACAACTGGTAGAAACACCATGATGTTGAAATGGTGCTCCATTTTAGAAATCTTTTTTGACATCGAGTTTAGTAACTTATTTAGTGATATTTGAGTCCGAACCGGATATTGTTAGTAGTCTATGTAGTCATCAGGTTGACAAAAAAACCATGAAAGCATTAAAGTTAGGGATGTGGTAAATTTTTTTGGTGGATGTTACTATTAGACAAATTATTTATTATTAATGATATTTATTTTGCAGTTTTAATTTTATAATAAAAGGACTTAAATTTGATATATTGAAAATATTAGACGAGTTATTTATTATTAATTATATTAATTATATTAATTCTTTAATTTAAAATATTTGAAAGAGAATATTAATACTGGTTGTTATTTATTATTTGTCATATTTAATTTTTATTTTTTTTAATTTTATAACAAGAAGACACAGAAAAGTAATTAGTAATAAAAAGCAGAAATAACAGAAAGAGAAAAGAAACGTCAACTTTACTGGAAACCAATTTTTTCATAAAAATCGTTCTTTTTCATTGGTTTGGTATGGTTTTGTGTTATTAAATAGGTATACATGGAGCTCAATCCTTCTATGTCTTTTTTGTGATTGAGATTATTTTTACAAGTTTTTATGTAACACATTTCCAAGAAACTTCTTCTGAAGTAATTAGTCTCAACATCCAGAATGAAGCTGTTGTTATATTGTACTCTGTGATCTGTATTATTTACGTGTAAACTCAAGCTAGTTGCGTTAGTTTTGTGTTTACTATCACTTTTGTGTAACGCTAATTTCTTAGAGAGCTTTTGTGAAGTTTATCCAACGTAGACCAAAACACATTGACAGGGAATGCCGTAGATTTTATTAGATCTTTGTAAAGTATCGGTTTTATCTTTTAAATTGGTATAAAAACAATTCATTCTTTTTATGTTGTAATTAGGAATCTTAATGTTTGTATTTTGCTTGCTTGCTTCTTTCGATGTAGTTTCACTGTATACTAACATTTCTCTAGACCCTATTATATCAATATTAAATGAACATTTCACATAAATAGGAGAAATATGTAATATTCCTAAAGAACAGTTTCTACTAATCATTACTTTTTTATATGAACATACATTTTTCTCCTTCAATAGTACATTCTACAGACAAAAAATTAGCGTCTCAATGGGAAGTGCTATTTCGCCAATTCTGGCCGAAATCGTTATGAATAAACTTATTTATTTTGTCATTTCAAAGGTGGAATTTGAATTTCCCCTTCTGTTTCAATATGTAGATGACTTGCTAGTTGCTTTACCTGCTGGAAGGGTACAGAACACTCTTAATATTTACAATTCTTTCAATCATAAATTAGTATTTACTGTTGAGGAGGAGACTGACTGTGCTGTTCCGTTTTTGGATACTAGGGTTGTACGCTCTGAAAATAATACAGTCAAACTTGACTGGTATAGGAAAAAATCAAGTTCGGGTAGATATATCCCATTCCATTCTTATCACCCTATGAGACAGAAACTGATCATCATTAGAGGATTAAAAAACCGAATAGATAAGATTTGCCACCCCTCATTTAAAGAAAAAAAAAGTAAAACTGTTGGAAAACATCTTGTTGAACAATTACTATCCTAAAGCTCTAATTGAAAAGAAGACCCCCCCTTCAAATCAATCCAACTATCACCACTAATGTCAACATTAAAGTGGGAAAGTTTCAGTACATAGAAGGTCTTTTCCAGTCCTTGTCTTCTCTTTTTAAAAACACAAACATTAAGATTGCTAATGACAACATAAAAAAAATGAATTGTTTTTATACCAATTTAAAAGATAAAACCGATACTTTACAAAGATCTAGTGTCCTTTTATCATGTTTTTGTAATCATACCTACTACCTGGCCAACAAAAATGCAAATTTTATTGTCTTCACCAGAGATGAATTAACTGCTAAATTTTTGTAAGTAATTTCTCATATAGTCTTACAATTCATTGAATCACATTTTAAAACGAACGTTTTGAGTTTATTTTCTGTACCTGGTTTGCATTTTTAGAATCCAGAAGAAGCTACCATTAGGCAGCAAAAGCTCGATAACAAAAATAAAAAGCAGATACTAGAGTCTTTAGAACTTTGATTGCTCATCTCTCAGTAGTTAAACTTAGGATTATATATATATATATATATATATATATATATATATATATATATATATATATATATATATATATATATATGTATATATGTATATATATATATATATATATATATATATATATATATATATATATATATATATATATATATATATATATATATATAGGTCATTCTTCGTCAACCAGACCCCCCATTAGTCCATAAATTGACGCAATTTATGAGGACACAATCTGGTCATAATATGTAGTTTTGAAGTTTGAGTGGCTTATTAAGAAATTGTGCTGATTTGGGCCCAATACCGACCCAAATCTGAAAACAGATTTTAAAAAATTTCAGAAAAATTAAAGTAAAAATGTAATTTCCTAATTATTGCCTCAATTTTCAGAGATATTTATTACAGTGAATTTGTCATATTTTGGGTATTCAATATTTTTTACTTTACAACAAAAACTTTTGAGAAATTATGTAAGAGACAAAAAATACTTTATTTGTAGAATCACTATCAATTTTTTGAAGCACTTTTTAACAGTTATTTAAACCTATATGCACCGGCAAATTGTTTTCGAACGAAAAAATTGTAGAAAAATGTTCCTGCTTGTTTATTCTTAGGTATAGATTTGTTCGTGATTATTTCTGTTATAATATAGATTTTAATGACGTCCGCTCATCACCCAGCTTTATCAAATTTAATTTTCATATTCGGATTACCTCAAAACCATGTTGATACCTAAAAAAGTCGGGCTCTACTGGTTTCAAGGTACTCCAAATATAACCACGAACAAACCTAAACACGAAAATAAACAACAAAGAAAATTCTTAACTTCCATGAAAATTAAAGCAGGTCCCCTTTTAATGAATCTGGGTATGAGTATCATAATACAAATACATTTTTAAGAAACAATCGCTTCTTTAAAATCAAAATTGCTCTTAATTAAGACAATTTTGCAAGAGAACAATAATTTATACACTGGTGGGCAAAAAAATCGATTCAAACGATTTTATTGCATTTAACACCGATCTTTGAATTTAATTTTCAAACTGTGGAATTATTTTTGGTATCATTACAAAACTGATTTCCTACTCTTTTCAATAATACCAAAAACATTTGGATTTCGAAAATTTTTACTCGCTCAACAACGTTCTCGTTGTGCGCTGTTCATCCCTATAAAAACACATGCAACTGCATTTTTCTATCATTCCTTTATCGGAACTTGAACGTCATCGGAAAATGGATACCATCCCAGGAGAAACGTCAGAAGTCATTGCTCTATTACAAGAAGGGCCATGCCAGCGTGTAGTCGCTGCGCAGCTGCACCTAAGCCAGTCAGCTGTCTCCAGAGTTTATAGATGTTACCAAGAGACTGGCGCCTTTACACGGAGGCCAAGATCAGGAAAAAGACGGTGTACCTCGGAGCTAGACGACCGCTGCATTGTCAACACAATTCTAAGAAATCGTCACTTGACCGGCGTTGAACTCCAGCGGGAACTCCAAGTTCGTGGTCGGGCTAGCAGTCATTGGACAGTCAGAAGAAGACTTAAAGAAGCTAACCTAACTCCGAAGAGACCCCCTAAGGGACCCAAATTGATAGCAGCCCATCAACAAGCATGATTCAGAGTTGTCCGAGAACATGTCGACTGGACCTTAGAGCAATGGCGCTTCGCTTTGTTTTCCGACGAGTCCCGAATGTGCCTACATGGCAATGATGGAAGAAGACGAGTCTATAGGAGGTCTAGGGAGTGCTATATGCAATGCTGCAATACTGAAACGGTCCCCTACGGAGGAGGTTCTGTCATGGTGTGGGGAGGCATCTCATTGGATGCGAAAACCGCTTTGGTTTTCGGGACTGATAAGACTCGTAGCGGTGGATTAATTGTTCACCGATACATCGAGGAGATCCTGCAGGAACACTTTGTTCCTTACACTGGGTTTGTTGGCGATAACTTCGTGTTAATGCAGACAATGCGAAGCCACATGTTGCTGTATCGGCAATATCTGGCAGAAGTGAAAAAACCCACACTAGACTAGCTTGCGCGAAGTCCTGACCTCAATCCAATCGAGCACCTTTGGGATGAGCTCAAAAGAAGGGTTCGAGCCAGAAGTCCAGCCCCTCCATCGCCGAGGGACTTAAAGGTTGCTATGTCGGAAGAGTGGAGAAGAATCCCATAGACAGTGGCGAAAAGGGTTCGTTTTCTATTTTAGCTAGATTTTGAGTGGTACTATAGGTTATACCCTCGCAAACGTGAAAACCAGCGCGAAAGATTTTCGGCTAGGAGGTCGGCTACAGAGCGGAATCAGTTTTCAACAACTAGCGTCGAATGACAAGTGTTTTACCTTACTTCTGTACACCTTTTTTAAGACATTGCTTCCCAGAATCGCAATTTTCTCTATCAGTTGGATTAGAAAACTCTCCTATAGAAAGGAGACCGACGCCATTTTCCAGTCTCATATTTATCGCTAATAACTCTGGCCACATGCTATAGAAAGGTTTTATTATTTTTACTATTACTATTGTTTTCCATAATTTTTAGAGTTTTCTCTCTAGGTCTCTTTCGTTTTTCCAATTTCTCTGCCAGTCCTTTTTAGAGTTCTATTACGAAGACTTCAGCCCACAGGTCTAAGCAGAAGAGCTCTTTCATCAAAAGTGCAGAGAGAAATTTTTAAGACCAGTAATATTTTATAAATCTGAAAACCGTTTTTTTTGTGAGACGTAAATAGCCGTTTATAAAAATCATTTAATTCTATCATAGTTTCATATTTTAACATTTGTTACTACTATACTGGGCTACGTCTAATACGTAAATACTTAGAAATAAATGTATGTTTTATTTTATCTTCATATCTTCGTTTTGTTATCTAGTATAATTGTGTTTATTTTAACAACAAAGCATTTCTATTCATTTTCTGTTTCTATGCAGTTACTAAATAAAAATAGCTCGTCCTCAAAAAAATAAAAAAGGCGTCTCTACACCTAAAAACCATTCCGTATGACATAAGAGCACTATTGTAACAAAACCAGTTAAGAAAACCAATTGGATAGCTGAACACTTTGCTTCACATGCGACTGTCAGTTCCAAGGAAAAACTTCACCAACTATTCTCATAGTACAGTCAAGAATGCCCGATATTGTCTGTAAATAGCGTATTACAAAATGTATTTTAATGAAGCTAGATCCCAAAAAGCTTCTGGCGTTGACGGAATACGTATTATAGTACTCAAAAATTCGCGAGATAACTAATACCAGTTTTCTGTAAACCTTTCAATCTACCCTACAGAAAGGGAATATTTCGTTCCTGCCTGAAATGTACTACAGTTTAGCCGATACCCAAAGAAGGCAAGAAGACCTTGACAATAATATCGTCATGAAAAAGGCTATCAATCAACATCTTCTAAGTTATCTTGAAGGATGGAATATTATTAGCGACCATTAATACCTCTTTCATAAGCAAAGACTAATAGTAGATCGTCTAACTTTTTGAAACACATGTTTGGAAGAACGTAACTGAACACTTTTAAACTCTCAAGCGGTTGCACTTGATATATCTAAGGCATTCTACCGTATTTGACACGATGGATTGTTGGCTGGTTTTTAACACCTTCACTATCAACGCCGGTGTACCCTAAGGCTCCGTACTGTCTCCTACCATCTTTCTTAATTATATTAACGATCTGCTGGAAAGGACCAGGAATCCAAGCTACAGCTTTACCGATGACAGTACGCCTATTTTTTCATTCACTTTGAATGCTGAAAAATCGGCTACTCATGCGAATATCCACAGACAGCAGGCAGTTTTATCTAAAAAAGTTGCTGAACCCGACGTAGTTATGTCGGAACACTCCATTCCTCTAGCATCGTCACTCAATTTGCTGGGCAGTAATTTATTAATTAACTAGCTGTGCCCGCGGCTCCGCTCGCGTGGACTTCATTCACTATGCTCACTGCTCATTCCTTATACTACCTAACGTAATAAAATCTATCCTATAACCTGGCCAGAGAACATATGTATGAATTAAAAAAAAAAACACGTAAATCAGATAAGTAGTTCTCGAGTAATAAGCGCACTAACGGACAAACAGACAACCAAAGAGACGTTGCATTTTATATATATTATGTTCTTTGCTGCATGATATTGTTCCATATTTAATAGTTTACACAGCGTATTGCAAGAGAGAAACTTTTTTCCGACTTGATTCACTATTATCACTGCTTATTCCTTATGTTACCTAACGTAATAAAATATATCCTATAACCTGGCCTGTATGTTTTAAAAAAAAGCACGTAAATCGGATAAGTGTTTCTCGAGTGATAAGCGCACTAACAGACAGGTAGATAGACAAACAGACAGACAGAAAGACGTTGTAATTTATAAATATTATAGAAGATTATAGATAACCTGGCCAGATAAAAAAAAAAACACGTAAATCGGATAAGTGGTTCTCGAGTGATAAGCGCACTAACGTTGCATTTTATATATATTGTAGATGTTACCTAACGTAATAAAATGTCATATAACCAGGCCAAAAAACATATGTATGTTTAAAAAAAAGCACGTAAATTGGCTAAGTGCTTGTCCAGTGATCAGCGCACTAACGGGCAGACAGACAGACAGACAAATAGAGAGACGTTGCATTTTATATATATATATTATAGATGTTACCTAACGTAATAAAATATATCCTATTACCTGACAAGAGAACATATATAACTTTTAAAAAAAAAACACGTAAATCGGAGAACTGGTTCTCGAATAATAAGCGCACTAACAGACAGACATACAGACAGAGAGACGTTGCATTTTATATATATTATAGAAGATTTTAGATAGCCTGGCCAGAGAACAAATCCATAAATTAAAAAAAAAACACGTAAATCGGATAAGTGGTTCTCGAGTAATAAGCACATTAACGGACAGACACACAGACAGAGAGAGATTACATTTTATATATATTATATTCTTTGCTATATGATATTGTTCCATATTTAAGGGTTTAGGCAGTGTACTGCAAGAAAACGCGGTAGCAGCAAACTTTTTTCCGGCTTAATTCACTATTATCGACCCTGCTTATTTCTTGTGTTACCTAACGTAATAAAATATATCATATAACCTGACCAGAGAACATATGTATGTTTTAAAAAAAAGCACGTAAATCGGATAAGTGGTGGTCCAGTGATAAGCGCACTAACGGATAGACAGACAGACAGAAAGACGTTGCCTTTTATATTGTCATTGTCTTTATTGAATTTAAGTTAGGCTATGCCTCTTACTTACATTTATGATAGATTATATTCCTATACTACTTAACCTTTGGGGGTTGTAGGTACCCCGGGACAAAGTCCCACGTTGAGGAAGGACACCTCACCATATACTAGAGAGATACATGAATATGGAAACTACAGAGAACAAATAAAATCGAATGAGGATATAATTTTGATTTAAATTTTTCGTTCAAAAAGGGGCACCGTCGAGTTCCCTTCAGGAACCGGCGGTGGTAATGGGAGGTGGGACCCCTCCTTCGATTTTTTTTTTTTTTTTTAACCTAGGTTCTATACAGTAATCCTAATTAACTTAACCTAGGACATTAGAATTTAAATACATTGGTTGAGCCTTTTATATATATTTTAGATAAGCATAGCTAAGAGAGCTTCTCAAAAGTGCAGAGAGAAATTTTTAAGACCAGTAATATTTTATAAATCTAAAAATCGTTTTTTTTTTTGTGAGACGTAAATAGCCGTTTATAAAAATCATTTAATTCTATCATAGTTTCATATTTTAACATTTGTTACTACTATACTGGGCTACGTCTAATACGTAAATACGTAGAAACAAATGTATGTTTTATTTTATCTTCATATCTTCGTTTTGTTATCTAGTATAATTGTGTTTATTTTAACAACAAAGCATTTCTATTCATTTTCTGTTTCTATGCAGTTGCTAAATAAAAAGCGCACTAACGGACAGACAGACAGACAGAGAGACGTTGCCTTTTATATATATTATAGATAAGCATAGCTAAGAGAGCTTCTCAAAAACTGGGAATATTATTTCGAACTAGAAAGCTTTACACTCTACAATAACTGTTAATTCCGTACAGAGCTCAAATTCGAGCAACGATGTCTGGGGTTCTGCTTCCAAACATATACTGCATGTGTTGCATTCTATTCACCAGATAACTGTTCGCTTAACTAGAGACCCAGAACTGATTTGCAACCTTGATTCCTTGGAACATCGAAGCGGTTGGCGACATGACTCTATTCTACAAGTATTTTAGAGAAAGTGTTCGATGCATTTAACCTGCTTAATTTCTCTCAGAGCGGTGCATGCTAGGAACACACGTCGCGCTAATACTTTACATCCGCATGAAGTTCAGCTTGTCGCTCCTTGTACAACACCTTTCAGGTAGCCTTTTTTAGTAGTATTTTCTAAAAAATTCAACATAAAAATATTCCATTGTACTAGATTAGTCACTCAACTTACTGGACGTTTACTAGAGAGCAAATATATCTTGGCATGATCGTGTTGCATGTGTTCCAAAGAGATCTTTTTAAAAGCAGGGAATATTATTTCGTACGGGAAAACTTGTTACTTCATAACAAATTTTAATCTTATGCAAACCTCAAATCCGACCAACGATGGAATATGGCTATAATATTTGGGATCCTGCTCCTAAACATACGTATATTTATTAGATTCTATTCAGAAGAAAGCTATCACCTGCTTAGAAACCCGAAAGTCATCAAAAACCTTAATTCCTTGGGATATCGAAGAACGGTTGGCAACTTGAATCTATTGTATGGCCTTAGGTAGATGTAGCCCACTTCCTTTCCCCTACAAGCTATGAATGCACGTTGCCTTAACATATCACATCAATATGAGGTTCAGCTTGTCATTTCTCGTACTCCCTTTTCAAAAATTCAGTCTTATAGAGAATCTTAGTCCTTTGGAATGAATTGCACAGGACTGAGTCCCACTGCGTACAGTTACAGCGATTTAAAACCCGATATTTCCACCCATGCGCGGCTCCTGCAAGGAGGGGGAAGAGTTCTGCAGCAGGTATGAGTGTTCATAAAAAAATAGATAAAGCAGAGGGGATTTATTATTACTATTTATAATTTTGTTTATTTCCTAGTCTTTAATGTAATTTATTTATCAAGTATAACAGTTAATATTTACATTACGAGGTGTACAACAGATGGTGCACCAATGCAGTTTGTGCTATAAAGATTTGACACTGCGCCATTTTGTTGTGTCATCAACAAGGGCAGACGCGCACGAGTCAATATGTCGAAATTTATACCGAACAAAGAGTATTCGCGGACAGCATTAATCTTTTGTTTTCGTTTGAAGAAAACTGCTGTTGAATCATACCGATTACTTCGAGAAGCTTATGGTGAACATGCTTCATTGCAAGATACGTGCGAACGATGGTTTCGGCGTTTCAAAAGTGGTGACTTCGATGTTGCAGACAAGGAACGTGGAAAAGGCCAAAAAAATACGAAGATGTGGAATTCCAAGCATTGTTGGACGAAGATGATTCACAAACACAAAAACAACTCGCCGAGCAATTCGGCGTTAGTCAACAAGCTGTTTCCAATCGGCTACGAAAGATGGGAAAGATTCAAAAGCCGGTAGATGGGTACCACATGAGTTGAACGATAGGCAAATGGAAAAGCGCAAAAACACGTGTGACATTTTGCTAGCTCGGCACAAGAGAAAGTCGTTGTTGCATCGTATAGTGACAGGGGACGAAAAGTGGATTTATTTTGAGAATCCCAAGCCCAAAAAATCATGGGTAGACCCAGGCGCACCATGTACATCGACCGCAAGACCGAATCGCTTTGGCAGAAAGACAATGCTCTATGTTTGGTAGGACTAGAGGGGCGTGGTCTATTATGAGCTGTTAAAACCTCAGGAAACGGTTAATACTAAACGTTACCAGCAACAATTGACCGATTTGAACCGTTCGCTGCTTGAAAAAAGGCCAGAATACCGAAAGAGGCAACACAAAGTCTTTTTTCTTCATGACAATGCTCCATCACGTACGGCAAAGCCAGTTCGCGACACGTTGCAAGCATTCAGCTGGGAAGTTCTACCCCATGCGGCTTACTCACCAGACTTGGCTCCGTCCGATTACCACTTGTTTGCATCGATAGGTCACGCACTTGCTGAGCAACGCTTTGGTTCGTACGAAGATGTGAAAAAATGGCTCGATGAATGATTCGCAGTAAAAAGGAAAGATTTCTACTGGCGTGGTATTGACAAATTGCCTGAAAGATGGGAAAAATGTATAACAAGCGATGGAGCATACTTTGAATAAAGCACTCTTCCGAATTTAACATGTTTTTTCAGAAAAAAAAATCCGCATTTCGTACTTGTACACCTGTGTATATTCTGCAAAATAATGTACCTGATATATATTCCAAAGCTTTTTTTAGTCACTCTGTATGTTGTTTTTATAACATTTACATAACAATATTCGAAATCTTAGTGCGGCACACCTTATTTCCTGGGCAAAAGATTATTCAAACAATAATTTTAATTTTTAATATGAATACACAATCAGTGAGTGTTCAATACTTACCTGCCAAATAACTATGTAAAAAGAACTAAAACACAATACTTATACAGTTTTATAAATAATCTTGCTTTTTGATTGAATCTTGCCTCGACACTTTCACAATTTCCGCTCTATTAAGCATCCTACTCTGCTCATTATAATCATAAATTATAAAAGCATTATAAAACACCTATATAAAGCACTGTAAATTTTTTACTTGTATATTGTAAGGTAAACAATAAACTAATTAAGTTACGGACTTGCCCTGAATTATTTTGTGAAGAAATTTGGTAAACCGATATGTTATATTAAGATTGTTAATAATCTTTTTCCGGTGCCCAATTACGTAAGTATGTTGTAAATAAGAGAACAATAACACTATTATTTCCAAACATTAGGATTGCAACATTATTAGTGAAGTCACATAAATCAATCTAAAAAATAACAAGCAAGACCAAATATTGACATATATGTATGTCCCATGTCCTGATGCTGCACGGTGAAATTGTATAGAAAATTATATCCGCATGACCGAAGCGAGCTGAATGCATGTCCATCTCAAATTATATATGATTTTATTGAAATTCTTTTCATATGGAATAAAAAAAATCTCGTCTGAGGCTTCTAACTTGCAGAAAAGTGTCCACGTAAATATATATATATATATATATATATATATATATATATATATATATATATATATACGAGTATATATATATAATATATATATAATATATATATATATTCAATTCAATTATACGAGTATGACTGATTTAGCGAAATGTTGGATTACAAAAAAGATGTATCTGTTCAATTATTTTTAATTGAAATTTTCTTATTACTGAGATTTTTGTCCAGTGGGAGAAAAATCTCTTAAGAGATCTCGTCGTAAAAACTACTACCTAAGTATACAGAATGCTCCATATGCATGGAATAATGATTCCACAGCATTTATTAATCAGTGTATTAGTGTTTAAATAAAAGTTATAGGGTGTTATACGGCGCATATGCTGACGTTGACAATAAAATATTTTCAGTTCAAAGAAATTACGCCATCTTAAATTTTTTAAAATGGAAAGCCCTGTATATTATTTTATTTTTGAGTCCTACTAAAAATTCTAGATATTATTTGTCTAACATACCATATGTCTAAATTGAACTGTTTTGGAATTATTAATATTTGAAATTGTCCTGGCATGAACAAAACAAAAGTTGGGAATATTATTTCGAACTAGAAAGCTTTACACTCCACAACAACTGTTAATTCTTTACAAAGCTCAAATTCGACCAACTATGGAATACTGCTCCCATGTTTGGAACTCCGCTCCCAAACATACACTGCATTTGTTGGATTCTGTTCAAAGAAGGGCTGTTCGTCTGATTGGAGACCCAGAACTGACCGGCGGCCTTGATTCGCTGGAACATCGAAGAACGGTTGGCGACTTTTCTACAAGTATTTTCATGGAGAGTGTTCGGAGGATGTAGCCTGCTTAATTCCTCCCAGAGCAGTGCATGTTAAAAGTACACGTCGCGCTGATACTTCACATCCGTATGAAGTTCAGCTTGTTACTCCTCGTACAACGCTTTTCAAGTAGTCTTTTATATGGAGAACATCATCCCTTTGGAATGGCTTACCCAGGACTGTGTTTCCCACCGAGTACAATTTACAGCGATTCAAGAACAACGTGAATCGCTTTTTCCGCATGCATGTCGCTCCTGTAGCGCTTTAGGGTCTTCCCTGCAGCACCTGTGCTAGACCCATAAAAAAAAAATGAAAAATTTTAGGATTAAATTTTTTAGTGTTCCGTACGGAACACTTATAAGATGACTCCGGTGTCTGTCCGTCTGTCTGTCACACCCGATTTTCTCCGAAACTATTTGTCATAGAAAGTTGAAATTTGGTAATAATATAAGAATTGATGGCCTCATCAGAGCCATGTGGTTTTGAAAGTTAAATTCTAACTTAAGGGGTTAGTTTTGGGGGGTGAAATCGGAAGTGAAACAGTTAAAACAAGCGATGAAAAAAAGTTAGATGTTTTATTGTAAATTACAGAAAATCCCCATTGTCAGCTTTGCCTAGATCACAACATAAGTAAAGGTACCTTAAGTCCTATACTGAATGAAGAAAAATTGCATCCATACAAACTCATTCTATTGCAAGAATTATCTGAAGATGACTACGATAGACTTATGAAATTTTGCGAGGTCATGATGGAACGAATCAATAATGATCCTAACCTAATTCATAATATTGTTTTTCTGACGAGGCCACATTTTGTCTTAACGGAAGAGTTAACAGGCCGGTACTGGTCTACTGAGAATCCCCACTGGATAATCGACACTCATTCTCATAGATCACAAAACATAAACTTGTGGGCAGGGATCTGTGGACGTCATATCATTGGTCCCTTTTTTATCGATGGAAATCTTAGTTAGCGGTATTTACAGTTACTGCAAGAGCAAGTTATTCCAACTTGTGTAGGTTTTATTCCTGATGAAAATAATTTGGATACCCCTAACAGGAATCTGTGGTAGCAACAGTTCGGAACACCTCCTCACTATGAAATCAATGTTCGTAGATATCCATGGATACGATTTTTCCTAATCCATGGATAGGCAGAAGAGATGCTGTAGAATGGCCTGCAAGGAATCCCGACCTTACGCCACTGAATTTTTTTTTATGGGGTCATTTGAAAAAAAGTTTACCGAACTCGACCTGAAACTCTAGGAGATTTACAACAAAAAATTCAATATGAAGTAGCACAGATCACCCCGGATTCTTTGCAAAACTCTGTTCAGGCTGTTTATGACAGATTGGGCATTGCCTCGTTAGAGTATTTATTAATATTTTTTTGTCTTTTCTTTTTATTTTAAATTTCAAATGAGAATAATTCCAAAACAGTTCAATTTAGACATATGGTATGTTAGACAAATAATATCTAGAATTTTTAGTATGATTCAAAAATTTTTAAAAAGTTAAGATGGCGACTGACAGCTCAAAACATTTTATTATCAACGTCAGCATACGCGCAGTATAACACCCTAAAACTTTTATTCAAAAATTTTTTTGATACACTGATTAATAAATGCTGTGGAATCATTATTCCATACATATGGGACACCCTGTATAACATCCAGTCATATTCAAAACAGAAGGATGCAGGCTCTAATATTATATTTGTTCTTCTTAGTGCGTCGTCTCTTGTCGGAGGTTGGCGATATAGATGGCTGGGAAACAGCGGCTCTAATATGTCTGTAGATTATGTTGGGAATGTGGAATCTTTGGCACAATGACGCTAGTCAGTATACTAGTAGTCAATCATCGCTCTTGATGAGCTAACATGGTTAGCGAAACGTGCGTCGGTTGCGAAAATAAAGTATTTGGTGTAGTGGTGATATATACTTAGGAATACTACTCAGTATATATCACCACTACACCAAACACTTTATTTTTGCACACGACGCGCGTTTCGCTAACCATGTTAGCTTCATCAGGAGCGATGATTGACTAAGGCTAAACTACAAATCTACCCTATTTATACTTAGCCTAACCCTTGAATTACTCAAGCGGAACTAATGACACAGGCAAGGCCATCAGTTCCGGTCAAGTAACCAGTAGAGGGGACTATGAGGAATAGGCCCTCTGTCTTTATTTAAACTACTTTTACATTTTATGATTTCCATACTTTCGTATGCGTTCAACAATCTCCTATCAGATACATTTTTTATTAATCTTAGATTATCTAATGTTACAGTATGATCAGCTTCAAGGGCATGTTCGGCAATGCTAGACTTTTCTGTTCTATTGTATCTTAAGTGTGCTAAATGTTCTTTAAATCGTGTTTTAATTGACCTTTTAGTTTGCCCAACATACTTTTTGTCACAATCATTACAACTAATTTCATAAATTCCACTTTTCTCACAATTAGGAATCTTATCTTCGGGATTTCCTAAGATATTCCTCAGATTGTCTGATGACTTATAGACTAAGGTGAGGCCTACCTTATTAAATACCTTATTGAGTCCCTTGCTATATTTCGGATTATATGGTATGGAGACATACTTGGTGTTATTTTCTTCGCGTGTAAAAAAGGTGGAATTCTGAATATTAAACCTAAATTTATGTCTATTTATTAGCTTATTTACTAAGTCATCGTCATAACCATTTACTCTAGTTATATTTCTAATACGATTCCTTTCTTTATTAAAGTTTACTCTATTCAGAGGGAAAGTGACCAAACGATGAACTAAAAAATGTAATGAGGCTAATTTATGTTGTTTGAAATGAAATGAATCATTAGGAATATATCTATCTGTTATTGTGTCCTTCCTATAGATATCAAATTCTAATCTATTATTATTTTTAATAATTAAAATATCTAGAAAAGGCAATTGTCCTTTGTTCTCAACTTCGTAAGTGAATTTAATGGAATCATACCGGCTATTTAATTTAGAAACAAAATCAACAATATTTGCTTTCTTTGTATCAAAAATCGCGAAAATATCATCCACATACCTATACCATACCCTTGGGAAATATTCGAATTCTTGACTGACTTCGATTTAAAACTTACTCATGAATAAATTGGCTATGAAAGGTGACAAGCAATTACTCATAGCTGTTCCTTCTTTCTGAACATAAAATTCATTGTTATATTGGAAATAATTTTGTTCCATACAAAGTTTAGATAATGTTAAGTATTCGCGAATAATTTCGTCTTCAAAGTCATTCATTCTAAGTAACTCTTCGAGATATTGTAAAGTTTGTGGAATTGGCACACTTGGGAACAAAGAACTAACATCAAAAGAAATTAAGACTTCACCTTCATTACGAACTAGATTTTTTGTTTTATTAATGAATTCTAACGAATTCTTCACTGCGAAAGTATTTAATGGTAACTTCTCAAGTTCTTTTGATAACCATTTGGATATTAAATATGTGGGTGATCCGACCGATGAAACAATGGGTCGCATTGCTTTTCCAGGTTTGTGAATTTTGGGTAAGCAATACAATTTTGGTATGGTCGGATTACTCACATTTAATTTAAATTTTAGCGAATCGGAGACAAGGTTCTTACATTTTTTTAAAGAATTTTTAACCTCTGATATCCATAAGAAATCCATTACAGAGAAAATTAAATAGCCGGTATGATTCCATTAAATTCACTTACGAAGTTGAGAACAAAGGACAATTGCCTTTTCTAGATATTTTAATTATTAAAAATAATAATAGATTAGAATTTGATATCTATAGGAAGGACACAATAACAGATAGATATATTCCTAATGATTCATTTCATTGCAAACAACATAAATTAGCCTCATTACATTTTTTAGTTCATCGTTTGGTCACTCTCCCTCTGAATAGAGTAAACTTTAATAAAGAAAGGAACCGTATTAGAAATATAACTAGAATAAATGGTTATGACGATGACTTAGTAAATAAGCTAATAAATAGACATAAATTTAGGTTTAATATTCAGAATTCCACCTTTTTTACACGCGAAGGAAATAACACCAAGTATGTCTCCATACCATATAATCCGAAATATAGCAAGGGACTCAATAAGGTATTTAATAAGGTAGGCCTCACCTTAGTCTATAAGTCATCAGACAATCTGAGGAATATCTTAGGAAATCCCAAAGATAAGATTCCTAATTGTGAGAAAAGTGGAATTTATGAAATTAGTTGTAATGATTGTGACAAAAAGTATGTTGGGCAAACTAAAAGGTCAATTAAAACACTATTTAAAGAACATTTAGCACACTTAAGATACAATAGAACAGAAAAGTCTAGCATTGCCGAACATGCCCTTGAAGCTCATCATACTGTAACATTAGATAATCTAAGATTAATAAAAAATGTATCTGATAGGAGATTGTTGAACGCATACGAAAGTATGGAAATCCTAAAATGTAAAAGTAGTTTAAATAAAGACAGAGGGCCTATTCCTTATAGTCCCCTCTACTGGTTACTTGACCGGAACTGATGGCCTTGCCTATGTCATTAGTTCCGCTTGAGTAATTCAAGGGTTAGGCTAAGTATAAATAGGGTAGATTTGTAGTTTAGGTTTAGGCAATCATCGCTCCTGATGAAGCTAACATGGTTAGCGAAACGCGCGTTGAGTGCAAAAATAAAGTGTTTGTTGTTTAAAGTGTAGTGGTGATATATATACTGAGTAGTATCATTGTGCCAAAGATTCCACATTCCCAACTTAGTATACTGAGGAATGTCTATAGATGTAGAATTGAACCATCTCTTCAAATCTTTCAGCCAGAATTTCTGGGGTCTTCCGACTGATCTCTTTCCCTGAATTTTACCCTCTATTATAAGTCTTAGTAGTGCATATCTATCGCTTGGTTGATTGCTCTTTGCACCCATGAGATACGTAATATCCGTCTGCATAAATATATTTTGATGGAGAGTCCAACTTTCACATTCAGATAATAGAACTGGATATATATATATATATATATATATATATATATATATATATATATATATATATATATATATATATATATATATATACACATATATATATATATATATATATATATATATATATATATATATATATATATATATATATATATATATATATATATATAGCACCTAATCATGCGGAGTTTCATTCATATTTATGAAGATCCTTCTGGCTTGCTCTATTCTCCATCTGATTTTTTTCTTTGGGTCGCATTGGTCATTAATAGTTATACCTAAGTACTTGAACGAGGATACCTTCTCCTTTGATTGTTGGATTACTAGTTATTTGTTGTTTGAAGGAATACCAACACTTTAGTTTTTGAGATATATAGAGTCCAAACAGGCCGTTTGATACGATCTATCATGTGTTTTAGCTCTTCTGGATGGTTTGCCAGGGTAACGGTGTCGTTCGCATATCGAATGCTGGTTATCATAATATCCTTTACGTTTATTCCTCCTGTAACTCCATCCAGTACTTCTTTAAATTTGGCCTCGAAATAAAGATTGAACAGAAGCGGAGAAAGAAGACATCCCTGTCGCACACCTTTCTTGATTAGTATGACTTCCGTTGTTGCTCGTTCCACTTTGACTTCTGCTGTGGTATTAGAGGTTAGCGATAATTCGTAAGTCGGTTTTGTCAATTCCCGCCAATGTCAAAATCTCAATCATCTTTTCATGATTGAGGAGTTCGAAGGCCTTGCAATAATCGATAAAGCATGAGTATATGTTGATGTTCATATGTCTACATCTTTGGGCAAATATGTTTGGTGTACATAGTGCTTCCCGCATACCGCAACCATTCCGGAACCCAAACTAGGTAACATCAATTCGCTATTCACATTTTTGATAAATACGAATTTTTAGGAATATTTTAAGTGCGTTGGACATTAGACTAATCATACCAAAATTGGGAGCCGTTCCTTTTTGGTAGCTTTAAAAACGTCGATTTCAGCCGTGAAGTATTTTTCCTGATTTGTAAATTGTATTGAATAATCCAAACCTCTACAGTTTGAAAATTTCGACGTGTATGTTATCGGGGCCGACGACTTTACCATTGTTTTATATTTAGTTGGATAAATGACTTCGCTTTTAGTGATTTCTGAGCATTTCTCATTTAAATTACTATCTCTGAATGGTCAGATCTGTTATTAAATAGTGCTTCTACATACTCTTTCCACATTACAAGTTTGGCCTCGGTTCTTATGATTATTTCGTTGTTATTGTCTCTGATTGATCTTTGGTATTTCCGATTTCTGATTGTCATTTCTTTTACTTTTCGTGGATGTTAAATGAATCATGTTTTTCTTATAGTACTGCTATTTCTTTGCACTTATCCGATACTCATTTTTCCTCCACTTCTACATATTTTTTGGTAACAGATCTGTTGAACCTTCTGTATTCTCGATATTTTGTTTTACCTGGTGTTTATGTATTATTTGGTCATCCATTCTTTTCTGTTATTATATATTGCATATCCGATGTCTTGTTTCTGGACATGTCATCTTGTTTGTCATTCCACTCCAAGTTGTTTCTATTTCATTTTTTCGCACTTCTCTATTATTATCAGTTCATTTTCAATTGCAGTGCTTATATGCTTCTTGTAAATAGGATTCTTTAGCTTATCAATGTCTGTATATTTGGATGGCTCTTGTTTTACGAATTTTATGAATATCTAAAGTCCATTACGCCAGGATTATGGTCACTATACACATCTGCGCCAGCATAGGTCTTTACTGACTTTACATATTTTTTAAATTGACACACACTATTAGGATGAAATCTATTTGATTTCTTATGATTCTTTGCTTGTTGTCCGTAGGCGAATTTCAGGTGTGTAATCGCCTGGGATGCAATTTAAAGAAAGTATTGGTAGTAAGAAGATTGATTATTTTTAGTACAAAACTGTACAAGTCTATCCCCTCTAATGTTTCTCACTCCAAGACCATACGACCCAGCACCACCTTCCGAACCACATCTGATCTTAGCATTAAAGTGACCATTGTTATTTCTCCTGTTTTAGTAAGTCGCATAGTCCTATCTACACTGGCGCTAAATTCTTCAACTTCTGAATCTAATGTGTCGCTTGTGAGTGCATGTTTGAACAAAATTCAATGTCATGTGTGATGTTCTTAGTTTTAATAATATGACACGTTCACTAATAGGTACAAAGTTTATAACTTATTCAGCGGTCACATTGGAAACAAGAATAGCAGTCCAATATTGATATTTTTAATTAGTTCCTCTTGAAAAGTAAATATGTCCTTTGTTTGTCCTTCGACTACTAGATCCAGGCGATTTGACCTCGCAGAGTCCCAATATAACAATCTTCATTTTGTACATCTCAGCCTCGACATTTGCAAGTTTCCTGCTATAAAGAAGTTATATACGTTCCATATGACAATACATTATTTTATTAAATATGTTCATGCTAACACTTTTGTTTTCCACATTCTTACTAGTCAGCGACGGGAGGTTTCTTAGCACCCTTTCCCTCTTAAGGAGTGCCCCGTAGACGGAGAGTTTACCAGTCTTCTTGATCTATTTTTAATTGAAATCCAGAGATTTACACTCTCACCGTAAATCCGCCTTTCAGTTCTTCCGACTATAAACTATTTTCGACATCGAGTATCCTACCAATCAGTGACAGAGAGGCGCCTAAACCTCGCAAGAGTCGGCACTACAAATCAGCTAAATGGGAAGAACTCATGGAATATTTTCGAACTCTCCCTTGGTTAGAAATTTGTTTTCGATCCGATGGGTCATCTGACTGCGCTAAGGAGGTTTCCGATGTTATTTTGGCTAGTATGGACATTTACATCCCTTTTTCGAAGAAATGCCCTTCTAACGGCAAGTCTTGGTTTGACTGAAAATGCAAAGAAGCTATTGCTTCTAAACGTCTTGCCTACAGACAATGGTGGGAAAATCCTAACGTCATAAATCGTAACATCTTTGTTCGTGCCCGGAACAGATGCAAAGAAATTATAGACGAAACCAAAGAGGCACACAGTCAACTGATTAAAAATAAATATAATAATAATAAAATTTCTAGGTCCTTTTGGTGAGTCGCTAAGTCAGTTAGTCAAAATTGCACTAATTCTACTATACCACCATTCACATGCCCAGATAATTATATTGCAACAACACCTGTTGAGAAAGCGAACTTGCTAGCTAACCTCTTTGCCTCACATTATACTGTTGATTTCCAAGGAAAAACACCATCTACTACTCTCATGCGCAGCCGAGGAGGCTCGATATTGTTTTCAGACACCGTATCATAAAATGTTTTTTGATGAAGCTGGACACCAAATCTTCTGGCGCTGACGGAATACCTGCCATAGTACTCAAAAACTGCGCAAGAGAAGTAACACCAGTTTTCTATTTTACAGAAAGGGAATATTTTCTTCCTGCTGCCACAGTTCAGCCAACAGCCAAAGAAGGTAAGAAGACCTTGCCAAACAACTATCAACAAGTCGCACTGCTTTCAATAATATCGAAAGTATCAGTCAGCATCTTCTAAAATATCTTGAATGATTCAATATTATTAGCGACCATTAATATGGCTTTCGCAAACATAGATCAACAGGAGATCTTCTGTTGTTCAACGCAATTGAACACTTTGGAGAATCTCGAGCCGTTGCTATTGATATATCCAAGGCGTTCGACCGTGTTTGGCACGATGGATTGTTGGCTAAGCTACGCTCTTCTGGTATATCTGAAAAGCTTTGTTTATGGCTTTCATGTTTCCTCAAAAAGCATTTTTTACGAGTGGAGGTCGATGGATTTCTTTCTAACACCTTCACTATCAACGCCGGCGTGCCCCAGGGCTCCATACTGTCCCCTACTCTCTGTCTCATTTATATTAACGATCTGCTGGAAAAAGACCAGGAATCCAGTCTACAAATTCGCAGATGACAGTACGCTTATCTCTTCATTCACTTCAACGTTCGAACATTGGCTATTCCTGCAAATATCCGCAGACAGCAAAAGGTCGTTCAACTTAACAAAAACCTGGAAGAAATTCTATCTTGGGACAATAGTAACCAAGTAGAATTTAACGCTACAAAAACCCAGGCGGCAGTTTTTTCTAAAACAGTTAACGTTGCTGAACCCGATGTAGTTATGTCGTTGCACTCCATTCCTTCAGCATCGTCACTCAATTTGCTGGACGTTGATTCGAGAGCAAATATGGCATGAACTTGTTGCAAACATAGCAAAGAGAGCTTCTCATAAGCTGGGAATATTATTTTGAACTGTTAATTCTGTATAAAGCTTAAATTCCACCAACGTTGGAATACTTCTCCGATCTTTGGGGCTCTGCTTCCAAACATACATTGCATTTGCTGGATTCTATTTAGAAGAGAGTTGTTCGCCTAATTAGAGACCTAGAACGGGCTTGCAACCTTGATTCATTGGAACATCCAAAAACAGTTGGCTACTTTAGTCTATTCTATAAATATTTTCATGGAAAGTGTTCGATAGATGTAGTTCACTTAATTCCTCCCAGAGCGGTGCTTGTTACAAATACACGTCGCGCTGATACTTCACTTCCACATGAGGTTCAGCTTGTTACTCCTTGTACAATCGTTTTCAAGCAGTCTTTTATATGGAGAACCTCATCCCTTTGGAATAATTAGCCCATGACCATGTTTCCGACCGACAACGTAGGCTAAAAAGTTTTTGGTCTAGCTACTTAACATAAAACACATTTTTTTTACAAAATTCGACATTATTCATCAATATAGCCTCCTTCAAGAGTAATACAATCAGTTCAACGCTTTCCTAACATTTCTATACCTTTCTTGTAGAAGGATTTGTCTTTGCCTTCAAAATAGACCTCAGTTTCGGCGATAACTTCTACATTGTAACCAAATATCATTCCCGCGAGCATTTTTTTGAGATCTGCGAATAGATAATAGTTGCTGGTCGAACTTTAATTCATGCAATTTTGCCATCGTAACTGTTGATTTGTGTGACACTGTGCATTGTCTTGATGAAAAGCACTTTTTTCTTGTTAATTTGTGGCCGTTTCTTTGCGATTTCTGCCTTCAAACGCACCAATACCTTTATATAATATTCGCTATTGATGGTTTTTCTCTTCTCAACATAGTCGATAAAAATTATTCCATGCGCATCCCAGAATACAGAGGCCAAAGCCTTCCCAGCCGACTGTTGTGTCTTTGGTTGCTTCGGGCAGCTTTCACCGGCTGATGTCCACTCAGCTGACTGCCAATTTGATTCCGGTGTGTAGTAGTGGATCCATGTTCCATCTATTGTCCATATCATATGAAAAAAAATCCTTTTTATTGCTCTTAAACAGGTACAAATAGTGCTCAGAATCATCAACACATTGTTGTTTTTGGTAAGCAAACGCGGTACCCATTTCGAACAAAGCTCTCTCATGTCCAAATGTTCATGCAAAATATGACCAACACGTTCTTTTGACATCTTTAGAGCGTCAGCTATCTCACGCAATTTCACTTTACGGTCATCCGAAACAATTTTATGGATTTTTTTATGTTTTCCGGTGTAACCATCTCATTTGGGCATCCAGAGCGTTCAGCATCTTTTTTTTTTCTTATGGGTCTAGCACACGTGCTGAAGGGAAGTCCCTAAGGCGCTTCAGGAGCGGCATGTGTGCGGAAAAAGCGATTCATGTTGTTCTTGAATCGCTGTAAATTGTACTCGCTGGGAAACACAGCGCTGGGCAAATTATTTCAAAGGGATGATGTTCTCGATATAAATGACTGCTTGAAAAGCGTTGTACGCGGAGTAACAAGCTGAACCTCATACGGATGTGAAGCACCAGCGCGACGTGTATTTCTAACATGCACCGCTTTGGGAGGAATTAAGCGGGCTACATCCTTCAAACACTTTCCATGAAAATACTTGTAGAACAGTCTCAAGTCGCCAACCGTTCTTCGATGTCGACGAACAGCTGTGTCTGAACAGAATCCAACAAATGCAGTGTATGTTTGGGAGCAGTATTCCATAGTTGGTCGAATTTGAGCTTTGTAAAGAATTAACAGTTGTTGTGGAGTCTAAAGCTTTCTGGTTCGAAATAATATTCCCAACTGTTGAGAAGCTCTCCTCGCTATTCCTACAATATGTTCATGCCAGGACATATTTGCTCCTAAACTAACACCCAACAAATTGAGCGACGATGCCAGGGGAATGGAGTGCCCCGAGATAACTATGTCGGGTTCAGCAACGTTAACTTTTTTAGAAAAAACTGCCGCCTGGGTTTTTGTAGCGTTAAATTCCACTTGGTTACTGTCACCCCAAGATAGAATTTCTTCCAGGTCTTTGTTAAGTTGAACGACCTCCTGCTGTCTGCGGATATTCGCCTGAGCAGCCGATCTCCGAGCGTTCAAAGTGAATGAAGAGATAAGCCTACTGTCGTCTGCAAAGCTGTAAATTGGATTCCCGGTTTTTTCCAGCAGATCGTTAATGTAAATGAGAAAGAGAGTAGGAGACTGTATGGAGCCTTGGGGCACACCGGCGTTGATTGTGAAGTTGTTAGAAAGAAATCCGTCGACCGCCACTCGTAAAAAACGCTCTCTGAGGAAACACGAGAGCCACAAACAGAACTTTTCAGACATACCACAAGAGAGTAGCTTAGCCAACAGTCCATCGTGCCAAACACGGTCGAATGCCTTGGATATGTCAAGAGCAACCGCTCGAGATTCTCCAAAGTGTTCAATTGCGTTGTTCCAAACATGTGTTACATAAGTCAGGAGATCTCCTGTTGATCTATGTTTACGAAACCTATATTGGTGATTGCTAATAATATTGAATCGTTCAATATATTTTAGAAGATGCTGATTGATGACCTTTTCCATGACTTTCGATATTATTGAAAACAGTGCGACTGGTCGGTAGTTATTTGGCAAGGTCTTCTTGCCTTTTTTAGGTATCGGCTGAATCGTGGCACATTTCCAGCAGGACGGAAATATTCCCCTTCTGTAGGATAGGTTGAAAAGTCTACAGAAAACTGGTGTTCCCTTGCACAGTTTTTGAGAACTATGGCAGGTATTCCGTCAGCATCATTTGTATCTGTAAGATCGCGTTTAAATTCAGCATACCAGTAAATGATGAATGATTTTCCAGGGGCGCAGTCCCCGTAACACTCATCAAACCATTGCTTTGGTTGAACGGTATTTTTTCAAAAAACAGTGTTTAATCAACACACGAAATTCCATTCTTTCCATTGTTTTGAAAATATCAAAAGTAGCGTCATTAAAACCACTGCAACTTGTAAACTAATCTTCGAAATGTTATGAAATTTTGACACGTATCGTTTGAAGGTTGGCATTTCCTAAAAAATCATATAGATTTTTTGAAAAGGAAGACATCTATGTGTCAGACCAAAAATTTTTCAGCCTACGTATTATATGTATATATATATATATATATATATATATATATATATATATATATATATATATATATATATAATGTAACGAGTAGCACTTTTTAGGATCCTCCACAACCGGGTACCCACCGGGTAGAATCCGGCAATATTATATTAAGTTTGTTCTCTTATGTTTTATTAACATTTTCTGTCAACACTGTCAACTTTAAGTAATTTTTTTATATTTTGGACATATTGTGAAGACGTGATAAATTAGTGCTTAGCCAACAACGCGTCTGATTACGTCCTGTGAAACTCTGAATTTGGCGGTGATGAATCCCCGAGAGAATCCTAATCAGATATTTTCTACGGTAGAAGGTCTTTTTAACGATCGTGGAGGATTAAAAATTGGCAAAGTATAGAATTACTTTTTACTTGATGAGGATGATGAATTAAAAGCAGTGTGCGAGTTGTGTAGTGTAGAAGCTACGCGAGGTTTGTGAAAAAAGCTAGCTGCGCCTATAAAGCGTCATCTTTATGGAAGAATTTAAACAGCCCACTACTTCGGTCAATAAAGATAAAGACGAAGCAGAACCATCAACCACCTTTGGGGATTCAAAACAAGTTAATATTACAGAATATTTTGAGACAATCAAACAGTAGAATATCATAAAGCAAAACGTGTACCCAGAGAGATGATAGCCTTGGACAGCCAGCCATTTTCGTTGGTAGAAAATATAGGTAAGCGTAAAAATGAAATGTTATTATATTAAGGTTATTGCTGTTATTTACTTTTGGACAATAAAATGCACTTATAACTTGAAGGATAAAGGTAACAATAAATTATTTTAAAAATAGTTTTATTCCTCCTTCATTATCATAAAATAAGCCTGCAAAATATTGTTCTAGTTAAGAAACAAAAACGTAAAAATTCTAAATACTTATTTTTAGGGTTATAGAGGTTGCTTGAACGACTTGATTCATCGAGTTGCATGGAAAATTTGGAAATAAGTCTTTAAGTAATCGCATATTGATATTTCAACGTCTTTAGCCATTTCATCTATTGTTCTTTGCACCAAATTATTAGTTAGAGGAATTTTTCTGATGATATCTGACTGATCTTATGATGAAAAACAGTTTTTATTACCTCTTTGACTGCCGGCAAGATTAATTCCTCGCCAATTGTGTGTGGTTTTCCCGCTTTTGCGATTAACAATGAAATATTATATGAGGCTCGTAGCCTATCATCTTCTTGTTTAGAAGACGACGCAAAAAGATTTGATATAGTGAGCTGTTGTTTTATCAACATGCATTTTATTTAAATGGTCTTGTAACCTAGAAGGCTTCATGGCTTCATTTGAAAAAACTTTTTGGCAAATTAAACACATACGTAATAATTGATTTGTAGTACTCTAATGCCGGCATTTCTTCTTAAATTCATACATTTTAAAATACAAAATTTGCCATGGTTTAAATAAATTAACTTTTCAACAGATTTATAGATAGTTATAAAGATACTGGCCATACTAATGCACAGAAAACTGAGGAAATTCATAACCACCTGGGAACCGATTAGTGAAAGAATCATAAAGATGACTCTCAAAATACTAGGTAATAACACAACCTTACTGGGGGTATACGCTGTCAACGACGACGATCTGGCTAATAACAAGGATTCATTTTTTGAACAACTAAATGAGGAAATACACAAAATTGGAACATCAAGAGAGATATTACTTTTGGGTGATCTAAATGGAAGAATAGGAAGGAAAGAACACGATAAAGTGGTAGGAAAATATCGCGAAGAAGTTACTAACGACAACGGAAGAAGAATTATAGAGATATGTGAACAAAACAACCTTACAATATTAAACGGACACTACCAGCATAGGGATATTCATAAATATACGTGGAGACAAACAACAAGAGATTTAAAAAGTATTGTCGACTATATGATAATACGACAGAGATCTAGATTAAACTTCGTAGATGTAAAAGTCCAAAGAGGGGCTTCATGTGGCAGCGACCACTACCTTGTGAAAGGAAAGATAACCTCACGAACAACACGGGAAAGCAAACTGGAAGATACAAGTACACAGTACACAACAAGTGAAACAACAATAAGATATAATACAGACAGCTTACAAAATGAAAGTATCAGAAATCTATACAAGAGTAGACTGGACCAAAAGATACAACGGACGGGATTTGTTAATATAGAAGAAGAATATAAGTATATAAAGGAATGCCTACACGCAGCCGCACTGGAAGCATTAGGGTACCAAGAGAAAAGGGAAAAACAGCAAAAACCATATTGGTGGGATGAAGAAATTAAATACGAAATTGAAGAAAAACGGAAAAGCTATCACAAATACTTAAGTTCAAAGAGCACAAACAACAATGTAAAATACAAAGAATCCCAAGCTAGAGTACGCAAAATGATTAGTGACAAAAAGAACAACCAATGGGAAAAGACATGTTCAAGACTCAACACTTACATAGGAGGAAGAAAAAGCACAGAAAGCTGGAGACTTCTTAAAAATATGAGAACAGAACGGAAAAGAGAAATCTTCTCACCAATAACACCAGAAAAATGGAACCAATATTTTACAAATATGCTAACAGAAGATAGACCAGAGTTCAAAAGTACCCAACATGGAAACCCAAATATAGTTATACGAGGATCCCCAATAAGGATAACAACATCAGAAGTTAAACAAGTATGTAAAACGCTAAAAAATGGTAGAGCTCCAGGACCAGGAAACATCCCAGGAGAGATAGTAAAATACGAAACTGAAAAGCTATTTAGCGCTTTGAGGAACTTATTCCAAAGATGCATTAACACATCAGAAGTACCTGAGGAATGGAAAATATCATCCATATCAACATAAGAAAAGAGACAAAAATAATTGCGATAACTATAGGGGAATAACGGTTACAGGATCTATTAGCAGAATATACGGAAAAATACTTAAACATAGAATAGAAACGGAATACGCGGACGTAGAACAGGCAGGCTTTAGAGCAGGAAGATCCACAATAGACCATCTCTTCTCACTGACACAAATCCTAGAAAAGAAAACTGCATTTGATCAAGAAGTCCATGTCTTGTTTGTTGATTTAAAAAAGGCCTACGACAGCGTGCCCCTAATGAGATTGTGAGAAACACTATAACAGAGTAATGTAAACACCGAAATAATTAAAGCAGTAAAATCCTTATACCAAGACGCAAGAAGTACTGTGAAAACCAAATATGGTATAACAACAGGGTTCCAGGTCGCAAAGAGTCTCAAACAGGGCTGCTGTATTACAACGCTATTTAAAATCTATTTGGAGAGTGCACTGAAGAACTGGAAAAGGAAATGCAGCAGTATGAGATTACCACTGGATGACGATACTACATTGTACACGCTGTCATTCGCAGACGACCAGGTAGTAGTCGCTCAGGACATCGACGATATGGAATACATGACACGAAAACTTATGGAGGAATATGAAAAATGAGGCCTAGAAGTCAATATTAAAAAGACCGAGTACATGTGCGTCGGAGGACAACAGCAGGACTTGAAACTGGCCACAGGACACACCATCAAACACTGTGCCAGTTATAAGTCTTTGGGAACGAGAATATCTAGGGACGGAACACTGGAAGAAGCAATATTCGAGAGGAATATCCAAGGAAGAAAAGCGATTGCAATGCTTAATAGTATACTATGGGACAAAAACATAACTATTGAAAATAAGAAGAGAATTTACAACTCAATAGTGAAAAGTATAATAACTTACAGCTCCCAGGTGTGGCCATTGAAGGAAAGAACAGAAAAAATACTAAAAGCTACAGAAATGGATTTCTGGAGACGAGCAGCCAGAAAATCCAGAAAAGACCGCATACCAAATGACACGATAAGACGAGCTTTAGAAATAAAGCACGATTTAGTGGACGAAATCAGAAATCAACAGTTGGTATGGTACGGACATGTACAGAGAATGTCACAAGACCGACTACCTAAAAAGATTTTAACCCTCATGGAAAAAGAAAGCGAGGAAGACCACACCAAAGCTGGAGAGCAGGAATCAACAAGGAAGTACTAGAGAGAGATCTGGAGGAGGAGGGATGGAGAAACCGGGAGGAGTGGAAATTAGGCATCGGAAGACGGAAGACGTTATAAAACCGATTGATATATATATATATATATATATATATATATATATATATATATATATATATATATATATATATATATATATATATATATATATATATATATATATATATATATATATATATATATATATATATATATATATATATAAATACTGGCTATAATGACTTTTATCACTTTCACTCATGAGTTTAGATTATTGGCAAAATAAACAAAAATAATAAGACATTCCTAGAGCTATCCTTGCCTTTTATAGATTTGATTTCGTGCATCAACTTGTATGCCTATACTTAGATGCACTTGCTCTGTAAACAAGTCATTACAAGCTACCATATTTTTGTCGAAACATGCTTGATTGCGTGAATCGCGTTTTTGCTTACCAACTTGCAAAGACTTGTCACCGACAATACAAAACCGAATTAGGTATACGTATACCTAATACTAATTTAAATTTCTTAATGCTTATTTACGCGATAACAATAAGATAAACATTTTAGATAGCCAGATAAAATATTTATTTATGAAAACAGTACGTATTTTCAAAGTATTTTATTATATTAATTTCCTAAATAAGTAAGTACGCCACGGTCGCGGTCGCCCCCCTTGGCTGTCATAACGCCCCGCGTCTCACTCTGTACCCGCTGCCGCCTCCGTGGAAGACTCGAGCGCTCACTGGGGGGCGGTACCATCCCCGTTGGGAACTTCTGCTCTAGGTGAACTACAATATATAACTCATCAGTGTTCGCGTGGAGTTCAAAAATTACCCCGTGATCCTTTTTCCGGTGATTTTTTAAAATTCATCTATGTCATTATATTTTCCTCTCCCAAAAGCTACAATATACAAGTGAGGAAGAAAATAAAATATGAAAAATTACAAATTCTTTGAAGTGTTGTATTACTGTAAAATCATACAAACATACAAGACAAACTCTGATAAAATACTTAAAGCCACCAATATAAGAATAGGTTACTACGACTAGGGAAGTACATTTAGCTTTAACATTTTGAAGCTCATTGAATTACATGTTTGTTTAAGAATAAAACACCTGAATTATTGGTCTGGAATCTTATCTTTCATATTTCAATGCTAAAGCGCACTATATACTTGTCTACATTTGCAAAAATTCTTATAACAAGTACTTATGCTACACTTATATACTCTTATAAAATATATAATAGACATGAGTAATAACACTTCTGAATTTACTTCAAGGTCAGACGCTGATTGTTTCTTTAACAATAAAAAAGTCCTGCAAACTTTTGAGTGGGTAAAAATTACAATTTCATCATAACATTACACAATGACGTCATCCTGTGTAAAAATTTATTTGAAGTAAAATTTTAGATTTTCAATAAAAAGAGTAAAATTTTAAAAATATATTAATCACTGGTTTCCTGGCTAAGAACAGTAATGTATTCGTCAATTTCCGAAAATTGGTGGGAGGGGGGTTTAGAGGGGTGGCTTCAAAAATATCCTGTCCTTTTCAGAGTTCTTAGTAGTTGAGAAATCTAAAAATTGTCATTTTAACGAATGCTCTTCATCCTTTCATTTTTTTTGTGATTAATATCTTCCCATATAATACTTGTCATAAAACATATCGAGATGCAATACCTGAATTATGTTATTCTTTTGTGTGAGGAAGTCAAATATAGTACTTATTTTAACACTCCTTTCATGAATGACATGGTTTATCTTTTCTTGTGTATAAAATGTTTTTGGGACGCTTTTTCTAAAATTTCTACAATACTCCAGCCAAGTTATACATGGTTACCTGCAAAGGCGGGTATCTATAATTTTTGGATATGTTGCAGGGACCAAGGCCACTAGTTAAAAACCCAGTTTGCGGAAACGAAAGCCCTGTGCAAGCAAAGTTATACTGAAATAACTTCTAAATTTTCCAACGTTTTTCGGATTTTGCTCAATTTCCCTGTTCCTAGACATCGGAGAGCAAAAATTGTTATTGTCAATATTGTAGAGTTTAAATTGTACTATAACTTTTGTATTTACGATTTTTTTCTACGTGCAATAGCAGTGTCAGAATTTTTGGAAAATTATAAATCCCGCACATATTACGTAGGGAAATACAAATAAAAACTAATATTAATTGTTACTACATCATATATTATCTTTTATACATTATTTATTAATATATTTATGCAATTATTAACTTATGATACATACATTATTGATGCAATTTTTAACATCTAGCTCGCCTTCAAGGTCCTGGCTTTGAATAATACTCTTAGTCACGCATTATGGAGACTGTAATGGTGGTGTGCGGAGGCTTGATGGCAACCTCCTCAATTTGGTGAAGATCCTCCAGAGCCTCTTCTTCAGCTATGCCGCTATCTTCCAAAACAGAAATAGGAGCGTTTTGGTATGACTGGCCAAGACAGAAAATGCAAAGCCTTGAACACTTTAGGCCTGCCGTTTAACAGGTACAAGCCCCACGGCACGTGCCTATCCAACCCCAGTCTGTAGGTTGTTTTTCGAACCTCAGCCACTTTTGGACTATGTGGTATATCCAGAAGGAATGGTATCTGGCAGCGTCTTGTGTCGTGGCAGTCGTGCAAGAGTTAATTTGCTGATCTTTAAAGCCGCCTTGATGAAATGAAGATAACGGAGGCGATCCAAAATTTGCGACTCCATGTGACCCCCATACAAAGCGACGAGATACTTCTATCCTGCGTTGGTTATGTCTTTAGCAGAGGAGTATTGTTGTAAGAACACTAAAACTAATTCTTTTAGCTGGAGATTTTTATTTAGTATGGTGCAGCATTTGGTTGTGCTTTGGCCAAAAATGAAGAATGTGCTGTCACATCCACTGATGGCATGCAGCAAAAGTGCAATACCTGGAGGACAGCATGATGAATCATATTTAGAAGAGGAACTACAATATAGTACACTAGCAGACTCACCTCTTACACGGTTATATAGGTACACATTGTTCACATTAAGGGCCAAAACAGTGAAAAGCACCAGCAGATCAGTATGTTCCCCAATGATGATAAGTTGTTTATAAACTGAGGCCTTGGAAAGTGCTGTCTGTTGACATATCCGTCTTCCACAACCTGCTTTACGACAATGTTGTGTTGTAGTGTCACATTGCTAGAAGCTGGAGTAAAAGCTGCATAAATGGATGATTTTTTTCCTTTTTGCATCCCCTCTTCTGAGAATAAAGGCATCGGGAAGGGTGCAAGTTCATATTTTAAGTACTCCTCCAACTCCTCGTCATATTCTTTAGAAAAGTGTCAGCGGATCGATTTCTGTCCTCTTGTTGACTACTTTTACAGTGCTAGTAACGGATGCTAGAGTCACCACTTTGTCCTTACGATTGAAAATTGCTTTTCCAAAGTTGCTACAAACTATTCTTGAAATCCCTTGTATCCCAATTTCTTGAACCATGTAGAGTTGAATGCGGGTCACAGTAATATAATAATCTGAACTAAAGTCGAGGCGAGAAGTAAGAATGAACGATAGTACCTCCTCTCTCTCCAATTTCGATTTAGAGATCCCCTGCCACAAGTTGATTCTGAGCATTGGGATGGGTAAAAAAAGGCGTCACCTGTAGACCGTTTTCTCTGTCAGCCTATGGCCTATACAATACTAAAGCTAGATCTTTCGTTATATATTACCATTATAGTCAACATAATGTGTGACGAAGAGGATTATTCAAAACCAGGACTTTCAAAGCGAGCTAGATTTTAAAAATTACATCAATAATGTGTGTACCATAAGTTAATAATTGCACAATAATATATTGTGTAATAGCAATTAATATTTGTTTTTATTTGTATTTCCTTACGTAATATGTGCGGGTTTTGTAATTGCACGTGGAAAAAAATCACAAACACAAAAGTAGTAGCACAAGTTATGCTCCATAATATTGATAATAACAAATCTTGCTCCCTGATATCTAGGAACAGAGAAATTGAGCAAAAATCGAAAAAAAGTTCAATATAACTTTGCTTGTATAGGGGGTTTCGTTTCCGCAAACTGGGTTTTTAAATAGTGGTCTTGGTCCCTACAACATATACAGTAGGACACAAACACTGGTTAATATTAAAATTCTATAAAAAAAACTAATCTTCAGCAAGACAAGTGAAATTGGTATATTAGACGGTGTATTTTTAAAATAAATGTCCAAATATATTGACATTTTTGTTTTGATGTAATGATGTGTGCCACTAGAATATCATAAAAAAAACACTAAATGAACTCCTGAATATGATTCAAAAATTTTTCAGAAAAACTTTAGATAGAATTTTATCTCTTTATTAGATACTCGTATTATTTATTTGTTAATATCACATAAGATTCATGTTTTTCTGAAGCCAAAAATACTTAGTTTATTATTCATTGAAATTGTTTAGAATTTTGTATGTAGTGGATATTTTTCAGTTATATTTAGACTATGGCGTAGCAAAGGGCAGGGAGCGTATGCTCTCCGCCCCATGGACGTAGAAAATCGCGATTTTTTGAATAAAGCTTTTTTTATTGGGGATTCTTTTTTGTGAAAAATATTCCCCTTCCCATCATTGATTTTTAAATTGGGCATAAGCCCCGCCGATCATATTTTTAAATAGAATGTGAGATTTAGACGTCTACCACAGGAAAGGGTTATTTTTTGTGAGAAATTACACACACTCTCCCCTCGCCGATCATTGATTCTTCGTGTACTGGGTTGAGAGCGACCGAAATATTTAGGGTACCCGTGCAGGAGAGTATTTTTTTTTCAACAAGCGGTTTGGGTCCTGGATGTTTTTTCGCGCCCGCTTTATAGTATTTTTCCTTGAAGAAAAATTTTTCATATCGTCCCTTGAAGCTAACTACATTACTTTATATAGTAAGAACTAGACAGTTTTAAAATTTTTTAAAAATTAGCTATGTATCTGTATTTTAACAATAATTTGAATGGAACATTTTAAAGTCAAATATCAATAATATTATATTGATATTTAATATACCAATAAAATACGTATATTATTTTCTTTTTAAATTTTTGATTAGATTATTCAAAAAGCTAATAATATTTGTATGAATTAAATAATAAACATAAATTATAAATTACTTTTTAACCTCTAACTAATTCCATCCATATAAATATATAATATAGTTTTAAATACACTTATTAAAATATATATTTTTATAGAGTTAACATTACATAAAAGGCATATATTTTAATTATAATACTCTTATTTAATAGAACAACATGTTATCATCACCGTTACAGCAAATAGGCACTGTAAAAATGATTGGTACAATTTTTTCAATTCGAGTAAGCAGCTATTTTCTTAATTTGCTCAACTCTTTCCTTTTCACCACTTATCATCTGTTTTAAAATACACCCTCACTGTTGCTACTTCTTATAACACAACCATACGCAAGTTCTTGCCCACAGTAGAGAATGTAATATTTTTATATACACCCTAAAGAGTTACTTGAAAAGGTATGACCAGTCTTAAGAAAAATGTTCTATACAGGCTGTCCTCTAATATTATTTTTAACAGGTTATTCACTAAACTAAGTCATTCTACCAAATATAGCCTACATATAAACTAGATACCGACAGGGACAGAGCTTTTTGGGTTTTTTTAGAATTTCAAATTCGTCTTTTATATTTGCAGTATGTTGATTATCGTCAGCAGGTCTTTTATTCGATAACAAAATTTTTAAAGCTATCTTTATGAGGCGCCTGTCTATTTTTCAAAGTCTATTCTTTTATATAAGAACAATATAGGGTATTCCAGATAAAAATTGTGGATTACAAATTACTTTCTATGGTGTTCGCTTTATTTTTCTTCTAATCAGGTATTTAGATAAATTGTTGAGTTCGTCTATTGTCCTCAGATGATTTTTATACAATAGTAGGGTGACTTTTTTCGAGCAATTTTTTTTCTAATTTTCATATAGACTGTATTAAATGAAGTGAATAACCAGGTAAGAATAATACCTCAACCTAAAATACATCCAGTATAATGGTAATTGGTATTTTTTTTTCTTTAAAAATGTTGGGTGAATCAGAGTACGTCTTAGCAGATAAAAATACATGAGAATATTAACCTTTACTTTTGTAGGTATCATCGTTCCTCAAAACAAGGCTGGAACATTAAAGTCACTGTTGTGCATGCTGAACTAAAAGAAAATGCTAGAACATTAACTACCTGAGTCGCTACAAGGGATCTACTTTAAAATTAATTTAATTTGGTAATTAAGGGTTTAAATTGATAAAAGCATCAGTAAGTTAACTAAAGTTATGAGGTTAAGCATTATAAAAGAAGAAAAATCCCTTTTTATTTATGAGAAAACCGAGAAAAATTAAAAATTATTCTAAGATTCTAAAAACTAATAGGTTTATTACCTACTCCAAGGTCTCCTTTCCAATTTTTATTTTAAATTCTTTTATAAAAATGTTTGCCTTATGACATATAATAATGTCAAAAACAAAAAGCAACTGCACATCTAGATGTTTTAAATTCCATGGCAACTAGAGATGGTCTAAATTTTTGACACGTTTAGTAAATCCAGTCGTAAGTGGGATTTTTTTATCTCAGTCTAGTAAACATAACTTTATCTTCGATGTCTTAATGTTTTTGAGAAACGAATACCTATATAATCACCAACCAAAAATTAGACAACTCTATGCCCTAACTTCTTATTTAAAAACGTCTGTACAATAACGTTGGCACCCCTATTATTAATATTAAAGAATAGAAGTCAAGTTTCAGTTTGGAAGCTGAGTTACAACCATCCATGCTACACCGAGAACAGTGTTGCTTTCTGAGATATTGAGTATCTGCCTTTTTCACTCTGACACATATATCTAGGTGACTTTGTTCAGCTAGTTGGCATCCTCTAAAGATGTATTGTTTGTTTCCAACTATAACAAAAATAAATAACTACTAAATACAGAAGAAAGTCATAAATTATACGAAAGAGGCAAGAAATAGTTATTTATGTATAAAGACGAGAAACTGTAATCATATAGGACGAGCAAGCAAATTTATGACAGCTAGCAAGCCCTGTAATAATATATGGTGCATCAGTGCTTCCAATTTAAAACCTAAAAAGTGAATAATCTGCCACTGCCTTGGCCGCTTATTCACATTTCAGTTAATGGTGTATTTCAGTGTTTCTTTTTACTGTTCCGTACGGAAATACGGAAATAAGATCACTTCGGTGTTTGTCCATTCGTCCTTCCATCTGTCTGTCACACCCGATTTTCTCCGAAACTATTTGACTAGTATAGGAATTGATGGCCTCATCAGAGCCGTGTAGTTTTGAAAGTTAAATTTTGGCTTAAGGGGTTAGTTTTGGGGGATGAAAACAGAAGTGAAAAAAAATTTTAGCAGGTCATCGAGGGAGGTGTCAAATGAAAGTTTGTAAAAACACGAGTTCAAAAATATATATAATATAATACTTGCGCACATTTTTCTTTATATTATTAATCAAAAGATTTTGAAAAAATTCTGAAATATTCTCCACAGGGTATAAATTGAACGAAAATTATTTAAACCTTTAATAATTCATCTGATATATAAAAAAAAATAACAAAAATTTTAAGGCCATCAGTTTTTAGAAAAAAAACTTTGTTGAAAATTCATTTGGGGTGTGTTTTATGAAGTCACTGATTATTTTATACCTCCGTAACAAAAATTTTTATTTTAAAAACAATCAGCATACTAATTGCGCAAATCCAACTTGCACTTGAACAGTTATTACATTTTATAACTATAAGAATACCCAGACAACAGCGTTATTTTCTGATTTATCGTTCTCATTTCAGGCATATATCGGTAAAGAATTTTATACTAAAAATATGTTGAAAATACATAAGCCAATTTTTTAGATCTTCTTTTTAAAAATAGAAGACAATAGTACAACTAGAACTATATTTATTTGTTGTTGAATGTGGTTTCAGAAGTGTTATCTATTATATTTGTCTCAATAGAGGTCTAGTTATAGTAGTAAAAGTGACAATGAGGTTTGACGAACGGTCATAAAATAAGTTTCCAGCATAGAGTGGAAAATGACTTGTTCTAAACTTGGTAACTGGTGACGGATGCTTCAAAAAAAGCATACGTTTATGAATGCTTATTGCTTAAAGTCGATGAAAAGACGGGACGTCCAAAAATTGGACTGATCAGAGTTAACATCCAAAGAGTGAGAGAATGATTCAAGATAAAATGGAAATTCCTTAATCAACTATGTAGAACATTTATGAGGCATCGATCGTTACTGAGGATTGAACGTAGTTTGTTTGGTCATTATGGCGCAGTTTTTGAGGAAAAACGAGAGTTTTTGAGGAAAACACAAGCATCACTAACTATATTCACCTACTCAGTATATATCATCACTACACCAAACACTTTATTTTTGCACTCGACGCGCGTTTCGCTAACCATGTTAGCTTCATCATGATTGAGTCAATCATCGCTCCTGATGAAGCTAACATGGTTAGCGAAACGCGCGTCGAGTGCAAAAATAAAGTGTTTGGTGTAGTGGTGATATATACTAAGTAGTATCATTGTGCCAAAGATTCCACATTCTCAACTTATATTCACCTAATTTAGCATCCTGTAACTTTTTTCTCTTTTAACTAATTTTCTAATGAAAGGAAAGCGATACCGACTATACTATAAATATTCAGGGGGCAAACATCACAACCCTCAACAGTATCTCAAAAACCGTACCAAACACTGTATTGGAACCGAAAGCGAGTATCTCGATTGAAATCAATAATTTATATGTATATATATTTCATTATAATTCTACTGGGTCTTACCTTCTGTTGAAATCCCCCCTCCCCCGAAAGGTGCGAAAGGTTCCTTCAATTTTCCATCGAAAATAAAATGATAATATTGAATACCATCTTTCAACAGCATCCTCGTCGCCTCTATATATGGGTATCTTGAAATTGCAAGTATAAAAATCAAATAGATTTTATACTAATATAATATGAGGTGGCGCACCTCATTCACTGGTGTTAAGACATATAAGAACGATGGGAATAGCTGATGACATAAAACAAGCTCGATTAAAACACACAAATCATTTAATTAAAAATCTCTGCAGAAAAGACAAAAACAACTACATAAACAGCATATGCAGTGAAGTCGAAAACATTCAGCTCTGAATGAGCCACACGAGCTTTATAAGAAAATAAAATATTTCGCACGAGAATTCACGGTCCAAAAACAGGCGATTTGAAAATGAGGAAGGTGAGATTGTGAGGGACAAAAGGAGAATTTCAAAGGTTTGGAAAGAATACTACGAAGAACTATATAAATACTCCTCTGACCCTGTCCTTGCCCCGCCCCTTTAAGTAAACCATTATGAACCAAGTATTCTGAGATCAGAAGTAGAAAATCCTCTTGCAAAACTTAAAAATCGAAAGGCACCAAGCCCAGATATCATAACAGCCGAAGTCCTTAAAGCTGATGTGGAATACCGGCGAATGGCCTGGGAAGTCAATATTCATACCGATATACAAAAAGGGCTCCCCCACAAAATATACCAACTGTAGAACTGTCTTTGATCTCTCACGCTAGCAAAGTTTTTCGAACCATACTGAATGAGTGTCTCAACTCTTATCTATTGCCACCATTATCAGAAGAAGGAAGAGAATTCATACCAGGAAAGGGAACACGGGAGCAAATTTTGAATGTGCGTCAACTGATAGAGAAAGAAAAAGAATATAACATTAAAATTTATCTCTGCTTCATCGACTATCAGAAAGCGTTTGACAAGGTGAGATGGTCGAAACTATAGTCGATTCTGAAAGAAATGGAGGCTCCGCCACACTTATTAAAGCTAATACAAACGCTTTGCGAATTCAACATTGCCAAAGTGCCACAAAGGAAAAACTGAAATAGAGGTCATTATGCAAAGACTGACAAGGATCAGAAAAAGCTACGGATTGGAAGTAAACAACAAAACAAAAATAATAATCACTAGTAGAAAGAATAATTCCGATTTCCATCTTGGAAAGAAGACGAAGAATGTCGGAATCCTTTGCGATTTTGTTTTTGATGCGGGTGATAATCAAATATCACGTCCATAAACTTTATCTCCTCTTTGGGAGAAATAGGGATAGAGTGGACATCAAGAGAGGAGACTTTAGAGCAGGAATATTGTTTGCAAAAATGTATCCATGATAACTTAGGAGGGAAAACGGAGAATCTAAAACGAAATAACCAGGAGTGAAGATTATTTAGTGCGGGGTGAAGGTATTAAGAATATCGTCTATATAGAATTTGAATTTGATTTCTTTTGAGATGAAGTTTGCGGTGGATTCTAAGGTAAAAGAAAATGAGACAGAACCATAAACCATGGCTTTTTACTTTCACCCTAAATTAATTTAATTTTAATATTAATTTGGATAGGCAGCCGACAAAATTGAACTTCTTGAGTTGGGAGAGAATGAGGTTTTCGTTTGTAACGTCAAAAGCATCAACGAAGTCCAAGAAGACAGTCGTGTGATGACGATTTTTGTCTAATGAGAGCTTGCTGTAGTTCTCAAATGAGGCTAGATGATTTGTTTTGGAGTGGAACTTACAATCCATTTTGGAAGGTGAATATAATGTCCCTGGTTTCTAGCATCCAGGATACGGGATTATTTAGCATTAGTTCAAGGTTTTTTTTAGGTCATTAACTAGGGTGATGGGGCGGTAGCTGGATGGAAGGGTCTGGAGTGTTCTGACTTGTGTGTAAGATCAATTGTCGAATGGGGCCAGATGGTGGAGAATGTATAGTTTTACCATAGATGATTATAATATTCAAGTAGGAGATTTAGAAGAGGGGGAAATAGATGTTGTATCATATTCATGTAGACATCGCCTGGGCCTGGCGCGTTTTTTTAGAATTTTTTATGGACAAAAGTAATTGGTCCACAGTGAAAGAATGAAAGTAGAGGTAAACTGGATTTTGTACGAATGTGTGATGTTATAATATTACATATAAATACAGAGTCTCTGATTTTTCATGGCTAAAATATGTTCAGACTAGAGCCATTCATTTTTCTATAACCGGACCACGGTTGAGGATGATATCACGGAGACGTACGAGTTCCAAGAAGTGAGATTTGCAGTTTTGATGATTCTTTTAGATAAGCTTTTTTTAAGAGAGTGGCATTTTCCTGAGTTTAATATCTCTTAAAGATATTTAGTGTCCTGTTCCCCTTTCTAACAGCTTTTGAATATTTTTGGGGACCACCAGGTCACGGGGGGGCTTGTGAAGAGTGGCAGGGTGTTTTGAAATGAATTCTAAGGAGACTTTAAGGATTTCTAGAGTTTTTGTGGAAAAAGTTCAGTGTGGGAATGTTAGAGGATTGATTATGGGTGAGTATTTATTCCAGTCCACATTATTGAGGTTTTATTTTGTGGTGGGAACGGCAAGAGGGGGAGCGGAAGTAAGGGAAGAGTTAATTAGAATATGAAAATTATCACTACTATAAGTGTCAGAGGAAATGTACCATGTAAAGAGGCGAGGGATGGAGAAGAGAAGATGTAAGTGAGATTTGATTGGTTCCGAAGAGAGAGATTTTGGTTACTTGGCATATTTTTATTCATTGAGCCTTTTTGGAAAAGAAAATTGAAATTCTCAAATTGTACCGTTCGTTAAAGTCACCGAGTATGAGGAAAGGGCGGGGAAGTGTGTACGAGTTACAGATGGTATTGGGGATTGAGAGAAAAGTTTTAATTGCGCAGAAAGTGGGGCAGCCCTCATATCTAAGAGACAGTTCCTTAGTAGTAAATAAGGTTCTAGAATAATTTGAGAGTGATGTAAATAATATGAATGGAGAAACATCTTTAATTGTGCCTGAGAGGTTTTCAGTGACAAAGAAATTGAAGTATAAATAATAATAATTGTCGACTCAATTCTGGTTTTTTCTTGACTTGCTAAGAGGGGAAAATATTTAAAGTAGTTAAGGCAATATAGGTCTCACGAGTTCCTTACGAAATATACAGTTAACCACAGCAGAGCCTGAACCCGGTGATAAAGGTTAGTTCGTTCCAAAGAGCATCCGATATTTGAAAGGCACCATTCATGTCACACGTAGCAGAGCCTTTCATCCCCTGAGTACGGATTCTACACTGTGGGAATACGTGAGAAAAAGTCGTAGACGGAACATAAAGTGGATAAGGACTAACGTTACTGGGTACCTCGGAAGCGTCACTTCCCATAGCTTGGAAAGATTACGAGCCCCCTGAGGAAAAAATTGGAATGAGTCAACTATTAATAATCTCTGCTTCGATATGGCCTAAAAAACCGCCACCAGGTAGTCATTAAACAATCATCATCATCAGCTTATATTGTCCACTGCTGGATGAAAGCCTCCCTCAAGTCTTGCCACCTTTTTCTTCTGGGTCGCTTGTACCCAATTTCTAGCCACTCTTTTTAAATCATAGGTCCACTGACTTGGTGGTCTACCTCTACTCTGATATGCTTCGGATCTTGGTCGCCACTTTATAATTCTCTTTGTCCATCGTCCATCCTTAAACCTAGCAACATACCCAGCCCAGTTTCATTTCAGGTATAGAATGAATTTAACTGCATCTTGTAGCCCCGTTCTGTTCTTGATAGTGTGATTTGGGATGGGATCTCTAAGAGTAACGCCTAACATTGATCTCTCCATTTTTCGTTGCATAACACATATTTTATTGGTATTTTGCTTCGCCATTGTGAGAGTATCGGCTCCGTGCGGGGGAGTATGCATCTGTCAAATACTTTTCTTTTTAAACACATAGGAAGGTTAGATTTGAATACATAGGTCAGTTTGTCATATGCAGTTCAGGTGAGACCTATTCCGCTGAATTTCATGTGTTTGGTTATCTCGTCCTATGCTGATTTCATGTCCCAGGTATTTATATTGGTGCACTTGCTCGATCTCTACGTTCTTCAGTTTTATAGTGTCGCTTAATACAAGATTTGTCATAAACTGGGTCTTGGATAGATCGATGTATGTGTAGGATAGTTTGTGCTTCTTGTATTTTGTCTGTTATTAAGACAATGTCGTCGGCGAAACAGAGGTGATTTAACTTTTCACTGTCAATGTTAAGTCCCATTCTTTCCCAGTTTATTGATTTTAGAGTACTTTCTAGGAGTGTTACAAAAAGCTTGGGAGAGAGCGCATCACCCTGCCGTACTTCTCTTTCGATTCGAAATTTGCGGGTGGATTGGTTAGTTTGTGTTTTAACATGAGTGGTGGCATTTTCATATATATATATATATATATATATATATATATATATATATATATATATATATATATATATATATATATATAACACATGGGCTGAAAAGTCCCGGGCCTAACAAAGAAAACACGGTTTTTTTTGGTTCAAAATTAGCTTTATTCATCAACGTAATCTCCATCAAGAGCAACGCAATCATTCCAGCGCCGCTCTAACAATGGCCAAACACTGCTCAGAATCATCAACACGTTCTTGTTTTTGATAAACAGTGAGCAAACGCGGCACCCACTTTGAACAGAGCTTTCTCATAGTCAAATGCTCATGCAATATAAAGCCAACACGTTCTTTTGATATCTTTACGATGTCAGCTAACTCACGCAACTTCACTTTTCGATCATTCAAAACGATTTTATGGATTTTTTTGATGTTTTCTGGTGTTACCGCCTCATTTGGACGTCCACTGCGTTCTGCATCATCGGTGTCTCTACGACCACGTTTGAAGTCAGCAAACCAACGTTTTATTGTTGTTTCTGATGGAGCGGAGTCCCCATAACACTTTTCAAGCCATTGCTTCGCTTGAACGGTTCTTTTTCCCATCAAGAAGCAGTGTAAAATTAAAACACGAAATTGTTTTTGATCCATTGTTTTGAAAATAACAAAAGAAGCGTCACTCTTAGCACAATAACTCACAAACTAATGAATAGAATATCATGAAATTTTAACAGCTGTCTTTTGAAGGTTAGTATTAACTGAAAAAAAGGTGACTGCAATAAAACTAGCGCCATCTATGTGTTAGGCCCGGGACTTTTCAGCCCATGTGTTATATATATATATATATATATATATATATATATATATATATATATATATATATATATATATATATTTACATTAGAATATCAATGATCAAAACGACACTCGGCAAGAGCTTCCAAAAGTCTGCTGATTTACAGAATCAAAAGCATTTTCGAAGTCCACAAAGATGAGCACAAGAGGCTTATTATATTCTATACATTTTTCAATGAGATTTTTACTTTAAGCAGATGGTCGTTTGTTCCATACCCCGAGCGAAAACCTGCCTGTTCTTTTGAAAAGAAAAACTCCAATTTATTTGTCAGACCTTTGATAAGTATTTTCGTGAATAACTTATATACATGGCTTGAGAGGCTAATGGGTCGATAGTTTGTAAGGTCTGAAGTATCTCCTTTTTTATGCATGATGACGATAGTTGCATTATTCCATTGCGATGGAGTTATTCCTTCCAGGAGGCATTTATTGAATAACATTTTAAGAGATTTGATAATTTGTTGTCCTCCTTGTTTAATTGCCTCTACTACAATATTGTTTTCACCCGGAACTGTGTTATTTTTCATGTCCTTCAAGGCTGATGTGGTTTCTTCTTCTGTGATGTCTGGAATATCGTTTGTTAAGTTGAATTCTGTTCTTTTATCTTGTAAAATAATTCGAAGATCTGTAAAATATTTTTTTTGCTTGTTATTACATTACCATGCACATCTTTTATCTTGCTTGTCTTTCTTTCTCATTATTTTCTTTCTTCTCAAAACTTTTAAGCTTTTATTCTGTTCTACATAATGTTCTCTACATTTTTTTTCTTTTATCTTAATTTCCCTCGATATCTCTCTACTTAGTTCTGTATTCATCTGTAGTCTTATCTACCATTTCTCTGCTTTGCTTTATTACCTGTTTTACTTTCTGTTCTTTTTGTTGTTTTCGGCAAGTTTCGTCAATGCATTTTCTATACCATTTTTGATGTTTTCAAATATGTCATCAAATGTTAATGATGACATTAAACAATACGCCAGCGCAAATCCGGAATGAGAGTAGTCGGAAATCCATGACGAGAAGAGACATGGAGAAAAAACGGTTTGAGAGAAAAAGGTTGGGTAGGTAAGGAGTGTGAATTAATTTTGAGAGAGGGCGTAACCTGTATTATATCTTATCGGGGCATACTGTTAACACAGTCTTCATGATGAAGCACCATTATTAGACTTTAATTTTTAGTATATTTTAATTTGCCGAAGTAAAAACAACATTTTTTTTTGAGCATTGAATATGCCGAATTACGCGTCAACCCATGCCAAATGGAAAAAAAACTTGCAAAATCATTAGGTGTTGATCCCACAACCATTTCCAAGCACTTACATGCACTGGGAATAATTCAAAACCAGGGAAATTGGGTGCCGTACGAATTGAAACCGAGAGACGTTGAAAGGCGATTTTTTCCCTGTGAACAACTGCTTCAAAGGCACAATCGGAAAGGTTTTTTGCATCGTATCGTAACTGGTGATGAAAAATGGATACGTTACGATAATTCAAAGCGCAAAAAATCATGGGTAAAGCCTGGCGATCCAACAATATCCTTGCCAAAGCCTAAGCTTATGCTGTTTATCTAGTGGGATCAGCTGGGCGTGGTGTATTATGAGCTACTCCAACCCAATTAAACGGTTACTGGGAAACATTACCGACGACAATTGTGCCGAGCGTTGAAGGAAAATAGACCGCAATATGCCAAATGACACGACAAAGTGATTTTTCGACATGACAATGCTTGGCCACATTTTGCAAAACCCGTCAAGGAAACGCTACAAGCGTTGGATGGGATGTCCTACCTTACCCACCATATTTACCAAACATTGCTCCTTCTGATTATTACTTGTCCCAATCGATGACGCGCGAACTGTCGGAACAACGCTTCCATTCTTATGAGGATACCAAAAAATGGGTCGATTCGTGGATAGCCTCAAAAGATCAGTAGTTCGTCATGGTATTCATATGCTGCCACAAAGATAGGAGAAAGTAGTGGCTAGCGATGGATAATATTTTGAATAATCAATTTCTAACCATTTTTTTACAATAAAGCGATATTTTTACCGAAAAATCTCTCAAAATTAATTGGTACACCTAATAATATTTTACTGTAAGTTATTGTATTGTATATTTGATATGCTGTATATAATTTACCCAATGCCAATTATACAGGGCTTTTCGCAAATACCTAGTCTAAGCTTTATCTCTTTTATGACATTTTGCAGCATTATACCTATTACTATCCAGCTAAGGAAATAATAATTTTTATCTTACCTTTTGTCACAACTTTTAGGCAATTTAAATCAAGATTTTTAGCCATATCTGAGGTATCCACTTCAAATATTTTATCGTAACTGGGATCTATTCGTTTTGCAAAACTTCTAGTATTTTCCAATGCATTTTGATCGCACTTTATAAGTGGGAGACTGTATGATTTGGGATACAGGCACATGGTTTCATTTTCTTTTGATGAACATAGATAACATCTAACAGCTTCTCCTAAAAGTGAATCGAAATATTTATATTTATTGTATTCCGTAAAAGTAAATCATAAAATTACAGCATTAAAATCAAATAAATTTTCACACTTCTCAGATGAACTGTTGGAAATAGCAGCTGTAATAAGTATTCGACTTATTATATTTGAACCTACTAGTGGTTATAAAAATTATTACAATAGCTCTATTTAATTTTTGAATTTATTTGATGAAAATCCTAGTTTTATATTGTTGTTAGTAAGAATTTTTTTAAGTAAGAATTTTGGTTAAGGTGTTTTTTAAACTTCTGCCGTAAACGTAGTACTCATTAAAATAATATTTTTCCGTTGCAGCGATATAGATGGTGACTTTGTCCTTCAGTTTCGAGCAATTTGAAATGTATACGCAAAATTTCATTCATCAAAAAACATTTATCCTAAATATAGACATGAAATGTGCCGATTTTTGTATCTTATTAGTAGTCCAAGAGGTGTACGACATTTATGTAGTTAGAATTAGTAAAAGGGAAAGTGTGGCAGCTTTGCGTCTACAACACAAAAGAAATATAAATAATAAAGAGTAACCCCAAAAAAGTGTGAATTTTATCCCGTTTTTGCAATCTTCATAACTTGAAGACAAAAAAAGCAAACTTAACGTACAAGGTTTTAAATTAAAGCTAATTAAAAATCTAGGACGCTTCTCAATTTTTTTATTTATGGGTAATTACCCCCTATTTTGGGAGTAAAAGTGTGAAAATAAATAAGTATTTATCAGAAAATAAAAGAAAAAACGTTTATGATGTGTAATTCATAAAAATAGGTGAAGAATTTCGAATATTTACATATTTTTGGTGATAATGGCACCGGAACGAGGTTATGATCGTTTAGCGATAAGTTCTGGAGTCTGGTATCTTCTCAGTAATTTTCTTATTTTTCCGAATTTTTCCTGAAAATTAAAAGCTATTTTTAAGGTTAAAATAGCACCAACATGAATTTCAACCCTCTTTTAGGGGTGATTATCGCTTAGGAATAAGTTTGGGAGATGTATAAATCCAGCGTTATATTCTCAATGTTTTGATTATTTCTTTGTATTTTTTCCTAGTCTTGCGAATCATGTTTATGATTATGGCAGGATCCTTTATTAATTGCCATCCCCTTTTAGAGGGTGGTTTTTGGTTGACTATACGGGATTGGGGAGAGATTATGTAAATTATTAAAGTGACCTATTTTCATGAATTACACATCATAAATATTTTTTTTATTTTCTGTTAAAAACTTATTTATTTTCACCCTTTTAACCCTCAAAATAGGGGGTAGTTACCCCTAAATAAAAAAATGGAAAAATATGTCCTTTTAAATTAGTTTTAATTTAAGACCTTATACGTTAAGTTTGCTTTTTTTGTCTCAAAGTTATGGAGGTTGCAAAAACGGGCTAATTTTGCGGTCACTCAAATATAGAAAGCCTGTTCTTAAAAGATATGTTTTCTGGTGCCATACTATTTGAGATTTCAAAAACAACTATCAAACTCTTGTAAACCTATAATATTTTTTGGGGTGAGATCCCTGAGGGTACGATGTTATAAAAATTGTCAAAAAGATATATTTTTGGTGTACCATCCATGAGTGTAATAACGATTTATTTTTTACCCAGATATTTTCACTTTTGTCATTTAGTAGATTTCTCAACAACTATCACGATATAAAATTGTATGTGTATTGGCTTGTAACTTCAAAAAGTATAATTTCAAGAAATATAGAAAATATTGTAAATGTAATGTGGAATGATTTTCTTCTCTGTCATTAATACATTTCATTACATTAGATTACATTACATTACATTACATTACATACATTACATTACATATAATTAGATTGCCCTATCTATAAAACTATTTTGAATTAATAAACAGAAATCCAGAAAAATATAATTAGTATAATTTCTCTCAACTTGATAAAGAGAAATGCAGAAAGAAATATATTTATTTCAAATATAAAATAACATCTCGCGCATAACTAATCAGTTATGATATACGTAGCAGAATGTCAAGTGTATCAACTTCCTTTATACCGAACAGCTTAGTCTCGACCGTAAAATGCTTTTGCAACTCTTTTTGCAAATACATATATGGTGAAGCACTGACAGGATAGCTTTAGTAGTGGTAGATACGCTAGTAAAGGGATTTCTCTAACTTTTTTATATCCTCTCTACGCAGGTACCATCTAATGGTACTATAATAGCATAAGATACTTAAAGATGTAGCAGCACTAGTACGATCCTGGTCTTTTATCCGTTCCCAAACGTTTGCCTTCTAGCAAATATACTGTTAAAATCTTATTCAAAGAAGGTAATACCCTTACATATACATCAGTTTACACTCCCTCGAGCTGCTGTTCAATATTACAGCATATTTATCTTGAAGGTACTAGCCATTTCAAAGTTTTCTTTAAGGAGGAAACCTTTGTAGTCAAAAAATTAAGTCAAGATCCGCTACCAAGCCGAACTAAATTATCGAATCTTATTTGTTTGTTGAAAAAGAAAATGAGTTAATTATTGTTAATCAGTTTGTGTTTTCCAAAAGTTTAGTGTTTGTTTTCACTAAAATATCGGCAACAACTGACAAAGCGTGCCCTAGACTTCCCCGTAAGAACATGTTTTGTACAGCACGCCGCTACTATCTGGCTATTGATCTATATAAGAAACAAGTCAAAGGACAAGTGAAACGCCAAACTTTTCGTATCTCTTCGTTAAGGTCTCAAGTCATTATCAATACAAGAGCAGTTTAATAAGAAGACTACACTACTATATCCTCTTACATTATATGAATTACAAGATACGAGCATGCTCTCAAGTGGTAGAAAATTATGTGCAAAAAATGTTACTATCTCTAGGATTATGTGCTGATTTAAAAAATATACAATTATTTACACTTAGAAAATATTTTACCTTCCTCTGGGAAAAGGAAAAAAAATAGACACAGAAATTGTGTAACTTCGGAAGTACCTAACTGATTCGAAAATATAAGAAAATTTTAAGGTTCATACATTCAAGAGTATTGTGCATCGGAAAAAAACCTTATGTTTAAAGTTCTTTCGTAATGTTAAATTGTTCTCCACATTGAGTCTGTTCATTAATACCAATTGCTAAAAATAATAAAAACAGAACAGCAAATCTCATTTTAACATCATTTATAACACTCTATTAATTATTTAACTAAGACAAATTCTTCACTCTAACGGGAGAACTTCTCCATGTGAATTTAATAATATACAGTTAATAGATTTACCTTTAATGGTTATCAGCAAACTATTGATCAGCAGTAACTAGTTAGTAATTAGTGAAAAAATGTTTTTTTGAGAGAGTGAAAAACGATATATCTATTAAATATTTATTAAAAATAGTTATAGAGACATTAAAGAACAATGCGATTATACAAAACTTTATGGAAGGTAAAGAAGAACCCTGGGCAATCAAACATGTCCATCTTAACTGAAACAACGCTGAAACAAGAGATATTAATAATATAAAGAGGTGAAAATTACCAAAAAGTGGGAATAAAAAAAGAAGTTTATTCATTTAATCCTAAATATAGTATTATTATTATTGCCAATAAACTGAAATTTCTGTTGAAATTGTAAATAATGAAAAAATAATATAATTTTAAGATCCGCCGAACCTAAGAACCATCAAAAAAAATGTGGGGTGCAATAGGTATGTTCAAAACAATCCATCTAACCTCCTTTACACCCGCCATGCCTTTGTTTGTTTTACTGCTAATAATTACATAGGTATACAAAAAAAAATAATTCTCTGTCTTTTAAGTGAGACACGTGTTTTCTTAAGTATCTTTTTATGCTGAATCCCAAAAAAAGGCATCCACCGTGAGGTTTTATTTTAGAAAACACAGTTAAAGTTGCCAGAAAACTATTAAGTTTGAAAAAAATAAATTTTAATAAAAAATGTAAAACTGTATAATCATTAAAATTATGGAATAAAACTATTATTTTGGACATGTTTTAGTGTTCATGTTTAACAAAAAACACGCATACACCACCTATAACTAAGCTACGTAGCAAAATGCTGTTTAAAATAAATATGTGCAACTGCTAAATTAAAAAATTGTTTTTAATTTTTATTAATACTGAATAAAACTATTATTTCAAGTGTTTTTTTGAAGTTCTTAATTCTGATTTGACATCAAAAAATAAAGTTTTATGTTCAGTTTCAACAAAAAACTCGCTTTTAACACTTACAAGAGTACTATGTAGTTGGCAAAATGCGTTTTTAAGTAAATAAATGCAATGAGATAATAGTTTTGTTTAATATTAATAAGAATTAAAAACAATTTTTTAATTTAACGGTTACACATATTTATTTTAAACAGTATTTTGCTGCATAGCTTAGTTAAAGGTGGTGTATGCGTGTTTTTTTTGTTAAACACGAACACTAAAACCTAATACTTTTAAGTTTTTATGAGAAACGTAAATTCAGAATATTTAAAGATGTCTGAAATAATAGTTTCATTCCATAATTTTTATGATTATACAGTTTTTTCATTATTTATTAAAAATTATATTTTTTCAATTTAATAGTTTTCTGGCAACTTTAAGCGTGCTTTCTGAAAAAACTTCAAGGTGGATATCTTTTTTTATGATTTTTTAAATTCAGCATAAAAAAGTGCTGAAGAAAACACGTGTCTCTTTTTTGTATATACCTATGTTATTCTTAGGTATTGCTCATTATGCAATCGAAAACGAGGCAAAATTCTCATGATGCTATTTAAACTATAAAAGATATCTCGACGCCCACCCCTTTCATCTCCTTCCTGTAAAGCGACATCGTCCAAAAACTATATATTTTTTCCTATTTTAAGTTCATATCACCTTTCGGTGAAAAGTTGACGAGCCAACCGACAGGCGGACAGACCGACAGAAATTAGAACCTATGTTTTTCGTTTAGAAATGCTAAAACTTTGAAATGTAATTGTTTAACTAACATAAAACGTCTGACAATAACGAAATTAAAAAGTGAGCGTCTAAAAAATAAAAATACAACAAAAAGATAATTTTAGACTTTAATTTAACAATCAAAGCGGCTTATTCGTATTACGCAAAAATTCGGTGTTATCAGAAACCAATCGGTTAATTAACAGAACTTTAGATTAATAATATAGCTATCTCCTTTCAAGTTATAACAAACTTTAGCAAAATTTCCAAACCACGATCCTATATGAATATAAGATACAGATATGTAGTATGAATATAAGATAGGTATATAGTAGTATATGCGTTATTCTAGAAATATACGTTGAGTTTGTCTTCTTACTAAAAAAAAGTGTTGCAAAAATCACCCTCCAAAATGGTTGCATTTCTTTACATTTTAGGATGCCTGCATCACGAAAAACATAATTGCCCATTTCTATTGGCCCGACGGTCTGTTGATACGATAATTCTCAACAAATTAAGATTTCAAACTTGGTGTGCACATAATACTTGGACTAGGAACGAAACTACTACTTTTTCATCCATATCGCTTCAAGGGAAGGAGGTAAAAGAAGTGGGAGTTAATAAATTTTATATATTTTTAACATTATTATCATCATTTCCTAATTTTCGATTGAGATAATGAAACAAATTTTAAGTATAAATATTTTTAACCAATTATATAAATGGTTAAAATGGGGATGAAGGGATGATAATTTTCAATTATTTATTGTCAAACACAAAGGGTTGCACAGGTAGTGGAAGAGATTAGAGAGGTTGCTTCCTATAATCCATTTAGGGTCCTTGGAATCAAGGAACCTGAAAACTGTGATATTTTAATTTTTTTTTTCTTTTAATATCTATGGTCAAACGTATAAAGGAATAAAGGGATGAGATGTATATGTCGTTTTATATATTAATTTTAATTGAAGCATCCGAAAATTGTAATATTTTTTCATTATTTTCAATTTTAACAGAAACAGTTTGTGGAAAAAATACCATGTTACAGTTACAAATATTTCGTCTTCCTTCACCCAATTTTTTTGGGAATATTTTCTCACCATAAGTGGGGTGTCATTTAAAAAAAAAACTTGTAATACTTCGGTACTTGTTCATTTTGGAAAAATAATCCTCAAATTTTAACTCTTTTTTACTTCTGTTGCTAAGGAAATTATTGTATTCATAAGAAAATCACCCCGTTTGGGCATATATAAGTCCTTATCAAGATAAAAATAGTTTTCAATTTTAATTGAAACTTGAAATAAGAACCTATAGTTATTGAGTAATATTGTTTTTGAAGAAGGGGGTGAAAGAGGTGAGAGTCGATAAATTTTGTAAAGTTCCAATGGAATAATGGGAACTTTCCCTATATCTATTCACGAGAATGAACGAATTTTAGATATAAATATTTAAAGACATAAATAAAAAAGTGAACAAAAGGGAGATATTTCGAAAATATGTTTTCTGTCCCTGCCAGAAATCTGCATCATCAATAAACTTAACCTCGGACGAGATCTATATCCAGTTCGCGAAGCTCCGACATCACGAAGACGGTTGCGAGAAGGTATGGGCGATAATGAATTGTAACTATCAATAGTCCATGGCAACTCACCAATCGATAATTTCAACTCCTCGATAACTATCGATAGTTCGACAATTTTTGGATTCAGCGAGCCAGACACGTAGTGACCCGTTTTGCTCAAGGCTCATTAACATTAATTATTTGGAATAATTTGTATGATGTACTTATAACGGGCGGAATAGTTTTCTCTAGTTTTTTTGTTATGTGTTATTTTTCAAGGGACTTTTTTTGATTTAGGTTTTTAGATTAGAACATTTTCTAATCAGGATTAATGGTTTAAACAAATAAATTTCTATCAATCAATTTAAGCAAAAAAATCGTACGTCAATTTGACATTATCTTAACGTAATCAGGCAAGAAATGTAAGCACTCGACTTGACATCTTGAACAGGTAACACAAAAACATCTATTTTTATACGAAATATATATAATATAATATTGCATATCCTATGGCTTTAACAAAATTTTATTAATGAAAATAATATTTTTTATTCAAGAAATTTGTGTGGATAACTTTCGCCTCTTAAAACTAACACGTAAGCTGTCTCCTTTAAGAGCGATACAATCAGCCCAATGCTTTTCTAACGTTTCTATACCTTTCTTGTAGAAGGATTTCTCTTTGCCTTCAAAATAGGCCTCAGTTTCAGCGATACTTCTTCATTGGAGCCAAATCTCTTTCCCACTAGCATTTTTTTGATGGTCGGCGGATAATTGTCGCTGGAGGCAAAATTTGGAGAAAAACGGTGAATGAGGATGCAATTCGAACTTCCATTCATGCAATGTTGCCATCGTAACCATTGCCTTGTGACACGGTGCATTGTCTTGATGAAAGAGCACTTTTTTCTTGTTCATTTGGGGCCGTTTCTTTACGATTTCTGCCTTCAAATGTACCAATAACTTTATATTCGCTATTGATGATTTTTTCCTTCTCAGCTTAGTCGATGAAAATGCGCATCACAAAATACAGAGGCCAAAACTTTCCCAGCCGACTGCTGACGACTCAGCTGACTGCCGATTTGATCCCGGGGTGTAGTGGTGGATCCATGTTTCATTCATTGTCACATATCGTATGAAAAAATTCTTTTTATTGCACTTAAAAAGGTCCAAACAGCGCCCAGAATCATCAAAACCTTGTTGTTTTTGGTCCACGGTGAGCAAACGCGGTACCCATTTCGAATAGAGCTTTCTCATGCCCAAATGTTCATGCAAAATATGACCAACACGTACTTTTGGTGTCAGCTATCTCAAGCAATTGCACTATACGGTCATCCAAAACAATTTTGTAGATTTTTTTTATGTTTTCCCCTGGTAACCACCTCATTTGGGTGTCCAGAGCGTTCAGCATCATTTGTATCTGTACGATCGCGTTTAAATTCAGCATACCAGTAAATGATGAGTGATTTTCCAGAGTCCCCGTAACACTTATCAAGCCATTGCTTTGCTTGAACAGTATTTTTTCCCATCAAAAAACAGTGTTTAATCAACACACGAAATTGGATTCTTTCCATTGTTTTGAAAATATCAAAAGTAGCGTCGTTAAAACCAACTGATCGTCAAAATGTCATGAAATTTTGATACTTATCGTTTGAAGGTTGGTACTTCCTAAAAATCATATGGATTTTTTAAAATGGGTGTCCTCTCTGGGTCAGACCAAAAACTTTTCAGCCTACGTGTTATAGACAGTCAGACACACTAAAAAATTTAAAAGTGAGAATCAATCTAATTACTATAGAATCTAGAATCTCTAACTATCCATTTGACTTGTGTTTTTTATAATGGTATATTTTCTTTTGTAATTATCCCTACGTGATTTTTTATATAGGAAAATTAAATATAAAAATCGATATTTACAAAAGATAGGAAATACAGTTTTTAGAATAATAACACAGTATTTCATTTTTATCAGTTCGTAAAAAAAATAAATTTTCTGGTCGTATACTGTACAGCATAACTTTAATTGCATTACTGCTATTCATTTCAATTTAAAGTTCTATGTGTCAAATTATAAGAGTTATAAAGTTAGGCCCTATCAGTAAATTAGGCAGGGCATGCTTATGCATTTACCTATCATCTTTATACTTTAAGAGCAAACTAAGTCAAGCCTGGACGATTTTTGATTGGGGGCATAGTTTTGTGCTTCAAGAGCAGCTTCCATTTTGAGAGTTGTAGTTATAATAGGCAAAAAAACGTTTGTAAAGATAACTGGAAAAGTAATAACACCAATTTTTAGAGAGTTTTGACCTGTTTACAAAGATGTAAAGCGCAGTTAAATGACATACAGCTACTCGGGCATTTAAAGAATGCTTGCAAGTATCTTGTGTGTACAGGTCTTTACAAATGCTTGAAGCATATCTTCCACTACCAAACATTTAAGTAAACGTTTCAAACTATTTTTGGGAAGCGTTTTAAAGAACTTGAAATCATAAAGCCGTTCTTTAGGCACTATCGCTTTATGCTTGAAAATAGATTACTTATAAAAATAATTACTATTTATAATGAATAAGGACTCGGGGCTTGGTATTTGAAACCCCTAGTTCTAGAAGCTATGTACAACTCTGATCAAAGGTGTCTTAAGACCACAGATATATGAATTGATTGAAAGATATGACTTCCACACTATTTATTTTATTGGCATATATATATATATATATATATATATATATATATATATATATATATATATATATATATATATATATATATATATATATATATATATATACCAGCAGTGCCCGCGGGCTCCGCTCGCGTGGACTTGATACACCACTATCGTCACTGCTTATTCCTTATGTTACCTAACGTAATAAAATATCTGCCATTATTTCCCCTTATCTCCCATTATTTCTCCTTATCTCCCATTATCTAAGCTTATCTCAACTTATCTCGCAATATTTTTCCTTATCTCCCATTATTTCACCTTTTCTCCCATTATCTCACCATAACTCCCATTATCTAGACTTATCTCTGCTTATCTCCCATTATTTCTCCTTATCTCCCATTATTTATACTTATCTCCCATTATCTCACCTTATCTCCCATTATCTAGCCTTATATCGATTTATATAGAACATATGTATAAATTTTATAAAAACACGTAAATCGGATAAGTGGTTCCAAAGTGATACGCGCACTAACGGACAGACGTTGCATTTTATATGTATTATAGATATTATTTGCTACATCATATTGTTCCATATTTAATGGTTTAGCATGTTTAAAAAAAAACACACGTAAATCGAATAAGTGGTTCTCCCAGTGATAAGCGTACAAACGGACGAACAGACAGAGAGACGTTGCATTTTATATATATTATAGATATCCTTTACTACATGATATTGTTCCATATTTAGTGGCAGTGTATTGCAAGAGAACGAGCTAGCGGCAAACTTTTTTCCGATTTGATTCACTATTATCGTCACTGCTTATTCCTCATGTTATCTAACGTTATGAAATATAGCCTGTAACCTGGCCAGAGAACATATGTATGTTTAAAAAAAAAAAAAAAAAAGCACGTAAATCGGATAGTGGTTCTCTAGTGATAAGCGCACTAAAGGACGGACAGACAGACAGACAGGCAGAGAGACGTTGCATTTTATATATATTATAGATATAGATTATTATTATTATATAACCTGGTCAAAGAATATACGTATGAATTTAAAAAAACACACGTAAATTGGATAAGTGGTACTCGCGTGATAAACGCACTAATGGACAGACAGAAAGACATGGCATTTTATATATATATATATATATATATATATATATATATATATATATATATATATATATATATATATATTATTATAGATTACAGATATTCTCTGCTACATAATATTGTTCTATATTTAATGGTTTAAGCTGTGTATTGCAAGGGAACACGCTAGCGGCAAACTTTTTTCCGACTTCATTCACTATTATCGTCACTGCTCATTCCTTGTGCTACCTATCGTAATAAAATATAGCCTATAACCTGGCCAGAGAACATGTATAAGTTTTAAAAAAAAAAGTGCATAAATTGGATAAGTATATATATATATATATATATATATATATATATATATATATATATATATATATATATATATATATATATATATATATGTATATATATATATATATATATATATATATATATATATATAAAAATATATATATATATATATATATATATATGCATCATACTCACAATACATTTGAGGAATATGTAATACGAATTTAAAGGTATCTTCAAATTTTCTATGGAGTATTATTTTTTTTTTGCCTTTCAGATAGGTTAAGGTTTTGACAAATATTTGATGTCATTAGTTTTTTTTGTACGAACCATTTATCTTTTAGAAAGTTCAAGAATACTTAATTGAAAAACCTGGAAAATACTTTCTTTCAATGTAATATATAATTTCTCACGCACTTTTGCATTTATAGTATAAATAAATCTAGAGTGTAAAACTAATCTAAACCACATAATGTACATATGTAACTACCTTTTTCCTGAACATGGTTTCAGTATTGCCAATCGAAAGTCAACCTTAGTCATCTTTTTCAGGCATAGAACTCACAAATCCGACTCAATTACCCTAAATAATACCATCATTTTAGATCAGAGACTAACCTGGAATAAACACATTAAGTACATAACAATGAAAGCAGAGAAAAGCCTCAATATTCTTAGAACGGTAATCGCAAGATCATGGCGTGCAGATCCCAAAGCATCTTTAATGTTTTATAAAGCATTCACTAGATCATTAATAGACAATGGAGCAATATTTTATGGTTCGGCTTGTAATACTCGTCTTAAGAAGATAGAGGTAGTCCAAATCAAAGCATTAAGATTAGTAACAGGAGCTATGAGGTCGTCACCAGTCCAGGCACTTTTGTCGGAATGTGGAGAACATCCGCTGAATTTTAAAAGAAGGATCTTGGCAGAAAAGTTTTTGGTCAAAAATATGCAGTATAAAAACACTGCTCTTATAGATAAAATTTATAAGCTGAGTATAACTAACTTAACAATAAAATACTGGCCTAATAAAAATAGCCCTCCATTAGCTGAAGCATTTACCTAAACAGCCAACTTGACCACAGCGATTAAAAATCAAGAAAGTTATTTTATGTTTGAGCTTCCTTTCAACATTATCTATACTTCGGTGAAAGTCATATTCCCCAAGTTTACAGAATTTTCCTGGCTGAATAAAAATATATTGAAGGGCGTTCTTAATGAATATAAACAGTATTGCCAAATTTGTACAGATGGATCAAAAAATCTAGAAGGAATAGGCAGTGCATTTACAATCCCGGCACTGGATGTTACAAACAAATTTGAATGTAATGCCTTCGCCACTATATTCACGGCTGAAGCTTTCGCAATTACAAAAGCATTAGAACATATTCAGAATGATGACACGGTCTCCAAATTTATAATATTAGCTGATTCACAGTCTGTTTTGGGGTCCTTATATAATATATATTAGTAAAAATTGTAAACACCCAATAATTGGTAAAATATTGGCCTAGATTACAGATTGTTATGCTAAAAACATCCGCATTGTGTTTGTATGGGTAAAAGGACATTCAGGCATACTAGGTAATAAACTCGCAGATGAAGCAGCTAAAGAAGTTATTCATGCAGATATTCTTTACACTGATCTGTATCCTATAATTAAGAAAAAATCCTTAGAAGATTGGAAACGCAAATACCAAAGTGTAGCAATTAATAATCCTAATGTATATAATTCCATACACCATATTCTAAATGTAAATCCAGTGATTGATCGAGGTAAACTCTCACGACATTTGTTTGCCTCCTACTTCAGATTCTTAGTCGGCCATGGGAATTTCAATAAACATCTCTTTTTAAAAAATGAAGTTAGTTCACAGGCCCCAATGTTCATGTAACAATGAGAGTATAGACTATACAAACCATAGACTTTTTGAATGTCCAATTAATGCAACAGCAGTTACATATCTGTGTTCTGAACTCGGTAAAATAAACTTACTTCCAATGAACCATAGTGCACTTATGCATAGTATTCAATTAAATGCTCAAATAGAAGACGTATTTTTAAATTATTTAAGAAAGTGTGTAAATAGGATTTAAGATATAGTTAATATAGTTAGATTTGTCTCCTTCGTAAAATTCCTATTGTTGTACACAACCTTTCCGGGCCTCCCTGTGTTGTGTACTAGTAAATCGTCCTGCGATGGCCCTAGGACGAGAAGCGAGTGACCCCGTCTTAATCCCTTGAGTCTTTATCTACAGGGGTTAGATAGGTAGAGAGGAGAGTCTAATCCCCCCTCAAGGACATTAGTAATAAGTAATTTAGTTATAATTTTTTTTATGAGTTAGTCCAGTGTAATGGGTTAGTGTGGGTGATTATCTAGTTGTAGATTAATTTAGTGATTATGATTATTATAGTAAATAAAAGTATATATGGGATAACCCTATAAATTAACTCATGGCTAAATCGGACTTTTCTCAAAGCCACAAAACAAAAAAAAAAAAAGTTCTCAAAAACATATATTATATACTGTTAAATTAGAAACTATCTACATTGACAGTACATAAAAAGGTGATTACTTTTCAAGCAACTAACAATCTGTTCCGTCGTATGCTTTATAAGTTTTCACTGTTTTGTTAATCCTTCTTAGCGCAGAACCTTGTTAAAATTAGTCTAAATAAAGTGTTTATTTCGTAAAAGTATTTCATTATACATACCGAGAGGCTCCACTACCGGTGGTTCAATATATGCATTATTATATGTAATAATAAATATTCAATACAAAAGTTATGCAGATACTTAAATATATTTTTGAGAGTGTTTCTAAATTGCCTCCAAACCTTTCTTCTACCTAATGTGTATTTCCAGGTGGGTAGGTATATAATATTGCAAATAAGTGTGGTATATATAGCTGATAAATAGCTTATAATATTTGTCAATTTGATTTTTAAATTTCATCAGTAAAGACGCGAAACACTTTCTTAACATGAATCTCAGTATCATTTTAAGTGAAAAAGGAAAAACAGTTATTACTATTAAACAACTATAAATACAGCTTCCAAAAGTGTTTAAAAAAGTGATGAAAAGCGTTCTACTTGCACAAAGAAAACGTGCAAATCTTTTCTTGTTACTCTAGGAGAAGTGGAGAACAATATTGTCGTTACAAAACATGTTCAGGAACATTGGCATGACGTAAAGATAGAAAAATTACATCGTCAAATTGTTAACACGTCCTGTAAACGAAAAGCTGTCGATGCTAGGTCAGAAAAACTCGCCAAAATTATACGGCGCGTACTACAAGAAAATCTATCTACCATCAACATTTACTACGTCCGACGTTGCTTATACGAGGCTGGTTTGAAAAGTCCGTGCAAAAAAAAAAAACTACTTATGTGTTTGGGGTAAACCTTTTTTATTTTTCGACATAGTCTCCTTTTAGGCTTATACACGTCGTCCAACGATGTTCTAGTTTGTTGATCCCTTCCGAATAATAGGATTTGTCCAAGTCTGCAAAATATCCATTAGTGTCTTCAATCACCTCCTCGTTTGAATAAAATCTTTGTCCCGCCACCCATTTCTTCAAATTGGGGAACAAATAGTAGTCCAAGGGAGCCAAGTCTGGAGAATAGGGGGGATGTGAAAAAAAAAAATACGAGTTGGAATCCTATTTCCATTAATTTTGCGACCACAACTGCTGAGGTGTGTGCTGGTGCGTTGTCGTGATGGAAAAGGACTTTCTTGTGGGCCAATCGCGGGCGTTTTCCTTGTAGCTCGGTTTTCAAACGGTCCAATAACGATGAATAAATATTCACCTGTAATAGTTTTACCCTTTTCCAGATAGTCGATGAGGATTATCCCTTGCGAATCCCAAAAGACAGTCGCCATAACCTTTCCGGCCGAAGGAACGGTCTTCGCCTTTTTTGGTGCAGATTCCCCCTTGGTAACCCATTGTTTAGATTGTTGTTTGGTCTCAGGAGTATAGTAATGTATCCATGTTTCATCCACAGTGACGAAACGACGCTTAAAGTCCTCCGGATTCTTCTGGAACAGCTGCAAACCATCCTTGCAACACTTCACACGATTCCGTTTTTGGTCAAGCGTAAGCAATCGCGGCACCCATCTTGCGGATAGCTTTCTCATGTCCAAATGTTTATGCAAAATATTATGTACCCGTTCAGTCGAGATGCCCACAGCACTAGCAATCTCACGCACCTTAACTCTTCTGTCATCCATCACCATATCATGGATTTGATCAATGATTTCTGGAGTCGTAACCTCCACAGGCCGTCCAGAACGTTCAGCGTCACTTGTGCCCATATGGCCAGTCCGAAAATTTTGAAACCACTTATAAACTGGTGCAGAGTCACCATAATGTTTATCAAGCTTCTCTTTAGTCTCCTGAGGCGTTTTGCCTTTCATAAAGTAATGTTTAATCACCACACGAAATTCTTTTTCGTCCATTTCTTGAAAATCACTCGACTTCCTTGATTCACACGAACGCCAAACACAAAGAAATAGACCAATATGGCTTAAACTTGGTGTGCGTTCATTCAAGAGATGCTACTAACTAAACATGACCTCGATACGCGCCGGTGGTGCCATCTCTCGGACTTTGCACGGACTTTTCAATCCAGCCTCGTATTAGAAGAAGTATGTACAAACGCTCGTCGGAGGAAGAATATTGAAGATACTTTTAAAATTCTGGAAGAGATCAACATCGAAATATCTAAAGGTGAACCGTTTTTACTTATTAACAATAGAAGTGACCAGTGAGTATTTTGTTGTAAACCAAATATTCAGTTTTTGGAAAAGGTCTCACGAATTTATTTAGATGGTACCTTTAATTATTGCCCTCAGTCCTTTCGTCAATTTTTTACTATTCATGGATGTTACAAAGGACATTATATTCCATTAATTTTTTCGTTGTTGCCTGATAAACGGACGGAGACGTACATAAAATTTCATTACGGATATTTTTTAAATATAATTTTGTCAAACTAGAAATTTTGGAAGTTGTAATTGATTTTGAAAAAGATATCCACAAGGCTGTTCAACAAACTTAGCCACTAGCGAAAATTGTTGGATATCGTTTTCATCTTTCACAATGTTGGTATCGAAAAAATTCAAGAATAAGGCTTAACATGTTCATATAAAGTTGAAAACTTCTGAAGTTGGAAAATGGTTACAAATGACATTCTTACTTATTTAAAACCGGATGAAGTCAGCGATTGTTTCGTATTTGACTTGCTATCAGTTTCACCCGACTTAGAAAATATTAAAAAATATTCTGATTATTTAATAGACAACTATATATCAGAAGATTCTATGTCTCCTCCATATCTTTGGGATGAAAATTCAGCGGCACTTACCCGCACTACCAATGCTTGTGAATCGTTCCACAAACATTTTAACGACACCTTCTACAGAGCTCATCCAAATATTTTTATTTTTATAGAAAAGCTTAAAGAATTCCAAACTTTAACTTATGTGAAATTACAAATTGTCCATTTAACTGCTAAAATTCATAATATAAATGTAAAAAATCGCAAAAAATGATCGAGCTTTACAAAAAACAACGAAATTAGCAGAATGCATTTTATTAAATGCATATCTTTCCATTGTGTTGCTAAAGATTAATTATTACATATGTTTGTATGGAATATTATGTATATTTTATTATATATTTTTGTGAAATATCATCATGTACGTTTACACTTTAGTATTATAGGTAGATTTAAGGTTTAGGTTATATCTTAAAATTTGGAATTAGGTATTTTCTTTTAACATTTTTTGTTCTTCAATAAAATCAAACTTGTAAACCATGTTTATTACTTATTAACCGGGACCCAATTTACACATCTATAATAGGCAGCTAAAATTATGTGAGCCAATTTGCCTGTTATTTAGGGTCCAGGTTTATCTCGGGAGGTAATTTACATGTAACCCATTTTTGATTACCAGGTGTACAAGTATGAAATGCGGATTTCAGATCACAGATGGTGCACCAATGCAGTTTGTGCTATAAAGATTTGACACTGCGCCATTTTGTTGTGTCATCAACAAGTGTCAGATGCGCACGAGTGATAAATTGGAAATGTGTGTGCACAGTGTTGTGTTGTTGTGTTCAATATGTCGAAATTTATACCGAACAAAGAGCATTCGGGGACAGCATTTTTTGTTTTCATTTGAAGAAAACTGCTGTTGAATCATACCGATTACTTCGAGAAGTTTATGGTGAACATGCTCCATCGCAGGATACGTGTTAACAATAGTTTCGGCGTTTCAAAAGTGGTGACTTCGATGTTGCAGATAAGGAACGTGGAAAGCCGCCGAAAAAATACGAAGATGTGGAATTGCAAGCATTGTTGGACGAAGATGATTCGCAAACACAAAAACAACTCGCCGAGCAATTGGGCGTTAGTCAACAAGCTGTGTTCAATCGATTACGAGAAATGGGAAAAATTCAGAAGACCGGTAGATGGGTACCACATACCACAGTCGTTTTTGCATCGTATAGATATAGGGGATGAAAAGTGGATTTATTTTGAGAATCCGAAGTGCAAAAAATCGTGGGCAGACCCAGGCGCACCATCCACACCGACCGCAAGACCGAATCGCTTTGGCAGAAAGACCATGCTCTGTGTTTGGTGGGACCGGAGGGGCGTGGTCTATTATCAGCTGTTAAAACCTGGAGAAACAATTGACCGAGTTGAACCGTTCGCTGCTTGAAAAAAGGCCAGAATACCGAAAGAGGCAACACAAAGTCATTTTTCTTCATGATAATGCTCCATCACATACAGTAAAAACCAGTTCGCGGCACGTTGGAAGCACTCAGCTGGAAAGTTCTACCCCATGCGGCTTACTCACCAGACTTGGCTCCTTCCGATTACCACTTGTTTGCATCGATGGGTCACGGAGTTGCTGAGCAGCGCTTTGGTTCGTACGAAGATGTGCAAAAATGGCTCGATGAATGGTTCGCAGCGAAAGGGGAAGATTTTTACTGGCGTGGTATTTGCAAATTGCCCGAAAGATGGGAAAAATGTATAACAAGTGATGGAGCATACTTTGAATAAAGCACTTTTTATCATTCTTCCGAATTTAACATGTTTTTTTAGTAAAAAAATCCGCATTTCATACTTGTACACCTGGTATACAGGGGCTACCAGTTTCTATGGAAACAATACGAAACTTATGATAGATTCTAATCTTATTTCATGCAACATACTGATTCCCTTAACTAAAAAGCTTCCAATTTTTTTTCGTAAACAAAGTTACTAAAAGAACGCGTTTCTCATTACATATTTAAAAACCGGTCAAACACAAGTTGAACTTGCACGTTCGTTGATTTCTTTTAGAAGAAAAATTTTTGTTATGGAGGTATAAAACGATCAGTCCCTTCACAAAATACACCCCAAATGAGTTTCCAGCAAATTTTGTTTCCGATCTTTATTGAAAACGGATGACCTTGAAATTTTTGTTTTTTTTATATACCAGATAAATTATCAAAGGTAATGCACTCGAGTGATATATTCTCGGAAACGTATGAGCAGCACGGTGAGCACTAGTCAAGTCGGCAGAGTCGGTAAAAGTTTTTCCTCAACAATTTTTACTACTAGACATTCTACTTACTACCTATTTTGCGGCTGCATATTTTACCTCCGCTTAGTTGCATAAGTTAACTTTCAGGAATTTTATACACCCTTTCTGCTACATAATCTTCGTTTCTCTCCTTTTTTCATTTTCTACACGAGTTTTTCTCTGAAGCGTATTGTCAAGATCTCATCCCACCGGCCTACACTCCTGAGCTATATGTTTTTTCTTATGGGTCTAGCACACGTGCTGCAAGGAAGTCCCTAAAGCGCTACAGGAGCGACATGTGTGCGGAAAAAGCGATTCACGTTGTTCTTGAATCACTGTAAATTGTACTCGGTGGGAAACACAGTCCTGGGCAAATTATTTTCCAAAGGGATGATGTTCTCCATATAAAAATCTGCTTGAAAAGTGTTGTACGAGATGTGAAGTATTAGCGCGACGTGTATTTCTAACATGCACCGCTCTGGGAGGAATTAAGTGGGCTACATCCTTGGAACACTTTCCATGAAAATACTTGTAGAATAGACTCAAGTCGCCAACCGTTCTTCGATGTTTCAGCGAATTAAGGCCGCCGGTCAGTTCCGGGTCTCCAATCAGACGAACCGCTCTTCTCTGAACATAATCCAAGAAATGCAGTGTATGTTTAGGAGCGGAGCCGCAAATATGGGAGCAGTATTCCATAGTTGGTCGAATTGGAGCTTTATAAAGTATTAACAGTTGTTGTCTAGTGTAAAGCGTTCTGGTTCGAAATAATATTCCCAACTTTTGAGAAGCTCTCCTTGCTATGCCTGCAACATGTTCATGCCAGGACATATTTGCTCCCAACTTAACGCTCAACAAATTGAGTGACGATGCTAGTGGAATGGAGCACCCCGACCGAACTATGTTATTAGGAAAAAGGATCGCGTTAAATTCCACTGGGTTACTGTCACCCCAAGATAGAATTTCTTCCAGGTCCTTGTTAAGTTGAATGGCTTCCTGCTGTCTATGGATATTCGTCTGAGTAGCCGATATCTGATTAAAGTAAATGAAAAGATAAGCGTGCTCTCATCTACAAAGCTGTAGATTGAATTCCCGGTCTTTTCCAGAAGATCGTTAATGTAAATGAGAAAGAGAGTAGGAGACAGTATGGAGCCTTGGGGCACAGCAGCGTTGATAGTGAAGGTGTTAGAAAGAAATCCGTCGACTGCCACTCGCAAAAAACGCTCTCTGAGGAAACATGAGAGCCACAAACAGAACTTTTCAGACATACCATAAGAGCGTAGCTTAGCCAACAGTCCATCGTGCCAAACACGGTCGAATACCTTGGATATGTCAAGTCAGAAGATCCGTTGAGCTATGTTTACGAAAGTCATATTGGTGATCGCTAATAATGTTGGATCCTTCAAGATATTTAAGAAGATGCTGATTGATAGCCTTTCCCATGACTTTCGATATTATTGAAAGCAGTGCGACTGGTCGGTAGTTAATTGGCAAGGTATTCTTGCCTTTTTTAGGTATCGGCTGAACTGTGGCACATTTCCAGCAGGAAGTAAATATTCTCTTTCTGTAAGATAGGTTGAAAGGTCTACAGAAAACTGGTGTTAGTCCCCTCGAACAGTTTTTGAGAACTATAGCAGGTATTCCTTACGGACTGACCAAAAGGACCTGGAATTGTTGGGACAAGTGTTTCTAATTCGTTGATTGTGTGCCTTCTTGGTCCCATCGATAATTTCTTTGCATCTGTTCCGGGCACGACAAAGGTGTTACGATTTATGCTGTTAGGATTTTCACGCCATTGTCGGTAGGCAAGATGTTTAGAAGCAACAGCTTCTTTGCATTTTCGGTCAAACCAAAGCTTGTCGTTGGAAGGGAATTTCTTCGAAAAAGGGATGTAAGCTTCCATACCAGCCAAAATAGCATCGGAAACCTCCCTGGCGCAATCGGATGGGTCGTCGGATCGAAAAAATAAGTCTAACCAAGGGAAAGTTCGAAAATATTCCATGAGATCTTCCCATTTAACAGATTTGTAGTGCGAAATCTTGCCCGGTTTAGGCGCCTCTTTGTCACTGGTTGATAGGATACTCGATGTCGAAAGCAGTTTATGGTCGGAAGAACCTAACGGCGGATTTACGGTGACCGTGTAAATCTCCAGATTGGTGGTTAAAAACAGATCAAGAAGACTGGCGAACTCCTCGTCTCGATCCGTGCTGATTCGTTAATAAGCTGAGTTAAGCCACAACTGATTGAGAATGATTCAGCTTCAGGACCTTGTTCGTCGGTAGTATTTGAATATTTAAGCCAGTTGATGTTGTGGACATTAAAGTCGCCCAGGATGGCAATTTCGGCATTTGGATAGTTAATTTGTAAATGATCGATGATGTCTACAAGAGAAGCGAAAAGTGTTCTAAAGTTAGTATCACTTGGTGGTCAGTAGAGGATACAGATGAACCTTATGGTTTGTTGAGTCATTATTTTTAACCACATAACATCAAAGTTTGGGGGCTCCAGAACCTCTTCTCGTTGGCAAGAGAGGTCGCTTCTGACAAAAAGACAGATTCCAAAGTTACGCCTAAATCGGGAATAGAAATCGTACTCAGGATAAAGACTGTGCTGGTCGCTGAACTGACCTTGGTTTCACAGAGAGCGAGTACATGAGGTTTATTTGATTGCAGGTGTTGGTGCACTGAATTTTTGTTCGAGTTTAATCCTCGTATGTTGCAAAAATCTATTTTAAAATTATGATCACTGCATGTCGACGCCCCTGAACCAGCCCCCCACCCGGAGATCCGAACGGGGGGCTATTTTACCTCCGGAATTTCTTGTATCGAGGTGCCTCATCATGCTATTTGGTCCCACAGTCCGGAACATCGGCACAGCCACGAAACTTTAAGCAACTTCACGCAGCCTAAGCTGATGCGATAGTATCACACCGGGCGATGCTGGTGGGATCTGGGCATCTACCATCTAGGTTGTTCTTTAAGTCACCTGCTACGACAGGCAGAACGTACCGGGGGAGATATTCTATCCCGCTCCCCCACAAGGTGTGTGTAGATTATTAGAGAATAGTTTAGTGCAAAAGCGACGTTTGAGTTCAAAAGAGCGGTTTTACCCACACCGAAACAAGAAACTTTGTTTAAGGACGGTATTATTCTATAAATTCGAAAACTTTTCTTTTTATCCATAAAACAATATTAATCATTTTCTATATTTAACTTCTGTCCGAAAATGTACCAGAGGTACTTTTTTTTAGATAGGAGTTTAATTGTACATATAGTATTTCTCTCTCTTTAACAATAACAGCCTTCATAATTTAATTTTTTAGCACTATACTAATTAAATTTGTTTTTTCCAAAATTTCTTTATTTTATTGTTTAGTTTAGTGATACATCAGTTCTGTTTAATTTAACGACGAATTTACAGTTGCTGTATTTAAATACTATAGCCGGCGCTCAAAATAAATTATAAAAAACCAGCCAAGTGCAAGTCGGACTTGCGCAATTAGTGTTCCGTACAGTGATTGCTTTTAAAATAAAACAAAATCCTTACCTAAGCTAAGCTAATTAGGTCCCTGACATATCTTAAGTACCAATATATATTTTCATGTTTTTTCTTAGTTAATAATGTATAATAGTTATAACATCTTAGCTACCTATAATAGCCAATAAATCAATATAACTCAATCTAGAATCTAGTAATAAAGATGTAAAACAAATACTATCTAAATATTTGTTTAATTATAAATAAAAAAAACACGCGAGCAGTATATTAACAAAACATCCACCATATTGTCAAGGAACATAATTTTCTTAAGTTTTTATAATATATATATATATATATATATATATATATATATATATATATATATATATATATATATATATATATATATTGAACTCGTGTTCAAACTTTCAATTGACATCCCACTCGATGATTTTTTTTTTTCTTCACTCCTAATTTCACTCCCCACAATTAATCCTTTAAGTCAAAATTTAATTTTCAAAACTACACGGCTTTGATTGGGCCATCAATTCCTATATTTGGGCCAAATTTCACCTTTACAGACGGACAGACAGACATCAAAGTTATACCATAAGTGTACCGTAAGGAACACCATAAAGGCATATTTAGTGGTGTCTTTACAGCTAGAACTCAAGTGGGTTCTGCTGTAAAGACACCACGAGACATAAGAGCTGCCGTTTAATATAGGTAAATTTCAGTAAAAAAGAAACCGCCACAACTTATAATAATAAATTAGATTTTAAACGTTAGGCTACCCGGTATACCTAATGGTATGGTAATGAAAGCTAACCGCTTTACTAAAACTATTCAGTATCAAGGCTCGGGTTAACTTCCAGTTCAGTCTCAAACCACGAAATGTCATTTTTAGTTAAATATAGTTAAATAGTATTTTTTAACCTAACAATACATATTTATTAAAATCGTTATTTCAATTTCTATATCGTATACGAACCCTGTAAAATTAACAAGCAACAAACGTAGGAAATACCTCTGGAAATTAGATTGTGTCGAAGTAAAGATTAGAAATTGAGAAATCCCTAAATAGAAGAAGTGAAATATTTATTATTTTTCTTAAGTCCTTCTCCTATCGTAGGTCGGAAATCATCATCGCTATTCAGACTTTGCTCACTGCCGCTCGAAACAACTCGATGCTGCAGGGAACCAAACCAATCTCAGATTTTTCAACCATGAGATCCTACGTCGGCCAACACTTCATTTCCCCGCTATCGCCCCCTGCATTATCACTCGTAGGAGAGCATATTTAGATCCCCTCATTACGTCGCCAAAGTACGCAAGTTTTCGCCTTTTTATAAGTTGACTATCTCGTATTCTTTGTTCATCTTTGCAAGGACTTCACGGTTTGTCAGTCCAAGGTATACACCACATCTCAAAAGCTTGTAGTTTATCCAGCTGGTTTTTTTTTCAGTGTCCAAGCCTTCACTTCATACAACACAGAAAAAACGTAGCACCGAAGGATTCGCAACCTAAGCCCGATACTAACATCTCGACAAACATAACAATTTCTTTAGCGACACAAACGATGTTCTAGCGATTTCTGTTCCTGTTCGTATTTCAAAAGTTTGATCTCCAATATGTTTCATTCAGATTCCAACGTATTTGTTGGTTTAGATTAGCGGTCGGCAACCCTTTAGCAGGCAAGGGCCACATAGTGGCATAATTTTATTAATAGGTTTTGTTAATGTCGATAATATTAAAAATGCAAAAACTCAAATATTTACTTTTACATTTTATTCACCATCATTTTATTTAAATTTTATTAATCAGGACAAACAATGACAAAAAGAAAATGAGAAAAAAAAAACAAACAAATTAAATGAGAACTTCGAAACAACTATACATGCGAGTCGAATCAAAATTTAATGTGATTTTTGAGGCTGTATTTGACTAGCTATTTGTAGAATTTTTGCTTTCATGTCTGTCGTAGAAATTCGTAGAATGGCACTCAAATGCTCATCTGTGAGACGAGAACAATATTTATTTTTTCTGTAATTTAGAATTGAAAAAGTTTGTTCGCATAAGTAAGTGCTGCCCAAAATTTTAATTAATTGCTGAGCAAACCTTTTTAATTCGTCAAAATTAGCTGGCAAACTGCCATAAAATTTAACAAGATCATTGATTTCATAAAAGGAGTTTTTAAGAGTGTCATTAGATTGAAGATCAATCACATTCATCTGTAAAATACTCAGTACGTCCTCAATATCATACGAAAAAGGGTTTGCATAAATCTTCAGTTTGCCAGAAATCTTCTCGAAGTCACAAAATCGGTCGTTGAACTGATTTTGTAGCTGCATTAAAATGCATTTCATTTTATCATTTTTCCAATGAAAATTTATTCCAACTTCCTCGACAGCCTTTTTACAATTCGGGAAATGGCCCAACTTTTTCTCGTCAATATGTTTTATAAAGAGCTTGTTTTTCATTTGGAATGCCTTTACGTCTGTGTGCATATCAGATATTAATTTGTTTTTTCGTTGAAGCCTCATATGCAGCATATTTAACTCATGAGTTAAATCTGTCAAAAAGCCAAGGTCTATTAACCATTGAGAATCTATAAGTTCTGGAACAGATTTGCCTTTTTCGATCATAAAAGTGTTGATTTCTTTTCTGAGGTCGAAAGATCTTTTCAGTACTGCACCTCTACTTAACCGTCTCACTTCAGAATAATACTCTCGGTGATCTGCTTCCAATTCTGACAGAAACTGTTGAAATTGGCGATAAGTTAATCCATTTTTTCTGATGCAGTTTACAGTGGTTATCACGATGTCCATTACTTCCATGCAAGAACTTTGCAGCATAACTCATCTTGGTGAACAATACAATGGAAAAATAATGGGATATCGCAATCTATCTGTCAGTTTAGTTTTAATTCTACCCACCAGGCCCTTGTTTTGTCCACTCATGTTTCTGCCTCCATCAGTTTTAACGCTTACCAATTTTACTCATGGTAATTGTATTCATACTAACGCTTGTTCCAAGTGGCGAAATAAATCTTCTCCTGTAGTCGTTCCTTTCAAACTGCATAACTGTAAAAGCTCCTTAAAAACATTAAAGTTCTCATCAATTCCGAGAACAAATATTAGTGGCTGCGCAGTATCTGAAACGTCATCACTTTCATCGGTAGCTAAAGCGAACCATTCAAATATTTGTGTCTTTTCCTGTCCAGATAGACAAATATCTTCAATTTTTTTCTTTTTTTTGTTTGGACACCCCTCCTCAGCCATGACTGAAGCACATTGTTTTATCAGTTCGCGGGTGCGGGTGGGGACGAGTTAACGCGTTCACTGCCGGCGGAGTAAAGTGTTCGGTGAGCCAGCGCGGTAGGTTGGGTTTCGCGGATGTCACAGATTTCAATTTTGGCGCGAAATTAAACAATTTCGAATAAGACCTTAAGGCCACCCCCTGATTTGTCGGCGCGGTATCGTTTTTCTCGATATGCTCAGTACCGATTCGGTAACGAAAACATGCCGAACGCCTATATTTTAATGAAACCCACCTGACTTGCTCCACGCCCGCGCATCCCGCGCAAGTTAAGCACACCTAGAAAAACGATACCACACCGACAAATCAGAGAACGACCTTGTTTACACAACAGTCGCGGGCCACAAGGAGGAGTCTTGCGGGCCGGATGCGGCCCGCAGGCCGCGGCTTGTCGACCGCTAGTTTAAACTCTTTCTATCACGGTGTTTGCAATAGTTAAACTTATATTATTTTGTGAAAATTATTTTATTAACATCCATTTAGTTTTATTAAGATTGTTCTTTAATCCATACTCAGTACAGCTATTATTTATTTTTTCCAATCTGAAAGATTACTCGCTAGTAAGACTATGCTGGTCCGCATATCATATTATTTATTGTCTCTCCATTTAAGATAATAGCGGCTTCCTCCTCTTCCAGGGCCTCAGGAGGAGATGAGAGAGGATGCACCCTTGCCTTACTCCTCGACGTATTTCAATGTCCTCGGTTAATGTATTTTCTACTTTTCTATTGGCTACTTTCTTTGTCTCCAGTAAATTTTGCTAATAATTTTAATATCCCTCGAGTCCAAGTTTTTGGTTAAAAGGATTTCCAGTATTTATACTAGTGCTCAAAGGACCGTTGCCCACTGTAATAAATAATTCTCAAGGTTAATAAAAAAATTGCTAATGAGGTAGCTTATTTATTTCTGAGAAAGATGCTGCGGTGAGATAGCATTTAAACCCATATTTGTATCTGTATCTTTTTATTTCCTCTAAATGACCGCAGTTCTTTCTTTTGTACTAGTATATTTAGAAAAAAAAAACCTGTTTTTTGATTCAATTTTTATTGTAAATTTTACATTTGGACATTAAATAATCCAAAAAAGTTTTTCTTCGAAATGTAGCTAGATTTAACAATGTCGGAGGATTCCATTAAAATATTCGCCACTACAGGAGGTGGCAGTACTACTTTAGAAGTTTGTTTATAAAATGTTTCTTGTGTATAAGACTAGGCGGTACCCGCAACTCTGCTCGTGTAAATTACCCGATTGACAACCCTGCATAATAAGAGGTTAGCATTACGTAGGTAGGTATCTATTACTAGTCCAAAATAACCTCCCGGCACTTCAGCATGTATGTATTTGCAATAAGACTTGCATAATCATATGCTAGGTTTATAAATGCTTTAAAGACAGCTTCATAGATGTCGCATATAATTATATTTTTCTATAGTTCCGTTTATCAATTTCCAAATAGCTGATATATGTTAGAATATGTAAGAGATTTTAATAAATTTGAAAATAAAATCCTGCTACGTTATTTTAAGATATTGCCTTTGTTTCTGTTCCAATTTTAACAATATAAAGTGAAAAACAGGTCCTGATGATCTACCTCCATGAAACTGCTTGGAAACTGGATTTATTCACTTCCGAGCTATACGCATATATACATATCTACGTACAGACGCATATATGGACATACATGAATATGTTATCCATGTATGTCCATATATGCGTATGTACGTAGATATGTATATATGCATACAATACAAATGAGTCTAAAATAAAGAAAGATAAAATACGGAGACTAAGAACATGTCTTGATTAACTATAACTACCAAGAATAACTACAAATTGTCATTAATGGCATTTCTATGAGCTTTTGTAATTAGAAGAAACAAAAAAAAGCGCAGAAATGTTTATAGCAACCCGAATTTGACAAAATAAAATCAGTTAAAACAGACAATTTACCCAACATTCGCTAAATCCTGGTTGCGATAAACCTCTTCTGTGTGGTCTCTTATTTTATGTAAAGTATATTTATTGAAGTACCGGATTGCAGAACTGCCTCTACGCGTGATCTCTGTTTCCCTAGTAGAGGATAACGCTGTGAACGCCTCGATCGACGGACAAAATGAATTTACAATGCAGTAATCAAATTGTCGTTTTTCTGTTAATAATTAACGAATCAAGTTGATTCTTGCATAGAAGCACTCTTTAGGCTCGTGCAGTTCTTATGGATATAATCTTTTGATAAAATTGTTTGTTCAATTTGTTATTAACAATGAATAAACTTTACGCTGAAAAATTTCAATATTAATTAAATAATTGGCCAAAATGACCAATGTCATTTTGGCTTATTTTTCATACATTTGCGTGTATCATATCAAATATTCAGCTCAGTATGTTAATTTTTCCAGCAATGATATGGATAAGCGCAGCTAATGGCAGTGGAAATGTGTTTTTTGAATGCTTTCAGCTGACAAAAAAACATATTGTTTTCTTATTTGGTTATTCTATTAAAAAATCTTTATTGTTTTTTTTTTCATAATATGACACTGGAGTTGAGTGTTTTTTCATAAGGAAAAACACTCAAGTTGATTGTACGAAAATACGCTCAATTAGTTAAGTGTTTTTTGGAGTGTTTTTATATAAAGGTATATAGATATAAAATTTTTCAAGTAAAAATTATAAACAGATGTATGCACGCTTTAAAATAGTTGTAACAATTTTTCATCCCAAAATTTAAAAACCATTTGGTTCTCCAATTTAGTTTTCTTATTAGTTTAACCAAATGGAAAAGCCAAATTGTAAAATCAAATGGTTTTTGAATTTTGGCGTTAAAAATTGTAAAAAAAACGACTTTGAAGCATGCATATACTTTTTTATAATGTTTATTTTGAAAATTTGTATCTACACAGTTACACCATTTAGTTTTCTTATTTGATTTTGCCACGACCAATTAACACATTAACATTAATATTAGGTTATTTCATTTTCAAATGAAATAACCAAATAAAAAAACGAAATGTCTTTTCGGTAGCTAAAAGCATTCAAAAAACAAATTTTCACTATGAGTAGCTGCATAAAAACGCGCGCGTGCGCTAAAAGCTCATGCGCGTTTGTTTATTTATCCACATCATTGATGCAAAAATTGACATACTGACCTGAATTTTTGATATAATACTCACAAATGCATGAAAAATAAGCCGGCGGCGTAAAGTTTATTCATTGTTAATAACAAATTAAACAAACAATTTTATCAAACGACTATATCCATAAGAAGCGCACAAACCTAAAGAGTGTTTCTACACAAAAACCAACTTGATTCGTTAATTATTAACAGAAAAACCACGAGTTGATTACTGCGTTGAAAACTTATTTTGTCCGTCAATCAATGCCTTCGCCTCCCTCTTGTCTACTAGGGAAACAGGGGTAGAGGCAGTTCTGTAATCCGGTGCCTCCATTCCAACAACCATGGTTTATCAAACCAGTGAAATTTTCGATTCCATGTTAAAACAAAATGACTATTATATTTTATATCTGAACGTGCTAATTTACCTTTTTGAGGTGCCATTTTTTTGTGGTTTAACATTTTTATCTTTCCCTCTTCCATATATCCTCATAGCAAGCGAACATATAAAAAACCCTGTAAATTATTTTAGCTATAAGGAGAGCTTGTAAATTTTTTTTAAATTACATTTTTATGTTTACGTAACACAATTTATAAAATCAAAAAATAACTTTTTAATTTTTACGATGCCTATTAATCCAAGTTCTATTATTAATAACAATAAACGTTATAAATTTGACAATATTTTTAATGCCATAATTATTATCTGAAAAGGGAATAGGTTAATCTTTTGGATTAAGTAAACTAAATGAATCTATAAAAAATACCCAACTTTTATAGAAAGTCTATGTAAAAAAATAATAAAAGTATGACTCAGAACTAGCCTTGCAAAGGAAGAATATTATTTAAAAGATTACTAAGCTGTCAATAGTGGATTTAAAGCAAAATAATAACACACGTAGGCAGAAAAGTTTTTGGTCTAGCTACTTAAAACACGTTTTTTTTTTGCAAAATTCGACTTTATTCATCAATAGAGTCTCCTTCAAGAGCGATACAATCAGTCCAACGCCTTTCTAACCTTTCTATACTTTATTTGTAGAAATATTTGTCTTTGCCTTCAAAATAGGCCTCAGTTTCGGCGATAACTTCTTCATTGGAGCCAAATCTCTTTCCCGCGAACATTTATTTGAGGTCTGCGAATAGATAATAGTCGCTGGAGGCCAAATCTGGAGAATACAATTTTGCCATCGTAACAATTGACTTGTGCGTTGTCTTAATGAAAAAGCACTTTTTTCTTATTCATTTGGGGCCGTTCCTTTGCAATTTCTGCCTTCAAACGCGCCAATAACTTCATATAATATTCGCTATTGATGGTTTTTCCCTTCCCAGTATAGCCGATGAAAATTATTCCATGAGCATCCAAAAACACAAAGGTCAAAACCTTCCCAGCGGACTGTTGGGTCTTTGGTCGCTTCGGGAGGCTTTCACCGGCTGCTGTCCACTCAGCTGACTGCAGATTTGATTCCGGTGTGTAGTGGTGGATCCATGTTCCATCCATTGTCACATATGAATGTCACGCATGAAAAAAATCCTTTTTATTGCACTTAAACAGGTCCAACAGTGGTCGGAATTATCAACACGTTATTGTTTTTGGTCCACTATCAGCAAACGCGGTACCCATTTCGAACAGAGCTTTCTCATGCCCAAATATTCATGCAAAATATGACCAATACGTTCTTTTGATATCTTTAGAGTTTCAGCTATCTCATGCAATTTCACTTTAGGGTCATCCAAAACAATTTTGTGGATTTTTTGATGTTTTCCGGTGTAACCACCTCATTTGGGCGCCCAGAGCGTTCAGCATCATTTGTGTCTGTACGACCTCGTTTAAATTCAGCATTCCAGTAAATCATCAGTGATTTTGGGGTCCCCGTAACACTTACCAAGCTATTACTTTGCTTGAACGGTATGTTTTCCCATCAAAAAACAGTATTTAATCAACACACGAAATTCGATTTTTTCTATAGTTTTGAAAATATCAAAAGTAGCGTCATTAAAACCACTGTAACTTGTAAACTAATCGTCAAAATGTTATGAAATTTTGACACGTATCGTTTAAAGGTTGATATTTCCTAAAAATTATATGGATATTTGAAAAGGGCGACATCTAGGTGTCAGACCAAAAACTTTTCAGCTTACGTGTTAAAACTTATTACTGTCCCCAACTGTTTCGACTTTATTTTAGTTGACATACACTTCTGCACTATAAATAGATTTAAGCTAGAAATTTTGTTTCATACTAAAATTATTATCTATAGCTTAATAATTATTATTGGGATACAACTTTCTGTAATATTAACAAAACCATGTAGTACCTAAATTACACAAAAATATTCATAAAGTAATTGCCTCCTATCTTCTTCTTCCATCAGCCGCTCTCTACCCACTGTCGGGTATAGGCCTCTCTCAAATATTTCCATTTTTCTCTATATTGTGCTTGCTGATACCAGTTAAGCCCTCCGATTCTCTTCAGATCGTCGCTCTATCTCTGTTGAGGTCTTCCTATGCTTCGCTTTTCACCCCATGGTCTCCACCTAGTGATCTTGCCACTTCACTTATACGTCGCTCTCGCTACATGGCCGGCCAGCTCCATTTCAGAGATGTTATCCGTTTGGTGATATCATCCACCTTTGTTTGTTGTCTAATCCATTTATTAGTTTTCTTGTCCTTCAAAGTGACACTTAACATCTTCCTTTCCATTGCTCGTTGGTGAACTTGTAGTTTTTCTATTGTTCTTTTAGTTAAAAACCCATGTCTCGGCTCCATACGTTGTAGCTGGTAAGATACATTGATTATAAATTTGGGTTTTTGATCTTTGAGGAATGTTCATATTCAGTACATATTTCAATTTTCCATATGCTGCCCATCCCATACGTATCCTTCTTTCTATTTCAAGCTGCTGGTTTTCCTTTCCTATCGTTATTATTTGGCCCAGACAGATGTACGTGTTTACTTTTTCTATTGTTGAATGTTCAATCACTATATTTTCATCATTGGTCTCTTCGTTACTCATGTACTTTGTCTTGGAGAAATTTATGTCAAGTCCCACTTTTCTTGCTTGGTGGTGGAGATCTGTGATCATCTGGATCATTTCATGCTTATTGTTTGCTATAATTACAATGTCATCTGCGAATCTCAGGTTGTTTAGACGATCGCCAGCTATTAGAAGGCCATTTTTCGTCCCAATTCAGCTCTTTGAATACGTCTTCTAAGATCATTGTAAACAACTTAAGCGATATTACATCGCCCTGCCTGACTCCATTGTTCACTGGGATCTTGTTTGTCAGTTCTTGGTTTACCATAACTTTGAGTGTTGCTCGTTCATATATTCTGGCTATCAGTTCGCTGTATCTGTGGTCTATACGAGTATTTCTAAGAGCTCTTATAAGCGCCCATTTTTCCACTGTGTCGAAAGCCTTGCGAAAAATCTACAAATGTGAGCAACATTGGTATATTATATTCGGTGGCCTTCTCGATTAGTATTCTCAATGTGTGCAAGTGCTCAATCGTACCGAAGCCTGATCTGAGTCCAGCCTGTTCTATCGGTTGGTATAATTCCATTTTATGTTCCAGTCTGTTCGTGAGAACAGCTTGTAAACTTGGGAAAGTAAACTAATTGGCCGGTAGTTTTCTAGGTTTTCAGGGTCACCTTTTTTGTATATTAAGATGACTATGGCGTTTTCCCAGTCTTCTGGTATATTTCCACATTTGAGGCATTCATTAAAAACATCTTTTGATTCATTCATTAGGACTTCACCTCCGCATTTTAGCATTTCAGGTATAATATCATCCTCTCCAGCCGCTTTTCCACTTTTCATCTGTTGTAAGGCTTTTAAAACTTCATCCATTTCTACGTCAGGAATTTCTTCTGAGTTGACATTAATTACTCTTTTGTCTGTTGATGAATTGTCCTTTTCAACTACGACATTTTGGACTTTTGAACTATAGAGGTCTTGATAGAAAGTTGTAATTCTGTTCTGGATATTTTTCTTGTCATTGATTATGTTTCCTTCTTGGTCCTTCAATTTAATTATCTCACTTTTACAGGCGTTTGCTCTTCTAAAAACTTTTAATCCTTTGTTTTTCTCTATAAGATCTTTATCCGTGTTTTCTTTGTATTTATTTATCTCTTCTTTAGCCGATTTTCGTACTGTCTTATTCAATTCTGCATATTCGGCAGTTAATCTCTTTCCTTCGTGTATAAGTTGTCTTCGTTGTTCCAACATTCTTTTTGTTTCTTCACTAAGCTTGTTATTCTTTCGCCTAGTAGATTGGGGAGCTATTTTTTCTGCGGTGGTCTTGAGTGTTTCAATTATTTTTCTGTTTCTTTCGTCTATACTTGCTCATGTAGTTAAAGTGTTGTTATTAAGGTTGGCTGTAATCTGTTTTTGGTATTATTTTACGTTTTATTTTAGTATTGGTCCGTCTATTTTATTTGTTTTCTTGTTGTGTAAACGATTTAGTTCGAGTCTTTTGTTAAAAAATACCTTTGCTCTGACCAGCCTATGATCACTACCCGTTGTAAAATCTATTTAGGACCTTCACGTCTGTTACTATGTTCTTATGTGTTGTTAGTGCATAATCAATTTCATTTCTTGTCTCACCATCAGGACTAATCCATGTCCATTTCCTCTTCTCCTTTTTCTGAAAGAAAGTGTTCATATTATAAAGTTTCTCCCTTTCCAGAAATGTCATCAACATATGTCCTCTGTTGTTCCTCTCTCCAAGGCCAATATGTACTTAAAATTTACGCTAGTGAATGTTGTTATGTTATACACTTGCTGGAAAAATATATGAATAGGTGTGTTTTTACATTAACAGTGTTTTTCGAACCATTAGTGGCATAGAAACAGTACCGTGAAACACACATTTCTAGTAAACAAGATTACTAGATAATGTCCATCAAATATGTACATGTTTTTCTTAAGTAGTTTCTATTTATCACGTATTTTTAAACTCCTTTTTCATATTTTCGAGTATGCATCGTCGGCTATTTCTGGAATCAATTCATCAACATTCTCTCATAATATTTTTTAAACAGGAACTAGCAGAAATTTCGCAGTTTATACACATATAAAAATAGTACTAATTTCTTAAAAACAATGTTGTTAAAAGTTTTTGCACTTTACTTTGCTTTTACAAGAGTTAACTTTTGCATTTTGAAAAGTTGCAAAATGTGACTTGGAGGAACTATTATTTTGGGATTACTTGCACAAAATCTACAAAAGCTTGTTACAGCATTGCTTTTATAGCTAAAAAGTTACTATCCGGTATGCATTTATGCGAAAATTAACTTAAAAATATCTTTATTCCAAACTAACTACACTAGTTTATTACATCCAATATGATTTATATAAAGAAAGAAAGTAGATATATTAAAACGCGAAGAAAATATATTGTCTCTATGTCTTCTTTCCGGTGTAAAAAACATTCAGAGCATCAAAATCATCGAGCCAAGGATTACGAGACTCCTTGACATATATTCACACAACCGGTTATATTTGATAGCCCCGAGAGCAACTCGAGGTAGTGCCAAATAGATCCCTGTGTGGCAGTCATTCTCTATGTGAAAAAAATATATATGAAGTCTTACAGTCGGTCAAGTAAGAACGTGTCCGCGATAATTTATTTTTGGTAGATGCGATTCTAGCAATTCAACAAAAAATCGGTAGAGGGAACCTTTGTCTACCCCACATTTTATTAAAAGTTTTCGTCGAAATCACGTAAAAACCAAAATGAGTCACTTGTTTACTCGGCAGTTCGAGGCAGTCTTTCTTCGTTCCCATCCAAAGAGACCTAAAATGACACATTCCGTGGCCGCTAAATATATTAAAAAGTCGGCGTCGTTTATGAAGAAATGAGTAAATCATTTTAACAAAACGTGGCTCGGTAGGCAAAGTCACTCCGAAAAACGAATCGTGTCTTTGTTTTCACGGAACCCGAAACTGACGCTGCGTCAAGGAGCTGCAAAATTAAGAAAATCGGGTTTGAATGTGTTCCATGAGATCATTCAACAATATTTTCGTTCTCATTCCGAAGCACGTTCGAGAAACCTTTACCACGATCGCCGGACGCCAACCCTATTAAAAACGTTTGGTCCCTTGAAAAGAGAAAGCTCAGAGCAAAGACTCTGAGGATTTCCCGAAAATCTCGTCGATAGCATGCCTCCAAGATACGAGGCGATTATTGATGCAGGAGGCGATTGGGACAACTTAGTAAGGTAATTGCGCCGTTGTTAGCATACCAAAGGTTACATCGATGGCAGAAAATTTTCTCAAAAACACATTTTTTCAAGAATACGAACCGTCACGTTCTTACTTGACCGACTGCAAGACCTGGGAAAAGCTAATTAAGGTATCAAGGTGAACTTTCAGAAAATATATCGAATAACAATTATCGGTGAAAAAAGGTCTGTCTGCTATCTTCAGATAGCGTATCATAAAACTTATTTGAATGAAGCTAGACCCCAAAAAAAGCTTCTGGTGCTGATGGAATCCCTGCCATAGTACTCAAAAAATGCTCAGGCAAACCAACTCCAGTTTTCTGTAGACTTTTCAACCTACCTTACAGAAAGAGAAAATTTCCTTCCCGTCGGAAATGGGCTACAGTTCAGCCGATACCCAAAAAAGGCAAGAAAACATTGCCTAAGAACAACCGACCAGTCGCACCACTTTCAATAATATCGAAAGTTATGGAAAAGGCTATCGACCAGCATCTTTTAAAATACCTAGAAAGATTTAACATTATTATCGATCATCAATAAGACTTTCGTAGGCAAAGATCAATAAGATATCTTCTAACTTATGTAATACATATTTGGAACAACGCAATTGAATATTCTAGAGATTATGAGCTTGATATATTTACGGTATTCGACCGTATTTGGCATGACGGATTGTTGGCTAAGTTACGCTCTTCTGATATGTCTGAAAGGTTTTGTTTATGACCCTCGGTTGGAGGTCGACGAATATCTTTCTAATATCTTCACTAGCATCGCCGATGTACTTTTTTCCTCATTTACATTACCGATCTGCTGACAGTACGCTTATCTCCTCATTCCCTTTGAAAGCTCGAACATCGACGACTCATGTAAATGTTCGCAGAGAGCACAAAGTCGTTCAACTTAACAAAGACCGGGAAAATTTTTTATCTTGGGGTGGCAGTAGCCAAGTAGAATTTAAAGTTAACGTTGCGGGACCCGACATTGTTATGTCGGGGCACTCTGTTCCAGTAGCATCGTCACTCAAGTTACTGGGCGTTAACTTGGGAGCAAATATGTCTTGGCATGAACATGTCACATGTATAGCAAAGAGAGCTTCTCAAAAGGTAGGAACACTATTTCGAACTACAAAGCTCTTCACGACAACTGTTACAACTGTACAAAGCTCAAATTCGACCAACGATGGAATACTGCTCCCATGTTTGGGGCTCTGCATACACTGTATTTGTTGAATTCTATTCAGAAGAGAGATGCTCGCCTGATTAGAGACCCAGAACACACCAGAAACCTTGAAACCTTGGAACATCGAAGAACGGTTGGTGACTTAAGTATATACTTCATATATATATATATATATATATATATATATATATATATATATATATATATATATATATTATATATACATATATATATATATATATATATATATATATATATATATATATATATATATATATATATTTTTCCGTACATGCGTTGCTCCTGGAGCGCTTTAGGGACTTCCCTGCAGCACGTGTGCTAGACCAATAAAAAAAAATATATATATATGTATACAGTGGAACCCCGATTAACCGAGTCGCGATTTTCCGAGCTGATTATCCGAGGTACGCGCCTCTATGCTGCGTATTAACCGAGCTTCTAAAATATGTATGTAAATATTTCCATTTAAAATCGTCGGGGCCTTCGGGGAATCCCCCTGCCCCGTTTATGTTTTTGGACTCTTTCAGCATGTAAATTTGCGTGAATGTAGTACGTTATAGCGTTTACTACGGAGAAGAACGATTATACTCATATATATATTATTTGGTTGGAGTTCTGGTAGTTAAGTGTAATTAATATGAATTGCTTTGTTTGAATTTTCGTTTGTCGTATTATAATGGAGTAAAACAAGCGTAAAAGGTTCGTCGTTCCTACTGAAGAAGAATTAAAAGCCATCAGAAGAATTGAAGCAGGAGAGACAATTATACTTGTTGCACGAGATTATGGAGTAGGTGAGGTAACAGTTGGAGGTTGGAAAAGAACCCGCACAAAAATAGAAGAGTGGCGTATAAATCAACCCTCCTCGTCCTCAGGAAGAAAATCAACGAAAACCGGCGACTATGAAAAGGTTAACGAAGCTTTATTCATGTGGTTTAACCAACAGAGAACAAAAGGTGTGCCTCTGTCAGGTCCAATTTTACAACAGAAAGCAATAATGATTAGTAGGCAATTCCCAGAGATAGATCAGTTTACCGCCAGTTCTGGATGGCTTAACTGCTGGAAAAAACGGTACGGTGTACAACAACTGACTATATGTGGTGAAAAACTTTCTGCTGATGTGCCATCAATTGAGAAGTTTAAGCAGAACTTTGAAAAGCAAATCGAAGATTGTGGATACACATGTGATCAAATTTACAACAGTGACGAAACTGGTCTGAATTATAAAATGCTTCCATCAAAAACATTGGCATCTCGACAGGAAAAATCAGCTCCTGGGCACAAACGAAGTAAGGAAAGACTAACTGTAATGGTATGTTCCAATGCATCTGGCAAGCACAAAATCCCACTGATGGTGATTGGCAAGTCTGCACGTCCAAGAGCTTTAAAAGATATCTCACCCAAAGCCCTACCTCTCTATTACAAAAGTCAGAAGAGCGCACGGATGGATGCGACCTTATTTACTAACTGGTTTGAAGAAGAGTTTGTGACTAAATTTTTGACCAGAAACCGTCTTCCTATTAAAGCAATTTTGTTATTGGATAATGCCTCCTCTCACCCTGAAGAAGAACTTCATGTGGGCGAAATTGTAAAATTTTTTCCTCCAAATATAACCAGCATAATATGGAATCATGGCATGCAATGGATCAAGGCATCCTAGAAAACATTAACAAAAATAATAGACGTTTATATCTTGAACATCTGTTAGAATACACAGAAAAGGATGATATTATCAATGGGATGAGAAAGGTTACACTGAAAAATGTTATTTACTTGGTAAGTCAAGCTTGGGATTCTGTGCGTACTACCACTATTCAAAAATCTTGGTCAAAAGTTATTGATTTTGAGGACTATAATGACAATGAAGATGATACTCCATTAAATGAGTTAGCTTTGAAATTGAGAAGCCATGGAGAAATTTCCTGTTCAAATTTTGACAGCGAGATAGAAGAAAAAGAAAAAAGTTTATTTGAATTAATGCAAAAATTAAATGGTTGCCAAAATGTGACAACAGAAGATGTTGAATGGATTACAGCAGATGATTTAGAAGAAGAAATGAGTATTGAAGAAATAACGAATGCCTTTTAGGAAACCGAAAAATCAGATGACGAAGACGATGACGAAGCGACGGTGGATGAACAGTCTCCCACTATATCAAGAAGGTTTTGCTTCTTTGGAAAAAGCTTTAAGGCATATCGAACAACAACCAGAGGCAACCTCAGCGGATTTGCTTCTTCTTAATAGATGAAGAAACACTGCAGCGAGAAAAATAAGATGCAATATGAAACAGAATCGCATAGATACCTAGTTCACTGTTATAATGTATGTACCTATTTATATGTTAAAAAACGTTAATACTTCGGTTTAAAGTATTGGTGTTTATTTTTTGAATGAATAAAAAACAAAATCCGGATTATCCGAGTTTTCAGTTATCCAAGGAGGATGCCCCCCCACGTTACCTTGGATAACCAGGGTTCTACTGAATATATATATATATATATATATATATATATATATATATATATATATATATATATATATGTGTATATATACATATATATATATATATATATATATATATATATATATATATATATATATATATATATATATATATGTATATATATATAACTTGAGTGATGATGCTAGAGGAACAGAGCTATACCCGCGGCGGAACATACGAAACATTTAAAAAAAATTAAGGTCATATTTACATATTCTGTTGAGTTATGAGCCCCGAAGGGAATACGTTGGTTATATATGTATATATGTATATATGTATATATGTATATATGTATATATGTATATATGTATATATGTATATATGTATATATGTATATATGTATATATGTATATATGTATATATGTATATATGTATATATGTATATATGTATATATGTATATATGTATATATGTATATATGTATATATGTATATATGTATATATGTATATATGTATATATGTATATATGTATATATGTATATATATATATATATATATATATATATATATATATATATATATATATATATATATATATTTATATATATATATACATATATACATACTCGTATATACATATATATATATATATATATATATATATATATATATATATATATATATATATATATATATATAATATATCCAATATAAATACTATTAAGTAATTTATCTTATATTTAACAAAAAGAGAAAAAAAAAAACATTAAAAATGAATTATCAAATCAAGATTTGATAGACAAAGGTATAAATTATAGTGCATTAACTCTCCTGATAGCACTAAGTGAGTCTCCAAAAGGATCCATCTTTGGATGAGCATATACACTAGGGACCTTCAGAGTGGACTATGTATTCCGTAATTTGTTCTTAGAAATGAGATAGAGAATAGATTATGATTTCTGAGAGACCTCGTCGATATTTTAGATTGTACCTGATTGAGAAGGCGGGGACAGTCCAGTTGACCATTAATTAATTTGTAAATAAGGGCTATATCGAAGAAGCTGTAAATTCCAAAGTGTGGCCATCTTGTTCATCGTTCCATTGAAACTAGGTCTATAGAATCAATAACAAATAATTTTTTTTTTGAACATTTTCTAGTGGGGTCTGATATATAACATAAAATGGCTACCAGATAATAGAGGCATACTCAAAATGGGAGCAGAATACTAATCTCAATGAGTCAATAAACAGATCAGCATATGATATCAAAGTAAGGCCCAATGCATGGCCTTTCTTGAGATGCTCCTATAGGGTTCCTTAAATGCAAATTGTAAATCAAAGAGGACTTCCAAATCTTTAATACAGTTAACTGACTTCAGAAATTGATCTTCAATTTGATACACACTTTCAAATTGATCTTCAATTTGATAACACTTTGCAGCATTCAACGATAGGTCATTAATAACTGGTCATATTTTGTATGAACCTTTGGGCTCTGCTCGAAATGGGTACCGCGTTTACTCACAGCAGACCAAAAACAACAACGTGGTGATGATTCTGAGCGCTGTTTGGACCTGTTTAAGCGCAATAAAAAGGATTTTTTCATGCGATATGTGACAATGGATGAAACATGAATCCACCACTAAACACCGGAATCAAATCGGCTGAACTGAGTGGACAGCAGCCGGTGAAAGTCGCCCGAAGTGACTAAAGACACAACAGTCGGCTGGGAAGGTTTTGGCCTCTGTATTTTGGGATGCGCATGGAATAATTTTCAGCGACTATGCTGAGAAGAGAAAAACCATCAATAGCGAATATTATGTAAAATAATTGGTGCGTGTGAATGCAGAAATCCCAAAGAAACAGCCCCAAATGAACAAGAAAAAAGTGCTCTTTCATCAAGACAATGCACCGTGTCACAAGTCAATGGTTACGATGGCAAAATTGCATGGATTAAAGTTCGAATTGCTTCCTCATCCACCGTATTCTCCATAGTTGACCCCCAGCGACTATTATCTATTTGCTGACTTCAAATATATATATATATATATATATATATATATATATATATATATATATATATATATATATATGCAAGACAGTGCCTTGAAGCACAATTAAACCAGACGGACAAACCAATATGGCAATATATTGGTCGTTAGTTAAATTTTTTAACTAATTAATAAATTTAATATAATTATCTTACCTGGTCCACAAAAAAACATCATCAAAAGAAATAGACCTCTCCCAAATATCCAAGCCATTTTTTTAAGAAGAAGAACTGTAACCTATTTTAAATTAAATTAAATTAAAAATTACAACTTGCAATAACTGAAAACTACCCAACTTTTCACTTTGCTCGCCAAATCACTTTTGAAGTGAAAGAACTTTTAGTAAACAAAGTGCGCATTGCTAGAATAACCTAAATATAGTTAGGACCGAAAATCAAGCGTTATTAAGAAGATACACAAACAACACATTTAAAAGAAAAAATAAACTTTTACTGCTTTTAATAATGCTTAATTCCTAATTTCATTAGTTTGTTTTAATGTTTGAAGTGACATATATGATAAAACAGAAGAATTAAAGATTATTAAACAGACATCAACTCACGTTACTTAACAGATGGTTGGCCAATTAACCAAATTGCATCGGCGCAATTAAAATTTAGCGTGAATTAATTAATAAACTAAAGGATAAAAACAGATGATATTCATTTTTAAAACAAATAAATGCACACATCTAAAAGTGGCAACCGTTTAGAAATTGAATTATCTACAATTTTTTTATATACATAAGGTTTTTAAGAAATATTTTGCACCTCTGGCTGATGTGAGGTTAGTTTTGAAATCGTACCTGCCCTCTGTCGCTGTTCAAACCCACAAACCGATAGAGGAAGTGTTCAGCAAGTTGCTAAAAAATTACCGCTTGGCAGAGCTTTATAGGGTTCTATCCCACCAGAGGAGCAAATTATTTGGACATCACTTATTCTTTACACTACTACTGCGATAAGTACTTTAAGTTTTGTTCTCTTTTTCCGTCGATTCTAGCTCAGCTGAAGAGCCGTGATACAACGAAACCCATCCTGAGATGAATTGACGGATGAAAGAACAGTCAAAAACAGCTGAAAAATGAACTTTGTCCAATTTTAATACTGATATTTAAGAAGTATTTACGATAAAACTATTACCAAAATCAGAGACCCCAGGGTCATCTCCTTAAGTAGCTAGTACACATTAACACATTAGCAATGTGGAAAAATTTATTTATTTATACAATGAATACTTACAGAGCAACAACCCCAAATAGTAAAACAGTAATTATAGTTACAAAAAAAAATGCACATATTACAAAAAGAAGTAATAACAAAGATACAGATAAATTGTTACTGTCGTTGCCTTAGAGTTACTATATTAATACGTCTATACTTTATTTTGTTTTCAAATGTTGTCATACTATATCTAAATAGATCTAAATCACTAAAATTTGCATTATAAATACTTAACAGTCTATTAGAAAAACTTTGTGTTCCGTATGTAGTACGATGAAAAGTGATATGAAACAGTTGTTGAGATCTAGTGGTCCTGTTCGGAATCCGAAAATCAACATGGGACAGCAAAGTATGACAGTTTATCTGACCGTTAAGTAATTTGTACAAAAATAAAACTAAAGCATTACGTCTTCGTGTTTCAAGTGTTTCGATACCTACTAATTGAATACGAGTCAAGTATGTTACATTGCTGTAGGGAAACTTTAGTTTGTATAAAATGAATTTTACAAACTTATTTTGGACAGACTCCAGACGATTAATATGACTGTCATAAACAGGACCCCATATGACACTATTATACTCCAAAACACTCCTAACAAGACAATGTTAGGAGTGTTTTGGAGTAGTAAAATGGGAGAAGTTATTTACTCGGTGGTTCCCTTTTAAATGCAAATTGTCATCAAGCTAATATATTTTTTTAAGTTACCATATAACCTTAGTTACTGAAAAACTATATGTGTTAAGGTTAAAAATAATAAAAAATGCCATAATTTCCATGCTTCTTGACTCCAAGCTCCTAAAAATAACTCGACATGTTCGAAGTAACCTCTAACTCCCTCCCTCCTCTACATCTTTAACCCCCCTTAATTTTATAATTATTGCTTAACGTTTGTTCATTATTTCAAGTCAAAACTCTTATAATTTTTTCCTGAAACGATATCTCTTAAATACTCCCAGGCTTCTTTCCCACTTCAATGTGTTCCAAACTTGAAACCAATATCTCCTTTTATTCGAGGCAGAGATACAGCAGGCCCACAGATAGACTGACAGAAACAGAAGACTATGTTTTTTGCAGTCTAATAGCCCTGACACGTGAACAAATGCAAATATCTCGGAGGACAATTTTTTCACGAATACAATACCTCCCTCAGCAAGGGAAGTAAAAAAGGATACTTTAATACATTTTCAGTACTTACGACTTTGTAGAATATTGATATTATTTTCAGTACTTACCGACTTTCTAGAATATTGATATTATTTTGCTAATCAAATTGTGCTATCTTACTTTTCTGGCTACAGGGAATTATGCTCATACAATAATCACTCTACGAGATTTTTACATTTCTTCACATTTAGATCTCTGCGTCACAGTAAACACAATTTCCGAAGTAGGAAAAGAATTAATAGGTTTTGAGCAAAGGTTATAAAAGTAATGATGATCTTTAAATATTGCATTGTCTCGATAGTTTCATGACAATTTTTTCTGGTTTTTGGTTGGATAATGAATATATTTTTAAACAAACAGGTTAAAGAAGTGGGGAATAGGTTAGATCAGTTACTTCTTTTATATTGAAATTATTAATTTCATTATGTCATATCTAAAAACTTAAATTAAATATATATATATATATATATATATATATACAGTAATACCCCGCTTTACGCGAGGGATACGTTCCGAAAAAAATCGCGTTAACTGAAATTCGCGTATATCGAGGTTTATGATTAAACATAGTCAAAATTTAATACAAAAAAATACAAATCATTTTAATCAATCACTTTAATTCTAAGAACACTTTATGCAATACATACTCTTATTTTTTACGGAAAAAACATCTATTGTCTTTTGGGTAACGTTTTGTTTACGTTCTTGTAAAATACGTTCATAACACCCAACACTGTTTTTAATTGTTTGACACACGGTCAAGACACGGTCATCATTATTGTCTATACTCTGCAATATGTCCAAACCTGAATAAATTTTTGAAAGTGCATTTTGTATTTCCCCTGAAGATAAAACTTTCTCTTCTACTTGTTCTTCCTCATCGTAGATAGGATTATTCTGTAACTCGATCAGATCTTCATTGCTAATAGGATCGTCGTGCGTTGCTACAAGTTCTACGAGATCTTCTACCGTGACATCTTCAAGTTCAGACCCCTCAATCATTGCAGCAATGTCTTCAAGCACTTGTCTCTGCATCTGGACAATTCTTCTAGGTGCTTCCACTACATCTGGCCAAAGATTACGCCACACCCCATTCATACAACTCATTTTAACTTCCTTCCAAGCCTCTTCTATGTTGTGAATAGACTTCATAATGTTGTATGACTTCCACCACTCTCGCATAGACTGTCTTCCTTCCCCGTCAGTTTCATGAATTAGTTGGCTAAAAGTGCGGCGATGGTAATAAGCTTTGAAGTTTGCTATTGCTCCCTGGTCCATAGGTTGTAATATTGACGTAGTGTTTGGTGGAAGGAACTTTACGTACACTTTTAAGTCTCTGGGCGTATCAAGTGAGGTTGGATGTCCTGGGGCATTGTCTAAGAGTAATATAACTTTAGGTTCAAGCCCATTTCTGTCACAGTATGATTTGACTGATGGGCAAAAACTATTAGAATACCATTCTTGAAAAATTTCCCGTGTAACCCACGCCTTTCTGTTTGATCGCCACACAACTGGTAGACTTGTCTTGTCTGTGCCTCGCATTGCACGGGGTGTTTCTGAATGGTACACTAGTAAAGGTTTCAGTTTGAAATCACCAGTGGCATTACCACCCAGCAGAAGTGTTAGTCGATCTTTCGCAGCTTTGAAACCACTGGCTTGACGTTCTTCCTTAGAAATGAATGTTCGAGATGGCATTTTTTTCCAGTAAAGTGCGGTCTCATCAACATTGAAGATGAGACAAGCAGGAATTTTCTCTCGTCTAACGAAGTCTTGAAACTTGTCTGGAAACTCAGCTGCAGCTTGAATGTCCGCGCTGGCCGCCTCGCCTGTTATGTGGATATTGTGAAGATTAGAACGCTGCTTGAACCGATGGAACCAGCCTCTGCTGGCAGCAAAAGTCGGAGTGGCACTCCCTTCTCCTTCTTTTGTTTTCAGCATCTCATACAAAGATTTTGCTTTTGTGCATATGAGATCTTGACTTAGTGGTGTGTTCTTCTTATTCAAATCTTCGATCCAGACTGACAGTAATTTCTCCATTCTTTCTAAGATAGATGATCTCGAACGAGAAAGTTTTGTTGCACTTATAGGTGTTGAACCTTCGCTGGAGATTTTAATTTTTTCCCGATTTTTATAAATCGTTCTCACAGTCGATTCTGAGAGTCCAAAATCTCTCCCAACAATTGTTGCTTTGCCTCCATTTTCCATTCTTCTTAACACTTTCATCTTCAATTCCAAAGTGACGCTTTTACGCTCTTTTTTCTTTACAGGCGGCATTTTTTAACGTAGGGTTAAATTATGTATGTATGTATCTCCAATAAATATTAAAACAAAACTGCCAGCCGACCGAACTAACATTACGGAACAAATGAACACACGAAACGAACGAGGAAATCCCCATAGAACAAAGTCGAAGGACAGGGAATTCCCAATTCTTCAAAGAGAATATTCAGAGAAAGCGGGGATCCCCCCGCGACCATAGAGAAGTTAATGACTACATGAGCGCGAAATTTGAAATTCGCGTTATAGTGAAACCGCGCGTAACGGGGTCGCGCTAAGCGGGGTATTACTGTATATATATATATATATATATATATATATATATATATATATATATATATATATATATATATATATATATTAGGTTCTTGTAAAAATAAGTAGATCTTATCAATAGATGTTAGTTCCATGGTAGTTAATTGTATTAGCTAATTAAACTATCACAACTCTTCTTGGCGCCGCTTGCTACATCATTAGTTTAATAATGTTTTATCTGTTATTAATTTATTCTGAGTACTTACTTTTAATTGCTCTTAAGCGAGAAATCCTCAACGAAATCTTTCAAGACATTTTTATTCCACAAGACAAAAATCTCTGTAATAAAACAATTTTAGCGAAGAGACAATTCATAGGTAAGCAGATACATCTTTTTAGTGTTCCGTACGGAACACTTATAAAATCACTTCGGTGTCTGTCCGTCTGTGCGTCTGTCACATCCGATTTTCTCCAAAACTGTTTGATGTAGAAAGTTGAAATTTATCACTAATATCGGAATTGATGGCTTCATCAGAGCCATATAGTTTTAAAAGTTAAATTTTGATTTAAGGGGTTAATTTTGGGGGGCGAAATCGAAAGTAAAAAAAAAATATTTTTTACCCGGTCATCGAGTGGGGTATCAAATGAAAGCTTGTAAAAACACGAGTTCAAAAATATATATAATGTAATTCTTGCGCGCACTTTTCTTCGTATTATTTTTAAAAAATCGTGAAAAATCGCCTCCTTATCTCGAAAAGTAATCATCAAAAAATTTTGAAAAATTTCTGGAATATTCTCCACGGGGTGTAGATTGAACGAAAATTATCACGAGTGCATCACCTTTAATAATTTGTCTGGTATATAAAAAATAAAAATTTCAACGTCATCAGTTTTCAGTAAAGATCGAAAAAAAAAACTTTGTTGAAAACTCATTTGGGGTGTTTTGTGAAGCCACTGATCATGTTATACCTCTTTAACATTTTTTTTTTCTTTTAAAAGCAGTCAACGTACGGAACACTAATTGCGCAAGTCCCACTTGCACTTGGCCGGTTATTGGTAATTCATGGCACAAAATAATACTAACAGTTAAAGCATTTCTATATTATTGTATCTGCGTAGATACTTACCTTTAATTTCCGCATTTAATTTTTTTCATTTTCTGTAAAAACAAGTAACATAAACAAAACAATTCGCAAGTAAACCTCTTGCTTATAAAGGATAGTCATGAAATATCGGTCACATAAAATTGAATTCTCTTGATATTTTTTTTGATCGTGCTTACTTTAACTTTAGCTAATTTGTTTTCACTTTTTAGTTTATCTCTTGGGTTAATTAAGTGATAAAATTCTGATGGTGCTGATTATTATTATTATTTACAAGTTTAAACATAATAAAATGCGTTAAGACTCTATACTCTATTAATATATATCAACCAATTTTACTATAAAAACCATAAAAAATTATTAAGGTAGCCGAAATTATTTTTCTCCTTTCCTTTTACTTTCTAAACACATTCTCCTAGTTACAGCTCTTATTTCTACCATTTCTTTTTTTTTTTGGTGACGTACTTCAATTATGAGACTCTAGGCTAATATGTAAGTAAATTTTATAAAGTCGACTCAAATTTTAAGAAATTAAAGAAAAAAACATAGTAACCGAAAATTTTCAAAATTTCAATAAACAAAAAATATAATTCTGGAGCTGTTTAATATTCCTACAGTTTTTGGCTAATTTTAACTCTGGCCCCTAAGTTATATAGCAATCCGCCATCCATTTTTTAAAATTATATAGAAAGTTCTTGGTCGCCTAAAAGATAAATTGTTATGGAGTTCCAATGAAAATATTTGCAAGAGTTGGTCCTTAAATAAATTTTTAATTTTATGTGCTACAAATAATTTCAAGGACAATTTTCACTTCTACAAGGTCTAGGACGTTTTACCAATGAGTTCTTTAAGTTCTCTCAATCTCAGTAGGAGGCAACTTTTTTATTTTATGAAGTTATTTTTAAATATCCGATTATTCCTGAAATTACTATCCACGACGCTCTAGTTAAACCATATAAAAGTGTAGTAAAAGTAAGTTACTACTTCAGTATTAAAAAAAAAACGGGCAAGTGGAAGTCGGACTTGCGAAATTAGTGTTACTTACGTTGATTGCTTTTAGAATAAAAATTTTTGTTACGAAGGTATAAAATGATTAATGACTTCACAAAACATACTCCAAATGACTTTTCAACAAGGTTTTTTCCCATCTTTACTGAACACTAATGACCTTGAAATTTTTGTTTTTTTTTTTATATACCAGATAAATTGTTAAAGGAAATGCCCTCATGACAAATTTCGTTCAAAAAAAATTTTAGAGTATTTTTCAAACCCTGTACAAAATATTCCACAATTTTTGCAAAATTTTTTAATCAATACTTTTGTAGTGATTTTTCGCAGTTTTTTAAAAATAATACAAAGAAAAGTATGCGCATAGCGCACACAAGCTTTCTTTTGACACCTCACTCGATGACCTGGTATTTCTTTTTTCACTTACTCACTCACTCACTAACCCCTTAAGTCAAAATTTAACTTTCATAACTACACGACTCTGAAGAGGCTATCAATTTCTATATTAGTGCCAAATTTCAAATTTTTATGTCAAATAGTTTCGGAGAAAAATCGGGTGCAACAGACGGACAGACACCGAAGTGATCTAATAAGTGTTGTCAGTCACTCCCGGTGTAGCAGGAAACGTGAGATACTTTCTGATTTTAAATGAAACACCAATTTTATTTTTAATTTTTTATATTCTTAAAATTCTAAATAACTTTTGCATACCATTCCCTATGAGAAACATCAATAGTTTCTGGGATACTAGACTCTAAAAAATCAGATAATTTATAACATAATATAATAACTTCAGGCCACCTTGATATAGAGATAAAACTCTATCACAATATAGATAGAAATTTGGTTCGAATATTATAATAAATAATTATGTGTTATTAAAAATAACCGGTTAAGAGCAAATGAGGCTTGCGCAATTAGTGTTTCGTACGTTGATTACTTTTGTGATAAAAATTTTTGTTAGGAAATTAAAAAATGATCATTGACTCCAGAAAACACATCCCAAATGAGTTTTAAACAAAGTTTTTTTTCCGATCTTTATTGAAAACTGCTGCCCCTGAATTTTTTTTTATATATATATACCAGTTAAATTATTAAAGGTAATGTACTCGTGATAATTTTGGTTCAATCTACATCCTGTGGAGAATATTGCAGAATTTTTTCAAAATTTTTTGATCAAAACTTTTCGAGATATGGGGGGACAGCGATTTTTCGCAATTTTTTAAAAATATTATAGAGAAGTGTACACAAGTATTAGATTATACATATTTTTAAACTCGTGTCTTTACAAGATTTTATTTGACACCCCACTCCATGACCTGGTAATTTTTTTACTTCCGATTTCACCCCTCAAAATTAACCCCTTAAGTTAAAATTTGGTTTTCAAACCTACACGGCTCTGATAATGCCATCAATTCCTATATTAGTGCCAAAAATCAACTTTCTATGTCAAATAGTTTCGCAGAAAAATCGGGTAACACACAGATGGACAGACAGGCAGGCAGACAGACAGACGGACGGACGGACACCGAAGTGTTCTTATAAGTGTTCCTTGCGGAAGACTCAAAATGATTGAAATTTGATATAAGAGACTATAAGTTTTAAGAAACTTGGGAATTTGGATTACTGTGACAATCTAGTAAATAATTTCAGTTTATTTTAGACCGAATTCGTCGCCCTAAGTATATATCCCTCGAATGTGATACTATAGGGAGGCATCGTCAGGATTTCTGGCGCCTACTTGGCCCATTTTCCACCCTGCGGAGAAGAGTGAGGGGTGCGAAAGACATTCTAGACCTCATAATGCTTATCAATTGACATCAAGTAACATTATACGAAGATAGAATCAGAAAAACAAGTTATACCTTCGGGAGTTAATTAACAAAAATTCAATTCCCCTTAGTTGGCGTGTGTATAAAATTACCAAGGACTTATTAGGGTAATTTAACATGCTCAAAATATTAAATCAATGAAAGAATTATAGATTTTCAATATCGTCAAGCAACAAAGAAACTGTGTGTTACATCATTGTTATATCCCTTATTACGTCAGAGTTCTCATTGTGTCGGAGTGGGAAAGCAAGATGACACCGTTCGGCATAAAAAGCACAAATATGTGTTAGAACATTTCCGGAAAATTAATTGGAGAATACGAACACATATTTCTCTTTAGTTAGTTTTCAGTAATATTTGCATTACAAGAGCTTAGCTGCACTTTTTCATCTTTGATGTCGGTTTTCTAAAGATTAAATAAACTGGTCAAGTGCAAATTAGACTTTCGCAATTACTATTCCTTTTTTTTATGGGTCTAGCACACGTGCTGCAGGGAAGTCCCTAAAGCGCTACAGGAGCGACAGTGTGCGGAAAAAGAGATTCACGTTGTTCCTGAATCGCTGTAAATTGTACTCGGTGGAAAACACAGTCCTTGGCAAATTGTTCCAAAGGGATGATGTTCTCCATATAAAGGACTGCTTGAAAAGCGTTGTACGAGGTGTAACAAGCTGAACTTCATACAGATGTGAAGTATCAGCGCGACGTGTATTTCTAACATGCATCGCTCTGGGAGGAATTAAACAGGCCACATCCTCCGAACACTTTCGATGAAAATACTTGTAAAATAGGCTCAAGTCGACAACCATTCTTCGATGTTCCAGCGAATCAATGCCGCAGGCCGGTTCCGGGTCTTCAGTCAGACGAACATCTCTTCTCTGAATAGAATCCAACAAATGCAGTGTATGTTTGGGAGCAGAGCCCCAAACATGGGAGCAGTATTCCATAGTTGGTCGCATTTGAGCTTTGTAAAGAATTAACAGTTGTGGAGTGTAAAGCTTTCTGGTTCGAAATAATATTCCCAACTTTTGAGAAGCCCTCCTTGCTATTCTTGCAACATGCTCATGCCAGGACATATTTACTCCCAAATTAACGCCCAACAAATTGAGTGACGAAGTTAGAGGAATGGAGTGCCCCGCCATAACTATGTCGGGTTCAGCAACGTTAACTTTTTTAGAAAAAAACTGCCGCCTGGGTTTTTGTAGCGTTAAATTCCACTTGGTTACTGTCACCTCAAGATAGAATTTCTTCTAGGTCTTTGTTAAGTTGAACAACTTCCCGCTGTCTGCGGACACTCGCCTGAGCAGCCGATGTCCGAGCGTTCAAAGTGAATGAAGAGATCGTTAATGTAAATGAGAAAGAGAGTAGGAGATAGTATGGAGCCTTGGGATACACCGGCGTTGATAGTGAAGGTGTTAGAAAGAAATCCGTCGACCGCCACTCGTAAAGAACGCTCACTGAGGAAACATGAGAGCCACAAACAGAACTTTTCAGACATACCACAAGAACGTAGCTTAGCAACAGCCCATCTTACCAAACACGGTCGAATGCCTTGGATATGTCAAGAGCAACCGCTCGAGTTTCTCCAAAGTGTTCAATTGCGTTGTTCCAAACATGTGTTATATAAGTCAGAATATCTCCTGTTGATCTATGTTTACGAAAGCCATATTGGTGATCGCTAATAATGTTGAATTCTTCAAGATATTTTAAAAGATGTTGATCTATAGCCTTTTCCATGACTTTCAATATTATTGAAAGCAGTGCGACTGGTCGGTAGTTATTTGGCAAGGTCTTCTTGTCTTTTTTAGGTATCGGCTGAACTGTGGCACATTTCCAGCAGTAAGGAAATATTCCCTTTCTGTAAGATTGGTTGAAAAGTCTACAGAAAACTGGTGTCAGTTCCCTCGCACAGTTTTTGAGAACTATGGCAGGTATTCCGTCAGCGCCAGATGCTTGTCTAGCTTCATTAAAATACGTTTTATGATACGCTGTCTGAAGACAACATCGGGCATCCTTGACTGCACTATGGGAATAGTAGGTGGTGTTTTTCCTTGGAAACCGACAGTAGAATGTAAAGCAAAGAGTTTAGCCAACAAGTTCGCTTTTTCAACAGGTGTCGTTGCAATAGAATTATCTGGCCGTGTGAGTGGTGGTATAGTGGATTTGGTGAAATTTTGGCTAACTGCCTTAGCGACTGACCAAAAGGACCTGGAATTGTTGGGACAAGCGGGAAGTTTGTTTCTAATTCGCTGATTGTGTGCTTCCTTTGGTTTCGTCGAAAATTTCTTTGCATCTGTTCCAGGCACGAACAAAGGTGTTACGATTTATGGTATTAGGATTTTCACGCCATCGTCGGTAGAAAACATGTTTAGAAGCAACAGCTTCTTTGCATTTTGGTCGGTCGGTCGGTCGGTCGGAACGGGTGTTCCGTTTCTTTTAAAATAAAATAAAATCCTTACCTAAGATACCTAGTTAATTAAGTCCCTGACCACAACGCTGCAGTGTGACAATAATAAGGCATAAGTCTGGAAGGCAGAAAGCAATTGCCTAAATAACTTTAAGCAGTTATGTGGCTAGGGCAGGAAAGGCAGATGCATCCTTAGGACATTTTTCTTGTAAAAACTGGCTGGCGGACTTGCTCAATTAGTGTTCCATACGGTGATTTCTTTTAAAATAAAATAAAATCCTTACTTATACTACGTTAATTAGGTCTCTGATACCTTAAGTTCCAATATCGATTTTCATGTTATTTCTTAGTTAATAGTGTATAATAGTTGTAGCATCTTAGCTATCTAATGGCCAATAAATCAATCTAGCTCAATCTAGAATCTAGTAATAAAAGTGTAAAACAGATATTACACCCAAATATTTCTTTAATTATAAACAAAAAAAATATATATCTCGGTACAAGAGCGACTCATCAGTCGGTTACAGTAATGTACACTTAAAAGTATATTACACAAACCTTCACCATACGTCAGGGAATATAGTTTTCATAGTTTTTTTTTATACCAGGTAAATTATTAAACGTAATGCACTCATAATAATTTTCTCTCTTTATGAAGAATATTCCAGAATTTATGTCGAAATTTCTTGATCAGTACTTTTTAGACAATTTTTTTAAAATAGTACAAAGAAAATTGTGCGCAAGCATTACATCATATATATTTTTGAACTCGAGTTTTCACAAGCTTTCATTCGACAACCCACTTGATCCCAGAAAAAAATTTACTCCCCCTTAAGTCCAAATTTAATTTACAAAACCATGCGGCTCTGATTGGGCCATTAATTCCTATATTTGTACCAAATTTTAACTTTCTATGTCAAATAATTTCGGAGAAAATCGGGTGTGACAGACGAATAGACACCATAAGAATCCCATAAGCTTTCCATATAGAACACTAAAAAGAAGATCCATTTTCCGATATGCTGTATATGAGGAAAATTTTCAGTTCCTAAAGTCTCAGATTTCTAAAAAAAAGGAAGTCGCTGGGCGCTAAATCAGGGCTATAAGGTAGACGTCGTAACTCGGTAAATCCACAGCTTGCTGTAATGGTTTGAACTGAGCGAACTTTTTGGAAGTGTTCGCTTTAAATGAATTTGGATTCTTTAATGACTTGCACCAGCAAAATTTTTTCGCAGCATCAAATAACAGTCTCCAACAACTTTCTAGAAGATGCCTGAGTTTTCGTCTTCTTTGCAAGTAGAGAAAACTTATGAATTCACCTACTACTCCTGCTTTGAAACAATTCCAGAAAAATACCTAAGTCTCATGACCTATGACAATTTTCGAAAAATGATTCTCATCGTTCTCTGAAGTTAAATGTGCTTGAAAAATTTATTTTCTCGCCTCTGGTGTAAGTAACCTATAGACCAATCGTCCAGGACCTTTTTGCCACTCTAAATATTTGTAAACAACACTGGGATCAACATCCGTCGATCTGACTTCCGCAAGAAGCCGGATAGGTTGCTAAATCGTTGCCTTAACATATTTTAGAAATAACCTTGATTTCAGTTCAGTTTATAAAATTATGAATAGAGTAAAATGATATACGTACTTTTGCGACTGTTGAAAAATTGTCCCTTATATACGGATCCTCTAATCTTCAATGGTCTTTAATTGAGCCAAGTCTACAATACAAGAGTCCACGTTCTTGTATGGTTACGGTGAATGACGATTGTGAAGAATATAACAGTACGAATTTTTCTCTTAACATACAGACATATAGATTGTTCCGACTATTTGAAATGAATACACCTATTTTCGACAGATTTGTACAGCTCTTTTTTTTTAAAGTAGGTATATTGTTAGTAGGTTTGCATATTAAAGGTTTTTGATGATGATTGCAACTGTCGCAACTAGTTACATGCAACTAATTTCCTTACTAAATTAAACTTATTGGTACATCTTTCCATGTTTTTATATTGAGACTTGCCCCTGCAACCAAAAAAAAATTAACAATGTGATTTACCAGGTGTGAAATGCGGATTTTTTTCTAAAAAAAACATGTTAAATTCGGAAGAATGATATAAAAAGTACTTTATTCAAAGTATGCTTCATCGCTTGTTATACATTTTTCCCATCTTTCGGGCAATTTGTGAATACCACGCCAGTGAAAATCTTCCCCTTTTGCTGCGAACCATTCATCGAGCCATTTTTTCATATCTTGGTACGAACCAAAGCGCTGCTTAAGTCTGCTGAGTAAGCCGTATGGGGTAGAGCTTCCCAGCTGAGTGCTTTCAACGTGTCGCGAACTGGTTTTGCCGTATGTGATGGAACATTGTCATGAAGAAAAATGATTTTGTGTTGCTTCTTTCGGTATTCTGGTCTTTTTAGTGTTCCGTACGGAAACACTTATAAGATCACTTCGGTGTCTGTCTGTCCGTCTGTCACACCCGATTTCTCCGAAAATAATTGTCATAGAAAGTTGAAATTTGGTAATAATATAGGAATTGATGGCCTCATCAGAGCCATGTAGTTAGTTAAATTTTGACTTAAGGGGTTAGTTTGGGGGGTGAAATCGGAAGTGAAAAAAAATTTGTTTACTATGTAATCGAGTATGGTGTCAAATGAAAGCTTGTAAAAACACGAGTAATATATATATATATATATATATATATATATATATATATATATATATATATATATATATATATATATATAATGTAATACTTGCGCGCACTTTTCTTTGTATTATTTTTAAAAAATCGCAAAAAAATCGCTGTCCACCGCCTTATCTCGAGAAGTACTGATCAAAAAATTTCGAAAAAATTCTGGAATATTCTCCAGTGGGTGTAGATTGAACGAAAATTATCACGAGTACATTACCTTTAATAATTTATCTGGTATATAGAAAAAAAATTTCAAGGTCATCAATTTTCAGTAAAGATTGGAAACAAACTTTGTTGAAAACTCATATCAGCCGAACAGCTCTTCTCTGAATAGAATCCAACAAATGCAGTGTATGTTTGGGAGTGGAGCCCAAAACATGGGAGCAGTATGCCATAGTTGGTCGAATTTGAGCTTTGTAAAGCTTTCTGGTTCGAAATAATATTCCCAACTTTTGAGAAGCTCTCCTTGCTATGCCTGCAACATGTTCATGCCAGGTCATATTTGCTCCCAAATTAACGCCCAACAAATTGAGTGATGATGTTAGAGGAATGGAGTGCCCCGACTTAACTATGTCGGGTTCAGCAACGTAAACTTTTTTAGAAAAAACTGCCGCCTGTGTTTTTGTAGCGTTAAATTCCACTTGGTTACTGTCACTCCAAGATAGAATTTCTTCCAGGTCTTTGGTAAGGTGAATGACTTCCAGCTGTCTGCGCATATTCGTCTGAGCAGCCGATGTCCGAGCGTTTAAAGTGAATGAAGAGATAAGCGTACTCTCATCTGCAAAGCTGTAGATTGGATTCTCGGTCTTTTCCAGCAGATCGTTAATGTAGATGAGAAAGAGAGTAGGAGACAGTATGGAGCCTTGAGGTACACCGGCGTTGATAGTGACAGAATAAATTTTTCCATCGCACAAGTCTCGAACTCCGAATGAGAATGGTGAGAGCGTATGTATTCTCCGTTCTATTGTATGGATATGAGTGCTGGACCCTTGATCCTGGCTCAAAGAAACGACTGGAATCTTTTGAAATGTACATTTATAGAGTCCTTCTTCGCATCTTCTGGGTACAAAAATTAAAAAACACAGAAGTACTGGAAAGAATGAACAAAATGAATGAATTATTAACAACCATAAAAATAAGAAAAACTCAATACTTCTGACATATAATGAGGAACCTAAAATGCGAATTGCTACGTCTAATTATTGTAAACAAAATAAAGGGCAAACGATCGATCGGAAGATCTCAAAATTCTTGACTGTAGGACAAGAGAAGGTGGTTTTGATGTGCTTTCGAGTGATATTTTTAGAGCAGCAGTTTCTAAAGTTCGTTTAGCTACATGCATCGCCAACCTCCGTGAGGAGATGGCGTCGTAAGAAGAAGTTAAGCAACTTTATTGGATTACTGAAAAGAACAACCAAAACACAAACGCTAAGATTGGCATGTAGAAAGGGCTAAGCTACCAAGGCAATATGTAATAGTACAAGTCCACACTTGCTTTGAACAAATTATATGATTTAAGCTTTAGGTTAATTTTTCATTCACCTTAATCTCTATACTTAGTCCCAAGTAGACCAAATCTGGACCAAAACATCGCCATTACCTTAAACAAATGACACAGTCAAAATATTGAATGATTAAATTACATCAATATTAAAGAAAATTAGAGAAAATGATAGCTAAAACAAACGAACTAAAATCATCTTAGTTATTTTAACACCTAAAAGTTATAAATTGTAAGCAATAAAAACTTTTAACTTAAAGTGGGTAAAATATAGTAATTTTCTCTAGAGTAACATAGATCCCTTTTAAAAAGGGTAACAGATGGATGTCAAACAGGAGTTAAAGATGTTTTTAAAAACGCTTCAATCAGCGAAAACTTTACCATCATTGTTTAACAAGACAATAAAAAGTTTAAATTACCGCTGAACTTGCACAATTAGTGTTCTGCACGTTGATTGCTTTTAAAATAAAAAATGTTGTTACGGTGGTTTAAAATGATCAGTGGCTTCACAAAACACACCCCAAATGAGTTTTCAACAAAGTTTGTTTCCAATCTTTACTGAAAATTGATGACTTTGACATTTTGTTTTTTTTATATACCAGATAAATTATTAAAGGTAATGTACTCGTGATAATTTTCGTTCAATCTACACCCCCTGGAGAATATTCCAGAATTTTTTCAAAATTTTTTGATTAGTACTTTTCGAGATGAGGTGGGGAGACAGCGATTTTTCACGATTTTTTAAAAATAATACAAAGAAAAGTGTGCGCAAGTATTACATTATATATATTTTTTACTCGTGTTTTCACAAGCTTTCATTTGACACCACACTCGATGACCTACTAAAAAAAATTTTTTTTCACCCCACAAAACTGACCCCTTAAGTAAAAATTTGACTTTCAAAATTACACGGCTTTGATGAGGCCATCAATTTCTACATTATTACCAAATTTCAACTTTCTATGAAAAATAGTTTCGGAGAAAATCGGGTGTGACAGACAGACAGACGGGCAGACAGACACCGAAGTCTCTTATAAGTGTTCCGTACGGAACACTAAAAATCGATATAAAGAACGCACTTTAACGGAAAGAAACAAAACACTTATTATGTATTATTACCACTATATTGCACAAGTTTTACGACTGCAGTTTCGACCTATGCGGTCATTATCAAGCTTACGTACTAAACTGAATTAAATAGACAAGTCATACTAAAATTAAAGTTAGGTGGTAGGTATAAAATATTATTATAAAACATTATTATTTAATTCTAGGGTTAATACAATTGATCTTAAGTGGTAGGTAGTAATTTTATGGTTTTATGACGGTAAATAGCGGTGAATAGAAAAGGTCTAGTTGGTCGTTTAACAGATTACAGTTTTGGTTTTTCCGATGTTTATAAATTTCCAATGATTCTAAGATATTTAATTTAAAACCTTTCTCCGCATAATGTAGAATTTCTGTATTATGTAAATCGGGAAAGGGGTGTTGGTTTTCTGTACAGTGGTTTGCAAATGAGGAATCTGTTTTTTGTAGTCTATATGATCTAAAATGTTCTGTATATCTGGTTTTAATGTTTCTTCCGCTTTGTCCAATATATATGCTGTTACAGTCCGAGCATTTTAACTTATAAACTCCACATTTTTGAAATTTGTCCGTCTTATCTTTGGCATTGTAAAGGATATTTGATAGGTTATTTTGCGATTTGAACGCAATTTTCAGATTATGTTTTGAAAAAAATATTGGCTAATTTTTCGGATAGCGTGCCATGGTAGGGTATTGTAATGTATGTATGTTGTTCCGTGGATTTTATTTTAGGGTATATTAAGCGAAAAGTAAGTTGCTTTTGTTTTTTGTTAATTAGTTTTCCAACCCACTCTCGAGAGAAGTTATTTTTTGTGGCGCTGTTTTTAATAGTTTTTAGTTCGTCTTCTAGGTCAGGTAAAAAATCATCGCCACAAAAAATAACTTCTCTCGAGACTGGGTTGGAAAACTAATTAACAAAAAACAAAAGCAACTTACTTTTCGCTTAATGTACCCTAAAATAAAATCCACGGAACAACATACATACATTACAATACCCTACCATGGCACGCTATCCGAAAAATTAGCCAATATTTTTTTCAAAACATAATCTGAAAATTGCGTTCAAATCGCAAAATACCCTATCAAATATCCTTTACAATGCCAAAGATAAGACGGACAAATTTCCAAAATGTGGAGTTTATAAGTTAAAATGCTCGGACTGTAACAGCATATATATTGGACAAAGCGGAAGAAACATTAAAACCAGATATACAGAACATTTTAGATCATATAGACTACAAAAAACAGATTCCTGATTTGCAAACCACTGTACAGAAAACCAACACCCCTTTCCCGATTTACATAATACAGAAATTCTACATTATGCGGAGAAAGGTTTTAAATTAAATATCTTAGAATCATTGGAAATTTATAAACATCGGAAAAACCAAAACTGTAATCTGTCAAACGACCAACTAGACCTTTTCTATTAACCGCTATTTACCGTCATAAAACCATAAAATTACTACCTACCACTTAAGATCAATTGAATTAACCCTAGAATTAAATAATAATGTTTTATAATAATACTTTATACCTACCACCTAACTTTAATTTTAGTATGACTTGTCTATTTAATTCAGTTTAGTACGTAAGCTTGATAATGACAGCATAGGTCGAAACTCCAGTCGCAAAACTTGTGCAATATAGTGGTAATAATACATAATAAGTGTTTTATTTCTTTCCGTTAAAATGATAAATTACCACATAGTAACGGCCACGACGATCAACTATTTAAGAACGCACTTATTTATTACCTAACATTTCTGGTCCGATATATTTTTACACAATTTAAAAGTTTATGATATATTCTTATTCTCTATAAATTTTAATAAACGATATTATTCAAATAAACGTTTTCTTTGTATAATACTAGCTAGTATCTGCTGCTCTACCCTCCCTTTACTTCACTTAAGTCATAAAGAACATACAAAAAGTTACAAAAGTCCAATTACTAGTATGCCTATATAGCTCTAACACAAGCTGAACTCCCAACGTTTCCATATGTATGGGTATCAACATAGGCAATTTTCTACGACCGCCTCGAAAGTATATAAAAATAATGAATACATATGACTTCCGCCATCTATATTATACCTGATTAAAAATATGAAAGAAGATTCTATATTCTCTTAGTCGTATCTGATGCCAATCCAATTTTCCTAGTTTTCTCGCTGGTATAGACATATCGTCTAATCAGGTTTCCCTAAAATTGGTTAAGAAGTAACGAAAAAATTTGAAAAATAATATAGAGGAATTTCTTGATTAAATCAGCTGATACTTGTTCAAAATGCATAGCCAATCTCAGGTAAATGAAGTAAAATAGAACCATTTTACTTGAAATCCATGACCTGTTTCACTATATAGTAGTAACTTCAGATGGTAAATATTCAATAATCTTACATTTTGAAGTTAATATTACCTAAAGAGAACAATAAAATATTTTGGTTTTTGCCACAACAAACAATTTTATCTTCAAATGAATACAGTAAAATTTTATAAAATATTAGAATTACACAATTAGAGTCCTTTTTTAGTAAAGCACCCAATGTGTTCCCTTATTTTTTCATCGAAACTTCTACCCGTTTAAACTATGTAGTTTCTCTGATAACACAGCCCCACAAAAAAAAAAGTGGGGTATACTTTTGATGCGATATATCAGATCCGTAGTATTTTTGCCCGCTGATCCCGAATCTGACGTCAGAATATTGCCATCACATCTCAATTTTTTTCTAACCTCAAAAAATAGGTAAAAATTAGTAAAAATTAAGAAAAATATACTCCTAAAAAATTGATTCAAGCTTTTTCATGAATTCAAAGATGTATTAATATGTATTCGGACACGCTAAGCTAATATTCATCGGTTGGATTAAGCCATACAGTTCTGTTTTCTTTCTAACCTCAATAAATTAGACAGATATAGTGCTTCTCGAATGCAAAAACTAATTCAAAATAAAATTCAACCGATTCTTACCAAATTTGGTACACGGGGTTTTTTGGGTTGCTGATCATGAATCTGAGGTCGGATTTGCAAAATTCAAAATGGCGGATCCAAGATGGCGGACAAAATTTTTTAAAACCAACCGATTCCTACCAAATTTGGTATACAGTTGAGGAATCCTCAAACCTGATACTATTAAACCCTAAACCCTGAAACCTTAGACTCCCACACCCTGTAACCTCAAAAAATAGACCTCAATAACCCTGTAACTTTAAAAATGAGACCCAATAAACTCAAAACCAGGACTTTTAAACCATATACTCTCAAATAATAGACCCTTAAGCCCTAGAATTGCGAAGGTTAGACCCGCGCCTAACTTTCCTTTTTTTGGCTGTATCTTGTTCTTTTTTCCGCGAATGACCTATTCAAAGGCTTTCTGCCCAAACGCTTTTGAGGACTTGTTTCTCTTTTTAGCGACCAGCAATAGTCCGCTAGCATATGGTCATCCCATCGTCCTTGATACCTATTTTCTATGATTTTCAGATCTTGGTGAAAACGTTCCCCTTGCTCTTCACTGTAGTCACCAAGATTATCTGGAAAATCATCGATGTGGGGAGTCCAGGAAATGTAATTTTAGATTCATTAAGCAACCTATTGTTTGAAAATTTTTTACCATTTTCTCGACTATTTCTTTGTACTTAGGACTTTTATTATTTCCCAAAAAGTTTGTTGCGACTTCTTTAAAACTAAGCCAAGCAGCTTTTTCAACTTTATTCATTTTAGTAACAAATAATGAATCTTGAAACAATTTTCTTATTTGTGGCCCGTCAAATACGCCTGCCTTAATTTTAGCTTCAGAAAATTTCGGAAATTTTTTATGCAAATATTTGAAACATGGGCCGTTTGTATCTAATGCTCTCGTGAATTGCTTCATAAGTCCAAGCTTAATGTGAAGCGGGGGAATAAGAACTTTTCCTGGATCTACCAATGGTGGAAACAATACATTATTTTCACCAGGAGTGAACGATTCTCTTGTTGGCCAAATTTTTTTCTTATAATGACGTTCCCTGTCTCTGCTATTCCACAGACATTTATAACAGGGATAAAGTGTAAACCCTGACTGTTGGCCAAGCAATATTGTTACAATTTTCAGATCTCCACAAATTTTCCAGTTATGATCAGCATATTTTATTTTTATCAAAAGCTGCTTCATTTTTTCATATTGCTCTTCCATAACTGTGGAATGAGCAATCGGAATGGGAGCGTAAACGTTGGTATTATGCAGCAAAACTGCCTTAATGCTCCGTTCAGAAGAATCAATGAACAGTCTCCATTCTTCAGGATCGTATGAGTTATTTTGAAATTCATCCATTAGACCTTTTACATCGGTACAATATGAAAGTGACAATTCCTCGTCCATTGTGAAATATTTTCGAAATTCTTCATCTCTGTTTCTATAATAAGAAATCGTAGCTTCTGGCTTAAGTAAATGTCTTTTCTTTAAAAAGGAAGCAAGATGCTCTGAACCATCTTTGGATAAGCCTAAATCTCTGACTAGATCACTAAGTTCTGACTGTGATACGAGTATTGGTTCTGGTTTACGGTTGTATGGTAGAAATTCTTTATCTGTGTCACTAGTATATGATAGGTTGTCACTAGAACGTTCATTAGTAACAGTGTTTGAATCTTTTTCGACAGTCTCAATGTTTTCGGCATGAACTGATAAGGTGAAATCATTTGTTTCCATAACATCAGCATCAAGTGGTTCAGGAGGCGGAATTAGTTTAGTTGGTCTTGTTACTGTCGAAACATCGTTATAAGTAATAGTGCTTTTATTTTTTTTCGGTTATGCCTAGATACAACATTCATACAAAAGTAGCAATCATTTTCACTGTATGGTCTATTCCATATTGCTGGTCTCAAATATTGAATCGCCTTCTTATTGATGTACAACATTATTTTGCAAGAACTGCAAATGATGTGGGGAACCCAATCTGTATCCTGGTGCTGTATTTCAATGTTAAAACAATCCTTATATAAGGTTTTAATCTTATCCGTTATCGGTGACCCCATTTTACTCAATACGTGTTGACAGCAAATATAACAAAATGAATCACTGTTTTTATCGCACTTATGAAAAGTCCTTGTACCGTGAGACCGTTTTCTTGTAGCATTATACTCTACATGAGCCAAGTCACCCACACATGAAGAGCTACGGTCGCTGGATGACGACGGCTGCGGGCCCGCTTTCCCACCCTGACCAACCGCCGATACTGGGTTTCCGAGTCCCTGCATCGTAATTCTCTTTCTTCTACCTGCCATGACGGCATCTAAGCCGTTATCCAGGGACTCTGCCGGCTAGTGGAGTAACACCGTTGACCACCGTCACCACGTGGAGGTGCCCTGGATGCAGGTAGAAGAATAAAAATCGACTGATGAATTTTCTCGGCGTTCAAAATGGCGCGAAAACATCTGCCATCTTGAATTTTGCAAATCCAACCTCAGATTCGTTATCAGCGACCCAAAAAATCCCCGTGTACCAAATTTGGTAAGGATCGGTTGAATTTTAATTTGAATTCGTTTTTGCATTCGAGAAGCACTATATCTGTCTGATTTATTGAGGTTAGAAAGAAAACAGAACTGTATGGCTTAATCCAACCGATGAATATTAGCTTAGCGTGTCCGAATACATATTAATACATCTTTGGATTCATGAAAAAGCTTGAATCAATTTTTTAGGAGTATATTTTTCTTAATTTTTACTAATTTTTACCTATTTTTTGAGGTTAGAAAAAAATTGAGATGTGATGGCGATATTCTGACGTCAGATTCGTGATCAGCGGGCAAAAATACTACGGATCTGATATATCGCATCAAAAGTATACCCCACTTTTTTTTTGTGTGGCTGTGTAATCATCGTGTGTTAATACTCAGTCTATTTATATATTTTAATATTCGATTACTCAATCTCCATATTGTCAAACGAGTTCGAGGCTAGCTAAAATAGTTTTGATAATAGGAAAAATCATAGTTATTTTTTTATGTAAAATCATATTCAATGTCCGTTATTAACAGCAAATTGTTCAATAAGGTTTAGCGCTCTTTCAAAAGCAACTTGGGAATCATGCCTATGAAAAGCTAAATATTTATATTGAATTAGATAACATCAATTAAAATGAATTGATATATACGTATATAACAGTTCGTAAAAACCTGAAAATATATGTTTATATGTACTCTTTTACTCTCTCGAATCAAAATATGTTAAAATATTGCCAATTTAAAAAGACAATGATGAATAACTTTACGATCCACAAAATCCATAAATATATTAATTAAAATGGACTGAGTCGATTTCTCTCCTTCATTGGTCTGGGATCTTAAAGAACCCCCGTCAGAGTGCGTGTGTGCTTTCAAAACATACATACGAGGCTGGTTTGAAAAGTCCGTGCAAAGTCCGAGAGATGGCACCACCGGCGCGTATTGAGGTCATGTTTAGCATCTCTTGAATGAACGCACACGAAGTTTCAGCCATATTCGTCTATTTCTTTGTGTTTGGCATTCGTGTGAATCAAGTAAGTCGAGTGATTTTCAAGAAATGGACGGTAAAAAGAATTTCGTGTGGTGATTAAATATTACTTTATGAAAGGCAAAACGCATCAGGAGACTAAAGAGAAGCTTGATAAACATTATGGTGACTCTGCACCTTCGATTAGAACAGTTTATAAGTGGTTTCAAAATTTTCGGACTGGCCATATGGGCACAAGTGACGCTGAACGTTCTGGACGGCCTGTGGAGGTTACGACTCTAGAAATCATTGATCAAATCCATGATATGGTGATGGATGACAGAAGAGTTAAGGTGCGTAAGATTGCTAGTGCTGTGGGCATCTCGACTGAACGGGTACATAATATTTTGCATAAACATTTAGACATGAGAAAGCTATCCGCAAGATGGGTGCCGCGATTGCTCACGCTTGACCAAAAACGGAATCGTGTGAAGTGTTGCAAGGATGGTTTGCAGCTGTTCCAGAGAATCCGGAGGACTTTAAGCGTCGTTTCGTCACTGTGGATGAAACATGGATACATTACTATACTCCTGAGACCAAACAACAATCTAAACAATGGGTTACCAAGGGGGAATCTGCACCAAAAAAGGCGAAGACCGTTCCTTCGGCCGGAAAGGTTATGGCGACTGTCTTTTGGGATTCGCAAGGGATAATCCTCATCGACTATCTGGAAAAGGGTAAAACTATTACAGGTGAATATTATTCATCGTTATTGGACCGTTTGAAAACCGAGCTGCAAGAAAAACGCCCGCGATTGGCCCACAAGAAAGTCCTTTTCCATCACGACAACGCACCAGCACACACCTCAGCAGTTGTGGTCGCAAAATTAATGGAAATAGGATTCCAACTCGTCTCACACCCCCCCCTATTCTCCAGACTGGGCTCCCCTCGGACTACTATTTGTTCCCCAATTTGAAGAAATGGCTGGCGGGACAAAGATTTTATTCAAACGAGGAGGTGATTGCAGACACTAATGGATATTTTGCAGACTTGGACAAATCCTATTATTCGGAAGGGATCAACAAACTAGAACATCGTTGGATGAAGTGTATAAGCCTAAAAGGAGACTATGTCGAAAAATAAAAAAGGTTTACCCCAAACACATAAGTAGTTTTTATTTTTGCACGGACTTTTCAAACCAGCCTCGTACATATACATCAACTAACGATGCAAATTATCGTGTCTTACTTAGATTGCAATAGATTTAAACATTTCATACTAGGCAAATTACAGTAATTAAATAGCTAAATATTTAAGTATGTTGTGTAGGAGTTCTTGTTGTTGAGGAATCTGAAGATCAAGTCACCTTTTTAAAATTTCTCATTTCAAAGCTGGTAGAGGAGAAAGAAGATGTGTCCTTTTTGTTGTGCCTACAAACTACGTTATATTGGGAAACTGGGAGAAATAAGCTAGAGTTTTATGCAAAAGTGGAGCTACAGAAGCATTAAGGTTCGAAGAACTAAAGAATAACTATAAGCGCAATGATATATTATGGAAACAACAAAAGCAGGAGATACACCAAAAATGTATAAATTTAGGAAGGTCAGCAAATAAAATCAAGTACCGAGAGGAACAAACTAAAGCTAAAAAAAGATAATAGCCAGCAACAACGAAAACTGATGATGAAAATTTCAGTGTGTCAGAGATAGAATCGCTAGAATAGCTAAATTTGTAAAAATAATAACGTAAGAACAAACAAAAATGACAAATCTGAAGTTTATAGAGAAACATATTGTGTAAGAAAACGTTCATAGACCAGACAGGCAAAAGAGAGAATATACAAATAGATCATATTTATTATTAAGTATTATTATTATTACAAGTCTATCTAGGGTCACCAGTCATACATATACAAATAAATGTTTATAAAATTAATAATAGCATATATATATATATATATATATATATATATATATATATATATATATATATATATATATATATATATATATATATATATATAGTATTAGTATTGGGTATGCGGTCTGTCAGTAAAACTTCTCATTCGTCATTCAATTCTCTATATTTCGTTGTACATTAACAACTTCATCAGAAGTAAAACTATAAAACAATGAAAAATTATTATTCTTTTTGTATATCACCTTGAACCTACTAACAGTAATGAATACTGTAAAGGTCAACAGATAAAATGTACAAGGTGGATATGTTAAAAAACTTACCAACCAGAGAAAATCAAACATTTACAACCATATTAAACTATAACAAGGCGAAGAAACAAACACTGAGAGAGGAGTAGTCTCCAGTCCATGTCCAGTTTGTACATTTTATCTGTTGACCTTCACAGTATTTATTATTGTTAGTAGATTCTAGGTAATATACAAAAAGAATAATAATTGTTCATTGTTTTATAGTTTTTCTCCTCATGAAAAGTGATAACCTATCCACTAGGGCAGGGGTGCTCAAACCTGAACTGCTGGCGATCTACCTCAATATTGTTAGACTACGATCGATCGACTCTGAGAGGCTGCAAGTAAGTGTGATGCAGGATTGTCGTCTAGGTAGGGTGTATCGTGGCATAGATATTAGTTTTCCGCACAATATGCATTTTTTTAGTCAAGGTAGGTTTGCTCTAAAATGTCAATGAAAAAACTCATAATTATTCAAAATTGTGAGTTTATTGGTTCTTACAAAACAAACGAGTTCTAGTGTCTAAACTTAACTAAAGAGTGACTTTGGATGTTGAAGCGTGGCACTGCATGTCCTCAGCATACTTTTCATAAAATGGTACGTAATTACCGAGTGCTAATCGCAAGCATGATGACATATGTTCGTCAGTTAGTCGATTGCGATATTTTGACTTAGTTATCTTCATTTCAGAAAATGCAGACTCGCACAAGTAAGTTGACCCAAACATTGCCGTCAGTTGAAGGGCGATTTGCCTTAGATTCGGATATTTATCTTCAGATATAAAACACCAGAATTTTGTATCAGATGCTGTGGCTTTGAGATGTATATCTGATATAATCTGCACTAACTCATTTTCAGCAGAACATGAGTCCATGTTAAACTGACTTTCTATTTCAGTAGCTAATTCCTCAATGTTTTTACACGAAAAAGGATAACTCATAAATGACGCGATATTTGCCAATTTACTGAAATCATAAAAACGTATTTCGAATTGGCCCAAAATATTTGATAATTCTGCCTCATAAATATCATAATTCAACTGAGGAATCCTTGCTTTCAAAGACGGAAAATTTTTCCGATCCTTTCTTTTCAGTTGATCTATCATAAGTTGCAATTTACTTTTGAATGCGTTTATTGCGCTAATCATCTCAATAATAGTTTTTTTCTTTACCTTGAAGCTCCAAATTAATGGTGTTTAAATGCATTGTGATGTCTGTCAAAAATGCCAAATCAGTCAGCCATTTTCCGTTTTTCAGCATCTGAGTGTCATCACCTCTTTCGTCCAGAAAAGCTGTTATTTCGGACAATAATTCTTAAAACCTTTCTAGGAATTTTCCGCGACTCAACCACCTGACGTCCGTGTGAAGAACTAAATCAGTGTGTTCAGCTGACTCACTATCTTCCAACTGCAATTTAAAGAGCCGTCGTTGCAAGCTACGTGCACGGATAGAATTCACAATTTTTATTGCAATGCCCATAATCTCCTCCATGTTTAGAACTTTTGAACACAAAACTTGTTGATGTATAATGCAATGGAAGGAGAAAAATGAAGGGAAATCATCATTAGGTCGACACAATGCCACAAAACCGTTTTTGTTTCCAGCCATTGCTGGAGCTCCATCGGTTGTAATGCACACTAGTTTATATATTGGTAGCTTGTAGTTTGTTACAAAATTGAAGAAAACGTCATATATACCATTCGAATAAAAATACACAGCTGGGCAGTGTCTGTCATATCGGTGGATTCGTCGAACTGTAAAGAAAAGTATGTACGTTCCATGATATCATGTTTTAGTTTATCTGCCATGTCCTGACTCATGACTTCAACACGCCTTGTGACAGTCGGACGAGATAACTGAAGTTCTCTAATAGCAGACATAATCTCTGTTTTATTTTTAAAATCTCCAAATAAAGTCTCACCCGCTTCAATAAATGCTTCCTTCACAACCAATCCATCATCAAATGGATTCCGTCAAACACGCCGCCCGAAGTTTCTAGAAAAATCGGCGGGAATCAAAAAGGCGGCTTTTCTTTGACAAGTACCTCGCGTTCCTTTGATAAAGCCGCCTTTTGCCGCTAGCAGGGGGTTATTACGATAAAAGAAAGTGATGAGGGTGTTATTCTGGCCTAATTGTGGATCGAATAAATTTTAGTAGTTTATTCATTACATTTTGTTTTAGTTACCTAAACCAAATCTGTGAATAGTTCTATATCGGAATTTTTTTCTCGAGATCGACTCAAAAAGCACTCGCGATCGACTTGTCGATCGCGATGGACCGTTTGAGCACCCCTGCACTAGGGTAATCAAAGAAGCCATAGAAATAGAAAAGAGGCCCTACAACTTAAATAATCGGGATGATAGCCAACGTTTACCGAACTCTTGGAAACATATTTCATCCCAGTACAAAGTCCAACCAAGAGAAACAATAATTCAACCATATGTTACAACGCGCAGCCAAAGCCGAGCCTCTATTGGCCAGACTCATCCGACCAATAGAGCCACGCCCAGAGCACATAAAACCGGCGCCCTCGGAGCCATTCTCGACATTCAACGCCAAGACACCGACCAGTGATCAACGCTTTGAAAAAGATGAATGAGATTCCATCGAAACGTCAGCGAAACCGTCCATCAAGGGACTTTAAGCTAACACGGGATACCCGAAAAACCACTACTACATTTCACACCCGTGAGAACATTCGTCAAAACATATATATATATATATATATATATATATATATATATATATATATATATATATATATATATATATATATATATACGTGGGTAAATCAAATATAAACGGTAATTTTTTTTTTATACGTTTATTGAATAACCTTATACACAAATCACAATAACATTTTTCAATATAGTCTCCTGCGTGATCTACACACTTTTGCCACCGATTTGGAAGTTTCCGTATTCCCTGGTCATAAAAGGTTTGAGGGCGGGTTGTAAGCTAATTGCGCACGTGTTCCTCGACTTCTTCATTGCTTCCAAATCGCTGCCCCCCCCCCCCCAGTGATTCTTTCATAGGCGCAAACAAAAAATAGTCACAGGGGGATAAGTCAAGGCTATAAGGAGAGTGCTCGAGAGTTTCCCAGCCCATTTCTTCCAGTGTATCCCTTGTCAAAGCCGCAGTGTGAGGCCTGGCGTTTTCCTGGAGGAGGATGACATCTCTGATGGGCATGTCCCGTCTTTTCTTTCGATAGGCGGCTTTTGCCAACCGTAACAACTGGCAGTAATAAGCCGCATTCAGCGTACGTTGATCGTGCAGGAAATCGATCAGTAAAATTCCCCTAGAGTCAAAAAAAATCGTTGCAAGGACTTTTCCAGCAGAGAGACGAGTTTTGACCTTCACTGGGGAACCTTCATTCTTTCTTCGCCACTCCTTACTTGCCATTTTGGCGTCGGGAGTGTAGTGATGTACCCACGTCTCATCACATGTCACTATGCGCTTTAAAAAGGCCTCCCCTTTTTGCTGAAATCGATTCAGAAGCCTTTCAGCGATCTCCAACCTGACCTGATTTTGGTTTCCAGTCAACAACCTTGGCACCCATCGAGCAGTAATTTTTCTGAAACCGAGTCGATCAGTAATTATGGATTAAACATTTCCAAAGCTGATACCCACTTCTGAGGAAATTTCTTCAACGGTTAATCGGCAATCACCTTCGATAAGGTGTCTAATGTCACGGATGTTGTCATCTGTAAGGCTTGACCTAGGGCGTCGATCATGACTTTCGTTTTCAACCCGTTCTCGTCCGCCCTTAAATTCTCTCGCCCACGTATACACACGATTCTGTGTGTACTGTCCTCAAACTGTGCCCTCAAACGGGTTAAAATTTCTGACGGTTTAACGCCTTCATTGGTTAAAAACTTGATGATAATACGTTGCGCAACAGACGAGGGTACCTCTTGCTCAGTCATGGCTGTACTGACGACAAAGACGAGTTGGCGCGCGCACCCATCCGGTTCCCCCACCCCTCACAAACCCAACATCTACTCCACACAACATCATCTAGCTAAGAACTGCATTCTAAGAAGAATAGCAAAATTACCGTTTATATTTGATTTACCCACGTATATATATATATATATATATATATATATATATATATATATATATATATATATATATATATATATATATATATAAATTATTATTATACAAATATTGAACACTATTTTGAAGCTTCATCTGTCATATGATCACACCCTAAATTTCAAATCGATCTGTCAAGTTATTCATTGTTTATCAGCTGGTTAAAGTAGACGTGTTTGAGAATGGAAAAAATCGAATAAATAAAATTCTTTGTTTTGGGAAGTTTATCGGCAACTGAGATCCATGGACAGTTACTGAAAAATGTTAAAGGAGTGTGCTCTTTCATTTCCAACTGTTCATAGATGGACTCGAGAGTTTAAACATGGTCGTACAAGCGTCAATGATGATTCACGTTCAGGACGTCCAAAAACTGCAATACCTGAAGAAACTGTTGTCCAAGTACAAGATATAGTAATTAACGATTAACCGTGTATGATTTAGATGAGGCTATAGACATCTCACATGGATCAGTACATGAGATCATAACTAATGTTTTAGGTATGAGAAAGCTATTCACAAGATGGGTGCCGCATTGACATCGTAATAAAACGCACTCGAGAGATACTTTCTAAATAACATTTGGCTCATTTCACAAAGAACAAAACCGATTTTGTGCGTCGATTTGTAACTATAAATGAGTCTCGGGTTTACCAACATAATCCTGAACTGCAACAACAGACAGTACAGTAGACTGAGCCTGGTTGTTCAGCTCCAAGGCAGTCACAGTGGTCAAAGTCGTCCAAAAAAATTATGGCATCAGTTTTCTGGGATGTAAAAGGAATTTTGTTAATTCATTACCTTCAAACCGGTAAAACAATCACAGGAGAGTGTTATCGCAACCTTTTGAAGCAGCTGGATGAGAAAATTTGTGAGACAAGGCCTGGTTTGCAGAAGAAAAAGATCATATTTCATCATAACAATGCACTTGCTCACTGAGGTGCTTTGGCAACGGAAAAACTGGTCAGATTAAAGTACGAATTATTGGAACATCCACCCTAATCGCCAGATCTGGTTCCATCTGACTTCCATCTGTTTTCAAATCTCAAAAGATTTCTACGTGGAAAGCGTTTTTCAACAAATAATAAGGTGATAACATCCGTAGATGGGTATTTTGAAGATCTTCCGGAAAACCACTTCAGAGATGGAAAATCGCCGGAAAAAATGTATTGAGCTTAAGGGAGATTATACTAAAGAATAAATGTATTTCGACTTATTAATTCATCTTGTTTCATTTCCGCTTTCAAAACTTATTGATTGACCATACAATACATAAAACTTAACCAAGGGAGGGCGAGGATGTCGTATGCCCTCCTTCCCCTCCTCTATGGATGTAGAAAATACTCCTCTGTTTTTATGGAAGGTTTTCTTTTGTAAAAAATGGACCCTCCCCCATCATCCTTTTTTAAATTGAGTCTAGATTTTAAGGTTCCATTGCAAGTTGGGAATGGTAGCAATTATTTCCTGATAAAAACTTCTTTACAATGTTCCTGAACTTTAAAATTAAGCATAAACCTTACTATTTTTTCTGTTCTGCGAAGACACTACTATTTAAACTACTTAGGTCAGGTTTAAGGTGAGTGGGTTTTGTAGCTTTCCACTGCGACTCTTCGTTCTATTGTGGCTCACATGTATATTTTGGATTTCACCAAGCAGGTACCACCTTGCAATGAAACGAATTATTGTGCTCGATGAGATATTTCTTAAGGTTTTCCCGTGATATGGTTAGTCTACCAAAAGTAAGACATCCAAGTCTGTTGGCTGCGTACATTTGCATAGCACGTGCTTAACTATTTCGTCCTCTTCTATGCATAGCCGACATTTGGCTGTTTGCCCCAAAATTGACATGCCTTCGTCTACAATGGCCAGTTTTTTTTTTAATTAGTTGAATATGTATTTTTTTATATTTTACATTCCCAAGGGATACAAATATCCGAAAGTTCAGTTTGCAACCATAACAGATAAATAAGTTCTTTTGTCAATGGTACTAATTCATCCTTATATTGATGTTCATTAGTTCTTTTGTCAGGTACTACTTTTAATTATTTCTTTTATGGCAGCAGCAGTCAAATACGAGGTAATAGTTTCAACATTTTTGATCATGTTAATAATATAATGTATTATTCTTACACAAATTTCTTACCATCAGCATCCTAAAAAGAAAAAAAATCTAATTATGCAATAATTTAAATAAATTACCTCAGATGAAAATTTTCAAACAATAGATGTGAAACAAAATCTACTTAAATCTCTTGAAATTAGTAACCTCGTAGCAGATTGTTTCGAATAATGCATAGTTATAAAATTTGATCTGTTAACTTTATTAATTTCCTAAAAGTCCAATAGGTTTTATAAGTTAGAAGTTTTACTGAACATCATCTGAAGATAAAATCATTTCATTACCCAAAACTATAAAATCCTTTTTTTTAATGGGCGTAGCACACGTGTTACAGAAAAATACCTGAAGTGCTACAGGCACGATACTTGTGCGGAAAAAGCGATTCACCCTGATCTTGAATCGCTGTAAATTGTAATTGGTGGCAAACACAATCCTGAGCAACATTTCAAAGGGAAGAGGTTCTCCATATAAAAGACTGCTTGAAAAGGGTTATATGAGGATTGTACTAATTATACCGCACTAACTTAGCCGTTACTTAATAGAAATCCGTAATAACTAAGAACGAAAAGTTAAACTATTTAAGATGTTATGTTTATTATATTACTGCTGTCAATTGTTTCGACACACTGTGTCTTCTTCTGGAGCAAGATGTAAATTAACTACAAAGTATGTTACAGAATATATAAATTACCTGGTTAGAAGTGCTAAATTAATTAACAATATTTACCTTTATACCTAAAACAAGTTCAATAAAGGACACTCACCCCCATCCAATTGATCCTTGAGTAATAATCCTGAGGATTTTTTCTGGTTAATTTCTACCTGCTCTAAACAATTCAGTAATTTCCCTTTCTTTCCATTGTGTAAAATTCTGAAATCATTATGGAAAGTACGATTTTCATCTGTTAAATGTTTAGCGTAGTGAGATATGTTTTTTTCATTCTATAACTTTGTTTATGTTCTTTTATTCCTTTATAAAAAGATCTGCCTGTTTGTCTCATATAGGTTTTATTGCAAGTGCCACAGCATAATTCGTAAACTCCTGTTTTATTTTCTTTTCCTGTTTTACTTTTATTATTTTTAATATGTCGAGCTAATATGTTATTGGTACGGAAGGCATTGTTTACATGATTTTTATGGAAAAATATTGAATTTTATTGGTCAATTTAATAAGTGAGTGTATGAAACTTATCTTTGTTTATTTGTTTATGCGGGTATATAAGTCCTATTGCTTTTTTAAATTGTTTTTTCATTAAAATATTATCTACACAGTCATTCCTGTACCTTTTGTTTATACTAATTTGTCTTATAATGGCCAATGAATGAAATGAATGGAATAAAAAATTTAGACTCGTCGCGACGAACCCTCAAGTTCCAAAACTATATTCTTTTATCAAATTACATAAAAATAAGTCACCAATTCGCCCAGTAGTTTCATATATAACAGCTCCAGCTTTTTCTTTATCGAATAAATTGATCGAGGTTTTGACAAAATATTGTAAATTCACACCTAAATATAATATTAAAAATAGTAATGAATTAATATAAAAAATTCATCCATTAACTCTACCAAGTAACTCCAAATTTATATCGTTTGACGTACAATACAAGAAATATTAGACCTCTTAACACTGTGTTTAGACCAGAATTATTTCGAATTTAAAGGTAAGATTTATGTAAGTAGAAAAGGTTTAATAATGGGAAACCCTTCAATTTTATTTAAAATGTTCATGGACCATTTAAAACAAATCAGTAATTCTCTTCTATTTAAAAATTTCTTCTATTGGTACCGTTATGTAGATGATATATTGGCATGACCCGTACAGATCGACAATTAAAACTATTTCTAGATTATATAACCAACTAGATAATAACATTACTTTTAGAACAGAACTAGACACAAATAAATCCTAGATTTAAAAATATCAAATAAAATGAATCAACATAATTTTTACATCTTCCATAAACCAACATACTGAGAGATGACTATACACGCTAATTCTAACCTTCTGCTCACACATAAAATCTCGACTTACAATAGTTTCATCCTTAGATTAATAAATGCACCATTATCTGAAGATAATTTTCTAAAAGAATTAAATATAAAACAAATTAATATAAACGATGGGTACAGGAATGACTTTGTAGATAATATTTTGATGAAAAAAACAAGGGTAAGTTTCATACACTCGCCGATAAATTGACCAATAAAATTCAATTACAATATTAACTCGACATATTACAAATAACCGGTCGAGTTCAAGTTGAACTTGCGCAATTAATGTTCCGTGCGTTGATTGCTTCTAAAATAAAAAAAAAATGTAACGGAGGTATAAAATGATCAGTGACTTCAGTAAACACACCCCAAATGAGTTTTCAACAAAGTTTGTTTCCGATCTTTAATGAAAACTGATGACCTTGAAATTTTTGTTTTTTTTATATACCAGATAAATTATTGAAGGTAATGCACTCGTGATAATTTTCGTTCAAACTCCGTTCCGTGGAGAATATTCCAGAAAAAAAGTGCGCGCAAGTATTACATTATATATACATATATAAGTATATATATATATATATATATATATATATATATATATATATATATATATATATATATATATATATATATACATATATATATATATATATATATATATATATATATATATATATATATATATAACAAATAAAGAGAGAGAAAGCAAAAGTTGCCGTATCTAACAAAATCCTAAATTATGAAACTAGTTGAGGAACTCGGCAAAGACGGGCATCAGCAGATGTTCATACTATATTGATTTAGCCAATATTTCGGTCCTAGGTTGGGACCTTCATCAGGGCACAAACTGAAAAAGAGATAACGAAGCAACCAATAAAGAAAATTAGGCATTAAGACTTGGTGTTACGAAGTTAAGTTTTTTTTTAAAGTTATTAATTTTAATTATTAATTTCTAATTCGATTTTAATCTTACAATTATTCATATGTAACTATTTTAATTCAACAAAATCATTGTTCTAAACAATCACTAATTATTATTATTATTATGGAAAAATGTCAACAAAACTCACCCGTAGCATGAAAATTAATCTAACAAGAATGACCATCAAAAACAATCGCCATGGTAAAAACCAACACTGAATTAAAAACAACCACTATACACTAACAATTTAACATAAAAACATGGCATTTACAGCAGGGATGCCATTGATAACGTTGGATGCTGGAATTCAAAACTAATTAACCACCTGCCATCTTAAAGAAAAATGAATGAAAAGTGACAACCTTGACAGGGCGCTAACAAAGGATGACCACGTGACAGATGTAAGGGATCACTCAAAAAGAATAAAAGGAAAGGTCAAACGACCAGGAAAGGACCGGTTTAAGTACGAAATTAAGTGCTACGTCATATAATAAAATTAAAATTTTTGGTATGAGAGGAAAGGAATTGCAATGGGAAGGCAAATTTACGCTGTTATGACCATTGAGAGAATATATAAAGGAACCAATTATTATTTCTTCTAGCGGAAGTAGAGCAAAGGAAAAAGGAAGGCGATAATTGGAATGGATTTTTCAATAATTGGGCGCATATTATTCAATTTATTATTATAATTATTATTATATTAATGTTATCTCAATAGGAATGTAAATTATGAAGAAATTGGGGGAACCAGGAAAAACATATACTTAAACAAGATGGTACCCAGAGGGGAACATGCAGAAGGACAGAGTTTTCAAATACCAAAAACGAAAGTTATAGTATATATATATATATATATATACTAGCCGGGCCCGCGGCTCCACTCGCGTGGACTTGATTCACTACTATCGTCACTGCTTATTCCTTATGTTACCCAACGTAATAAAATATCTCCCATTATTTCTCCTTATCTCCCAATATTTCTTCTTATTTCCCATTATCTCTACATAATTTCCATTATCTAGGCTTATCTCTGCTAATCTCCCATTATTCCTCCTTATCTCCCATTATTTCTCCTTACCTCCCATTATCTCACCTTATTTCCCATTATCTAGGCTTATCTCGACTTATCTCCCATTATTTCTTCTTATCTATTATTTCTTCTTATCTCCCATTATCTCACCATAACTCCCATTATCTAGACTTATCTCTGCTTATATCCCATTATCTCTCCTTATCTCCCATTATTTATACTTATCTCCCATTATCTCACCTTATCTCCCATTAGCGAGGCTTATCTCGACTTATCTCCCATTATTTCTCCTTATCTCCCATTATCTCACCTTATCTCCCATTATCTAGACTTATATCGAATTATATAGAACATATGTATAAATTTATAAAAACACGTAAATCGGATAAGTGGTTCTCGAGTGATAAGCGCACTAACGGACAGACAGACAGACAGAGAGACGTTGCATTTTATATATATTGTATTCTTTGCTACATGATATTGTTCCATATTTAATGCTTTAGGGAGTGTATTGCAAGAGAACGCCCTAGCGGCAAACTTTTCTCCGACTTGATTCACTATTACGATAATAGTGAATCCCTTATGTCACCTAATAAAATATATCCTATAACCTGGCCAGAGAACACACGTATGTTTAAAAAAAAGCACGTAAATCGGATAAGTGGTTCTCCAGTGATAAGCACACTAACGGACGGACAGACAGACAGACAGGCGGGACAGAGAGATATTGCATTTTATATATAGTATAGATATTCTCTGCTACATAATATTGTTCCATATTTAATGGTTTGGACTGTGTTTTGCTAGAGAACGCGTTAGCGGCAAACTTTGCCCGACTTCGTTTACTATTATTGTCACTGCTTATTCCTTATGCTACCTATCGTAATACAATATAGCCTATAACCTGGCGGGAGAACATATGTATGTTTTAAAAAAAAAGTACGAAAATCGGATAAGTGGTTCTCCAGTGATAAGCGCACTAACGGACAGACAGACAGACAGAGATACGTTGCATTTTATATATATAATATATATATATATATATATATATATTATAGATATAGATTATTATTATTATTATATAACCTGGCCAAAGAATATATATATATGAATTTAAAAAAAGACAGGTAAATCGGATAAGTGGTTCCCGCGTGATAAACGCACTAATGGATAGACAGACCGACAGAGAGACATTGCATTTTATATATATTATAGATTATACATTACAGTTATTCTTTGCTACATAATATTGTTCCATATTTAATGATTTAGGCTGTGTATTGCAAAGGCACGCGCTAGCGGCAAACTTATTTCCGACATCATTCACTATTTTACGCCACTGTTCATTCCTTATGCTACCTATCGTAATAAAATATAGCCTATAACCTGGCCAGAGAACATATGTATGTTTAAAAAAAAAAGTACGTAAATCGGATAAGTGGTTCTTCAGTGATAGGCGCACTAACGGACAGATAGACAGACAGACAGACAGACAGACAGATAGACGCTGCATTTTATATATTATAGATAGATATATATATATATATATATATATATATATATATATATATATATATATATATATATATATATATATATCTATATATATATATATATATATATATATATATATATATATATATATATATATATATCTATATATATATATATATATATATATATATATATATATATATATATATATATATAAACATTCGCGTTTTTACAAGCTTTCATTTGACACCCCACTCGATGACCTAGTAAAAAAAAAATTTTTCACTTCCGATTTCATCCCCCAAAACTAACCCCATAAGTCAAGATTTACCTTTCAAAACAACACGACTCTGATGAGGCCATCAATTCCTATATTAGTACCAAATTTCAACTTTCTATGTCAAATAGTTTCGAAGATAATCCGGTGTGACAGATAGACGGACGGACAGACACCGAAGTGATCTTATAAGTGTTCTGTACGAAACACTAATAATAAAAATAAAACAAAAAAGAAAATAAAACAGGAGTTTACGAATTATGCTGTGGCACTTGCAATAAAACGTATATAGGACAAACAGGCAGATCTTTTTATAAAAGGATAAAAGAATATAAACAAAGTTATAGAATGAAAAATAACAAATCTCACTACGCTAAACATTTAACAGATGAAAATCATACTTTCAATTAAAATTTCAGAATTTTGCACAATATTACTGAATTGTTTAGAGCAGGTAAAAATTAAACCAGAAAAAATCCTCAGGTTTATTACTCAACGATCAGTTGGTTGAGGTTGGGTTTCCTTTATTGAACTTGTTTTAGGTATTAAGGTAAATATTATTAATTAATTTGGCACTTGTAACCAGCTAATTTATATATTCTGTAACATACTTTGTAGTTAATTTACATTTTGCCCCTGAAGAAGACACAGTATGTCAAAACAATTGTCAGCAGTAATATACTCGTAATAAACATAAGTGGTGATCATAAATAGTTGTTGAAATTTTCATTCCTATTTGTACTAACTATGATAAGACCCAAATATTTTATTGAACTCTTTAGGTATCAATTAGTTGTTAGCATAAGATCACTTCACAGTTACATCTGAAAAAACACACACAACAGTGTGGTGAAACATGCATATTCTACTTCATTCACCTAAAAATTGAAAAAAATGTTTTAGTCTTAAAACCCCTTATATAATAAAATCACATCAAATCAGTATCGATAAACAGAAATGCAGATGCATATAACAAAAATACAAAAATAACAGAACGTCAAATGTATCAACTACTTGCCTCTTCCATTTCAACGAGATCATAGAAATTTGGCAAAACAACTTTTATTTGTAAATAGGTATATTCAAAAGCGTGAGGAAGCAAGTTTAAATAAGTAGGAGGTAATGGGACTGCAATGACCTGTCTTTCATTATTTCAATGGCGCAAGCTGTATAGTCACCGAAAGCAAAGCCGTGAGCACAAAAATGAACAAAAAACAAATTATGACACATGTTCCTGAAATGTGATCAGATGTGTTATATTTAAAAGGTCGATTAGATTAATACAATTAAATTTATCTTTCAAAGAATTTCAATTTTCAAAAATTGTTTACTTTTTAATTGAAAAATACTGTAGACTTCGTTTCGAAATAGCCACTTAAGAAACGTTTCTTTAAAAATAAAATCTTACAAATATATATATCCTAGAATAATAATATCTCAAAATAAAATTTTAATCATGTCGAATGATTAAAATTACGATGAATTAAATTGAATGAGACGAACTGCCGGAATATACAAAATACTGATCTAAAATTTGAGTGTTTTATGTACAAATATATAGACCTGCTTTTTGATCTGTTTCTCCTGGATCGTAAATTATAATTATGATATAATTGTAGATTACTCTTAGAAAAAGCGTATTTCTTTCTATTGAAGTGATACTAGAAGTCACAGAAATGACTATAGTTTTTTTTTGTGACGTTGAATATTACGGGAGACACAATGAACGGGAATAGGACGAGACGTCCACGAATTTACCGTTATAAAAAATATTAATAAGTCTAATACTATAAGAACACATCATATTTTAGAAAAGCAATCACACACTCTACTCATCATTAATGTAACAAGACAGAATGCTTGGGGGAGTAAAAGTTACTACTACGTAAAAACTGTACAGAATTCGGACGGTTTTTAGTGTTCCATACAGAAAATGGAATCACTTCGGTGGTCGTCCATCTGCTCATCAGTCTGCTCGTCTGTCTGTCTGTCACAGCCCCTAAACTATTTCACACAGAAAGTCGAAATTTGTCACAAATATAGAAATTGACGGACCAATCAGAGCCGTGTAGTTTTGGAAGTTAAATTTTGATTTAGGGGGTTAATTTTGGGTGGTGAAATTGGAAATAATTTTTTTTTTTTGACAAGATCACCGAGTTGCACATATTTATTTCGAAAAAATTCTGGAATATTCCCCATAATTTGTTAATTAAATGTAAGAGTGCATTAACTTTGATAATTTAGATGGTATATAAGAACAAAGATCGGAAACAAATTTTGTTGAAAACTCATTTATGGTACCAAAAATTTGTCATCGTACAGAAGTCTAACTGCGCAAGTCCTACTTACACAAATTTACCTTTGGTAAAGAACTTTAAAACTGACCAAAAATGATTGCCTTGTGACCTCCCTTCTGAAACTGATATTTAAAAAAGTAGGTAAAAATGGGGTTGTGTTTCTGACATTGCGAGAGATTTGGTAAAAAAAATTGTTTCTTGATCGATATTACGTATGTGTTAAACATTTTAGTTATCAATTTAAACTTTTAAGTTTTACCCTTTTTAATATTTGTGAAATTTTTAAATAACGGATAATTTTAAAATATTTATTACAGGTGCTATGATCACACTTATTTTTAACTGAAATGTTGCTTGTGGTAAATTCAAAAAAAATACCGGCCCGCATGATTACCAACAAATATTAGTTGCTCTCTTTGTTGGTACCATCCGTGTTTCTAGTTAGTGTTCTCTACGGAACACTTATAAGATGACTTCGGTGTCTGCCTGTCTATCCATTTTTCCGTCTGTCACACTCGATTTTCTCCAGAACTATTTGACATAAAAAGTTGAAATTTGGCACTAATATAGAAATTGATGGCCTCATCAGAGCCGTGTAATTCTGAAAGTTTTAAATTTTGACTTAAGCGGTTAGTTTTGGGGGGTGAAATCGGAAGTAAAAAAGAAAATTTTTACCAGGTTATTGAGTGGAGTGTCAAATGAGAGCTTGTAAAAACACGAATTCAAATACATATATATATATATATATATATATATATATATATATATATATATATATATATATATATATATATATATAATATAATACTTGCGTACACTTTTCTTTGTATTGTTTTTAAAAAATAGCGAAAAATCGATGTCTCCTCCTTTATCTCGAAAAATACTGTTTAAAAAAATTTTGAAAAAATTCTGGAATATTCTCCACAGGATGTAGAATGAAAGAAAATTATCATGAGTGAATTACCTTTAATAATTTATGTGATACATAAAAAAAATTTCAAGGTCATCAGTTTTCAGTAAAGATCGGAAACAAACTTTGTTGAAAACTCATTTGGAGTGTGCTTTGTGAAGTCATTGATTATTTTATACCCCCGTGACAAAAACTTGTATTTTAAAAGCAAATTTATACGAAACACTAATTGCGCAAGTCCGACTTGCACTTGGCCGGTTTTTGTTTGATTGATACGGTATACATACTGCAGGAAATCATTAAAACTCTATAGTAGCGCACGAGTAAGGAAAAAAGTAATTCACGTTGGTTTTGAATCGCTGTAAATTGAATTCTGTGGAAAATGCAATCCTGGACAATTCATTCCAAAGAAATGAGGTTTTGCATATAAAAGAATTCTTGAAGAGTACCACCCTCTTCAGGAGGACGGACTAAACCTTATACGGATCTGATGTATTAACGTGACATGTGTTGCTGGAGTGCACCACTTTGGGAGGAATTAAACGGGGTACGTTCATCGAACACCTTCCATGAAAGTACTTGTAAAATAGATTCAAATTACCAACCGTTCCTTAATATTCTAAAGAATCAAGACTGCTGGTGAGTTCTAGGACTACAATCGAGAGAATAGCTCTCCTCTGCATAGAATCTAGCAAAAGTAACGTATGTTTTGGAAAAGAGCCTCAAACATGGGAGCAGTATTCCGCAGCAGTTAGTCGAATTTGAACCTTGTACAGGCTGTGAAGTGTAAAGCGTAGTTAAGTATTCTAGAGACACTAAATCTCTCTAGCTTTGTTATTCAGCTTGTAGGACTAAGCATAAATATATTTTAGCATGAGCATGTTGCATGTATAGCCACGAAGTTGTTTCAAAAGGTCCATACTATGGCTTTTGAAAAGATCTCGTGGCTATAATGCAACATGCTCAAATCAAAAGATATTTACTCTTAAGTTAACGCCCTACAAATTGAATAACGACGCTAAAGGGATATAACATAAAGATAACTATGTCGGATTCTGCAACGTTAACTTTTTTAGGAACTGGTCAGTAGTTGTGCATTTTTTAAGTACTACGGCAGCTATTTTACCAGCTTCAGAAGATTTTCTAATGTCTAGCTTCGATAAAAGACGTACCTGTCTGAAGTTGATATCTTTGACTGTACGTTGGAAATAGTAGGTTTTGTTTTTCACTTGAAATCAACAGTAGAGTCTGAAAAGTTCAGCTAACAAGTTGGCTTTCTCAACAGGTGTTGTTACAATAGTATTATCTGACCATGTGTGTGGTATAGTAGATTTAGTGAAAATTTCCCTAATAACTTTAGTGACTGACCAAAATATAAGTATTTGTATTGTTGGTACAGGCAAGAAGCTTGTCTTTAATTCCTTGATTCTGTGCATTTTTAGTTTCGTCGATTATTTGTCGCATTTGTTCCGGATACTAACAAACATGTTACGATTTTCACTCCATTCTCGGTAGACAAAATATTTAAAAGAAGTGGTTTCTTTGCATTTCTTCGAAAACGGAATGTAAACTTCCATGCCAGTACAAATGACATCGGGCCTTTTTAACAGTCGGATGGACAGTCGGATTTAAAACAAACGTCTAACAAAGGAAAAGTTGAAAAATATTCCATGAATTTTTCAAATTTAGCAGATGTAGGGCCAAATTTTGCGTGGTTGGGCACCTTCCTATTAGTTTGGCAGTTTAATAGCTCAAGGTGTCAGCTTTAAAATTCAAAATTAAGAATGAAAATAATTTTTAATTGTTATATGTTCTGAAAAAAAAATGAAATTAAAAAATTCTGATATATTTCAACATTTTTAAAAAAACTTTTCAAGAGAGTTTACTGTTCTTATAAACAATGTAAACGTAATGGAAATTAAAAGTTTGATTTGATCGCTAAATTTTTGTATAAAATGGTAACAAATTTATAGAACTTTTCGAAATTTTAAGAGACTCTTGGGTGATTTAAAAAAAAAACGCGATTTTTGAAAGACAATGAAAGCAGGTTAGGTTATATTTACTTTTTAAAGAAAGAAATCTAATACCAAAGTTGAATTTGAAATAAAATCCAAATTAAAATAACCGGTCGAGTTGAATTTGCGCAATTAGTGTTCCGTACGTCGATTACTTTTAAAATAAAAATTTTTGTTACGAAGGTATAAAATGATCGCTGACTTCAAAAAACACACCACAAATGAGTTTTCGACAAAGTTTGTTTCCGATATTTACTGAAAACTGATGACTTTGAAATCTTTGTTTTTTATATACCAGATAAATTATTAAGGAAAATGCACTAGTGATAATTTTCGTTCATTCTACACATCATGGAGAATATCCCAGAATTTTTTCAAAATTTTTTGATCAGTAACGTATTACATTATATATTTTTTGAACTCGTGTTTTTACAAGCTTTCATTTGACATGCCACTCGATAACCTAGTACTATCGATTTCATCCTCCAAAACTAACCCCTTAAGTCAAAATTTAACTTCCGAAACTACACGGCTCTGATGAGGCCATCAATTCCTATATTATTACCAAATTTCTGCTTTCTATGTCAAATAGTTTCTGAGAAAATCGGGTGTGACAGACGGACAGACGGGCAGACTGACAGACAGACAGACAGACAGACAGACAGACAGGCAGACGGGGAGACGGACACACGGACAGACACTGAAGTGATCTTATAATTGTTCCGTACGGAACATTAAAAAACTTACCTATAAGATGCAAACTTTTGAAGAACACTGTATTTTTTATTAAATTGGACAATGATTACTGTTATAGAGTTATCTCTTCTTTTTATAGCCCTTTATAAATCATAATACGTTTTTGTGATAAGAGTAATTTTACTCGATTATAGAATTTTCTTTAAAAAAACTTACACTTAACAATAATTCTTTGCAGCTTCATATTAATTTCATTATGTGGGTCCCATTTTTATCAAGAGCGAAATCTATTACAACCAGAATTTCTAGCTGCAGTTCTAGTAACAACAAATATGCAGATTGATAACAAAATTTTGATTTTGGTTAAATATTACAGGAAAGACTCATCATCTCTAGTTAATTTTGTTTCTTCCATTTTTTAAACATATCCAGCTTGACACCTGGTAAAAATTATTAATTTTTGTACCAAAATAAGTAGATATGATCGACATCTAACTTTGCTTTACTATTATTTTGAGGGTTTTAAATGGGCGAGGCTAAAAATTACCTATAAAATTCAGCGTGTTATTGATTTTCATAAACTATTATCTTATAAACTACTGATATCAGATAGTTGATGATAAGGTTGTTTAAAATTTCCTGTAAAATTTGAAAAGCAATTAATATATAGTGAAACTAGAAGCAATTAAAAAATTCGTTTTTCATCTCTAATGTTTAACTACCATACAACATTTCAGTTTCTTAAGGAAAAGCATATAATTATTGTGTAATATAATTACAGAACATATTTTTTTAGATAGAAATAATCTATGTTTAAATCTGATACAACATAAACCAAGCTATAAACTATAGATTAGAAATCTGCACCGAAATCCAAAAAAAATCCCAAGTTATATTTTATTGCTGTAATCTGTTCTTTTTGATGTGTAGATTGAACAAAAAGAAAGTATAAGTCCCCCCTCTCTCGGCACCCCCCTTATTTTGAGTTAAACGGGTTAAAAAACGTTTTTTGCAGTTTACGGGTTTCTTGTTAATTTTAGGAAAAAAATATTTGGAATAAGAAATACTCTGCGGAAAATTCCCGATCGATATAAGCCTTTTAGAAAAAAAATGACGCCAATTTTCACCGCTAGAGGGCGTTTTAAGTACTTACATGGGAAATATGCATTATAAACTTGTATTTTTATATATATGTATATATAAACACTAACACAAACAAGTCATATGGGTCATATTAGACCCATTGCCGGACCATAGTTTATCCGTTCGTCGGATATAGAAGAAACCTTGCATACTACATTTTTTATGAAATCGGACTTTAATAAAAACAAAAGTTTCTATTCCTTTTTAAGATAATATTATCTTTTATTTTTTTTCCTTCAATTCCACATCTTCTTTATTGATATAAGTGTGTGTGTATATTTGTGTATATATGTGTGTGTGTGTGTGTGTGTGTGTGTGTGTGTGTGTGTGTGTGTGTATGTGTTTGTGTTAGTGTTTATATGTACATATACATAAAAATACTATTTATAAATATAAAAATATTTGTGTGTGTGTGTGTGTCTGTGTGCTTGTTTGTGCGTGTGTGCTTGTTTGTGTGTGGGCGTGTGCTTGTTTGTGTTAGTGTTTATACGTCCATATACCATACATGTGTGTGTCCGTGTGTGTGTATGCTTGTTCATGTGTGTGTGTTTGTGTTAGTGTTTATATGTACATATACATAAAAATACTGTCTATAATTATAAAAATATTTGTGTGTGTGTGCTTGTTGGTGTTAGTGTTCATATGTACATATACATAAAAATGCTGTTTATAAATATAAAAATATTTTGTGTGTGCGTGTGTGTGTGTGTATGGGGGTGCGTGTAAGAAAAAATTTATCCATGCGCATATATATATATATATATATATATATATATATATATATATATATATATATATATATATATAACAAAATTGTAAGAATACAAGTTTGTTATATATATATATATATATATATATATATATATATATATATATATATATATATATCCCTTCAACTGTTCATGTAACTACCTAAAACGCCCTCTAGCTGTGAAAATTGGCGTAATTTTTTTCTAAGAGACCTATATCGATCTAAAATTGTCGATTAAATTTTTTTTATTTCAAACATTTTTTTCTAAAGTTAACAGAAAAGTTGTACATTGCAAAAACCCGTCTATAATCCTTTCAACCCAAAATAAGGGGGGGGGGGGAAACTTATACTTTATTTTTCAATGTACACGTCAAAAAGAAGAGATTCCAGCAATAAAGTACAACTTGGGAATTTTTTTAGATTTGACTCCTTTTTTTGCAGTTTTCTATCAGGCTATATGTACATATGTGTCAAAGTTTGTAAGTATTACTGACCAAATTTAAACGTTCTCCATTAAAAGTTTAATTTTAAAACATTTGGATGTCCAACCAGGGCTACATGGAGCCAAACTGATGTCACTTCTTTTAGAAATGAAGTTATTAGGAAAAACTTCTCGTATGATTGGCAATTTTGAATGTGTAATATTGCCCCAACCTGCTAAAATCAGGTTCTGGTTAATTAAGTCGAGTCTGCGAGCTGTATCAGCTGTAGAGGTGCAGACCTAAATCTTTACGAGAAATGGGTTCTAATAAACTTCTGGATACATACATTTTCCTTTCCTTATTGATAGTTCGGGATTTTTGTAAACTAACATTCGGATGTACCCCATGTTTGCGTTGCTTCTTAGACGCCTTAATCGCCTCGCACGAGATTTACTTAAAGTCATCTTATTTTATTCTAATTTCTGCACCTATATTTTAATTAGATCAACGCACGAGAGTATATCTATGTTGTGTAAATAATATTGAAATTTCAAGGTCAACAGTTACGCTCTATACCTACACCTTGCCCTTCCCACCCGCTGTACTCGCGCGATAAGCCAAACTAATTAGATATTATTGACAGGATATCCGTTATTTGCAAATTTCGTTAGGTCTTATCTAAATAACTAGATGTATATTCCATTTGCTTCGTAGTAAAATTAAACTATGTCTATAAGAGCAAAAAAGTTTAGTGTTATATTTGTTCAGCTATATTTTAAAAAATTGCGCTCTCCACACTATTCTTTGCTCTCTTCAAAATAGTAATCTTGGAACCAGTGACTATTTTTAATCGAAAATAAATATATTGTAAAAATTTAAAAACAAATTACCTGCAGTAAATCTTTATTGATTACCTTTGCTAAATATCATAATTACGAAAAAGGTTTTTATGAGTATTTTTTAAAATTTTTATTTTTGATTTTAACTTAACACCTAAACTAACCTGATCCAAAAAGGGTTGTTTACTTACAATAGATGAGTTTATTAAATAGCTTGGCATTTAGTAAAATCTTAACGACTATGCTCAAACGTTCAAAGATGACGGTTGCGATTTCAGAATTAATTGTGCTTCAAAGTATTTAGTCCGGAACTTTGTTTTTAAAATTTCACCAAGTAAGCAGGCGAGTGGCGAGAAGCGAAATGTCATCTATACGCAACATAAGAAAGGCTTTAGTGGGCGACAAATCGCAAAGAAGAAAACTCGGTATTTCAAATAAATGTTTACATTACACCATTCGTAGAAAACAAGTAACAAGATGAAACCAAGATAATCTAATGAAATAAATACCCAACTGCTTCTCAAATTACCGCTGCTCTAAATATCTACTATCACCGTTAGAAAGAAGATGATTGCTGCATGAAAGCTTAAAATGATATGTTGCTGCAAGAAAACCGAACCTAGTAATCAGACACAAACAAACGACATTGATATGTGCTAAAATACATGAAACTGAACGAAAGACTAATGGAATAAAGTCTTTTGGAGGCATAAGGGAAAATTTTCAATTTTTTTGGACCTTATAGAAGACTGCAACCAACGAAAGGACTACCGCTAACGAAAGGACTAAACACTGTTCGAAATGATATATGTAAATAGTATTAAAGGGGGAAAATCTAATAGATATAATTCAATGGCTATCTTAAACCTGTACATAGTATTCAGAAAAATATAAAATGAATAAATTAGATCAAAATTTCTATTCCTATCTCTATCTAACTCTCTAACAAACATTTTGAAGACTAAAACAGTTATTGTTTATTAGACATGTGCTTAGTTTTTAACGTAACAAAATTATGCACAAAATAGTATTCAGAAATATAAAAATTGAATAAATCAGAACAAAATTTCTATTCCTATCTCTATCAAAAAAAAAGGAAAAAGTTCTTCAAGATGAGTCTATCTACTATGTGTGCCAGCTAAGATCGGAAATCATGAGAAATCATTAAAACTTTAACTAAAGATGACACATAATATGTTATATTCTCACTCCCTCACAAACTATATATGTTCTTTATATGCTTGACTAAAAGGAATTACATTTAATATTTTAGATATATATGTATATATATATATATATATATATATATATATATATATATATATATATATATATATATATATATATACATATATATATATATATATATATATATATATATATATATATATATATATATATATATGTATATATATATATATATATATACATATATATATATATATATATATATATATATATATATATATATAAGTTGGGTTGAATTCTTTCTTGAACCTTGGAATATTGAATATATATTTTTTCAATTTCTTTTCTTGGGCTTTATGGTTCTTTTGTTTTAAGGATTGAGAAATTACATCACGTTCTAGTTAGAATTGATTGAAAACGTTTAGCCTGATTTTTAGGCTTCTTCAGTTCATCTAAAAATTGAAATTTTCTGTTTTGGATATTCAATAGGACGCACAATTTTTTTTTAATTATGAATATATAAAATTCTTAAACTTATAATACAATGTAGAAGGTGAAAATAATAAAAATACACACAAAAATATATATAAAAACTTACATGTGTGGGTTGAAACGAAGACACACTTAACATTCTTTAAAAGGTGTTACTAAGACGGTCACATTTTTTTAAAATAACTTTAGATTTGTATAGGGAACGAAAGTCATCCTTTGGTTTGTTTATGTGTTTTTATTTATTATCTGCTATTGAGTTATTATGAGAAGAGTCCGAAATAAATATGACTCAGACCCCTAACGTCACTTTTGTCGTTTATATTGTTTTTCTCTTTATTAATACAGATCATTTCATGCATTGATCTTTTAAAATAATTTGAATCTTTTTTTAAGATTTTTGTATTTTTAAAATCGAACGAGTGTTTGGTTTGTTTAACGTGTTTTGATAGAGCTGTTGGGTTATTCTTATCATACTTATGGCCATTCAGTCTAGTTTCTAGATGTTGTTTAGTCATGCCGATATAACAGCCGTTGTAGTTTTGACATGGAATAGAATATATCAGGTTTGATTGTTTCAGTAGGGGTGTTTTGGATTTTAGGGGGGTAAAAAGGTGTTTTAATGAGTTATGCGTTTTGTGGCAAACAGTTAAATTATGTTTTTTGAGGACTGCTTTAATTTTTTCTGAAAGTCCTTGAATATATGGCATGGATATGTATCCATCCATCCAACATAATATGCTACAGGGAAGTCTCTAAAGCGTTCCAGGAGCGGCATGTGTGCGGAAAAAGCGATTCACGTTATTCTTGAATCGGTGTGTAACTTGTACTCGGTGGGAAACACAGCGCTGGGCAAACTATTCCAAAGGGATGATGCTGTCCATATAAAAGACTGCTTGAAAAGCGTTGTACGTGGAGTAACAAGCTGAACCTCATACGGATGTGAAGCACCAGCGCGACGTGTATTTCTAACATGCACCGTTTTGGGAGGAATTAAGCAGGCTACATCCTATGAGCACTTTCCATGAAAATACTTGTAAAACAGACTCAAGTCGTCAACCATTCTTCGATGTTCCAGCGAATCAAGACCGCCGGTCAGTTCTGGGTCTCCAATCAGACGAACAGCTCTTCTCTGAACAGAATCCAACAAATGCAGTGTATGTTTGGGAGCGGAGCCCCAAACATGGGAGCAGTATTCCATAGTTGCTCGAATTTTAGCTTTGTAAAGAAGTAACAGTTGTTGTGGGGTGTAAAGCTTTCTGGTTCGAAATAATATTCCCAATATATCAACAACAGTTTTCTTGGGATCATTTTTCGCTCTTCGAATTATAATTTTGTCTACTCTCTTATTTGTTTTTCGAGGTCTACCACTTTTAAATGCCGGATCAACAGTGCCCCTTCTCGAGAACTACTTAACAATTTTGCTTCTTTCCACTTTGATACAGAGAAATAATCTTATGTTTCAGATCTGAACTGTAATATTTGCACTTTGGCATTTTGGCAAATACCGCACTCTTAAACAATGCTACTAAAATACAATAACGTACTCTTAAAGTAGAATGATAAAATTATTTCAATGCTTTCGATAAGGACAAAACGCGTTTCTTAAAAAGTTTATCGACCAGAAAAGGTAAACAAAGTTTTTATAGTCAATAATAAAATTCTATAAAGAAATTGTCAGCGAAACAAGACTAGTTTTTTTATTCCTAAAGGATAGTATTTTATATTTTTGATTAAAAAAATGTTCCCATACTTTTGTTCGCCACTATATATATATATATATATATATATATATATATATATATATATATATATATATATATATATATATATATATATATATATATATATATACATATATATATATATATATATATATATATATATATATATATATATATATATATATATATATATATATATATATATATATATATATATATATATATATATATATATATATATATATATATATATAGATATATATATATATATATATATATATATATATATATATATATATATATTTATATATATATATATATATATATATATATATATATATATATATATATATATATATATATATATATATATATATATATATATTATATATATATATATATATATATATATATATATATATATATATATATATATTTATATATATATATATATATATATATATATATATATATATATTTATATATATATATATATATATATATATATATATATATATATATATGACCTCAGAAATATTGACAAACACATCTCGAAGCATCCTGCTGCCTTAGACGATCGTACATAAATGAAACAAATAATATTTTTTACAAATTTAGCTAAATATACTTATCTGTTTACATAACTTTTTTATTTGTTTAACACTTATTGAGATATATATTTATATCAATATTTTTTATATCCATTAACCTGCATGAAAGTAGATAAAAATGCGCAATTTGGAAATTTTTCAACCCATATGGCAACTTAAATAGCAGATGATAAGTAAATCCCTGGAGGCTCACATAGGGTTAGAATAGAAAACCCTAGCTAAATTTTTATTTTGCTTCAACACCTTGCCTGGATAAATTATGGCATCGTTTCGACGTCAGTACCGGCGCTATAAGAGTATTAGATAATATTAAATGCCTAGGTGTATATTCTTTTCTCACTACGTTAGGATTTTAGAATCTTTGGCATGATGATACTACATAACCGTTATCACCACTACGTCAAACATTTTATTTTTGCACTCGAGGCACATTTCGCTAACCATGTTGATAACCATTGCTCTTGACGATGCTAACATGGTTGGCGAAACTAGTGTTCAGTGTAAAAATTAGGTGTTTAGTTTAGTGGTAATAACGGTAGTGTAGTTTCTTTCCTTATCTCTTATTTCTTCGTCATAAAGCTGAGCTAATCCTACCTTGTTATGTGACCGGAATATTTAAAAATGGCCACTCAACTCATGGAAACAAAATAGAGAAAGAAAACAAAACTAAAGCAAATGAAATGAAAAACATAGTATGTCTATTAATGTAAGTAACATAAGTTCAAATCCATCTAATGTAGTCCTAAAATTAAAGGAACTGACTCCCCCTCAATGAAAAATTTCTTTATAACACCATAGTCCTAGCAAAAAGCTGGCCTGAGACAAGGATACCTCCAGTAAAGCACACCTAATTTATATTAGTGATGATAAATTCACAATAATATCGAGCCACAAGGAAAAGAGAACAACCAACAAAGAAAAAATCGTAGGAAAGGTTTTTAAAACAATGAGGTTTTTTTCAAAAACACAAAAAATTTAAGAGAAAATGACACAACACAACATACATAGAGATTAAAATTCATTCTAGTTAATATCGACATGAAATATGTAGTTCTAAATAAAGCTGTTATGGAAGATGTTGAGACGATAAAGGAACTCTCGTGGGGATACCGAAGAGAATATCACCCCCGGTATGTTCTTCCTATTGCCGATGACGACTAAAAAAACAAGTGTGATAGATGTCCACATCCCAACAGGCATCGCCCGATGTGATACCATTGCATCAACTTAGGCTGCTTGAAGTTACTTAACGTTTCGTGGCTGTGCAGATATTCTCGCTTTTGGACATCGAGTATCCTACCGGTTAGGGGCAGAGAGGTGCTTAACCGCTCAAAATTTGGTAAAATCTGCTAAATAAGAAGAACTCAGGAAATATATTCGACGTTTCTGTTGGTCAAATGTTTGTTTAAGATCCAACGACCCATCTGACTACGCTAGGGAGGTCTCTGATATCATTTCGGCTGGTATGGAAGTTTACATCCCTTTTTTGAAGAAATGCCCTTCCAAAGGCAAGCCTTGGTTCTACCGAAAATGCAAAGAAATTGTTTCTAAACATCTTGACTACCGACAATGGCGTGAAAATCCTAACGTCATATATCGTAACAACTTTGTTCGTACCCAGAACAGATGCAAAGAAATTATTGATGAAACTAAGGCACACAATTAAGAACAAATTTCCTGCCTGAACAATTCCAGATCCTTCTGCCACAACACCTGTTGAGAAAGCCAACTTGTTGGTTGAACTGTTTATTTCACATTCCACTGTTGATCTTCTAGGAAAACTCGTCCAACTATTCCCATAGTTCACTCAAGGATGCCAGATATATCTTCAGACAATGTATCATAAAACATTTTAATAAAGCTAGACATTAAAAAAGGGTCTAGCGAATACCTGACGATGATGGAATACCTGCCACAGTACTCAAAAAAGGCACGAGCGAAAAACACCAATATTCTATAAACTTTTTAACCTATCCTTGCTGTAAATGTGCTACAGTTCAGCCGATACTCAAAAAGGGCAATAAGACCTTCCCAAACAGCTACCGAATAGTCGCACTACTTTCAATAATATCGACAGTTATAGAAGAGGCTATCAATTTAGCATCTTTTAAAATATCTAGAAGGATTGAATATTATTAACGACCATCAATATGGCTTTCGTAAGGAAAGATCAACAGATCTTCTGACTTATGTAAGGCATGTTTGGAGCAACTCAGTTGAACATTTTGTTGAATCCTGAGCGGTTTCACCTGATATATTTAAGACAGTCGACCGTGTTTGGCGTGACAGGTTATTGGTTTACCTAAGCTTGCATGGTATGTCTCACAAGTTTTGTTTATGGCTCCCGTGTTTCCTCAGATAGCGTTCTTTACGAGCAGCAGTCGATGAATTTCTCTTCAATCCCTTTATTATCAACGCGTATGTCCCTCAAGGCTCCGTACTGCCTTCTACTCTCTCCTCTATTTTACATTAAAGATTTGCCAGAAAGGACCAAAAATCCAATCTACATCTTTGCAGATGGGAGTACGCTTATTTCTTCGTTCCCTTTGAATGCTCGAACATCGACTACTCATGCCAATATCCACAGAAAGCAAGAAGTCGTTCAACTTAAGAAGACCTGAAAGAAATTTTATCTAGGGGTGTCAATAACTAATTAGAATTAACGCTGCAAAAACCCAGGAGCCAGTTTTTTCTAAAAAGGCTAACGTTGTTGAACCCGACATTTTCATGTCGGGACACTCCATTCCTCTAGCGTAGTCATTCGCTTTGCTGTGATATATCCTATCATGAACATATCACATGCATAGTAAAGAGAGCTTCTTAAAAGCTGGGAATATTATTTCGAACTAAGAAGCTTTGCACTCCCCAATAACTGTTAATTCTATACAAAGCTCGAATTAGACCAATGATGGAATACCGCTCCCATATTTGGGGCTCTACTCCTAAACATACCCTGTATTTCTTGGATTATATTCTGAAAAGAGCTGATCGCCTGAGTGTAGACCCTTGGCTTCTTGGAACATCACAAAACTGCTCGCGACTTGAGTCTATTCTACGAGTAATTTCATGGAAAGAGTTCGATGGAAGTAGCCCACTTAATTCCTCTCAGACCGGGGCATGCTACTTCTCATCCGTATAAGGTTCAGCTTGTCACTCCTCGTACTACCTTTTTCAAGCAGTCTCTTACATGGGAACTCTCATCCCTTTGAAATGACTTGCCTAGAACTATGTTTCCCATTTAGTACTATTTACAGCGATTCAAGACCAATGAATCGTTTTTCCGCGCACCAGCCGCCTCTATAGCACTTCAGGGATTTCCCTACAAGACGTGTGCTACGTCGATCAAAAAAAACTTAGATTTCACTCATACTCCAAACCCAACGGTTAAAATGCCTCAAATTTCATCCTTAATCCTGTAGTCTAACAAATGTGATCATACATACTTTTATTTATGAACATGGTAGACATGTTGTAGGGAAATCCGTAAAGCATTATAGGAGAGATACGGGTGTGGAAAAAGCGATTCGAGTTGGTCTTGAATAGCTCTAAATCATACTCGGTGGAAAACACAGTTCTGGGCTAATCATTCCAAAGGGATTAGGTTCTCCACCTAAAAGACTGCTTGAAAAGGGTTATACGAGGACTGACAAGGTAAACTTCATACGGATCTGAAGTATTAATCGGACGTGTATTCCTCCTCCCAATAAGTCCTTTCACCCTCGAGAGGGTACGCGTGCCGTAGTACTCAAAAAAGGCGCGAGGTGCTCAATAAATGAATTGAACTATCATCTGAGACCGTTCTCGGTCCTGTGCATACTCTCATGCTTCATGCAATGCCTTCTCGGTTAACTGTTTCAACTGATCCAATCAACGTGAAGGTGATCTACTCCTGCAGCGCTTGCCTTCAACCTTTCCTCGTATGACCAGTGATTCCAGTTCGTGCCTTCTGCTGAGGTGGCCGAAATACCTCAAGAACGTCTGGTTTATAAGTGAGTTCAGTCTTTAAGTAATTTTTAGTTCTTGTAAAATAGACTGGTTAGTTCGATGTTTCACCTACGCTATCCTGTGAATTCGACGATACACCCACATCTCAAATGCAGCAATTTTATTTCCAGCAGCTTTCTTTATCACTTATGTTTCTGATGCATATGTTGCAATCGGAATATAAGCGTTCTTGCGAGCCTTAACTTAATCGATCGCAAGATGCTCAAGTCATTCCATAGTTTGACTAATTTTGTGGTTGCAGAGCGAGCAATTTAGAGTCTCCTACGTATTTCTGAATGACACTGGTCGGTATTGGCAGTTAGAGACCCCAGGTATTGATAGAAACCTATGATTTCATACCCTAATAGATATTGAGGTTGATTATCATTCGTTCCACTAATGATCATTATACAGGTCTGCAACAAAAATGCTGTCTGGATGTTTTCAACTGATTTCTATGTATTTAGGTGTTCTGAAAACTAAAAAAATAGTCAAAAAATTCCAGAATGTCAGGTTATTTTGTAAAACGCAAAAATTTTATTATAAAAAAAGTATACTTCACGTATTTTGGCTTAAAACTTGGAGATCAGGATAAAGTTTGGGCACCTCATAAAGTCTGCAAACAATGTGTTTGAAGACCTTCGAAATTGGTTTAAGGGCAAGAAAAAAGCTTTCCGATATGCGATTCCTATGGTATGGCGCGAGCAAAAGAACCATAGTGATGATTGTTACTTTTGTTCGTGTAATGTGAAAGGGTATAATTCAAAATGGAAACAGTCCATTTCATACCCCAATCTGCAATCAGCTATTCGTCCCATCCCTCATGGGACCGAAATCCCAGTGCCCAAGGCCCCTGCTACCTTGGAAGAGATTCCAAGTTCTGACGAAGATGGTGCTGTACCTGAACCCGATGACAAGTCAAGTTTTCAATTTGAAGATGACAGCAGTCAGAAATTGTTTTCCCAGGGCGAGCTAAATGATTTGGTAAGAGACTTGAATCTTCCCAAAAACGCTGCTGAGTTGCTTGGATTAAGGCTCAAAAGCAGGGACTTACTTTTGCCGGGAGTGTCTTCCTCCTGGTTTAGATATCGTGAGAAGCAATTCACTTCCTACTTTGCCCAAGAGGACGAGTTGGTTTATTGTACCAATATTAAAGGTTTGATGGATACATTTAAGATCTCATACGACCCAGCACAGTGGCGTATTTTCATAGATTCTTCAAAAAGAAGCCTTAAAGCAGTTCTGCTTCACAAAGGCGGTTTCTATGCTTCCATTCCTGTCGGTCATTCCGTACACCTCAAGGAAACCTACAAGAACTTGGAATTGGTTCTTTGCAAATTAAAATATAAAGACCACGGTTGGCAAGTGTGCGGTGATTTAAAAATCTGGGCATGTTGCTTGGACAACAATCTGGGTTTACCAAATTCCCTTGCTTTTTGTGTCTATGGGATAGTAGAGACCGAGCAAATCACTGGACCAAAAAGTGTTGGCCTCCGAGGGAGCTTAAAGTTGACGAAAAGAACGTCCTGCATGAAACTTTGGTGCCTCCTCATAAAGTTCTTCTACCACCGCTTCACATAAAGCTGGGATTGATGAAGCAATTTGTAAAGTCACTTCCAAGAGATGGAAATTGCTTCGAATACTTAATATCAAAGTTTCCAGGCCTCTCGGAGGCAAAGTTGAAGAAAGGTGTTTTGGTTGGACCAGATATTAGACGGCTTATGGCTGATCCACAATTCATCACAACCATGACGGATCCTCAAAGAGAAGGGTGTTGCCTTTAAAGAGGTCATAGAGAAATTTTTAGGCAATAACAAAGACCCTAACTACAAACAAATCGTCAAAAGAATGTTAAAAGCATTTCAAGCTTTAGGTTGCCTAATGAGTTTAAAAGTACATTTTCTTCATTCCCACCTCGACTACTTTCCAGACAATTTAGGAGATCTGAGTGAAGAGCAAGGTGAATGATTTCACCAAGATATTAAGGAGATGGAAAAAAGATACCAGGGAAGATGGAGCGTCTCAATGATGGCAGACTACTGTTGGACGCTTCAGAGAGACCTTTCAGATGCTTCCTACAAGCGAAAATGTACCCAAAGGAGTCTCACTGGGAAAAAGAAATGTGTTTAGTGCTTACTAATAAATGTATTTTAGATAAAAAAATAAGTTTTGTAACGCAATTATAAATTAAAAAACAATTTTTTAGTCTTTTATCTTTTATTTTAAGATGATAACTTGTTTAACATAGATACCTACATTGTCAGAAAACGTAACGTTCTATGACAAAATAAAAGTCATTTTCGGATTCAGTACACCCAAAAACATAAGAATTACGCAAAAAAAACAAAACAGCTCTCAATTTTTTTTTTTTGCAGACTTGTGTTATTTTTGTTTTGTCGTTGTTTACTTCCAATCCGTAGCTCTTACTGATCCTTGTCAGTCTTTGCATAATAACCACTTATTCATTTTCATTTGTGGCTATAATCAAGGTGTAATCCCAGCATGCACTAAAACAAAAAATACTTTTAGAATAGACTCAAGTCGCCAACCGTTCTTCGGTGCTTCAAGGAATCAAGGTTGCTGGTTAGTTCTGTGTCTCCAATCAGGCGAACAGCTCTGTTCTAAATAGAGTCCAACATATGGAGTGTGTATGTGTCGGAGCAGAACTCCAAACATGGGAGCAAGGAAATATTTCTTTTCTTTAGAATAGGTTGTAAAATCCACATAAAACCAGTGTCAGTTCCACCAGAAGCTTTTTTGGTCTCTAGCTTCATTAAAATACGTTTCATGATACGCTGCATATCGGACATCCTTGACTGCATTATGGGCTTCTCAACTGGTGTTGTTGCAATAGTATCATCTGACCATGTGAGTGGTGGTATAGCGGATTTAGTGAAATTTTGACTAATCGCCTCAGCGATTGATCGAAATGTCCTGGAATTGTTGAGGCAGGCAAGGAGTATGTTTTTAATTTTCTAATTGTGTAACTTCTTGATTTAGTCGATAATTTCTTTGCATCTGTTCCGGGTACGAATATAGATGTTTCCATTTATGACGTTAGGATTTCCACGCCATTGTCGGTAAGCAAGATGTTTAGAAGTAAGAGCTTCATTGCATTTTCGGTCGAACCAAGGCTTGCCTTGCCGGCATTTCTTCAAAAAGGGGATGTAAGCTTCCATACTAGCCGAAATTACATCACAGACCTCCTTAGGGCAGTCAGATGGGTCGTCGAATGTAAAACAAACGTCCAACCAAGGGAAAGTTCGAAAATATTCCATGACTTCTTCCCATTCAGCAGATTTATAGTTCCTAATTCTTCGCAGTTTAGGCGCCTCTCTGTCACTGATCTGTAGGCTAATCGATGTCGAAAGCAGTTTATGGTCTGAAAAACCTAACGGCGGATTTACAGTGACAGTGTAAATCTCTGGATTGGTAGTTAAAAACAGATCAAGAAGACTGGCAAACTTACCGTCTCCATCTGAGATCTCTGTTGGTTCGTCGATAATCTGAGTAAAGCCACAACTGATTGAGAATGATTCAGCTTCACGGCCTTGTTCGTCAGTCATATTTGAATACTTAATCCTGTTGATGCTCTGGACATTAAAACGCAAATAGCAAAGTTTGGCGGCTTGATTTTCAGTCACATATTATTATAAATCTATCGCTGAAAGCTTTAATTAATTAACGTGTATAACAAATATACGATAAGATAATTTAATTCAAGGCACTATATGGTCTATATAATTCTCTTAATTAAATATTTTTTTCAGGTATGCTGAGCCCCAAAACTTAGCATTTGGAAATACTTTCTTGTTTGTAAAAAAGACAACTTGCAACATACAAATATGATAATATAGTCAGATTAAAAGTACACATATATAGAAAATTCTATACAAACATCAGTTCGCTACAACTATTTACAAGACATTCTTACAGAATACAAGGCTGCCATCAGTGATAGAAGGAATTCTTCCTGCCTGTTAAGATGATCTAATTAAGATCTTATTATACCATAGAATCAGTGATGTAATCGAGAAGAGGGGAGAGCAAGAGAGCATATGATACCCTCACCCCTCAGAATCTAGTGCCCCAATAATTTGCTCTGCTTTATTATAGCTCATCGTCTCCTTTTTTTAGTGTTGCATATGGAACACTTATGGGATATTTCGGTGTTTATCTGTCTGTCTGTCTATCACACCTGATTTTCTCTGAAGCTATTTGACATATAAAGTTGAAATTTGCCACCAATATAGGAATTAATGGCCCAGTCAGAGTCGTATAATTTTAAAAGTTAAATTTTGACTTAAGAAGTTAGTTTTGGGAGTGAAATTGGAAGTGAAAAAAAATTACCAGATCATCCAGTAGGGGGTCAAATGAAAACTTGCGAAAACACAAGTTCAAAAATATATATGATGTAATACTTTCGCACACTATTCTATGTATTATCTTAAAAAAATGGCCAAAAATTGCTGCCCCCACCCTATCTCGAAAAGTACTGACCAAAAAATTGAGAAAAAATTCTGAAATAGTCTTCGTAAAGTGTAGATAGAGCGGAGATTAACGCGAGTGCATTATGTTTGATATATCTGATATAAAAAGAAACTATATGGATTGACAATACGGTGAAGATTTTTTTTTAATCTACTTTTCAGTACATTACTACTACCGCATCGCGCGTCGCTATACTAAGACAATCTAACTAATCTTATTTTATTTAGGTAGCTAAGGTAACTATTATACATTATTGACTAGGAAAAAACATGAAAATACATATTGGATCTTAAGATATATACAAGACCTAATTAAATTAACCTAGGTAAGGATTTTATTTTAAAAGCAATCACCGTACGGAAAACTAATTACGCAAAATTGCGGCGTTTTTTGACGATACCAATTTTAGGCATTCCTGTGGTATTTATTGGAATTTTGCAGTTCCAGCCACAAAGGGTCAACAAGCTAACTTGCTTGATATAGACATTAAAAACCGGTCAAGTGGAAGTTGAACTTGCACAATTAGTGTTCCGTACGTTGATTGTTTTTAAGATAAAAATTTTTGTTAGGGTGGTATAAAATGATCAGTGACTTCACAAAACACACCCCAAATAAGTTTTCAACAAAGTTGGTTTCCAATCTTTACTGAAAACTGGTGACCTTGAATTTTTTGTTTTTTTTATATACGAGGTAAAATTATTAAAGGTAATGCACTCGTGATAATTTTCATTCAAGAAAAGTGTGCGCAAGTATTACAATATATATATATATATATATATATATATATATATATATATATATATATATATATATATATTTTACTCGTGTTTTCACAAGCTTTCATTTGACACCACACTCGATGACCTAGTAAAAAAAATTTTTTTTCACTTCCGATTTCACCCCTCAAAACGAACCCCTTAAGTCAAAAATTATGTTACTGTGGTATAAAATGATCAGTGACTTCACAAAACACACCCCAAATGAGTTTTTCAACAAAGTTTGTTTCCAATCTTTACTGAAATCTGATGACCTTGAATTTTTTTTTTTTTATATACCATGTAAATTATTAAAGGTAATGCACTCGTGATAATTTTCATTCAATCTACATCTCGTGGAGAAATTTCAGAATTTTTTCAAAATTTTTTGATAAGTACTTTTCGGGATAAGGCGCGAGATAGCGATTTTTCGCGATTTTTTAAAAATAACACAAAAAAAGTATTACATTATATACACATTTTTTAGTCGTATTTTTACAAGTTTTCATTTGACACCACACACTCGATGACCTAGTAAAAAATTTTTTTTGTTCACTTCCGATCTCACCCCCCAAAATTAACCCCCTAAGTCAAAATTTAACTTTCAAAACTACACAGCTGTGATGAGGCCATTAATTTATACATTAGTACCAAATTTCAACTTTCTATGTCAAATAGTTTCGGAGAAAATCGGTTGTGACAGACAGACAGACAGACACCGAAGTGATCTTATAAGTGTTCCATACGGAACACTAAAAAGATTTACATATATACTTTTCGGCACATACAAATATAATAATTAAGGAAAATAAACACATTTGAATCGAAATATACTCGAAATACATTTTCTCCAAAATGTCCCTAGAAAGAAATTAGTTTTATTAAAAAAAAAAAATTAAAATATATATATATATATATATATATATATATATACATATATATATATATATATATATATATATATATATATATATATATATATATATATATATATATATATATATATATATTCTCAATTTAGTGGGGCTGCAGTCTAAATTGAGATTATATTTTTCTTAACTGGTCAGTCACGACTACTCCTGTCTTTATATATATATATATATATATATATATATATATATATATATATATATATATATATATATATATATATTTATATATATATATAGGTATATATACATGTATTTTCCTTTTTTTTTTTTTTTCTTTTTTTTTCAATTTTTTGGGCTTTATTGTTCTTAATAAGCCAAGATGCTGCAGTGTACCAACAGGCACAATTGCCTACCCCGCCTATGAACAACCAACCCTCTGCACACTAATGTACCAGTCCCACCTTTTTTTCTACTGGTTATATTTTCTGGAATGTGTGTGCTGTTACCATCTTTAGCGTCGCCTGCAATTTGTGTTGTATCTCTTCTACCGGGGGAACAGCCCGACGTCACAGGGTGTAAAATCAGGCGAATAGAAGGAGTGGAGGATGATAGTCATGGTATTCTTCATTAAAACATTAAAAATTACTGCGTGCAGAACCAACCAAGGTGGGTGCATTGTCAGCCATTCGAGAATTTGCTTACACCTCAAGGCTTAGTTGTCAAATGCTTACCAAATCATTTCATACGTTTCAGTCGCCCTTTTTTTCCAGTTTAAAACAAAGCTTTACACATACGTATTGTTCTTTTCTTGTAAAATCGTAAAAATCGCGGTCACAATTAGACCTTTATGCAAAGTAACTAAGTTGGGAATGTGGAGTCTTTGTCTCAATGATACTACTCAGTATATATCACCACTACACCAAACACTTTATTTTTGAACTCGACGCGCGTTTCGCTAACCATATTGATTGAGTCAATCATCGCTCCTGATGAACCGAATATGGTTAGAGAAACGCGCGTCGAGCGCAAAAATAAAGTGTTTGGTGTAGTGGTGATATATACTGAGTAGGACTTTATGCAAAGGTGCATACAGGACCAACATAACAAACTCACAAATTGAAACTTCTCACGCAGCGTTATTAGGGATGGATCTATGGTTATCTATCAGCACGAGTCAATACTATTGCGTTTTCTTGCTATATAGCGTTAGTTTGGAAACTTTTTGATCGCACCACGTATAACGCGCCAATATGAACTCCTCGCAGATACAGATTACACAGTTAAAATCCGATCAATGATTCTTTGCATGCACGTCATAAATGTCTGTATATAGTGTCAACATCCGTCTATATTCTTCTTCTTGTCAACATGTTAAGTATATTTAAAAATATAAAAACGTAGGTCTTCTATCTGAAGTTATTTACGACATTCGCTCTATTATCTGTCTCGGTTATTTGTACATATGCAAGAAAAACAGCGAACAACCTGGAATTTGGGTATAGCTCCATGTTTTAGAAGCCAGTACCGCCGAGTTTATAGGCAATAAAAATAATCGATAATTCTTTGATGGATCGAGGTTACGTCATCTTTATATTTCATTTTTGGAAGTATCCAATGCACGGTTCATTGGACGTCGACATAATAATAAAGCACCGTCCACGTTTTGTGTGGGAAATTTGTGGTATCCAGGGAGGGTGTAACAACTTTTTTAAAAAAAATAAAGCCGCGTTACGGAAGTTATACCATAAAATCAAACATAACCAGCATTTCCCACAAAAAAACGTGAACAGTGCAGCAGTTTTTAGTCAACGTATATTGGACCAGTAGGCACTTCCTTAATTTTTACGGCAAACGGTCACTATCGTTTCTATCCCATTATTGAATTTTGGAATATACTTGCCAACTAATAAATAGTTCTGTTCAGAGCTTTAATATTTGTGGAATATTGACCAAATACTCTTCATATGAAGCCACCAAGATGCTTGAAAAACGTTTGAATAGTCAACAAAGAGATTTTGTGGCGAAATCAAAAGTGTATTTTACTTCGGAAAGAGATAACAAGGGTCGTCTTATATCGCTTAATGCTGTACGAGAGATAAATAAATCACATAGGTATATCCTTTTAATGTGTTTACAATGTTCTGGTTCCAGAGAGTCACTGCTGCTTTACAGATTAGTACGAGAACTGTAGCGAGCATCAAAATTCATAGTGATAAGAATTGCTTTCAACACCTGGAAAATCACGAGCCATGATCTGAGTGAAAGTTCTAAAATGGACGTTCGTAATACATTATATATGATATGTATGCACAGAGTAAGTAGCTATTAATATCTATCGGTTTAAGTGAAATCGAAAGTAAATCATATTGTACTTTTAGAAAAACACTGTTAACAACTTACATAAAGAACTGCAACAAAAAGAGAATATTAATGTCAGTTATGGAACTCTTCGAACATTACTTCTGGATTTGGGTTTCAAATTTAAGAAAGATGACAACAGACGAGCATTAATGGAGACACCAATAATTTGGTTAATAAGGGCAGCTTTTCTTAGAAAGTATATGGAAAACAAAAATACACACATTGCCCGTCAGCTTGTTTTCATAGACGAAACATGGATTTTTTCAAAAGGCAGTCAAAGGAAATCATGGCAGGATGACAACATTAAAAGTGTTCGTAAGCCTGGAGGATTTGATGGCAAAGAGTTTATTGTTTTACATGCTGGACACAGTGGGGATTTTGGGGAAAATGCTAATTTTACTATTTGCTAGCAAGTCATAGTCAAATGATTATCATGAAGAAATGAATAGTGAAATGTTTACGAAATGGATCAGAAACCAGTTGAATTCTAATTTAGAAGAACCATGTTTAATTATAATGGATAATGCTTCATACCATTCAGTTGAAGTAGAAAAACAGTCATCTTCAGCATGGAAAAAAGAAGAAATTCTCGAGTGGTTACAGAAGAATAGTTTACCTCATAACAAACGGTTGTTTAAGACAGAATTGTTAGATATTGCAAAAGCTCATCAAAAATCAAAGGAATATCAGATTGATAAAATTTTTCAAGAGCATGGGCATGAAGTGTTGAGATTACCTCCTTATCACTGTCAATTTAATGCAATAGAGCTGATTTGGGCAAATGCAAAAACATTTTATAACAAGCACATTGGTGAAGAGGGATATGGAGATAAACAAGTACTTCAGATGTGGAATAGAGCCTTAGAAAAATATACCAGAAGTATGGCATGCCAGCGTACAACATACAGAAAACCTGATTCGACAGTGTGAGGTAATAATCGAAGAGATTCCAGAAATCATTATTCGTGTTGGGAATGATGAAAGCGAGAGCGAAGAATCTACTTCTAGCGATTAGTGACATTATTCAATTAATAATTTAAATATTACTTATTGACACGTTCCAAGTCCCTTGGGCAACATTCATTGTAAATTTTGAAGGACAAATATAGACTTATCTATCTACCTACTAGTATGATTTGATAAATCATATTAAAATTGGATTATGCAGTTTATATCTCCTATTCATACCTTATACACATATTGTATTTCGGTTCTATATTTTAAAATTTTATTTAATGAGTTCTACGGTGCAACTTTTTACAGTTTTTATAATGCCTTATATGTAAATTTGATAAAGCTGTGTTAAGTGTGTATTGTAATTTCATTAAAAAGATTACATAAACTTCAAATAACTAACAGATAACAATTGTAAACTTTTCATAAAGTAAATTTACTTAAGAAATAATCTAATAGCAACCTGAAAAATAAAAATAGGTGATACTAGGCGTTAGATTTATGCAGAGAGGTAAATGTCCTTCACAAGTAAGAACTAGGGTGTTTTACACATCATACACATTTAATATATCCGTAGATTTTGTTAATTACCAAACCGGATGAAAAATTTTAAATTCTATTTTGACTTTTGAAATTGTCATTTAAAACTCAGACCGCCGGCGCCGACAGCAGCAAAAGTACTACACCAAGAATATAAATAAATCCATATTATCAATATCACCCAAAAACAGTACTACAAAAATACAGAAGTGCAACTATACTAGGATGTAATACTACCTACTGACAGGACAATAGCTCTATATAACGATAGTAATTCAAGGCACGAACAACAACCATGTTTGACACATTAGACTTCGGCATGGAGATGCAAATACTGTACTAACTTAGGTAAAAAAAATCACAATTCACAATGTTTATAATACAATACAACGTACATTAATTGAAAGATAAATATATATATATATATATATATATATATATATATATATATATATATATATATATATATATATATATATGTATATATATATATATAGATATATATATATATACAGAAAAACAGGGAAAAAGAGAGAGAAGGGGACACCAAGAAAAAAAAGAGGTTAAAATCGTCAAAGAAAAATAGGAGAAATACTGCTTATTTACTGAAACTAACGAACACTATTTCAGGAAGGTGTCATCTTTTAAATGTATGACAAGGAAAAGTAAGATTTTAGGATTTAAATCCAAGCAATTTATAAAAAAAGAAATGTAAGATAATTGTCACTTAGAAAATTTATATTGGTATTTAGGAATAGTCAAATTTTAAGTATTTGAAATAAGTGTCACGTCTAAATGAACGTATAAATACGAAGAAGAATATTTTAGAATAAAAACATGTTGACTGCATACTTACCACTAATAAATATATTAGGCAATTAAAGTTGTTTTAACTTTTATGTTACCATATTACGTCTTTATATACCAAATATGAATCGAATGTAATACTTTATAGTTTTTGTGTTTTTATCAAAAATTTCGAAACAAGAGCCACAACTTTGTTGCAACTGTTAAAATGTTACAAAACACATTTCACAAAAAAAGAAGGCAGACTGTCAAGCATAATACATTATTTATAATATATAGGTATTTTTAAAACCTAGTAGGAAGTATACAGTTAAACTTAAGTTTTATCTTTATTAAAATTCAATTAATCAATACCAGGCCTTCTTATGGTTACATTAAAATCAGATCAATCACCTAATGGTCTGACAAAAACTGGATAATTTTGATTCCTATAAAGAAATTGGCATCAAATTTATAATGTTTTTTTTAGACTTTCAAGGTCTAAAATACTTTTTGATTCACAAGTAGTCATTAAGAGGTTAACCTAATGAAAGGCATACTTTCAGCTAATAGGGAAGAAGGTAAATAATATTTATTATTAAATTAATTCTATATTTGTGTGTACTCGTATATCTTATTCTAACAAGTAAGTCAATGTAACATAAAAAGTAGGAAAATAACAAAGACTAAAAAATTACTTGCTTGTTTCTAAAGAATTAATTAAAGGGAGGACTTCACTTCCCACATTTCCGTGGAGGAGGTTTTGCCTCAATATCATCATTTATACGAGGGTCGCCTTTTAAGTTTTTACAAACGACCACTAGACCTTTTAAAGAATGTTAAGTGTGCCTTCGTTTCAACCCTCACATGTAAGTTTTTATGTATATTTTTGTGTGTATTTTTATTATTTCACCTTCTACATTGTATTATAAGTTTAAACAATTTTATATATTCATAATTAAAAAATTTGTGCATCCTATTGAACATCCAAAACAATCCTGTAAAATCAAAATTTACAATCAAAAAATGTAAAAAAGGGACGAAAATGTATATTGATTGAAAATTTCAATTTTTAGAAGAACTGAAGAAGCTTACAAATTAGGCGAAACGTTTTCAATAAACTTCTAACTAGAACATGATGTAATTTCTCTAACCTTAAAACAAAAGAACCATAAAGCACAAAAAATTGAAAAAAAAAAAAAGAAAAAAAAAGGGAAAATACATATATATATATATATATATATATATATATATATATATATATTTATATATATATATATATATATATGTATATATATATATATATATATATATATATATATATATATATATATATATATATATATATATATGTCACTAATCGCTAGAAGTAGATTCTTCGCTCTCGCTTTCATCATTACCAACACGAATAATGATTTCTGGAATCTCTTCGATTATTACCTCACACTGTCGAATCAGGTTTTCTGTATGTTGTACGCTGGCATGCCATACTTTTGGTATACTTTTCTAAGGCTCTATTCCACATCTGAAGTACTTCTTTATCTCCATATCCCTCTTCACCAATATGCTTGTTATAAAATGTTTTTGCATTTGCCCAAATCAGCTCTATTGCATTAAATTGACAGTGATAAGGAGGTAATCTCAACACATCATGCCCATGCTCTTGAAACATTTTATCAATCTGATATTCCTTTGATTTTTGATGAGCTTTTGCAATATCTAACAATTCTGTCTTAAACAACTGTTTGTTATGAGGTAAACTATTCTTCTGTAACCACTCGAGAATTTCTTCTTTTTTTCCATGCTGAAGATGACTGTTTTTCTTTTCAACTGAATGGTATAAAGCATTATCCATTATAATTAAACATGGTTCTTCTAAATTAGAATTCAACTGGTTTCTGACCCATTTCGTAAACATTTCACTATTCATTTCTTCATGATAATCATTTGACTATGACTTGCTAGCAAATAGTAAATTAGCATTTTCCCCAAAATCCCCACTGTGTCCAGCATGTAAAACAATAAAGCCTTTGCCATCAAATCCTCCAGGCTTACGAACACTTTTAATGTTGTCATCCTGCCATGATTTCCTTTGACTGCCTTTTGAAAAAATCCATGTTTCGTCTATGAAAACAAGCTGACGGACAATGTGTGCATTTTTGTTTTCCATATACTTTCTAAGAAAAGCTGCCCTTATTGAACAAATTATTGGTGTCTCCATTAATGCTCGTCTGTTGTCATCTTTCTTAAATTTGAAACCCAAATCCAGAAGTAATGGTCGAAGAGTGCTATAACTGACATTAATAATCTCTTTTTGTTGCAGTTCTTTATGTAAGTTGTTAACAGTAAAAGTGTTTTTCTAAAAGTACAATATGATTTACTTTCGATTTCACTTAAACCGATAGATATTAATAGCTACTTACTCTGTGCATACATATCATATAATGTATTACGAACGTCCATTTTAGAACTTTCACTCAGATCATGGCTCGTGATTTTCCAGGCATTGAAAGCAATTCTTATCACTATGAATTTTCTCGTACTACTCTGTAAAGCAGCAGCGACTCTCTGGAACCAGAACATTGTAAATATATTAAAAGGATAGACCTATGTGATTTATTTATCTCTCGTACAGCATTAAGCGATATAAGACGACCCTTGCTATCTCTTTCCGATGTAAAATACACTATTGATTTCGCCACAAAATCTCTTGGTTGACTATTTAAACGTTTTCCAGGCATTTTGGTGGCTTCATATGAAGAGTATTTGGTCAATATTTCACAAATATTAAAGCTCTGAACAGAACTATTTATTAGTTGGCAAGTACATTCCAAAATTCAATAATGGGGTAGAAACAATAGTGACCGTTTGCCGTAAAAATTAAGGAAGTGCCTGCTGGTCCAATATACGTTGAATAAAAATTGCTGCACTGTTCACGTTTTTTTGTGGGAAATTCTGGTTATGTTTGATTTTATGGTAAAACTTCCGTAACGCGGCTTTATTTATTTAAAAAAAGTTGTTACACCCTCCCTGGATATCACAAATTTCCCACACAAAACGTGGACGGTGCAGAAATTTTTATTATGTCGACGTCCAATGAACCGTGCATTGGACACTTCCAAAAATCAAACATAAAGATGACGTAACCTCGATCCATCAAAGAATTATCAATTATTTTGATTGCCTATAAACTCGGCGGTACTGGCGTCTAAAACATGAAGCTATACCCAAATTCCAGGTTGTTCGCTGTTTTTCTTGCATATGTACAAATAACCGAGACAGATAATATAGCGAATGTCATAAATAACTTCAGATGACAGAAGACCTACGTTTTTAAGTTTTTAAATATACTTAACATGTTGACAAGAAGAATGATATAGACGGATGTTTACACTATATACAGACACTTATGACGTGCATACAAAAAATCATTGATCGGACTTTAACTGTGTAATCTGTATCTGCGAGGAGTTCATATTCGCGCGTTATACGTAGCGCGATCAAAAAGTTTCCAAACTAACGCTATATAGCAAAAAAACGAAATAATATTGACTCGTGCTGATAGATAACCGTAGATACATCCCTAATAACGCTGCGTGAGAAGTTTCAAGTTGTGAGCTTGTTATGTTGGTCCTGTATGCACCTTTGCATAAAGGTCTATGTGTGACCGCGATTTTTACGATGGATACAAGAAAAGAACAATACGTATGTGTAAGGTTTTGTTTTAAACTCGAAAAAAGGGCGACTGAAACGTATGAAATGATTTGGTAAGCATTTGAGGACGAAGCCTTGAGGTGTAAGCAAATTCTCAAGTGGCTTTCCCCTGCCTAATAATGCACCCACCTACAGTTGGTTCTGTACGCAGTAATTTTTAATGAAGAATACCATGACTATCATTCTCCACTCCTTCTATTCGCCTGATTTTACACCCTGTGACGTCGGGCTGTTCCCCGGTAGAAGAGAAACAACATAAATTGCAGGCGACGCTGAAGATGGTAACAGCACGAACATACCACAAAATATAACCAGTAGAAAAAAAGGTGGGACTAGTGCATTAATGTGCAGAGGGTTGGTTGTTCATAGGCGGGGTAGACAATTGTGCCTGTTGGTACACTGCAGCATCTTGGCTTATTGTGCTCCCTTCTCTTGGTTACATGAACGTCGTGTCTTTAAAGAGATTTATCCGCTTCCTTTCAAGCACATCAATTTATCACCACGATGTAGACTTTCAAACAGTTTACGTCTGTTTCGAGTTGAAGCTGCACACTTATAGAGGATGTGCCTAGAGGATTCTTCCTCTTCACTACATAGTCTGCATGTCGTGGGGCCATTGTGGATATCCATTTTCTGTAAAATGGTTCCACAAGTGACATTGACGGGTGATCAGTTTCCAAAACTAGTTTGATCTGCGCCCTTTGTAAACAAAAGACTTCAGTTGTTAATCTCTTTGAAGGGCCGCCAATTACGTCCCTAGCACTTCTTTGGCCAGATGTTGCGAATCAGACCATCTAGATATTGTTGATCCATCTCTTGATTGCCGTTTTTAACAGCTATTTTCGTATACGAAACGATTATTCTGGACCTCTGTATAACTTTGTTTCCCCAAATCTTGTTAATTCGTAGGCTTTTATCCCGGAATGTCCCGGAACCCTTAGTAATTGAACCCTGTTGTTCCTGAAGGATAGTTTTAATAGGTCACGTTTATACTACATCGTGGTCTTGGAGCTGGCTTGATAAGCATCTAATGCCTTTAGAACAGCTTGACTGTCTGACAAAATATATATTTCTTGGTTGCGGTAGTTCCGTCTCATATTCCCGTGCACACATGCTTAAATTTTCGCCTAAAATATTGTTGCACTTGTCCCTAATGGAATACTTCAGCTTCACTTGGGCTTTTCTGCATATATGCCAGCGCCTACTCCTCTCAAAGTTTTTGATCTGTCTATGTAATAGACCAGACCCGTTGCCATAGTCGGACTCTTTATCTCCATCCACAGATGGATTTGGACCTCAGTTTTTATGTATATATCTAGGGGTATTAGTTCAGGTTTCCATTACTGTGGTGGAGGTGTCACGTATAGTCCCGGTAGAATGTAAGTAAGCCAACCTCTGTAGCTGATTTAGCTCCCTCGTTGTCACTCTCTTTTTATCCACTATGCTGCAGCTCCGTATGTAACTATGGGTCTAATTACCGTGACGTATAGCCAAAGCACTGATTTCAGGCCGCAGGTTTTCCCAGGCAAACTCTTGCATAGATGCAAGGGGTCACTTCAAGGGGATTCACGAGGCCTAAAAATAACTACTTCTGATTTTATAGCATTAGTACGAGAACTGTGAGATCGCACTACGTATGGCCTACATTTCTCATTTCATTTATTGACAACTAGTTAGTCTATAACTATAAGTATTATTACAAAGATAAGATAGAACATGATTAACAGTTTAGATCTTAAGATATATACATGGCAGGGACCTAATTAATTTAGCCTAGGTAAGAAATTTATATAAGTATATTGAGAGAACTTAAGATATTTCATGAACATAAACTTAAAATTAAACTTATTATTAATTAAGGTTAACTTAAGCTAATCTGGAGGCAGGTCGCTGAATCTTGGCAGACGGCAGCAGGCATGGCATGAAGGGGACCGCTAGGCGGTCCTGACTGTGGGGTTGGGGTGGTGGTCGGCTTTGTCGAGGAATCTGGTCTGGGCGTTGCAGATGAATTCACGGATTGTGGGCATCTGGAGGGCTCGGTGGAATTGGGTGTTGCAGACGAACCATGGGGCAATGATGCGAAATGCCTTGTTTTAAATAATCTGGAAGGTAGGTCTGCAGGTGCGTGACATCTGGCAACATGCTGAGCTGGAGTAGGTCAGTCCGGCTCAGATGCTCGTCTTGCAGATGCACTTGTTGCGAGTTGACAATTTGGTTGGCTTTCTTGGCGGAGGCGGTAACCGAGTCCCTCCATACTAGCCGCTGGTCGTAGTAGAGGCCCAGGTACTTGATGATGTTTGATATCAGAGTCGGGGTTCTCGGAGGGTGAGGCTATCCGGCGGTGAGTGGCGGGCCTTTGAGACATGATGGCTTGAGTCTTAACTGGATTCTCGAGTTTTCGCCTATGGTTTCAGGATACTATTGGCATTTGCGACAGTGGTCGTCTTGTTCAGTGGGCTCTGAATATATTATCATTTTTATGTAGTTTTAAGAGTATTGCAGAGGTATTTTCTGAACTGACATCTTTAGCTTTTTTTAATTAGTATGGATTCTAATTTCTTAATGGACTGCGAACGATTAAGACTCATACATCATATATTTTAAAAGTGTACCTTAATCAACACGTAGGCTGAAAAGTTTTTGATCTGACCCATAGATGTTGCCCTTTTCAAAAAATTTATATGATTTTTGGGAAGTACCAACCTTCAAACGATACTTGTTAAAATTTCATAACATGTGAACGATCAGTTTACAAGTTACAGTGGTTTTAGTGACGCTACTTTTCATATTTTAAAACAATGGAGAAAATCGAGTTTCGTGTGTTGATTAAACATTGTTTTTTGATGGAAAAAATACCGTTCAAGAAAAGCAATGGCTTGATGAGTGTTACGGGGATTCTGCCCCTAGAAAATCACTCATCATTTATTGGTATGCTGAATTTAAACGCGGCCGTACAGATACAAATGATGCTGAACGCTTTGGACGCCCAAATGAGGTAGTTTCATCGGAAATCATAAAAAAAATACACAAAATTGTTTTGGATAGCCGTAAAGTGAAATTGTGTGAGATAGCTGACACTCTAAAGAGATCAAAAAAACGTGTTGATCCTATTTTGCATCAACATTTGGGCATGAGAAAGCTCTGTTCGAAATGGGTACCGCGTTTGCTCACAATGGACCAAAAACAACAACGTGTTGATGATTCTGAGCGCTGTTTGGACCTGTTTGAGCTCAATAAAAAGGATTTTTTCATGCGATATGTGACAATGGATGAAACTTGGATCCACCACTACACGCTAGAATCAAATCAGCTACCAGCTGAGTGGACAGCAGCCGGTCAAAGCCGACCGAAGCGACCAAAGACCCAATGGTCGGCTGGAAAGGTTTTGGCCTCTGTATTTTGGGATGCGCATAGAATAATTTTCATCGACTGTGCGACAGAAATCGCAAAGAAACGGCCCCAAATGAACAAGAAGAAAGTGCTCTTTTATCAAGACAATGCACCGTGTCACAAGTCAATGGTTACGATGGCAAAATTGCATGAATTGAAGTTCGAATTGCTTACTCATCCACTGTTTTCTCCAGATTTGGCCCCCAGAGACTATTATCTATCCGCAAACCTTAAGAAGATGCTCGTGAGAAAGAGATTTGGCCCCAGTGAAGTAGTTATCGCCAAAACTGAGGCCTATTTTGAAGGCAAAGACAAATCCTTCTACAAGAAAGGTATAGAAATGATAGAAAAGCTTTGGACTGATTGTATCGCTCTTGAAGAAGACTATATTGATGAATAAGGTCGAATTTTGTAAAAAAAAATATGCTTTAAGTAGCTAGACCAAAAACTTTTCATCCTACGTATTAGTAGTCTAACATCAAAGATGCTCCGTGAATCGCATAATTTGATTAAATTGTTTTAATTGGGCGGTAAGATCTAGCTGCAAAAAAAAAACCTTATTTTAGAACATCGTTCCACTTCTGTTGAAATCGGTTTATTTCTTTGTTTCTAAAGTCCTTCGTACAATAGTCCATTAATTCATTCTCTCATTACGAATTGTTAATAGGATGACAAGAGGTTAACTCAAATAATGAACAAAGAATAGTAAAATATTTGTTTTACACAAGCAACGGACTATTATATAACGTAAATTTGTTTGAGGTTACAGTGCAGTCTTGCCAATGCAAATTAGAATTTTAAGGGGTTAAATCAACTTGACGGTCGGAAAAATAGTTATAAAAATAAAAAAAATTTTGAGGCAGCTATTAAATATATAAAATATATTTTTTTACACATATACATAGTAGTTTTATGAATAATTTAAAATAATAACGAATTAAAAAAAATAACGAAGATATAAGCCATCAAGTAGAACACTCTTTGGAAAATTCTTGCTGATGGTGTACTTATTTTCTCTGAAAAATAAAAAATAATTTTTTCCTTATTTAGAAAGGTAATAGCTAAAAATGTAGCTTAGGAAAAAAAATTTTAATTTTTTTTTTGTAGAAATAACAGCTGTTTAAAAAAACTCTGATTTTTAACGAAATTTTGAGTTTAATAAATTTATAACTGATGACCGTGGGACCCAATCAAAAAAACCCCTATGCTACATCTTAGATAATATTATAAAGTTATCGGTTAAGTAGATCTTAAGATATCTTGTAGACCAGTTTGTGAAAAAAGTGGTTTCGAAAAAAAAACGCAAATGAAAAAACAGTACGGCTTCAGCGTCTTAAAACCAAATATTTTTTTAAATTGCCTTCAATCTGCGATTCCTGGACCGTACATGAGGTCTTCCATTGTTGTTGCGATGTTCTCCGACTCCTTTGAGCAGCTCTTTTCAATTTCCTGGCCTCTTTAGACTGCTGTTGGGCTCTCATGTTGGCTTTGGATATTCGTTGAGAATCCAAGTTCTCGGTAAATCGCTGCGCGCTTGGGCCAATTACAAGATTTAATAATTTCATCATTTGTTATACACTAGTATATCCATCATTAAATATACTAGTTGCAATATAAGATGCAATCTCAACAATTTTTGTGTCTAAAAGGGATGAGAAACCACGTTTTATCCAAGTTCCATCCCCTGAAACGGATTGAGTTCTACTGCAATTCTTTTGCCTCTTGAACAGCAGTTTTCATGGACAATTCACAAATAGTTTTTGTAGCCGTGTTAATGTCATTCACAACTTTCTCGTAGAACGATTGGAAAATTGGCTTACGTAAGTCCATGATTCTACAGAATTTCTGTATTCCTACTAAACCAATACCAAGAAGTGTGAACGCAAAAAACTAATCATCTATTCACATCATATGCTCTACGACTGATTAAAATGACATGAGTATATTAGAACTGTGTCACATTCAGCACAATTCACTTTTATTTTAAAACCAAGACCACGCAGAGAAGTTTCGGTCAATTTTATATCACCGCCGCGCTCTTTACGTTTTACAACTTCACTTATAGCATAAAAACAAAATTAATTAATCAGTACCCGAAAGATGCATCCACATCAAAATCAACGGTTTCATTGCTCTTTAATTTTTTAGCTGATGTACTGGTGCTAAATCGGATGATGTGGTCTCTTCGTCCAACTCTTTGTCGGCTACCTTTTTTATCAACATATTACTTGTTTCAACATTTCATTAATAGTTTTCTATTAAAAAAAACATAAAAATATAATTTTTGTAATACACGTAGCGATATGTACACTATTGCGTCACAAAGCAAACTCATTCTGTGACGTTGAATGTTCAGCGAGTCTAAACTATTTGCAACTTTGTGTACCTGAGTTACTTTTAGCTTCAAAAATTCCCAAAGGAATTATTGTTATAAAGGGCTGACTAAAAGAACAAGGCTTTGACCACTCGTGCCGGTCCGATCGCTACCTGAGTTTGGGGCTGGTCGGAAATAATTTGAATTTTGAAATGGTTAAACGTTTAAAATATTCTTAAAAGTATAAACAATTTATTTAGCCACAAAAAAAAATAGATTTTTTGAAAATCTCAAGGTGTAAACCCCTTAAGCTTTCAAACCATGTTAGATTACTTACGGGGCCAAGAATCTTAAATACAAACTTTAAATTATTTGGAATGGTTATGTGTTTACTGAGATTTGAAATAATTTAGCCTAAAGAACTTTTTTTAAATACATCTATTCACATATCTCTATCAACAACTTTGAGGCAAGCAAATATATAATAGTATTGTTTACCAGGTGTACAAGTATGAAATGCGGATTTGAGACAACAGATGGTGCACCAATGCAGTTTGTGCTATAAAGATTTGACACTGCGCCATTTTGTTGTGTCATCAACAAGTGTCAGTGAGTCGCACGAGTGATAAATTGGAAAAGTGTGTGCATAGTGTTGTGTTCAATATGTCGAAATTTATACCGAACAAAGAGCATTAATTTTTTGTTTTCATTTGAAGAAAACTGTTGTCGAATCATACCGGTTACTTCGAGAAGCTTATGGTGAACATGCTTCAACGCAAGATACGTCATGTGAACGATGGTTTCGGCATCTTAAAAGTGGTGACTTCGATGTTGCAGACAAGGAACGTGGAAAACCGCCAAAAAAATACGAAGATGTGGAATTGGAAGCATTGTTTGACGAAGATAAATCGCAAACACAAAAACAACTCGCCGAGCAATTGGGCGTTAGTCAACAAGCTGTTTCCAATCGGCTACGAGAGATGGGAAAGATTCAGAAGCCGGTAGATGGGTACCACATGAGTTGAACGACAGGCAAATGGAAAAGCGCAAAAACACGTGAGACATTTTGCTCGCTCGGTACAAAAGGAAATAGTTTTTGCATCGTATAGTTACAGGGGATGAAAAGTGAATTTATTTTGAGAAATCCCAAGCGCAAAAAAATCCTAGGTAGACCCCCAGGCGCACCATCCACATCGACCGCAAGACCGAATCGCTTTGGCAGAAAGACGATGCTCTGTGTTTGGTGGGACCAGAGGGGCGTGGTCTATTATGAGCTGTTAAAAACCTGAGGAAAACGGTTAATACTAAACGTTACCAACAACAATTGACTGATTTGAACCGTTCGCTGCTTGAAACAAGGCCCAGAATACCGAAAGAGGCAACACAAAGTAATTTTTCTTTATGACAATGCTCCATCACATAAGGCAAAACCAGTTCGCGACACGTTGGAAGCACTCAGCTGGGAAGTTCTACCTCATGCGGCTTACTCACCAGACTTGGCTCCTTCGGATTACCACTTGTTTGCATCGATGGGTCACGCACTTGCTGAGCAGAGCTTTGGTTCGTACGAAGATGTGAAAAAATGACTCGATGAATGGTTCGGAACAAAAGGGGAAAATTTTTACTGGCGTGGTATTCACAAATTGCCCGAAAAGATGGGAAAAATGTATAACAAGCGATGGAGCATACTCTGAATAAAGCACTTTTTAGCATTCTTCCGAATTTAACATGTTTTTTTAGAAAAAAAATCCGCATTTCATACTTGCACACCTGGATATTTATTAACTAATGATTCATAAAGGTCTGACTAATTTTTTGATACAAATGATAAGAGACACAATAGTATTTTTTATCCTACTTGAAATAATACTGTTTATAAGTTTTATTATCAGTATTTTTGTAATTAGTGGTTTGTCCTTACATTTCAATGTACATGACTAACGCAGATGGTGATATGCATAATATTAAACAAAAAAACAGGACCTACACAACCATATCAATATCAGAAAGTAATATTTTGCAGAAACGAGGAAGCGCCATTATGATAACACATGAAAGGACTTAACCCGAAATCTATTTTGTGCTCTAGGTCTACAGAAATCTGACTAAAATTGATAAAACTACGAAAGTATAAGAAATTTATTTAGTATGTAATTACTTAAAGCCTGTGTTTTTTTATATTCTAAGTTCAGGTCAAATTTCTGGGGAGGACTGGTCCAAAATAAATTGATTTTATTGCACACGAGTATAATTTAGAAAAATCTCTTAGGCTCGTTTCGGGAAGAACAAAGCCATTCAAAAACAAAATTTGCCTTTAATACCAACTAAACATTTTCTGTGACAGATGCGTACTACCCGTTCTTGCGTATTGAGCTGATACTCTCACATCGAAAAATATCAACATAATATGTGTCATGCAAAGACAAATGGAGATCTCAATAAATTTAGGCGTTCCTCTTAAAGATCACATCCCAAATCACATCATCAGGAAAAGAACGGGGGTACAAGACGCAATCAAATTCCATTCTATATCTTAAATGGAACTGAGCTGGATATGTTGCTAGGTTTAAGGATGGACGGTGGACAAAGAGAATTATAGAGTGGCGAACCAAGATCCCGAAGCCTATCGGAAGAGGTATACCACCACGTCGGTGGACTGATGCTTTGAAGAGAGTGGTTGGAAATTGGGTACAAGTAGCTCGAACAGAAAAAAGTGGCAATACTTGAGGGAGGCTTTCGTCCAGCAGTGGACAATATAAGCTAATGATGATGAAACCCATTTTCTATGCTTATCAACTTAAGAGTTTGTTTGAAATTTGCTTCAAATGAGAACATAAGTAAAATATTTTCATTAGAAAGTACCCGTTTGCTTGATGAAAATTCATTATAATTGAAATAAACACTTATGTTAGTACTAAATGTCCACTATATTTTGTATCTTATGACTAGAGGCCGGATTATATGCAACATAAAAATCTTGAAATATGCATGCAAAATATGCATGAAAAATGCTTAAAATATGCATAAAAGGGTCAAAATATGCAATATTCAATAATAATAAAAGTAGTAATTTTTAGTTTTTTGTATTTCAAATCAGCATAAAAATTAACAAGTTATCGACGATGTTTAAATTTTAATTAACAATTATTTAACATTTTTAAAATTATTTAACATTTGTATTCTTGTACATGTAAACAATAAGGTATTGCTTCCAAATGTTGGGTAGTAAGATTGTGCTTCAATCACTTAAATATTTTTATAAGTGGAAAAAGACCGTTCCACATCCACTGAGGTAAATGGGCAGTATTTGAATTTGGGGTGCTATGTTAGCACTTATTGTTTCTGGCAAAAGTTCACCCGTCCCATTTAAATAAAAACTATCAATTCTGACACAAAATGTTCAAAGCCTGGGTTATTGCACAAAATGTTTTCAAACTTTTCTTTAACTCTAAGCGGGAATACATCTGGCAATGTGATGAGTTTATTTGACAGATTTTATTCATTAACTGAATTGATTCGGTCAACGCCAAACCTCGAATTTCAAGCTTTTTAATACCCGCAGGTATGTGGGGAACAGTGAGTGTTAATCAAAGCTATTTTTTTTTTTATATCAAAAATCGTTAAATGCTTCCTTGGATTGACGAACTGCCATAGCCTCTGCACTATCGAAGTCATTTTCTACACCTTGATGGCCTCGAAATGTCATTGTAAAATAGTACAGCTTCAATCCATGTTCCCCATCGAGTTACCACTGGTTCGGGAGGTAAGGCACATTGGCAGTTTTTCTTTATAGGCGTTATTGCGAGCGGCAGGCGTGCCGTAATAAACACTTTCTTTGGTGATGAAATCCGAACATTTATTTACATTTCCAACGTGGAATCGTACTTCTCCAGCGAGTCGATAGACTCGTGAGCAAAGCACGTCCATGAATTAAATTTGGATAAAATAACTTTTGGAGGACTTTAGCTGCCTTGATCATATAGGGAGCAGCATCTGAGAGAAATATAAACACTCTTTCTCTGCAGAAGATCAGGAAATATTTTTTAAATACCCCTCATTCACAAATCTGGCGATCGTAGAATGATTTATCTTGTCAAGTTCTTTGCAAAGCCAAACCAAATAGGAAGAAGAAGGCTCTAATCTTCAGTGCACCCACAATTAAATTTCGCAATATAGCGACCACAACTGTCGGTAGTTTCATCAAGCTGAATTCCAAATAATGTCATCCTTAAGTTCATTAGTATTTTCTTCCAGAACATGTCGGTAATTGTTGGGATGTAATTTTTAAGCAGTGTTGATTCGTCTGGTATTTTTCTGATTCAAGCCCAATATTTTCGCAGAAAATTCTTTGAATGTAGGATTTGTAATTTTGTGGAGAGGAAATATTACTTGCAAGCAATGCTTCACATAAATTCATGCTAAAGTGGTTTTTTAGAAATGGAATAACTGCTACTTGCTGCTGTTATAAATGTTGTCGTTGGCCTTTTTTTATTACAATCCTGCGATATGAAGACTTGTCCTTGGACATGCTGGGTCAATTGAACTTTTTGTGTGCACGAAAACATTTTACTCGCAAACTCGACAATATAAAAACATTTCCGTCGTATGTAAATCTTCCAGGATAATCAGCTACCCACGAGAAGACACTTTTTTGCGGACGGGGAAGGTACACGTTAAACTTTAAGCACAACACGTTAAAAATTGCAAAAAAGACTACACTGATGCAAGCGCGTCAACAATAATGTTAAAACTGATATCTTGTTTTAAAATAAAAATTCGTCTTCGAGGAAAATTGTTTATTTTTATCCACGCTCAAACAAATATTCCTTAGAAAAAATAACTACTTATCACTTAATATCCCGACCAAGAAACAAAGGAATCGTCGTAATTTTGGGGTATTCCCTTGGCACTATAACCTAATCGATGTTTAGACTATTGCAGGTAATGTTCCGGCGATAAGATTTCGGTTCCAGACCGCGACATTAACAATACTCTGAGCAATTCAATTGCCTAGTAGTACCGAGAAAATATTGTAAATATAGGGAAAAATATGCATCATTACTAGATTTTGGGTAAAATATGCAATAATCGGTGAGAATGGTCTAAATATGCAAATGCATATGAAAATATGCAAATGCATATAATCCGGTCTTTACTTATAACAATTCAAGACGCGAGTGGGGAAAAAGAGGTTTTGGTCAACATTTTTTTCAAAAAATTGTGTTATTTTATGTTGAAATGTGTAAAGCTAAAATAATAAGAATATTAACAACTTTATGAGTTTTTTTTTGAAATTTGCTTCAAAATGAGAACATAAAGTAAAACATTTTGATTAGAAGTACCCGTTGCTTGATGGAAATTCATTATAATTGAAATAAACACTTATGTTTAAGTACTAAATTTCTACCATATTTTGTATCTTATGACTATTGAAAACGCGAGGGGAAAAAGAGGTTTTGTCACATTTTTTCATAAATTGTGTTATTTTATGGCTGAATGTGTAAAGCTAAAATAAATAAAGAATATTATATTAATAGTGTCTGGAACCGTGTGTAAAAAATGTCATTCCCAACATTTTTGATCGAGTTATCATGATTCAACTGCATGAATATTAACTTAGTGCAAGCTTATACCCCTACTGCCGATAAGCCTTGATCAATCAGTGGAAGAATTCTATCAACATATAAAGCAAATTATGACATCAACGAAAAAGTCGGATCTGAATATCATAATGGGCGATTTTCACTCTAAGGTTGGCTAAGGGAAGCAAGGAAAGAGTGTTGGCGCATTTGGATTAGGACAAAGAAACATGAAAAAGGTGCCATGACGAAAATGACCTAATTATTTCAGATACGTTCTTTTAAGCACCCTCCAAAGACGATTATATACGAGGACAGACTCCTGGAGACTCTGCTCAACCAATTATCAAAATCAGTTAGACTTCTTGTTAGTGAATAACGTAATAAAAACTCCATAAAAAACATCAAAACTTATCCTGGCCGCCGACGTCAACTCCAACCACAATCCTCTAGTTGCTACAATTGAAGTAAGACTAAATAACCGATCAAGTGCAAGTTTGGTTGAACTTGCACAATTATGTGTTCCGTACGTTGATTGCTTTTTAAAAATAAAAAATATTGTTACGGTGGTACAAAATGATCAGTGACTTCTCACAAACAAACCCAAATGATTTTCAACAAAGTTTGTTTCCAATCTTTACTGAAAACTGATGGCCTTGAAATGCTGTGGTTTTTTTTATAAACCAGATAAATTATTAAAGTCTACTGCCTCGTGATAATTTTCCGTTCAATCTACAACCCCCTGGAGAATATTTCAGAACTTTTTCAAAATTTTTTGATCAGTACTTTTCGAGAGGGACAGCGCGATTTTTTGCGATATTTTAAAAATAATACAAAGAAAAGTGTGCGCAAGTATTACATTATATATATATATATATTATATATATTATATATATAATATATATATATTTTTACTCGTGTTTTCACAAGCTTTCATTTGACACCACACTCGATGACCTACTAAAAAAATTTTTTTTCACTTCCGATTTCACCTCCCAAAACTAACTCCTTAAGATCAAAATTTGACTTTCAAATAACTACACAGCTTTGATGAGGCCATCAATTCCGAATATTATTACCAAATTTGTTCTGGGTGGGGGTTTTTTTTTTTTTGTTTGGGGGGGGGGGGGGGGGGGCTTATCGAAGACTAATAGTTTCGTTCCGTACGAACACTAAAAAAGAGAAAAAGAACACATAAAACAGTAAGATTTAGATTTTAAAACATATTAAAGAAAAACTAGGTATCGACTGCAAATCTCAGAAGATATAAATAAAAAATCTATTTAATATCCGTAAAAAACTTTGAAAATAATTGTTCTAAACCTCTTAAATCAAACTCAAATATACAAACTAAAAAATAAAAAATGGATATGACAAAATGAATTTTGAAATTGATGTGGAAGTGAGAAAAAACATAAGAACAAAAATTCTACAGCATACTAGGATATAATAAGGTCATCAAACAAAAAATCAAAGTTGCTAAAGAAAAAAATGGGCCATTGACAAATGTTTAGCGATTAAGACTTAGATAAGAAATATGATACCCTTAACATGCGCCACAAGAAAATTAAAGAGATTTTTTTTTTATGGGTCTAGCACACGGCTACAGGGAAGTCCCAAAAGCGCTACAGATCACACGTGTGCGAGAAAGCGATTCACGTTTGTTCTTAAATCGCTGTAAATGTAACTTGGTGGGAAACACAGTCCGGGGCAAATTATTCCAAAGGGGATGATATTCTCCATATAAAAATGACTGCTTGAAAAGGCGTTGTACGAGGAGGTAACAAGCTGAACCTCATACGATGTGAATGTATTAGCGTGACGTGTACTTCTAACATGCACCGCTCTCGAGGAATTAAACGGCCCACATCCTTCGAACCACTTGCCATGAAAATACTTGTAGAATAGGCTCAAGTCGCCAACCGTTCTTCGATGTTCCAGCGAATCAAGCCACCTGTCTGTTCCGGGGTCTCCTATTCAGACGAAACACTCTTCCTTCTGAATAGAATCCAACAAATGCAGTGTATGTTTGGAAGCGAGCCGCAAAACATGGGAGCAATATTCCATAGTTGGTCCAATTTGAGCTTTGTAAAGAATTTAACAGTTGTTTGAAGTGTAAAAAGCTTTCTGGTTCGAAATAATATTCCCCAACTTCTTGAGAAGCTCTCCTTGCTATGTCCTTGCATCATGTTCATGCCAGGGACATATTTTGCATCCCAAATTAACCCCCAACAAATTGAGTGGCGATGCTAGAAGGAATGGAGTGCCCCGACATAACTATGTCGGGTTCAGCAACATTAACTTTTTTAGAAAAAACTGCCGCCCTGGGGTTTAGGCGCCTTTCTGTCACTGATTGGTAGGATACTCGATGTCGATAACAGTTTATGTCGGAAGAACCTAATGCGGATTACGCTGGCCGTGTAAATCTCCGGATTGAGATGAGATGTGTGGTGGATTCGGAAAAAATAGTTGCCTATCTAAAAATTACCAGACACTAACGATAGACGCTTAATTACAACAGAGGAACGTATAACACAGGGAGAGATGTATATTGAAAAACTGCTTAGAGATCAAAGAAGTGAAAATATTACTGTCCATATCAGAACACAATGCACCATTAATAAACGAAGGAGAAGTGTCTAATCCTATAAAACTTGCGAAAAAAACTATAAGGTTTGTTGCGTCCTGATAACTTCCATCTGAAATAATAAAACTTTATTGATGCCGACAACATTTGTATACTGACAAACCTATTCAACACCACATATTTAAACAGGCCATATTCAGCAGAATAGCTGAAATCGACTTTTGTCACTTTATCCGAAGAACCTCAAATCCTAGACAATGTTAGGACTACCGCACAAGTTTAATGTGCCATACTCTTAAGATCTTTCAAAAATTATTCACAATCGTATATATAGGAAATGTAAAGATGTTCTGAACAAATACACAGTTTGGCTTTAGAAATGGCTTGGAAATTACGGGGACGCCTTGTTCGCTGTTATAGATTATACAGCGATGCAGAGATAACAACAAAGATGTATTTGTCGGATTAATAGACTAAAAAAGGCTTTCGATAAAGTTAAGACATGAAACAATGAATTGATTTTTTTAATGAGTTTGAGGTTAGACCTTCAAGACATAAGAATAATAAAAATTTATATCTGAGGAACAGCGCGCAAAACATAAAGGTTAGGATTCAGAGCTGTCAGATGACACAGAAATACAACGGGGAGTGAGGCAGGAGTTGTATACTGTACCTCTGTTATTCAGTCTATATTCAGAAATGATTTTCACAGGACTGAGAGGCATTCTTATTAATGGGGTCCTAATAAATATATTAGATTATGGTGATGATAGTATACTTTTAACAGAAAGTTGTTAGAAGATCTACAAACACTTCTAAACAGAGTCAGTACGGCCAAATAATTATACGGTTTAGAAATTGAATACCAAAAAAACTAATTTATGTATAATACTAAGAAGCGACATATACTGGCAAAAAATTGAAAATGGAACAGAGCAAAATAGAACCAGATCGTCAGTTATAGAAATATCTGAGAACATTGCTGCATGACGAATAGAGACAGAACAGGAAATTAAAAGAGTTAGAATCGCTAACCAGCAAAAACGTTCATGAATTGAAAACGTTTTATATAGACCCGCTCTCTAAAGAGACATATTAAGAAAACTCTCTTATGATATGTTTTTTCACTGTGTTTATATGATAGCATGGACACTTAGCCAATAATGCAGGCGAATAACGCATTTTGATATGTGGCGCTATCGGCGTAATACGGCGAATGCCTTTGGTCGACAAGATACGTTATGAAGAGTCTCAGCAGAATGATCACCAAAAGCGAATACTATTAACAAAAAAAAGAGAAAACTGAATATCGGGATGTATTATGCAAGTGAGAAATACAACTTTGCAGTTGAAAAGTCAGTAATACTTGTGGTAAGAGAAATTCCAGGTGGAATGCGTGAATCCTGGCTCAAGGAATCTTCGCAAGTGGTATTGGAAAATCGGACTAACATCTTTGGTTCGTGCTGCAGTCTCAAAGGTTAAGATTGCCCTGTTGTTCGCCGACACTCTCCAGGAATTAGAAGATAGGCACAGAGAGAAGAAAAAGATAATTAATGAAGTAGATATGTGAATGGATGAAGGGAGTTATGTCGCTGTTTTATTTAACCTTTGAATGGGAAGAAGATGTTGTGAAGCTACAAAATACTTTCATTCGCCAAGAATTATGAAACTTTTTAATTTTGATTAAACAGATGAAGGTAGTTATGGGATGAATTTAGCAGTGGGTTCCCTATAGGGCTTGATACTATTACTCAGCAATAGTTCTTCAACCATCAGACAGCGCTGTGTGAGACTTTAAAAGAAGTTAACGGTAAGTGTAGGTGAAAACCAAAAAGTAAACTGTATTTTGTTGTAAACCTACAGGTTATATTTTTAATGTAGTATTACCAAGTAATACAATATGAAATGCGGATTTTCTTTCTAACATCTAAAAAAAATCATGTAAAATTCGGTGAAATAAAAAGTGCTTTTATTCAAAGTATAACCATCGCTTGGCTTGGATACATTTTTCCCATCTTTCGGGAATTTGACTGAATACCACCGCGCAGTTAAAAATCTTCCCCCTTTTGTCCAGCGAAACGATTGATCGAGCCAATTTTTTCACATCTTCGTACGAACCCAAAGCGCTGCTCAGCAAGTGAGTGACTCATCGATGCAAACAAGTGGTAATCGGAAGGAGCGCAAGTCTGTGGAGTAAGCATGGGGTAGAACTTCCCAGATGAGTGCGTCCAACGTGTCGCGAACTGGTTGTTTTGCGTTATGTGATGTAAGGGAGTATTTGTCATGAAGAATAAATGAATTCTTTGTGTTGTCCTCCTTTCGGTATTCTGGCCTTTTTTCAAGCAGCGAATCGGCCTCAAATCGTGTTCAATTGTTTGTTGGTAACGTTTTTAGTATTAACCGTGTTGCCCAGGTTTTAACAGCTCATAATAAACCACGCGCCCTCTGATATCATCCATAACGACAGAGCATCGTCTTTCCGCCAAAGCGAATTCGGTCACTGCGGTCTGATGTCGTGGATGATGCGACCTGGGTCTACCCATGATTTTTTGCGTTGGATAGTCTCAAAATAACACACCACTTTTTATCCCCTTAAAACTATCACGATGCACAAAACACGACTTTTCTTTCTTTGTAACCGATGCGTCAGATCAAAATGTCACAACGCCAGTTTTGCGCTTTTTCCACATATTGCCTCGACATTCAACCTCGTTTGTAACATCAACTTAAACATACAATCCTCACACGAATCTAATCTGAACTTCGTTTATTGTAGATACCCATCCGCCTCCCCCCCCACCTCGTAGCCGATCTAGAAAGCTCTCGCTTCTATGACCTAACGCCCCTCCCACCACCCCGCTCGGCCCCCCCACCCCCCCACGTGTAAAATCCCCACCCCCGCCCCTGTGCGACCCCATCAATCCCCCTCTCATCCGACCACACACTACTTGCCCAATTCCACCTATCCTAATCGTATTTTTTTTGGCGGTTTGTCAACGTTCCTTGTCTGCAACATCGAAGTCACCACTTTTGAAACACCGATATCCATTGTTTCACACAATCTTGCGAAGGTGCAGCTGTTTAACCATAAAGCTTCTTCAAATGAAAACAAAAAGTTAATGGTGTCCCACCGAATGCTCTTTGTTTTAAGTATAAATTTCGAACATATTGAACACAACAACACAACACTCTGCACACACCTTTTTCCAAATTTTATGCACTCGTGCGCGTCTCTGACACTTGCTGATGGGACACAAAACAGCAATGGCGTAAGTGTCAAATCTTGTATAAACACAACCTGCATTGGTGGCACTGTCCTGAAAATCCGCATTTCATTACTTGTACTACAAATCTAAACAAGCCGTATAGTAATAAATAATTGATAGTTATATATTAATGACACGTTTTTGGACCATTATTTTTCGATTATGTTTGTATTATGATTTAGAGTTTTTATTAATGAACAGACTTAACTTTTGATTGTTTAGTCCAGACTTCAGAAAAAGAAAAAATGAAAGATCTAAGTATATTAAAACGTATTAATATTGCAAAAATGTTATATACAGTAGATATGTTTAAAGCCATATTAAAGAAAAAACTGTCATCTAGTTATTGGAGCATGCTATATTTCACGAGAGACAATCAAATATAAGAATATGATAATTAATTCATTAAAACAGAGGCAACATCGCATATTTTAATAATAGTCTGGGACATCCTGATATTTTGAGATTGCGGTATATTCAGGGTAAACAGTATTGTAGTGCACTTCTTTTTTTTTTCTCATTCCTCATTCAGTTAAAAATTGAAGAAAATGGATAAACAGCAAAGAATGCGGAATTCCGGTAACAAAAATGTAAAAAAATAATAAAAATTTATATATATTAAATTGGAAATGAAAACAAATGTTACCGAGAAGCATTTTATAAACAAAGGACACTCAGTCCTGAAATGGGCGGAAAAAATCGAATGGTAAACAGTGATAATGACAGTCTAGCCTTCGGATGAAAAATAATAAAAATCGTTTGTAACGAAATCACCAAGCAGCTGTTTTCTAAAATCCACTTGTTTGAATATTTATACAGTATTGTTTCAAAATAATTATTTATTTTATGATATGGCGGTTATGTCAATACTATTTAAAGATTAAAACAATCATTACTATAGCTTAGAATATTATTGACTACTAGAAGTTGTTTACTAGCGTAAATAATATAAAGGCCACTTCTAAATGAAACATGAGTTTTACCGCTCTCAACTTTCCCTCTATTTTAAAAAATTTACATATGTTACTTTACGTTTAACGATTCCTCTCGAGAGAACTTACGCGGAACATAGACGCTCATCTGAATTTCCCTTGTTTTTTTGTCAATGCGCTGTTGCCACTTCCTTGCCTCTGATATCGATTTCTGCCTCGAAATCGTTGACAAATTATTACTAATTTTTGATCATAAAAGCTTTCTATTAGTTCGAACAATTTTGCAATTTATTCGTATTTTTGATGTATAAAATATCTAAATTTCACTTTTTTAGCCAACATATTTTTTTTCTTGATATCAAAAAAATGTACGTTTGCTGCATTTAAAACGACACGTTTTCCGTTAAGGATCCATATATTATTTAAATTTAATTTATTTAATGAAGAGCTTCCTACATGACTTGAAATTTTGGGGCACACGGCGTTGATTGTGCAGGTGTCAGAAAGAATTCCGTCGCACGCACTCGCAAGGACGCCACTCTGAAGAAACATGAGAGCCACAAACAGAAATTTTCAGGCAACATAACCACAAGAGCGTCGGCTTAGCCAACAGTCCCACATCGTAGCAACTACGTGGAATGCCTTGAATACGACCACAAGAGTACCTCGCTCGAAAGCTTTATCTCCAAGTGTTTCGATTGCGTTGTTCCAAACATGTGTTACATAAGTCAGAAGATCTCCGGTTGATCTATGTTGTTGACGAAGAGAAGCCATATTGGTGAAGCGATACTAATATTGAATCGTTCCCCCCCCCCACCCCCCACCCCCCCCCCCCCTTCAAGTATCACTTCTAGACGATGTTGATTCGCTATACCTTTTCATGAACTTTCTGATATTATTCGGAACCCTAGTGCGAGGTGTCGGTCGCTTTATTTGGACAACGGTAATAAGACCTTTTTTAGGTATTCGGTCCTGAAGCCGTGGTACTGTCCAGGCCAGGCCGAACTATTCCTCATTCTCGTAGGATAGGTTGAAAAGGTCTACAAGAAAAAAACTGGTTCCTATCTATCTTGACCCGCTGCTGGATACACCTTTTGATCATGTCCCTCGGAAGGCGTTCTGTCTTACCAATTGTCAACAAGAAACATAATGTGGAAGTAAAATATCTGTCCAAATCAGAGAAGTAAGACTTTTACAAATTATTCTCTTCGCCCATCAACAAGGTTAAAAATAGAATCAGTATTATTATTCATGAAGAGTGGCAGCAAAGATGAATATGTTCCGAGTCTCTTAGAAATCTCAACAGACAGTGACATCGAAGCTGATATTTCTACCCTGAAAATAAACAACACAACCTTTCAGGCACAAACACTGAGGACAAAAATGAGCAAAAGGAAGAAATAGAGAAAAACTGCAGCATTTCCTCCACATTGGAAGTAAATGGCCTTTCGGGTACAAATACTGTTGAAATAAACGAGGAGCTAGAGATAACAGACAAAAACTGTGACAGGATGGTTTACATAGAAAACAAAGAAAAAAAAAAAGTTTCTTTCCAAAAAAAAAAAAATCTAAAAAAAACAGAAATGTAATCCTGATACATAGAAAAAAAGACAGACGGCCATAGCCAGAGATAGAGGTGAAGCCTATTTCTTATATAAGAACAGACTTATGGCCAAAAAGAAACATAAAGAAGATACACCCTGTAGAAAAAAATGTAGGCTGAAATCTTTTCAGTAGATGACAGAGTAACCATTTTGAAAGAATTTTATCAAATTGATGTGAATGCAAAAAATGCTTTACTTTTTAAATACATCACAAGGAAAGACACAAAGAGAAAACGAGAAGGTTCCAAGAAGCATAAAATATCATCTTATAAATACTTCATCACAAAAAATGGGAAACATGAGCAAGTGTGTAAAGAGGCGCTATGTGCTCTATACCAGATCGGAAGAAAAAAAATTAATATTATCAAACTTAGAGCTGACAGCGGAGCTAGAAGCTATACATCGAAGGTTGCCAAGAGAAAATATTTCCAGAAGAATATTTTATTAAACATTTTCAAAAATTTTTCAACAGAATTTAATTTGTCTTTCCGTCACCCAAAAAGTGACACGTACAGCACTTGCTATAGTGGCGAGTTATCTAGCGATCACAAAGAAAATTACACTGCAGCAAATGAAGCATTTCCGATTGATAGGGAGAAGACTAAGACAACCAACAACATAGTTTATGTTACCAGTGACCTACAACAAACTATGCCACTTCCGAAAATAACAACATCGAAGGCATTTATTTGAGACAAATGTAGTTGTACAACTTCGGATTTCATATTATCACAAAGAGCGAGAGTTAGGTTGTCTTCTGTAAATGGACTGAAGACATCGCAAACTGGGGGAGTTCCGATACTTGCAGTTCTCTTCGCTGGCCAGAGTAGTATTTAGACTCCGATAGAGGTTTTGGGAGAATAGAAAAAGTTTTGCGGAGACACGACACCATCTAGGTGCCGCGGAATAGTACCGCCAAATTACTTCTAAAGCCAGCAGGAACAGCAAAGTTATAGATATGGAACCACATTTCCAGAAAATTTCTGAGTTTGTTAATAAATTAAGCCTAGTAAATAGGAAGAAAGATGAGCTTAACGAGACGGTGAAATTTAGAGATGGAATAAAATGGATCCGAGTCGAAGAGTATGGCTCCTGCGTTTGGATGATAAACGAGTTGGCTTGTATTACGAGATTCATGCCTATTTCACGAATGTAAATATTTCTCAAAACTAAGAAGATAAACACTCCACCAGTCGTTCGCAGCAGGAGTAGTATTCCCCAGAAAAATATGGAGGTTTCCAAAATTTATTCGGAAGAAAAAATCGGAAAAACCTGAAAAAAAAGCTAAAATCTGTTAAAAGAAGAGTATAGATTCTTTTACCCTTTATGAACCCATTAATAAAAAAATTTTATCAGAGTACGAGTCTTTTCTTTCAGATTTACAATATTTCCACCTTTTTGCCACACTATCTTGGATGGATAATGGTGTATTAGGATATAATTCAAGGAATAGACTTAAAATGTTCGAGGTTAAAAAACCTGTTCGCGAGAGACTTGAGTACACCGACAATAACATTTGAAACATATGCCACAGAACAAATCATAATGTAACAAAATTTACAAAAAAAAGTTATTTCCTTTACATTTTCATATTATTGACTAGCTAGCTAGTTTCTAAACGCATATTACCTTATTATTACACAGGTTATGATTAAAACATTATTTAACAGTTTTAGCTCTGAAGATATATGACATTGACGGGAACCTAACTAAACTTAGCCTAGGATATAGGGAATTTATATTTAAGGCGTATGAGAGAGATATTTCAACTTAAAATTATTGCTATGAACATTAAACTTGAAAATTAACACGCCTAATAATCAATTATGGCTAAACTTAAGTTAATCCGAGGGCAGGGGGTCGCTGGGTGCTTGGTATGACGAACGGATCGAAAATGCGTTGAGGGGAGGACGATATGCGGGTCCTCTGACTGTGTGAGTTGGGAGTGGCGTTTGGTTGGCTTTGAACGAGGAATTTTGGTCTTCTGGAGTTGACTGATGAATTTACGGATTGTGGGCATCTGTTGATGGTCTCGTTGGAACTTGGGTTGTTGCGAGACGTGATAATGGTGGCCTGTCGATGATACGGAGGTCCTTGTTTTGGATGTTCTGGAAGGTGGATCTGCGGGATGATGCATGAGATCTGGACACCATGACTTAGGCTGACTGTAAGTAGGTCATTCGGCTCGGGAGAATGATTTCCATCTTGATAAATTGTCTACTTGTTGTGAGTTAACCAATTTGCTAGGATTGAGTGAGTCCAAGGAGCTGTTTAACCCCAGCTTGCCGCGACGCAAGTTGATTAGTTTCTTGGCGGAAGGCGGGTAACCATGGTCTTTCCATACTAGCCGCTGGTGTCCGTAGTGTGGAAGCTCAGGGTAACTTGATGCTGTTTTGACCATTCGGAGTCGGGTACCTCTGTAATGGGTTAAGGCTTTCCGGCGATGACGAGTAGCGGGTCTTTCGGAGAGAACATGAGTCTTGCTTGGGTCTTGAGCTGGATTCTCCTAGGTGTTAAGAACCAGGGAATACTAGCATGATGAGATGGCGGTGTTGGAAGCGGCTGGTGATTTATCCTGTTCTGACTTGGTGGAGAGCGGTGATGGATCGGTGTAAATTTCAATAGGCGTACATGAAAAGAGGAGAAGTGTGATTCCTGACTTGGGGTTTGTCCGGCGTTGTAGGATGTTAAATCAAATGGGGAATCGCACGAGGACGGAGCCTTGGGCGTCTCCCCGCGTCGGAATCGGTTCAGACTTCGAAAATGGTCTGTTCGACTCATAACTGGAAATGTCCGGGTTCAGAGGGAAGGCGAGCGACCAGTCGCCGTGATAATCGTGGGGATAACGCTGTTGACAAATGAAACCTTGAGGATGCCAGGAGGAACCTTCATGGCCGACGTCGATCGACGGCTTTTGAAATGTCGAGGAATACAAATCTCCAGCCTGGTATTTGCCAATTGAAGTTGTTGACGATGAGTTGGGTGACGCGCTGTGTATGATGAACGGTTTCCGTCGGTGCTGGGTTCGAAACCCAAATAACACATTTTTGTTGTTGTTTGGCTCGGATGTTTTTGAGGATAACTTTCTCACACGTGGCCATCTCGGGGATGAAAAACGTGGGTGGATTGGAAAGGCACAAAGCCATTTTCCAAAAGGAGTTATCTTGGGACGTATTTCCTCTTCTAAGGTCTCAATCTTTAATGTTTGCTTACAGAACATATCCTTCTTCCACTGTGTCTTCAATTGTTTCAGTCACAGTTCCTTTGTTCAGATAACGGTAAGTAACCCCATATCAAACGTATTAAACAAATTTATATATACCTCAAGTATTACATAATTAAACCCTTAATTCATACCTAAAATACCACTATGGCGCCTAAACGGATTACCGTAATTGATATCATAAATTAATTTAAGTTTAACAATAGGGAACTGTTTAGATCAATTTGCTTATTTAGTGATATACCTATATTTTTATGTTTGTTGTTGTAGATCAATTTGCTTATTTAGTAATATACGTATATTTATTTGTTTTTAAAAGATTCAATTTCCAAGATTTATTTTCTAAATGTAAAATTTCGAAATTATCGTCAAAAATATGTTTTTCATTTAAAATATGAGAATCATAATTCGAATTAAATTTGTTTTTAAGGCAACACATTTTATGTTCTTTAATACTTCTTTTCTTCATCTTTACTATAAACAACTGGTTTGTTTAACTTGAAGGGCCTTATGGGCTCTTTTGGGAGCCAGAATGCCAGCTATGCATCCACTTTTTGGGAAGTCTTCTCGATGGGCATCGTCCCGTGATTAGGCTTTTAAAGCTGGTCTTACTATTCTATTTGGATTCATTCTCTTGACATGGTCATGCCAGAATCGTCGCCTCTTGTCTTCCCCATTTCACCACGTCACATAACTGTCGTATATCTTCGTTTTTATCAGGTCTCGCAGAGTCTTTCCTAATATTGCTCCCAGTGTTTTCATTTCCGCCGATCTCAGAATATTTCTTAATTTGTTATTATCTGCTCGGTTTCTAAACCGTATGTTAGTATACACCTTACACATGTTTCGTATATCTTTACTTTACTTAGTAGGAGGAAAGAAATAGTATTAGGAATATAACTAGAGTTAATGGTTATGACGGTGACTTAATAAACAAGTTAATAAATAGACATAAGTTCAGGTTAAATATTCAGAATACCACCTTTTTTACACGCAAAACAAATAAGACCAAGTATACTTCCATACCATATAATCCGAAATATAGCAGGGGACTCAGTAAGGTATTTAATAAGGTAGGCCTCACCTTAATCTATAAGTCATTAGACAATTTGAGAAATATCTCGGAAAATCCCAAAGAAAAGATTCCTAATTGTGAGAAAAGTGCAATTTATGATATTAGTTTTAATGACTGCGACAAAAAGTATGTTGGACAAACTAAAAGGTCAGTTAAGACACGATTTAAAGAACATTTAGCACATTTAAAATACAGTAGAACAGAAAAGTCTAGCGTGGCCGAACATGCCCTTCAAGCTGATCATATTGTAACATTAGATAATCTAAGATTAATTAAAAATATATCTGACAGGAGATGTGATTTGAACGCATACGAAAGTATGTAGAAATTATATAAATGTAAAAGTGTTTAAATAAAGGACAGAGGTAACTATTCGTATAGGTCTCCTCTACTGGTTAACTTTGATGGAATTGATAGCCTCGCCTATGCCATTAGTTCTACCTGAGTAATTCAGGTGTTAGGATCTAGTAGTAGTAAATAGGGGTAGATTGTGAGTCTTGCTTTAGTCTAAACTATCGCGCTCCTGATGAAAGTAACATGTGGTTAGCTCGAAACGCGTATCGAAGTACAAAAATAAAAGTGATTTTAGTATAGTAGAATGATATATTACTGAGTAGTGACATTGTGTCGCAAAGTATTCCAATTTTTCCTCATACATAACGTATTATTATGTTTCAAAGGCTATTTTTAAACCCTTATTAGGGTTTTTACGTTTTACATTTCAATATTTCCGTCTACCAAAAAGAAGATAAAAAGGAGGAGCAGGTTATTTATTAATCTTTCTGTAAATATAATATAAAAATGAGCAACGGTCTCCTCTGTCTGTCTGTCTGTTCCGTTAGTGGCTTATCACTGCGCTTATTCACTCACTATTCGAGAAAACCACTTATAACCGATTTACGGCGTGTTTCTTTTTTTAATAATTCATCATGACATTTTTGTTCGCTGGTGCAAGGTTATCTAATAATCTTCTATAATATATATAAAAAAAGTCAAACATCTCTCTGTCTATTCCTGCTCGTCTGTCTGTTCTGTCCTAGTGCGCTTTATTCACTCGAGGAAACCGACCTTATACCGGTTTAATACCTTTGTTCTTTTTTTTAAAAAACATATATAGCATATGATTTTCCATGGCCAGGTTATAGAATATATATTAGTATTAGGTTAGGTAATCATGAAGGAATAAGCAGTGACGATAATACTGAAGTCAAGTCAGAAAAAAGTTTGTCTGGTTAGCGCATTCTCCTTGCAATTACTCACTGCTAAACCATTAAATATGGAACAATATCATTGTGTAGCTAAAGAATATTAACATATATTTAAAATGCAACGTTTTCCTCTCATGAAGAAACTGTTCAAAGTTTCAAAACAAACCAAAACGACAACCCCAATTGTAAACCTAACATCATCTAGCCCAATAAATGTTCATGAATTAGGAGAAAATAATGGCAACTACAAACGAGGGAGGGAGAGGAAAGAGGAGAAAGATGAGAGTTTGAAAAGCGACAGAAATTTAAGACCTAATTTAACTAATTAGTTATAAAAAAAAAAATTAATCAACACCAAGGTACAAAATGTAAACTGGGTATTATAAAATTATGTAAATATTGTAGGAAAAAAAACTTCTTTTAAAAAAGGAGCCATTCGGTGACAATGGTTGGAGATATAAGTCCACCAAAATTAAATTCCAATCAACGCTATAAAAAACGTTTGTTCCTATTAAATAATTTTATTTCTTAGGATAGGTGGGCTCAAGTATTAATTGAACAATAAAAACATGAAAACATTACCAGAGAATGTATATCTATCAAAACGTCTATCCTGCATAATCCACGCATCTTAGCATGCTCTTCCAATTTTGGTGCGAGACACGGACTGGTAAAACTTTCTTAGTGACCATAAAATGAAACGTGGAACAGCTCCTTTGTACAATTTTTAATTCTATTTAAGTGTACTCTTGATCTTAAACAACACGGTTTTTTCCATAACATAATATCACAAAATTTGAAAGTGACTTAAAACAAGGGAATCTGCCAATTATATCTTAAGAAGATTCTTCCCTCCAAAAGATGTCGAATGGGGGGGAAAATCAATTTCTAAAGGTGACATATTAGGCTCTCTGGTATACAATCATGCAAACTATGTGTTCTTTAAACGCTCAATCTATATCTATTATAAACTACCTTAAAGTTTTTTTTTAATAACTATTTTGGCAATTCCAGTAGAAGTGTTTGACCAGCCAGATGTTTATGCTGATTATCACGCTGGCTGCAAAACTGAAACTGCCCCTATGTTTAAGCCGGACAATAAACATGACAAGCATGATGGCTTTATATCCAGGGTTTAAATTAAGCCCAACAACCATGGCGCGGGCGCTCGCGAAAGCAAAAAAAAATAAAAAAAAAAAAAAACCCACCAATATCCACAACGACTTTCCCCCATACATCCAAGGCTTCTAAATATGTCATCCCGGCCGTTCAGACTTAATAAAGTTGTTTGTAACCAGCTGTACCCCTTTTTCTGAAACCGGATCTTGATTTCATGGGTAAAACAGAGTTATTTTCTAAGAAAAACTCTTATTTTGCTTATATTATTGATCCCTATTATTATTATTTTTTCCACAAAATTTTTGAAAGACAAAGGGTAAGGATATTTATAAGAAGACCTAGTTTCATTCAAAGGATTAAGTATCGATTATTTTTTGGTAAGGCTATTTTCCAGGTATCTCTCAAAATATCCCCTCTAAAACTGCCACAATTCTATTTATATTAGTAAGGTAAAGGTTTAAAATCCTGGGGACAACTATAACCACAGACATTTCTTTTCAAAAACTTACAGAGAGAGTCCGACCCATACAGCTAGTGCTTTTTTTATACTAAGTAATTGAGCTTTTTACCTTATCTGGTCAGTGACATGTAAAAAGAGCTCAAATTTTATTTCTTCTCTATGTTTGTTTTCATGTTTATTTAAATAAATAATTCTATCAAATTTGGGTCAGTTTTGTCATATTCTCTTTCTTTCTTTCTTGAAATTGTAAAAAAATGTATCATTAATATTCAGAAGGTCTATTTTAGGCATCTGGAAGAATGCTTAGGGCTGTATGGTTTATTCCTCAATATTTCAAGTTTCTTCTCGAGTACTTATGTGCCCACAAGATTATTCTGCTGTTTAATTCGCACCAGAATTCTAAATATTTCTTTTTTTTCAGTTCTTATAGAAGCGATGTTAGTTTTGATTGCGTTAACTGTTTAAATAGACTTCAAATGTTCTTGGATTTGTTTGGTTCTATTCTATTGTATTTATGAAACAGTTTGATAAATCCATAGTTTTGCACCCAAAGTGTTTTGGTTTGATTAATTTGATTAAATAAAAAAACAATCACGTGTTTCAACATTGGAAAAACCTTCGCCAAACAGGAGATAATATAAATTAAATATATGGGTTCTATAACTCTCGATATTTGGATTTTTGGTCTCTTTTTTTTTTGGAAGACTGAGATAATACTTCTTCTTCCTTCCTTCTTAATTCTTTCTTTCTTCTTGTCTTACTTCTTTCTCCTCTTTTCATTATTTCCGGAAAATGTCTTATTTTTAAAATAGCTAAGTTTAAAAAAAGGAAACATAAATGGTTTAAGACAACTGTATGCAGGGCAGCACAGTCCTTGACAGCAACGGAGAAACAAGGCACTTGGTCCTAAGAGGCCACAGTAGTCGCAATTTTTGACGCTTTTTTAATCCATTTTACAATTAAAACCCCTCATTAATCAGGCTCCTCTGGTACACATTCAAAAAACGTGACATATGACAGTAAGCATATATTACGTCAGACCAATCAACATACATTCAAGAATCCTGTCATAAAGGAGGCAGAAAATCCCTTCTCTTTTAAACGTTAATGGTAAAACAAGTTGGTTACGGGCGGGCGGGCCTTTACAGAAAAAGGGAGGTTTCCTTTCTTCTTCTTTCTTCTTTTTTTTGGGAATAGGCCTAAAATGGGCCTAAATTTATGGAAAGTATTTCACACACGAGGTGATAAAAATATCGGGGGGATGGGCCATTTTTTGGTTTAACACCGACCATAATCTCAAATCTACAACTAAGTTGGTCTCCAGTCGCTAATGATAGCACGTACAAAACAACCATTTTTTTCACACTCACGGTTTTTTAGGACTTTTTTTTTTTTTTTATCTTTATAATGTATTTTTTCTTACTTGAATATTTAGTTAGTTAGTTACGGTTAGATTCAGTTAGCTAAACGGCCTCCCCCGTTTCTACACGTACAACATGTTCACACTTAGCTCATTTAAGTCTCCCATTCCCAAAAAGAAACCTCCCTTTTTCTGAATAGCTCGCGGACCGAACTTTTTACCAATTTTTTTCATTATAATCTAACCTTATTATAAAATTGTTTACTGTCATTTTTTTTTGGTAAAATTTCGGTCCGCAGGCTTTTCAGAAAACGGAAGATTTTTTTTTTAATATGCTTAAAATCGCCTAAATTAAAAAAATTTATGAGAAAAAAATCGTGCGGTGACCGTTTTTGTAAACCTGAACTAACTGAAACTAACCTGAATTAAATAATCAGAAATTACAAAATATATTAAAAAACCTTGTGATTTCTTCTTTTCGTATTGTTTTCCGCCAAGTTCCTTATTGATTGGAATTTTACTACGACTGTAAATGTAACATAATCATGTCGGCGCGTGCGCATAAATGAACTGAGTTCTCCCGAGCAGTTTCGATTAGTGGTTGTCAATAGTAGTAGACTTTCGTACGCTTACGTATCAATATTTATATCCAAAAAAAAACGTGCAAAAACGGCCTCCCCCGATATTTTCTCGTAAGTCTCTCAAAATTAAACCATTTTAAGGCTATTCCAAAAAAAAACCTTTTTCTGAAAAGCCCACGTAACGAAGTTTTACCAAATTATATTGAGATTGGGATGTATTTTCCGGCAACACAGATTTTTTAGAGTGAAAAGAGAAGGAAATGTTCAAAGAAGGATGGTAGTTATCCTTCTCTACTAGTCGAACAGATTCTCTCATAAAGTGAAGTACCTCATTGACTACAATAGGTCTAGGTTATGTTTTTTGGGTCGCTGATTGGAGGTCCATTTTGGTCAATCACATCTGGCTTTTGCATAAAATAGCCACAAAATTGGTAAAAATGAGCTCAAAATGAGATTTTCATCGTTTTAAAGGGCATGGTATTCCGGAATGATTAAAATCGTCATATACCCGCAACTTTTGGGGTCTGCAGATATTACTTCAATGTCCCAAATAGGTTTTGACAGCGACCATATGTTCTGCAGCTGTCAAGGGCCAAAATGCCTTGACAAAAAGATTCTATATTACTATTGTAACCATGCTACGTGATGCTATTAGCGATTCTCATCAAAATGAGAGAATGCAAAATATCATTTAAGAGCTGTCAAGTTTACTTTGGCAGCTGTCAAGTTTCCTTTGACAACTGTGAAGTTTACTTTAACAGCGATCACACAGAGGAGGAGGATAAGGAATATTGACCCTTCCGATGATATGGAGTGTTCACCCTGACCTACAGTTTCATTTGCCATTTGACAGTTGTCAAATTACACTCGTAGCTGCTAATTAGCTTGTGTGGATATCAGTACTGGAACAAGTCGAAGAGAGCATAAGGCGTAGTATCTTTCCCAAAGATCTAAACTATTAGAATATTATCATGGCCTTGACAGTTCTGTTCAGTGGTGCTAGCTGTCAAAGTACACTTGAGAGCTGTCAAATAACATTTTATATGTTAGAACTGTTACCAGAGCAACCAAGATCATATAGTATACAGAGATTTCAAGGGAATAGAGTCTAATTATGACAGGGTTAACTGCCATTTGCCAGCTATCAAATTACACTCACAGCTGCCACTTAGCTTGCGTGGATATCAGAACTGGAACAGCGTCGATGAAGGCATAAGGCATAGTGTTCTTGTCAACGATTTAGAAAGTTCTCACGGGTTTGCAAGCTTTATCTATCATTTGACAGATGTTGAAGTGTACTTGAGTGCTGTTAATTAACATGTCAGGCTCTTTACTATAACTAATCCAATCATTATAGTAACACGATTTTTCAATTAAATATATTTGCATTGTTTTGACAAATTCATTCGACATTTCACGGCTGTCAAAGTAAACTTCACAGTTCTTAAAGGAAACTTGACAGCTGCCAAAGTGGTAAACTTGATAGCTGGTAAATGATATATTGCATTAGCTCATCTTGATCAGAATCGCCAATAGCATCAGGTGTTGCATTAGCAATATAAAATCTCTTCGTCAAGACATTTTGGCACTTGACAGCTGTAGAACATATAGTCGCTGTCAAAACCTATTTAGGACATTGAAATAATACCTGCAGACCCCAAAAGTGGCGGGTATATGGCGAATTTGATCATTCCGGAACCATTCCCTTTAGAATGATGAGAATCTCATTTTGAGCTCATTTTTACCGATTTTATGGCTATTTTATGCAAAATCCCAGATGTGATGGATAAAAACGGACCTCTAATTCGTGATCAGATACCTAAAAAACATAACCTAGACACATTGTAGTCAAGTAAATTGACAAAAAAAAAAGTTGTAATCCTGTGTTATCAGACGAAGGTAGTGTGTACTGAAACAATTGCCCTAGTCTAAAATAAAAAAAAAAAATAAAATGCGACTGACATGGCTTTAAATGTTTTGTTATATTTGTTATCACTTAGTTTGAATATGGTTGGGAAAAATTCCATCACGTATAGATTTTTATTTAATTGAATTAAAATTTTTACATAAATTTAAAAAAAATGTTTATTATATTTTTAATCTTTTATTTATACTTAATAATGTATATAATAATAAATATAACACTCAAACATTTGTAGAAGGCTTCTTTTTTGCAAATGGTCATTTCCTTTTGTACTCGGTAATCCTTTCTTTCATGCAGAACTAACAATAGTCTCCCATCATTGCAGGGTTCCATCGACCTTGATATCGCTGTTTCATTGACAAGATATCTTGGTGGAACCTCTCCTCTTGTTTGTCACTAACAGAACCTAAATTTTCTGAGAAAAACTCAAATGTGAGCATAAAAAATGGATTTTTAGCGACATTCTGTAATGGATTTTTAACGACATATGTAACGGATTTTAAAAACCCAAAAACCGGGCACTTGCTGCGAAAGTAGTATACAGTGATGGGTTGGAATGGGCAATAAAGTCCTTTGAACCCTACAACTCACCAGGTTTAGATGGCATATATCCTGTTCTTCTGCAGGAGGGGATAGACAGGATGAAAAGGCCCCTAATTATCATTTATAGGGCAAGTATAGCTCTAAGAGATGTTTCTGTAACTTGGGACGAAACGAGAGTGATTTTATTCCCAAGCAAGGAAGAAATGAGCACATCTTGGCGAAGGACTTCAGACCGATCAGCCTCGGCTCCTTTCTGATGAATTCTTTGGAGAGATTGGTTTATGGGTATCTGAAGTCAGGTCCCTTGACTGAACACCCTATAGCCTCTAATCAATACGCCTACACGGAGGGCAGGTCGCCTGAAATGGCCCTGCACCATCTGGTGAGCAGCATAGAAGCGCAATTGGCAAATAAGGGATATGCTCTAGGCGTCTTTCTTGATATAGAGGGAACTTTTGATAGCACCTCATACTCAGTCATCAGGGACTCAATCACGGTTCACCCAGTGCAATGTAGATTGGGTAGGAAGCAGGATATAGAGGTACTCCGCCAAGGGATGCCCGCACGGAGGGGTTTTTGTCACCCTACTGGGGTGCAGTGGTGGATAACCCCATAAGAACC
>CM032455.1:94067521-94102521 GCA_019049505.1 Pachyrhynchus sulphureomaculatus
TTAAACGTTTTCCAGCATTTTGGTGGCTTCATATGAAGAGTATTTGGTCAATATTTCACAAATATTAAAGCTCTGAACAGAACTATTTATTAGTTGGCAAGTACATTCCAAAATTCAATAATGGGGTAGAAACAATAGTGACCGTTTGCCGTAAAAATTAAGGAAGTGCCTGCTGGTCCAATATACGTTGAATAAAAATTGCTGCACTGTTCACGTTTTTTTGTGGGAAATTCTGGTTATGTTTGATTTTATGGTAAAACTTCCGTAACGCGGCTTTATTTATTTAAAAAAAGTTGTTACACCCTCCCTGGATATCACAAATTTCCCACACAAAACGTGGACGGTGCAGAAATTTTTATTATGTCGACGTCCAATGAACCGTGGATGGAACTTCAAAAATCAAACATAAAGATGACGTTTCAGCGATCCATCAAAGTAGGTTCAATGATGGTGATTGCCTTTTAACTCGGCGGGTATGGCGTCTAAACATGAAGCTATACCCAAATTCCAGGTTTGTTCGCTGTTTTTTCTTGCATTTGTACAAATAACCGAGCAGATTAATATAGCGAAGTGTCATAAATACTTCAGATGACAGAAAGCCTACGTTTTTAAGTTTTTAAATATACTAACATGTTGACAAGAGAATGATATAGACGGATGTTTTACACTATATACAGACAACTTCTGACGTGCATACAAAAAATCATATGAACGGGAATTAAACAGTGTACATCGTATCTCAGCGAGGAGTTCATATTCGCTCGTTATTACGTAGCTCGATCAAACAAGTATCCAAACTAACGCTATCTTAGTCAAAAAAACGAAATAATAATTGACTCGTGCTGATAGATACCCGACATGAAACATCCCTAATAACTCTGCGAGTGAAGTTTTCAAGATTGTGATCATGTTATGTTTGTCCTGTATGCACCCTGTTGCATAAAGGTCTATGTGTGACCGCGAATTTTACGATGGATCCAAGAAAAGAACAATACGTAAGGTGTAAGGATTGTTTTAAAAACTCGAAAAAATGGCGACGGAAACGTATGATATGATTTGGTAAGCATTTGAGGACGAAGCACTTGAGGTGTAAGCAAATTCTCAAGTGGCATTCCCCTGCCTAAATAATGCACCACCTACAGTTTGTTCTGTACGCAAGAAATTTTTAATGAAGAATTACCATAGACTATCATTCTCCAACTCCTTCTATTTCGCCTGATATTTATACACACCCTGTGACGTCGGTCTGTTCCCGGGGGGGGTATAAGAGAAACAACATAAATTGCATGGCGACTCTGAAGAAGGTAACAGCACGCACATACCACAAAATATAAACAGGTAGAATAAAAGTGGGAACTAGTGCATCAAATGTGCAGAGGGTTGGTTTGTTCATAGGCGGGGGTAGCACAATTGTGCTCTGTTTGGTAGCGACTGCAGCATGCTTGGCTAATTGTGGCGCCCTTCTCTTGTGTTACAATGAACGTCGTGTCCTTTAAAAGAGATTTATCCGCTTCCTTTTCAAGCACATCAATTTATCACCACGATGTAGACTTTCAAACAGTTTACGTCTGTTTTCGAGTTGAAGCTGCACACTTATAGAGGATGTGCCTAGAGATTCTTCCTCTTCACTACATAGTCTGTGCCATGTCGTGGGGCCATTCTGTGGATATCCATTTTCCTGTAAATGGTTTTCCACAAGTGACATTGAACACAGTGATCAGTTCCAAAACTGTTAGTTTGATCTGGCGCCCTTTGTAAAGCAAAAGACTTCAGTTGTTAATCTCTTTTGAAGGGGCCGCCAATTACGTCCCTAGCACTTCTTTGGCCAGATGTTTGCGAATCAGTCCATCTAGATATTGTTGATCCAGCTCTTGATTGCCGTTTTTTTTAACAGCTATTTTCGTATACGAAACGATTATTCTGGGACCTCTGTATAAACTTTGTTTTCCCCCAAATCTTGTTAATTCGTAGGCTTTATCCCGGAATGTCCCGGAACCCCTTAGTAATTGAACCCTGTTGTTCCTGAAGGATAAGTTTTAATAGTCACAACGTTTATACTACATCGTGGTCTTGGAGCTGGCTTTGATAAGCATCTAATGCCTTTAGAACAGCTTGACTGTCTGACAAAATATATATTTCATGGTTGCGGTAGTTCCGTCTCATATTCCCGTGCACACATGCTTAAATTTTTTCGCCTAAAATATTGTTGGCAGCACTTGTCCCTAATGGAATACTTCAGCTTCACTTGGGCTTTTCTGCATATATTATGCCAGCCGCCTACTCCTCTCAAAGATTTTTTTATCTGTTCCATGTAATAGACGCAGACCCGTTGCCAATAGTCGGACTCTTTATCTCCATCCCACAGATGGGAAAATTGGACTCAGTTTTTATGTATATATCTAGGGTGTATTAGTTCAGGTTTCCATAACTGTGGTGTGGAGGGTGATCACGTATAGTCCCGGTAGAATGTAAGTAAGAGGCCAACCTCTAGTAGCTGATTTAGCTCCCTGGTTGTCACTCTCTTTTTATCCACATATGCTGCAGCTCCGTATGTAACTATGGGTTCTAATTACCGTGACGTATACCCAAAGCACTGATTTCCAGGCCGCAGGTTTTCCCAGGCAAACTCTTGCATAGATGCAAGGGGTCACTTCAAGGGTATTCACGAGGCCTAAAAAATAACTACTTCTGATTTTATAGCATTAGGTAAACGAGAACTGTGAGATCGCACTACGTATGGCCTACATTTTCTCATTTCATTTATTGACAACTAGTAGTCTATAACTATAAGTATTATTACAAAGATAAGAAGAACATGATTAACAGTTTAGATCTTAAGAGTATATACATGGAGAGGACCTAATTAATTAGCCTAGGTAAGAAATTTATATAAGGTATATTGAGAGAACTTAAGATATTACATGAACATAAAACTTAAAATTAAACTTATTATTAATTTAAGGTTAACTTAAGCTAATCTGGAGGCAGGTCGCTCTGAATCTTGGCAGACGGCAGCAGAGCATGGCATGAAGGGGACCGCTAGGCGGTCCTGACTGTGGGGTTGGGGTGGTGGGTCGGCTTTGTCGAGGAATCTGGTCTGGGCGTTTTCAGATGAATTCACGGATTGTGGGCATCTGGAGGGCTCGTGGAATTGGGTGTTGCAGACGAACCATGGGGGTGCAATGATGCGAAAATGCCTTGTTTTAAATAATCTGGAAGGTAGGTCTGTCAGGTGCGTGACATCTGGCAACATGCTGAGCTGAGTAGGTCAGTCCGGCTCAGGATGCTCGTCTTTGCAGATGCCACTTGTTGCGAGTTGACAATTTGGTTGGCTTTCTTGGCGGAGGCGTAACCGAGTCCCTCTCTCATACTAGCCGCTGGTCGTAGTTAGAGGCCCAGGTACTTGATGATGTTTGATTATCAGAGTCGGTGTGTTCCTCGGGGGGGAGGGTGAGGCTATCCCGGCGGTGAGTGGCGGGCCTTTGAGACATGAGGCTTGGAGTCTTAACTGGATTCTCGAGTTTTCGCCTATGGTTTCAGGATACTATTGGCATTTGCGACAGTGGTCGTCTTGTTCAGTGGGCTCTGAATATATTATCAATTTTATGTAGTTTTAAGAGTATTGCAGAGGTATTTTCTGAACTGACATCTTTAGCTTTTTTTTAATTAGTATGGATTCTAATTTCTTAATGGACTGCGAACGATTAAGACTCATACATCATAGATAATTTTAAAAGTGTATACCTTAATCAACAGTAGGCTGAAAAGTTTTTGAATCTGACCATAGATGTACGCCCTTTTCAAAAATTTATATGGATTTTTGGGAAGTTACCAACCTTAAACGTACTTGTTAAAATTTTCATAATCTTGTGAACGATCAGTTTACAAGTTACAGTGGTTTTTTAGTGACGCTCGCAACTTTTCATATTTTAAAACAATGGAGAAAATCGAGTTTCGTGTGTGTGATTAAACATTGTTTTTAGATGGAAAAAATACCGTTCAAGAAAAGCAATGGCGTTGATGAGTTGTTACGGGGATTCTGCCCCTAGAAAATCACTCGATATAATAATTGGTTGGATGCTGAATTTAAACGCGGCCTTACAGATACAAATGATCCTGAACGCTTCTGGACGCCCAAATGATGTAGTTTCATCGGAAATCATAAAAAAAATACACAAAAAAATGTTTTGGATAGCCGTAAAGTGAAATTGTGTGAGATAGCTGACACTCTTAAAGAGATCAAAAAACGTGTTGATCCTATTTGCATCAACATTTGGGCATGAGAAAGCTCTGTTCGAAATGGGTACCGCGTTTTTGCTCACAATGGACCAAAAACAACAACGTGTTGATGATTCTGAGCGCTGTTATTGGACCTGTTTTGAGCTCAATAAAAAGGATTTTTTCATGCGATATGTTGACAATGGGTATGGAAACTTGGATCCACCATTACACGCTAGAATCAAATCAGCTACCCAGCTGAGAGGACAGCAGCCGGTCAAAGATGCCGACCGAAGGCGACCAAAGACCCAATGGTCGGCTGGAAAGGTTTTGGCCTCTGTATTTTGGGATGGCATAGAATAATTTTCATCGACTGTGCGACAGAAATCGCAAAGAAACGGCCCCAAATGAACAAGAAGTAAAGTGCTCTTTTATCAAGACAATGCACCCCGTGTCCACAAGTCAATGGTTACGATGGCAAAATTGCATGAATTGAAGTTCGAATTGCTTACTCATCCACTGTTTTCTCCAGATTTGGCCCCAGAGAGACTATTATCTATCCGCAAACCTTAAGAAGATGCTCGTGAGAAAAGAGATTTGGGCCCCAGTGAAGTAGTTATCGCGGGCAAAACTGAAGGCCTATTTTGAAGGCAAAGACAAATCCATCTACAAGAAAGGTATAGGAAATGATAGAAAAGCATAGGAACTGATTGTATGAGCTCTTGAAGAAGACTATATTGATGACTAAGGTCGAATTTTGTAAAAAAAAATATGCTTTAAGTAGCTTAGACCAAAACTTTTCATCCTACGTATTAGTAGTCTAACATCAAAGATGCTCCGTGAATCGCATAATTTGATTAAATTGTTTTAATTGGGCGGTAAGATCTAGCAGCAAAAAAAAAACACTTATTTTAGAACATCGTTCCCACTTCTGTTGAAATCGGTTTATTTCTTTGTTTCTAAAGTCCTTCGTACAATAGGGTCCATTAATTCATTCTCTCATTACGAATTGTTAATAGGATGACAAGAGGTTAACTCAAATAATGAACAAAGAATAGTAAAATATTTGTTTTACACAAGCAACGGACTATTATATAACGTAAATTTGTTTGAGGTTACAGTGCAGTCTTGCCAATGCAAATTAGAATTTTAAGGGGTTAAATCAACTTGACGGTCGGAAAAATAGTTATATAAATAAAAAAAAAATTTTGAGGCAGCTATTAAATATATAAAATATATTTTTTTACACATATACATAGTAGTTTTATGAATAATTTAAAATAATAAACGAATTAAAAAAAATAACGAAGATATAAGCCATCAAGTAGAACACTCTTTGGAAAATTCTTGCTGATGGTGTACTTATTTTCTCTGAAAAATAAAAAATAATTTTTTCCTTATTTAGAAAGGTAATAGCTAAAAAATGTAGCTTAGGAAAAAAAATTTTAATTTTTTTTTTTGTAGAAATAAACAGCTGTTTAAAAAAAAACTCTGATTTTTTTTAACGAAATTTTGAGTTTAATAAATTTATAAACTGATGGACCGTGGGACCCAATCAAAAAACCCCTATGCTACATCTTAGATAATATTATAAAGTTATCGGTTAAGTTAAGAATCTTAAGATATCTTGTAGACCAGTTTGAAAAAAGTGGTTTCGAAAAAAAACGCAAATGAAAAAACAGTACGGCTTCAGCGTCTTAAAACCAAATATTTTTTTAAATTGCCTTCAATCTGCGATTCCTGGACCGTACATGAGGTCTTCCATTGTTGTTGCGATGTTCTCCGACTCCTTTGAGCAGCTCTTTTCAATTTCCTGGCCTCTTTAGACTGCTGTTGGGCTCTCATGTTGGCTTTGGATATTCGTTGAGAATCCAAGTTCTCGGTAAATCGCTGCGCGCTTGGGCCAATTACAAGATTTAATAATTTCATCATTTGTTATACACTAGTATATCCATCATTAAATATACTAGTTGCAATATAAGATGCAATCTCAACAATTTTTGTGTCTAAAAGGGATGAGAAACCACGTTTTTATCCAAGTTCCATCCCCTGAAACGGTGAGTTCTACTGCAATTCTTTTGCCTCTTGAACAGCAGTTTTCATGGACAATTCACAAATAGTTTTTGTAGCCGTGTTAATGTCATTCACAACTTTCTCGTAGAACGATTGGAAAATTGGCTTACGTAAGTCCATGATTCTACAGAATTTCTGTATTCCTACTAAACCAATACCAAGAAGTGTGAACGCAAAAAACTAATCATCTATTCACATCATATGCTCTACGACTGATAAAATGACATGAGTATATTAGAACTGTGTCACATTCAGCACAATTCACTTTTATTTTAAAACCAAGACCACGCAGAGAAGTTTCGGTCAATTTTATATCACCGCCGCGCTCTTTACATTTTACAACTTCACTTATAGCATAAAAACAAAATTAATTAATCAGTACCCGAAAGATGCATCCACATCAAAATCAACGGTTTTCATTGCTCTTTAATTTTTTAGCTGATGTACTGGTGCTAAATCGGATGATGTGGTCTCTTCGTCCAACTCTTTGTCGGCTACCTTTTTTATCAACATATACTTGTTTCAACATTTCATTAATAGTTTTCTATTAAAAAAAACATAAAAATATAATTTTTTGTAATACACGTAGCGATATGTACACTATTGCGTCACAAAGCAAACTCATTCTGTGACGTTTGAATGTTCAGCGAGTCTAAACTATTTGCAACTTTGTGTACCTGAGTTACTTTTAGCTTCAAAAATTCCCCAAAGGAATTATTGTTATAAAGGGCTGACTAAAAGAACAAGGCTTTGACCACTCGTGCCGGTCCGATCGCTACCTGAGTTTGGGGCTGGTCGGAAATAATTTGAATTTTGAAATGGTTAAAAAACGTTTAAAATATTCTTAAAAGTATAAACAATTTATTTAGCCACAAAAAAAAATAGATTTTTTGAAAATCTCAAGGTGTAAACCCCTTAAGCTTTCAAACCATGTTAGTTTTCTTACGGTGCCAAGAATCTTAAATACAAACTTTAAATTATTTGGAATGGTTATGTGTTTACTGAGATTTGAAATAATTTAGCCTAAAGAACTTTTTTTAAATACATCTATTCACATATCTCTATCAACAACTTTGAGGCAAGCAAATATATAATAGTATTGTTTACCAGGTGTACAAGTATGAAATGCGGATTTGAGACAACAGATGGTGCACCAATGCAGTTTGTGCTATAAAGATTTGACACTGCGCCATTTTGTTGTGTCATCAACAAGTGTCAGTGAGTCGCACGAGTGATAAATTGGAAAAGTGTGTGCATAGTGTTGTGTTCAATATGTCGAAATTTATACCGAACAAAGAGCATTAATTTTTTGTTTTCATTTGAAGAAAACTGTTGTCGAATCATACCGGTTACTTCGAGAAGCTTATGGTGAACATGCTTCAACGCAAGATACGTGTGAACGATGGTTTCGGCATCTTAAAAGTGGTGACTTCGATGTTGCAGACAAGGAACGTGGAAAACCGCCAAAAAAATACGAAGATGTGGAATTGGAAGCATTGTTTGACGAAGATAAATCGCAAACACAAAAACAACTCGCCGAGCAATTGGGCGTTAGTCAACAAGCTGTTTCCAATCGGCTACGAGAGATGGGAAAGATTCAGAAGCCGGTAGATGGGTACCACATGAGTTGAACGACAGGCAAATGGAAAAAGCGCAAAAAACACGTGAGACATTTTGCTCGCTCGGTACAAAAGGAAATAGTTTTTGCATCGTATAGTTACAGGGATGAAAAGTGAATTTATTTTGAGAATCCCAAGCGCAAAAAATCCTAGGTAGACCCAGGCGCACCATCCACATCGACCGCAAGACCGAATCGCTTTGGCAGAAAGACGATGCTCTGTGTTTGGTGGGACCAGAGGGGCGTGGTCTATTATGAGCTGTTAAAAAACCTGAGGAAACGGTTAATACTAAACGTTACCAACAACAATTGACTGATTTGAACCGTTCGCTGCTTGAAACAAGGCCAGAATACCGAAAGAGGCAACACAAAGTAATTTTTCTTTATGACAATGCTCCATCACATAAGGCAAAACCAGTTCGCGACACGTTGGAAGCACTCAGCTGGGAAGTTCTACCTCATGCGGCTTACTCACCAGACTTGGCTCCTTCGGATTACCACTTGTTTGCATCGATGGGTCACGCACTTGCTGAGCAGAGCTTTGGTTCGTACGAAGATGTGAAAAAATGACTCGATGAATGGTTCGGAACAAAAGGGGAAAATTTTTACTGGCGTGGTATTCACAAATTGCCCGAAAGATGGGAAAAATGTATAACAAGCGATGGAGCATACTCTGAATAAAGCACTTTTTAGCATTCTTCCGAATTTAACATGTTTTTTTAGAAAAAAAATCCGCATTTCATACTTGCACACCTGGTATTTATTAACTAATGATTCATAAAGGTCTGACTAATTTTTTGATACAAATGATAAGAGACACAATAGTATTTTTTATCTACTTGAAATAATACTGTTTTATAAGTTTTATTATCAGTATTTTTGTAATTAGTGGTTTGTCCTTACATTTCAATGTACATGACTAACGCAGATGGTGATATGCATAATATTAAACAAAAAAAACAGGACCTACACAACCATATCAATATCAGAAAGTAATATTTTGCAGAACGAGGAAGCGCCCATTATGATAACACATGAAAGGACTAACCCGAAATCTATTTTGTGCTCTAGGTCTACAGAAATCTGACCTAAAATTGATAAAACTACGAAAGTATAAGAAATTTATTTAGTATGTAATTTACTTAAAGCCTGTGTTTTTTTATATTCTAAGTTCAGGTCAAATTTCTGGGAGGACTGGTCCCAAAATAAATTGATTTTATTGCACACGAGTATAATTTAGAAAAATCTCTTAGGCTCGTTTCGGGAAGAACAAAGCCATTCAAAAACAAAATTTGCCTTTAATACCAACTAAACATTTTCTGTGACAGATGCGTACTACCCGTTCTTGCGTATTGAGCTGATACTCTCACATCGAAAAATATCAACATAATATGTGTCATGCAAAGACAAATGGAGATCTCAATATTAGGCGTTCCTCTTAAAGATCACATCCCAAATCACATCATCAGGAAAAGAACGGGGGTACAAGACGCAATCAAATTCATTCTATATCTTAAATGGAACTGAGCTGGATATGTTGCTAGGTTTAAGGATGGACGGTGGACAAAGAGAATTATAGAGTGGCGACCAAGATCCGAAGCCTATCGGAGAGGTATACCACCACGTCGGTGGACTGATGCTTTGAAGAGAGTGGTTGGAAATTGGGTACAAGTAGCTCAGAACAGAAAAAAGTGGCAATACTTGAGGGAGGCTTTCGTCCAGCAGTGGACAATATAAGCTAATGATGATGAAACATTTTCTATGCTTATCAACTTAAGAGTTTGTTTGAAATTTGCTTCAAAATGAGAACATAAGTAAAATATTTTCATTAGAAGTACCCGTTGCTTGATGAAAATTCATTATAATTGAAATAAACACTTATGTTAGTACTAAATGTCCACTATATTTTGTATCTTATGACTAGAGGCCGGATTATATGCAACATAAAAATCTTGAAATATGCATGCAAATATGCATGAAAAATGCTTAAAATATGCATAAAAAGGGTCAAAATATGCAATATTCAATAATAATAAAAGTAGTAATTTTTAGTTTTTTATTTCAAAATCAGCATAAAATTAACAAGTTATCGACGATGTTTAAATTTAATTAACAATTATTTAACATTTTTTAAAATTATTTAACATTTGTATTCTTGTACATGTAAACAATAAGGTATTGTTCCAAATGTTGGGTAGTAAGATTGTGCCTTCAATCACTTAAAATATTTTTATAAGTGGAAAAAGACCGTTCCACATCCACTGAGGTAACTGGGCAGTATTTGAATTTGGGTGCTATGTTAGCACTTATTGTTTCTGGCAAAAGTTCACCCGTCCCATTAATAAAACTATCAATTTGACACAAATGTTCAAAGCCTGGGTTATTGCACAAAATGTTTTCAAACTTTTCTTTAACTCTACGCGGGAATACATCTGGCAATGTGGAGTTTATTTGACAGATTTTATTCATTAACTGAATTGATTCGGTCAACGCCAAACCTCGAATTTCAAGCTTTTTAATACCCGCAGGTATGTGGGAACAGTGAGTGTTAATCAAAGCTATTTTTTTTTTTAATATCAAAATCGTTAAATGCTTCCTTGGATTGACGAACTGCCATAGCCTCTGCACTATCGAAGTCATTTACTACACCTTTGATGGCCTCGAAATGTTCATTGTAAAATAGTACAGCTTCAATCCATGTTCCCCATCGAGTTACCACTGGTTCGGGAGGTAAAGGCACATTTGGCAGTTTTTCTTTATAGGCGTTATTGCGAGCAGGTGCCTTAAGAAACACTTTCTTTGGTGATGAAATCAGTTTATTTACATTTCCAAACGTGGATCGTACTTCTTCAGCGAGTCGATAGACTCCGTGAGCAAAGCACGTCACATGAATTAAATTTGGATAAAATACTTGGAGGACTTTAGCTGCCTTGATCATATAGGGAGCAGCATCTGAGAGAAATATAAACACTCTTTCATCTGCAGAAGATTCAGGAAATATTTTTTTAATACCCTCATTCACAAATCTGGCGATCGTAGAATGATTTATCTTGTCAAGTTCTTTGCAAGCCACCAAATAGGAAGAAGAAGGCTCTAATCTTAGTGCACCCACAATTAAATTCGCAATATAGCGACCACAACTGTCGGTAGTTTCATCAGCTGAAATCCAAATAATGTCATCCTTAAGTTCATTAGTATTTCTTCCAGAACATGTCGGTAAATTGTTGGTATGTAATTTTTAAGCAGTGTTGATTCGTCTGGTATTTTCTGATTCAAGCAATATTTTCGCAGAAAATCTTTGAATGTAGGATTTGTAATTTTGTGGAGAGGAATATTACTTGCAAGCAATGCTTCACATAAATTCATGCTAAAGTGGTTTTTTAGAAATGGAATAACTGCTACTTGCTGCTGTTATAAATTGTTGTCGTTGGCCTTTTTTTACAATCCTGCGATATGAAGACTTGTCTTGACATGCTGGTCAATTTGAAACTTTTTTGGTGCACGAAACATTTTTCTCGCAAACTCGACAATATAAAACATTTCCGTCGTATGTAAATCTTCCAGGATAATCAGCTACCCACGAGAAGACACTTTTTTTGCGGACGGGAAGGTACACGTTAAACTTTAACACAACACGTTAAAAAATTGCAAAAAGACTACACTGATGCAAGCGCGTCAACAATAATGTTAAAACTGATATCTTGTTTTAAAATAAAAATTCGTCTTCGAGAAAATTGTTTATTTGATCCACGCTCAAACAAATATTCTTAGAAACTAACTACTTATCACTTAATATCCCGACCAAGAAACAAAGGAATCGTCGTAATTTTGGGTATTCCCTTGGCACTATAACCTAATCGATGTTTAGACTATTGCAGGTAATGTTCCGGCGATAAGATCGGTTCCAGACGGCGACATTAACAATACTCTGAGCAATTCAATTGCCTAGTAGTACCGAGAAATATTGTAAATATAGGGAAAATATGCATCATTACTAGATTTTGGGTAAAATATGCAATAATCGGTGAGAATGGTCTAAATATGCAAATGCATATGAAAATATGCAAATGCATATAATCCGGTCTTTACTTATAACAATTCAAGACGCGAGTGGAAAAAGAGGTTTTGTCACATTTTTTCAAAAATTGTGTTATTTTATGGTTGAATGTGTAAAGCTAAAATAATAAGAATATTAACAACTTATGAGTTTTTTTGAAATTTGCTTCAAAATGAGAACATAAGTAAAACATTTTGATTAGAAGTACCCGTTGCTTGATGGAAATTCATTATAATTGAAATAAACACTTATGTTAGTACTAAATTTCTACCATATTTTGTATCTTATGACTATTGAAAACGCGAGGGGAAAAAGAGGTTTTGTCACATTTTTTCAAAAATTGTGTTATTTTATGGCTGAATGTGTAAAGCTAAAATAATAAGAATATTATATTAATAAGTGTCTGGAACCGTGTGTAAAAAATGTCATTCCAATTTTTGATCGAGTTATCATGATTCAACTGCATGAATATTAACTTAGTGCAAGCTTATACCCCTACTGCCGATAAGCCTGATCAATCAGTGGAAGAATTCTATCAACAAATAAAGCAAATTATGACATCAACGAAAAAGTCGGATCTGAATATCATAATGGGCGATTTCAACTCTAAGGTTGGCTAAGGGAAGCAAGGAAAGAGTGTTGGCGCATTTGGATTAGGACAAAGAAATGAAAAAGGTGGCCATGACGAAAATGACCTAATTATTTCAGATACGTTCTTTAAGCACCCTCCAAAGACGATTATATACGAGGACAGCTCCTGGAGACTCTGCTCAACCAATTATCAGAAATCAGTTAGACTTCTTGTTAGTAAATGAACGTAATAAAAACTCCATAAAAAACATCAAAACTTATCCTGGCGCCGACGTCAACTCCAACCACAATCCTCTAGTTGCTACAATTGAAGTAAGACTAAATAACCGATCAAGTGCAAGTTGAACTTGCACAATTAGTGTTCCGTACGTTGATTGCTTTTAAAATAAAAAATATTGTTACGGTGGTACAAAATGATCAGTGACTTCACAAAACAAACCCCAAATGAGTTTTCAACAAAGTTTGTTTCCAATCTTTACTGAAAACTGATGGCCTTGAAATGCTTGTTTTTTTTATAAACCAGATAAATTATTAAAGGTACTGCGCTCGTGATAATTTTCGTTCAATCTACACCCCCTGGAGAATATTTCAGAACTTTTTCAAAATTTTTTGATCAGTACTTTTCGAGAGGGGACAGCGATTTTTTGCGATATTTTAAAAATAATACAAAGAAAAGTGTGCGCAAGTATTACATTATATATATATATATATATATATATATATATATATATATATATATATATATATATTTTACTCGTGTTTTCACAAGCTTTCATTTGACACCACACTCGATGACCTACTAAAAAAATTTTTTTTTCACTTCCGATTTCACCTCCCAAAACTAACTCCTTAAGTCAAAATTTGACTTTCAAAACTACACAGCTTTGATGAGGCCATCAATTCCTATATTATTACCAAATTTGAACTTTCTATGACAAATAGTTTCGTTCCGTACGGAACACTAAAAAAGATAAAAAGAACACATAAAACAGTAAGATTAGATTTTAACATATTAAAGAAAAACTAGGTATCGACTGCAATCTCAGAAGATATAAATAAAAATCTATTTAATATCCGTAAAAAACTTTGAAAAATAGTTGTTCTAAACATCTTAAATCAAACTCAAATATACAAACTAAAAATAAAAAATGGATGACAAATGAAATTTTGAAATTGATGGAAGTGAGGAAAAAACATAAGAACAAAAATTCTACAGCATACTAGGATATTAATAAGGTCATCAAACAAAAAATCAAAGTTGCTAAAGAAAAATGGGCCATTGACAAATGTTTTAGAGATTGAAGACTTAGATAAGAAATATGATACCCTTAACATGCACAAGAAAATTAAAGAGATTTTTTTTTTATGGGTCTAGCACACGGGCTACAGGGAAGTCCCTAAAGCGCTACAGGAGCCACACGTGTGCGGAGAAAGCGATTCACGTTGTTCTTAAATCGCTGTAAATTGTACTTGGTGGGAAACACAGTCCTGGGCAAATTATTCCAAAGGGATGATATTCTCCATATAAATGACTGCTTGAAAAGCGTTGTACGAGGAGTAACAAGCTGAACCTCATACGGATGTGAAGTATTAGCGTGACGTGTACTTCTAACATGCACCGCTCTCGGAGGAATTAAACGGGCCACATCCTTCGAACACTTTCCATGAAAATACTTGTAGAATAGGCTCAAGTCGCCAACCGTTCTTCGATGTTCCAGCGAATCAAGGCCACCTGTCAGTTCCGGGTCTCCTATCAGACGAACAGCTCTTCTCTGAATAGAATCCAACAAATGCAGTGTATGTTTGGGAGCGGAGCCCCAAACATGGGAGCAATATTCCATAGTTGGTCCAATTTGAGCTTTGTAAAGAATTAACAGTTGTTGTGAAGTGTAAAGCTTTCTGGTTCGAAATAATATTCCCAACTTCTGAGAAGCTCTCCTTGCTATGCCTGCAACATGTTCATGCCAGGACATATTTGCTCCCAAATTAACCCCCAACAAATTGAGTGGCGATGCTAGAGGAATGGAGTGCCCCGACATAACTATGTCGGGTTCAGCAACATTAACTTTTTTAGAAAAAACTGCCGCCTGGGGTTTAGGCGCCTTTCTGTCACTGATTGGTAGGATACTCGATGTCGATAACAGTTTATGGTCGGAAGAACCTAATGGCGGATTTACGCTGGCCGTGTAAATCTCCGGATTGAGATGAGATGTGTGGAATTCGGAAAAATAGTTCTATCTATAAATTACCAGACACTAACGATAGACTCTTAATTACAACAGAGGAACGTATAACACAGGGAGAGATTATATTGAAAAACTTCTTAGAGATCAAAGAAGTGAAAATATTACTGTCCAATCAGAACACAATGCACCATTAATAACGAAGGAGGAAGTGGTCTATCCTATAAAACTTGCGAAAAACAATAAGGTTGTTGGTCCTGATAACATTCCATCTGAAATAATAAAACTTATTGATGCCGACAACATTTGTATACTGACAAACCTATTCAACACCACATATAAAACAGGCCATATTCCAGCAGAATAGCTGAAATCGACTTTTGTCACTTTACCGAAGACCTCAAATCCTAGACAATGTTAGGACTACCGCACAAGTTTAATGTGCCATACTCTTAAGATCTTTCAAAAATAATTCACAATCGTATATATAGGAAATGTAAAGATGTTCTAACAAATACACAGTTTGGCTTTAGAAATGGCTTGGGAATACGGGACGCCTTGTTCGCTGTTAATATGATTATACAGCGATGCAGAGATAACAACAAAGATGTATTTGTCGGATTTATAGACTATAAAAAGGCTTTCGATAAAGTTAGACATGAAACAATGATTGATTTTTTAAATGAGTTGAGGTTAGACCTTCAAGACATAAGAATAATAAAAAATTTATATTGGAGACAGCGCGCAAACATAAAGGTAGATTCAGAGCTGTCAGATGACACAGAAATTCAACGGGGAGTGAGGCAGGGTTGTATACTGTACCTCTGTTATTCAGTCTATATTCAGAAATGATTTTCAACAGGACTGAGGGCATTCTTATTAATGGGGTCCTAATAAATAATATTAGATATGGTGATGATAGTATACTTTTAACAGAAAGTGTAGAAGATCTACAAACACTTCTAAACAGAGTCAGTACGGCCAATAATTAATACGGTTTAGAAATGAATACCAAAAAAACTAAATTTATGATAATTACTAAGAAGCGACATATACGTGCAAAAATTGAAAATGGAACAGAGCAAATAGAACAGATCGGCAGTTATAAATATCTGGGAACATTGCTGCATGACGAATAGAGACAGGACATGGTAATTAAAAGTAGAATCGCATAAGCCAGGCAAACGTTCATGAAGTTGAGAAACGTTTTATATGACCGCACTCTTAAGAGACATATTAAGAAACGACTGCTGAAGTGATATGTTTTTCCTGTGGTTTTATATGGAATGGAGGCATGGACACTTACCAATGATATGTGCAGGCGAATAACTGCATTTGAAATGTGGGCCTATCGGCGTATACTGCGAATGCCTTGGGTCGACAAGATACGTAATGAAGAAGTGCTCAGCAGAATGAACACCAAAACGTATACTATTAACAATAAAAAAGAGAAAACTGGAATATCTGGGATGTATTATGCGAAGTGAGAAATACGAACTGTTGCAGTTGATAATTCAGGGTAAACTGTGTGGTAAGAGAAGTCCAGGTTGAATGCGTGAATCCTGGCTCAAGAATCTTCGCAAGTGGTATGGAAAATCGACTACATCTTTGTTTCGTGCTGCAGTCTCAAAGGTTAAGATTGCCCTGTTGTTCGCCGACCTCCGGAATTAGAAGATGGCACAGAGAGAAGAAAAGATATTATGAGTAGATATGTGAATGGATGAAGGAGTTATGTCGCGTTTTATTTAACCTTTGAATGGAAGAAGATGTTGTGAGCTACAAATACTTTCATTCGCAAGAATTATGAAACTTTTTAATTTTGATAAACAGATGAAGGTGTTATGTGATGAATATAGCAGTGGTTCCCTAGAGGCTTGTACAATTAACTCAGCAAAGTGTTCAACCATCAGACAGCGCTGTGAGAGACTTTAAAGAAGTTACGGTCGTGTAGGTGAAACCAAAAGTAAACTGTATTTTGTTGTAAACCTACATTTATATTTTTAATGAAGTATACCAAGTATACAAGTATGAAATGCGGATTTTCTTTCTAAAAAAAACATGTTAAATTCGGGAGAAATAAAAAGTGCTTTATTCAAAGTATATCCATCGCTTGTTATACATTTTTCCCATCTTTCGGGCAATTTGTGAATACCACGCCAGTAAAAATCTTCCCCTTTTGCTGCGAACGATTGATCGAGCCATTTTTTCACATCTTCGTACGAACCAAAGCGCTGCTCAGCAAGTGCGTGACTCATCGATGCAAACAAGTGGTAATCGGAAGGAGCCAAGTCTGGTGAGTAAGCATGGGGTAGAACTTCCCAGATGAGTGCGTCCAACGTGTCGCGAACTGGTTTTGCCGTATGTGATGGAGTATTGTCATGAAGAAAAATGACTTTGTGTTGCCTCTTTCGGTATTCTGGCCTTTTTTTCAAGCAGCGAACGGCTCAAATCGGTCAATTGTTGTTGGTAACGTTTAGTATTAACCGTTTGCCCAGGTTTTAACAGCTCATAATAAACCACGCCCCTCTGATATCACCAAACACAGAGCATCGTCTTTCCGCCAAAGCGATTCGGTCTTGCGGTTGATGTGGATGATGCGCCTGGGTCTACCCATGATTTTTTGCGCTTGAGATTCTCAAAATAAATCCACTTTTTATCCCCTGTAACTATACGATGCAAAAAACGACTTTCTTTTGTACCGAGCGAGCAAAATGTCACACGCAGTTTTGCGCTTTTCCATTTGCCTGTCATTCAACTCGTGTGGTACTCATCTACCGGTCTTCTGAATCTTTCCCATCTCTCGTAGCCGATTAGAAACCGCTTGTTGACTAACGTCCAATTGCTCGGCGAGTTGTTTTTTGTGTTTGCGAATCATATTCGTCCAACAATACTTGCAATTCCACATCTTCGTATTTTTTTGGCGGTTTTCAACGTTCCTTGTCTGCAACATCGAAGTCACCACTTTTGAAACACCGAAACCATTGTTCACACGTATCTTGCGATGGAGCATGTTTACCATAAGCTTCTTCAAATGAAAACAAAAAGTTAATGGTGTCCACGAATGCTCTTTGTTAAGTATAAATTTCGACATATTGAACACAACAACACAACACTATGCACACACTTTTCCAATTTATCACTCGTGCGCGTCTGACACTTGCTGATGACACAACAGAATGGCGTAGTGTCAAATCTTTATAACACAACCTGCATTGGTGCACTGTCTGAAATCCGCATTTCATACTTGTACACCTGTATAGTAATAAATAATTGATATTATATATTAATGACACGTTTGACATTATTTTTCGATTATGTTTGTATTATTTATTAGAGTTTTTATATGAACAGACTAACTTTTGATTGTTTAGTCCAGACTTCAGAAAAAGAAAAAATGAAAGATCTAAGTATATTAAAACGTATTAATATTGCAAAATTTATACAGTAGATATGTTAAAGCCATATTAAAGAAACTGTCATCTATGTTATGGAGCTCTATATTTCCGAGAAAATCAAAATAAATATTGTTAATTAATTCATTAAAAAGAGGCAACATCGCATATTTTATAATAGTTGGACATCCTGATATTTTGAGATTGCGGTATATTCAGGGTAAACAGTATTGTAGTGCACTTCTTTTTTTTTTCTTCATTCCTCATTCAGTTAAAAATTAAGAAATGGATAAACACAAAGAATGCGGAATTCGTAACAAAAATGAAAAAATAAATTTATATATATATTTGGAAGAGAAAACATGTTACCGAAGCATTTTATAAACAAAGACACTCAGTCTGAAATGTGGCGGAAAAAAAAAAAACGAATGGTAAACAGTGATAATGACAGTTCTAGCCTCTGATGAAAATAATAAAAATCGTGTAACGAAATCACCGCGTGTTCTAAATCCACTGTTTGAATATTTATACAGTATTGTTTCAAAATAATTATTTATTTTATATATGCGGTATTTCAATACTATTTAAGATTAAAACAATCATTACTATGCGTTGAATATTTATGACTACTAGAAGTTGTTACTAGCGTAAATAATTAAAGGCATTCTAAATGAAACATGAGTTTTATTACTTTCTTATTTAAAAATTTACATACTGTTACTTTACGTTTAACGATTCATATAGATGTAACTTACGCCGAACATAGACGTATTTGAATTTCCCTCTGTTTTTTTGTCAATGCGATGTTGCCACTTCATTCGCCTGATATAGATTACTGCTCGAAATCGTTGACAATTATTACAATTTTTGATTCATAAAAAGCTTTCTAATTAGTTGAAACAATTTTTAAATTATTCGTCATATTTTGATGTATAATATATCTAAATTTCACATTTTTGCCAATATTTTTTTTCTGATATCAAAAAAATGTACGTTTGCTGCATTAAACGGACACGTTTTCCGTAAGGATCCATATATTATTTAAATTTAATTTATTTAATGAAGAGCTTCCTACATGTCTTGAAATTTTGGGGCACACGGCGTTGATTGTGAAGGTGTCAGAAAGAATTCCGTCGACCGCCACTCGCAAGGAACGCCCTCTGAAGAAACATGAGAGCCACAAACAGAATTTTTCAGACATACCACAAGAGCGTAGCTTAGCCAACAGTCCATCGTGCCAAACACGGTAGAATGCCTTGAATACGTCAAGAGTAACCGCTCGAGATTCTCCAAAGTGTTCGATTGCGTTGTTCCAAACATGTGTTACATAAGTCAGAAGATCTCCTGTTGATCTATGTTTACGAAAGCCATATTGGTGATCGTTAATAATATTGAATCGTTCAAGATATTTTAGAAGATGCTGATTGATAACCTTTTCCATGACTTTCGATATTATTGAAAGCAGTGCGACGGGTCGGTAGTTATTTGGCAAGGTCAAGAAGACCTTTTTTAGGTATCGGCTGAACCGTGGTACATTTCCAGCAGGACGGAAATATTCCCTTTCTGTAGGATAGGTTGAAAAGTCTACAGAAAACTGGTTCTATCTTCTGACCGCTGCTGGATACACCTTTTGATCATTCCCTCGAAGGCGTTTTCTGTCTTACCAATTGTCAAAGAACCTAATGAGGAAGTAAAACATCTTTCACAAATCAGAGAAGTAAGACTTTTACAAATTATTCTCTTCGCCCATCAACAAGGTTAAAAATAGAATCAGTATTATTATTCATGAAGAGTGGCAGCAAAGATGAATATGTTCCGAGTCTCTTAGAAATCTCAACAGACAGTGACATCGAAGCTGATATTTCTACCCTGAAAATAAACAACACAACCTTTCAGGCACAAACACTGAGGACAAAAATGAGCAAAAGGAAGAAATAGAGAAAAACTGCAGCATTTCCTCCACATTGGAAGTAAATGGCCTTTCGGGTACAAATACTGTTGAAATAAACGAGGAGCTAGAGATAACAGACAAAAACTGTGACAGGATGGTTTACATAGAAAACAAAGAAAAAAAAAAAGTTTCTTTCCAAAAAAAAAAAAAAATCTAAAAAAAACAGAAATGTAATCCTGATACATAGAAAAAAAGACAGACGGCCATAGCCAGAGATAGAGGTGAAGCCTATTTCTTATATAAGAACAGACTTATGGCCAAAAAGAAACATAAAGAAGATACACCCTGTAGAAAAAAATGTAGGCTGAAATCTTTTCAGTAGATGACAGAGTAACCATTTTGAAAGAATTTTATCAAATTGATGTGAATGCAAAAAATGCTTTACTTTTTAAATACATCACAAGGAAAGACACAAAGAGAAAACGAGAAGGTTCCAAGAAGCATAAAATATCATCTTATAAATACTTCATCACAAAAAATGGGAAACATGAGCAAGTGTGTAAAGAGGCGCTATGTGCTCTATACCAGATCGGAAGAAAAAAAAATTAATATTATCAAACTTAGAGCTGACAGCGGAGCTAGAAGCTATACATCGAAGGTTGCCAAGAGAAAATATTTCCAGAAGAATATTTTATTAAACATTTTCAAAAATTTTTCAACAGAATTTAATTTGTCTTTCCGTCACCCAAAAAGTGACACGTACAGCACTTGCTATAGTGGCGAGTTATCTAGCGATCACAAAGAAAATTACACTGCAGCAAATGAAGCATTTCCGATTGATAGGGAGAAGACTAAGACAACCAACAACATAGTTTATGTTACCAGTGACCTACAACAAACTATGCCACTTCCGAAAATAACAACATCGAAGGCATTTTATTTGAGACAAATGTAGTTGTACAACTTCGGATTTCATATTATCACAAAGAGCGAGAGTTAGGTTGTCTTCTGTAAATGGACTGAAGACATCGCAAACTGGGGGAGTTCCGATACTTGCAGTTCTCTTCGCTGGCCAGAGTAGTATTTAGACTCCGATAGAGGTTTTGGGAGAATAGAAAAAGTTTTGCGGAGACACGACACCATCTAGGTGCCGGAATAGTACCGCCAAATTACTTCTAAAGCCAGCAGGAACAGCAAAGTTATAGATATGGAACCACATTTCCAGAAAATTTCTGAGTTTGTTAATAAATTAAGCCTAGTAAATAGGAAGAAAGATGAGCTTAACGAGACGGTGAAATTTAGAGATGGAATAAAATGCATCCGAGTCGAAGAGTATGGATCCTGTTTGGATAAAGAGTCTTATTACGAGATCATGCCTTTCAAGAAGGTAAATATTCTCAAAAATAAGAAGATAAACACTCCACCAGCCGTAGCAGCAGAGAGATTCCCAGAAAAATATGGGTCAATTTCGGAAGAAAAACGGAAAAACCTGAAAAAAAAGCTAAAATCTGTTAAAGAAGAGTATAGATTCTTTTATGAACCAATAATAAAAAAATTATCATAAGTACGAGTCTTTCTTTCATTTACCAATATTTCCACCTTTGCACAATTTCTTGATGGATAAAGGTATTAGGCATATAATTCAAGGAATAGACTTAAAATGTCGAGGTAAAAAAACCTTTCGCGAGAGACTTGAGTACCACCGACATAACATTTGAAACATATGCCATCAAGAACAAAATAAATGAAAAAAATTTACAACAAAAAGTATTTCACTTTCACATTTCATTTATTGACAACTAGGTAGTCTATAACCATAACTATTATTACAATGATATGATAGAACATGATTAACAGTTTAGATCTTAAGATATATACATTGCAAGGACCTAATTAATTTAGCCTATGTAAGGAATTTATATAAGCGTATTGAGAGAGATATTTCAACTTAAGATATTTCATGACATTAACTTAAAATTACACTTAATATTAATTAAGGCTAACTTAAGCTAATCCGAAGGCAGGGGGTAACTAGATCTTGGTAGACGACGACTGATATGGCGTGGAGGGGGGGTGGTAGGCGGTCCTGACTGTGTGGTTGGGGTGGGGGGTGGCTTTGACGAGGAATTTGGTCTGGGAGTTGTTGATGAATTTACGGATTGTGGGCATCTGGAGGTCTCGTTGGAATTGGGTGTTGCGGACGAACCATGGGGCCCTGGCGTTGATGCGGAACGTCTTGTTTTGGATGGTCTGGAGGGTGGATCTGCGGGTGCGTGACATCTGACACCATGCTGGGCTGAAGTAAGTCAGTCCGGCTCAGATGATCATCTTGTAGATTGTCAACTTGTTGCGAATTGACAATTTGCTGGACTTGAGTAGAGGGTAGAGCTTGCCGACGAGTGGGTTGGCTTTCTTGGCGGAGGCGGTAACCTGGTCCTTCCATACTAGCCGTGTGTCGTAGTGGAGGCTCAGGTACTTGATGCCGTTTGACCATCAGAGTCGGATTCCTTGAAGGGTAAGGCTTTTCGACGATGAAATAACGGCCTTTGAAAATTTGAGTCTTCGCTGGGTTGAGCTGGATTCTCCAGTGTTCGAACCAGGAAACTAGCGTGTTGAGATGGCGTTGGAGGCGGCTGGTGATGATCCTGTTCGACTTGGTGGTGGCTGTGATGACGGTGTCAATGGCGTACATGAAAAGATAAGTATGGTCTGATTGGGGTATATCGGCCGTGTAGATGTTAAATAAATGGGGGGAGAGGATGGAACCTTGGGGGACTCCGGCTCGAATGGGTCTGACTTCGGAAATGGTCCGATCGACTCAAACAAGAAATGTACGGTTCGAGAGGACCAATCATGTGATGTTTGTGGGGTAGCTGTGGCGGATAAACCTTAAGATGAATCCTTCAGACTCGGTCGAAGGCTTAGGAGACGTCGAAGAAAACAACTCCAACCTGATGTTTGCGATTAAAGCTGTTGACGTTGTGTTGGGAGAGCGCTGTGGTATGATGAACGGTGCCGTGGGAGGGTCGAAACCCAAACTATTTTGTTGTTGTTTTGGCTCGGATGTTTTTGAGGATAACTTTCTCGGCCATCTCGGGGATTGAACGTGGGGTGTGATTGGAAAGGGCACAAGCCATTTTCCAAAAGGAGTTATCTTGGGAAGTATTTCACTTCAAAGGTCTCAATATTTAATGTTTGTTACATAACACCTTCTTCCACTCGTGTCTTCAATTGTTTCAGTCCACAGTACCTTTGTCAGATAATCGGTAAGTAACAAATCAAACGTATAAACAATTCATATATACCTCAAGTATTACATAATTAAACCCTAATTCATACCTAAAATACCACTATGGCGCCTAAACGGATTACCGTAATTGATATCATAAATTAATTTAAGTTTAACAATAGGGAACTGTTTAGATCAATTTGCTTATTTAGTGATATACCTATATTTTTATGTTTGTTGTTGTAGATCAATTTGCTTATTTAGTAATATACGTATATTTATTTGTTTTTAAAAGATTCAATTTCCAAGATTTATTTTCTAAATGTAAAATTTCGAAATTATCGTCAAAAATATGTTTTTCATTTAAAATATGAGAATCATAATTCGAATTAAATTTGTTTTTAAGGCAACACATTTTATGTTCTTTAATACTTCTTCTTCTTCATCTTTACTATAAACAACTGGTTTGTTTAACTTGAAGGGCCTTATGGGCTCTTTTGGGAGCCAGAATGCCAGCTATGCATCCACTTTTGGGAAGTCTTCTCGATGGGCATCGTCCCGTGATTAGGCTTTTAAAGCTGGTCTTACTATTCTATTTGGATTCATTCTCTTGACATGGTCATGCCAGAATCGTCGCCTCTTGTCTTCCCCATTTCACCACGTCATAAACTCCACATAACTGTCGTATATCTTCGTTTTTATCAGGTCTCGCAGAGTCTTTCCTAATATTGCTCCCAGTGTTTTCATTTCCGCCGATCTCAGAATATTTCTTAATTTGTTATTATCTGCTCGGTTTCTAAACCGTATGTTAGTATACACCTTACACATGTTTCGTATATCTTTACTTTACTTAGTAGGAGGAAAGAAATAGTATTAGGAATATAACTAGAGTTAATGGTTATGACGGTGACTTAATAAACAAGTTAATAAATAGACATAAGTTCAGGTTAAATATTCAGAATACCACCTTTTTTACACGCAAAACAAATAAGACCAAGTATACTTCCATACCATATAATCCGAAATATAGCAGGGGACTCAGTAAGGTATTTAATAAGGTAGGCCTCACCTTAATCTATAAGTCATTAGACAATTTGAGAAATATCTCGGAAAATCCCAAAGAAAAGATTCCTAATTGTGAGAAAAGTGCAATTTATGATATTAGTTTTAATGACTGCGACAAAAAGTATGTTGGACAAACTAAAAGGTCAGTTAAGACACGATTTAAAGAACATTTAGCACATTTAAAATACAGTAGAACAGAAAAGTCTAGCGTGGCCGAACATGCCCTTCAAGCTGATCATATTGTAACATTAGATAATCTAAGATTAATTAAAAATATATCTGACAGGAGATTGTTGAACGCATACGAAAGTATAGAAATTATAAAATGTAAAAGTAGTTTAAATAAAGACAGAGGACCTATTCCTTATGGTCTCCTCTACTGGTTACTTGACTGGAACTGATAGCCTCGCCTATGCCATTAGTTCTACCTGAGTAATTCAGGTGTTAGGCTAAGTATAAATAGGGTAGATTTGTAGTTTAGCTTTAGTCAACTATCGCTCCTGATGAAGCTAACATGGTTAGCGAAACGCGTATCGAGTACAAAAATAAAGTGTTTAGTATAGTGATGATATATACTGAGTAGTGACATTGTGTCAAAGATTCCACATTCTCAACATAACGTATTATTAGTTTCAAAGGATATTTTTAAACCCTTATTAGGGTTTTTACGTTTTACATTTCAATATTTCCGCTACAAAAAGAAGAAAAAGGAGGAGCAGGTTATTTATAATCTTCTGTAATATATATAAAATGCAACGTCTCTCTGTCTGTCTGTCTGTCCGTTAGTGCGCTTATCACTCGAGAACCACTTATCCGATTTACGTGTTTCTTTTTTTAATTCATACATTTGTTCGCTGGTCAGGTTATCTATAATCTTCTATAATATATATAAAATGCAACATCTCTCTGTCTATCTGCCTGTCTGTCCGTTAGTGCGCTTATCACTCGAGAACCACTTATCCGGTTTACTTGTCTTTTTTTAAAAACATATATACATATGTTTCCTGGCCAGGTTATAGAATATATTTTATTAGGTTAGGTAACATAAGGAATAAGCAGTGACGATAATACTGAGTCAAGTCAGAAAAAAGTTTGTCGGTAGCGCATTCTCTTGCAATACACTGCCTAAACCATTAAATATGGAACAATATCATGTAGCAAAGAATATAACATATATAAAATGCAACGTTTCTCAAGAACTGTTCAAAGTTCAACCCCATGTAAACTACATCATCTAGCATAAATGTTCATGAATTAGAGAAAATAATGAACTAAACGAGGGAGGGAGAGAGAAGAGAGAGAAATGCGACAGAAATTAACCTAATTAACTAATTAGTTTAAAATGCACACAGGTACAGGTACGGTATTATAAATTATGTAAATATTGTAGGAAAAACTTCTTTTAAAAAGAGCCATTCGGTGACATGGTGGAGATATAAGTCCACCAAAATTAAATTCAACCTATAAACGTTTGTTCTATAAATAATTTTATTTCTTAGGTATGGTGGGCAGTTATTAACAATAAAAACATGAAACATTACCAGAGAATGTAATCTACGTCTATCCTGCATATTCCACCACTTAGCATGCTCCAATTTGTGAGACACGGACTGAAACTTTCTTATACCATAAATGAAACGTGAACAGCTCCTTTGTACATTTTTAATTCTATTTAAGTGTACTTTATCTAAACACGGTCCATACATAATATCACAATAATGAAAGTGACTTAAAACAAGGGAATCTGCCAATTATATCTTAAGAGATTCTTCCAAAAGATGTCGATGTGGGGAAAGCATTTTCAGTGACATATAGGCTCTCGGTATAATATGCACTATGTGTTCTTTGAAACGCAAATCTATATCTATTATAACACCTAAATTTTTTAAACTATTTTGCAATTCCAAATGTTGACCAGCAATGTTTATGCTGATATCACGCTGCAAACTGCCCCTATGTTTACCAAAAATCATGACAGATGATTTATCAGGGTTAATTAGCAAACCATGGCGCTCCGAAAAGCACCAATATCAACGACTTCCCAACATCCAAGGCTCTAAATATGTCATCCGTCAGACTTAATAAAGTTGTTGTACAGCTGTACCCCTTTCTGAAACCGGACTGATTCATGGGTAAAACAGAGTTATTTTCTAAGAAAAATCTTATTTGCTTATCCATTATTTTTTCCAAAATTTTTGAAAGACAAGGTAGGATACTTATAAGACCTAGTTCATTAAAGGATTTAATATCATTATTTTTTGGTAAAGCTATTTTCCAGGTATCTCAAAATATCCCCTCTAAAATGCCACAATTCATTATATTAGTAAGGAAAGGTAAAATCCTGGGACAACATAACCACAACATTTCCAAAACTACAGAGTCCGAACCTACAGCTAGTGCTTTTATACTAAGTAATTGAGCTTTTACTTCATCTGTAGTGACAGTAAAGAGCTCAAATTTTTCTCCTATGTTTGTTTTCATGTTATTTAAATAATATTCTATCAAATTTGGGTCAGTGTGTCATTTCTTGAAAATTGTAAAAAATGATCATTAATATCAGAAGGTCTATTTAAGGCATCTGGAAGATGCTTAGCTGTAGGTTTATTCACAATATTCAAGTTTCTCAGTCTTTGCCACAATATTCTGCTGTTATTCGCACAGAATTCTAAATATTTTCTTTTTTCAGTTCTTATAGCGATGTTAGTTTGATTGCGTAACTGTTTATAATAGCTTCAATGTTCTTGATTTGTTGTTCTATTGTATTTATGAAACAGTTTAATCATAGTTTGCACCCAAAGTGTTTGTTTGATTAATTTGATTAAATAAACAATCACGTTTCAACATTTGAAAAACCTTCGCAAACGGAGATAATATATATATGGTTCTATAACTCGATATTTGATTTTGGTCTCTTTTTTGAAGACTGAGATAATTCTTGCCTCTTTTCATATTTCCGGAAATGTCTTATTTTTAATAGCTAAGTTAAAAAGGAAACATAATGGTTTAAGCAATGTAGCAGCACAGTCCTTGACAACGGAACAAGGCACTTGATCTAGGCCACAGGTCAATTTTTTGACCTTTTTAAACCCCTCATAATCAGCTCCTCTGGTACACATTCAAACGTGACATATGACAGAGCATATATTAATCAGACCAATCTACATTCAAAATCCTGTCATAAAGGAGCAGAAAATCCTCTCTTTTAAAGTTATGGTAAAAGTTGGGTACGCGGGCTTTTCAGAAAAAGGGAGGTTTCTTTTTTGGAATAGGCCTAAAATGGCCTAATTTTGAAAGATTCACGAGAAAAAATCGGGGGGAGGCCATTTTTGTTAACCCGAACTAATCTCAACTAAGTTGGTCTCCAGTCGCTAATATAGCACGTACACCATTTTTTCACACTAAGGTAGGACATTTTTTTTCACTATATAATGTATTTTCTACTTACTGATTATTTAGTTCTGGTTAGTTCCGGTTAGTTCAGGTTAGCTAAAACGGCCTCCACCCGATTTCTTCTCGTAAATCTTTCAAAATTAGATCATTTTAGTCCCATTCCCAAAAAGAAACCTCCCTTTTTCTGAATAGCTCGCGGACCGAACTTTTACCAATTTTTTTCAGTTATAATCTAACCTTATTATAAAATTGTTTACTGTCATTTTTTTTGGTAAAATTTCGGTCCGCAGGCTTTTCAGAAAACGGAAGATTTTTTTTTTTAATATGCTTAAAATCGCCTAAATTAAAAAAATTTATGAGAAAAAAATCGTGCGGTGACCGTTTTTGTAAACCTGAACTAACTGAAACTAACCTGAATTAAATAATCAGAAATTACAAAATATATTAAAAAACCTTGTGATTTCTTCTTTTCGTATTGTTTTCCGCCAAGTTCCTTATTGATTGGAATTTTACTACGACTGTAAATGTAACATAATCATGTCGGCGCGTGCGCATAAATGAACTGAGTTCTCCCGAGCAGTTTCGATTAGTGGTTGTCAATAGTAGTAGACTTTCGTACGCTTACGTATCAATATTTATATCCAAAAAAAAAAACGTGCAAAAACGGCCTCCCCCCGATATTTTCTCGTAAGTCTCTCAAAATTAAACCATTTTAAGGCTATTCCAAAAAAAAACCTTTTTCTGAAAAGCCCACGTAACGAAGTTTTACCAAAGTTATATTGAGATTGGGATGTATTTTCCGGCAACACAGATTTTTTAGAGTGAAAAGAGAAGGAAATGTTCAAAGAAGGATGGTAGTTATCCTTCTCTACTAGTCGAACAGATTCTCTCATAAAGTGAAGTACCTCATTGACTACAATAGGTCTAGGTTATGTTTTTTGGGTCGCTGATTGGAGGTCCATTTTGGTCAATCACATCTGGCTTTTGCATAAAATAGCCACAAAATTGGTAAAAAAAATGAGCTCAAAATGAGATTTTCATCGTTTTAAAGGGCATGGTATTCCGGAATGATTAAAATCGTCATATACCCGCAACTTTTGGGGTCTGCAGATATTACTTCAATGTCCCAAATAGGTTTTGACAGCGACCATATGTTCTGCAGCTGTCAAGTGCCAAAATGACTTGACAAAAAGATTCTATATTGCTAATGCAACCATGCTACCTGATGCTATTAGCGATTCTCATCAAGATGAGAGAATGCAAAATATCATTTAAGAGCTGTCAAGTTTACTTTGGCAGCTGTCAAGTTTCCTTTGACAACTGTGAAGTTTACTTTAACAGCGATCACACAGAGGAGGAGGATAAGGAATATTGACCCTTCCGATGATATGGAGTGTTCACCCTGACCTACAGTTTCATTTGCCATTTGACAGTTGTCAAATTACACTCGTAGCTGCTAATTAGCTTGTGTGGATATCAGTACTGGAACAAAGTCGAAGAGAGCATAAGGCGTAGTATCTTTCCCAAAGATCTAAACTATTAGAATATTATCATGGCCTTGACAGTTCTGTTCAGTGGTGCTAGCTGTCAAAGTACACTTGAGAGCTGTCAAATAACATTTTATATGTTAGAACTGTTACCAGAGCAACCAAGATTATATAGTATACAGAGATTTCAAGGGAATAGAGTCTAATTATGACAGGGTTAACTGCCAATTGCCAGCTATCAAATTACACTCACAGCTGCCACTTAGCTTGCGTGGATATCAGAACTGGAACAGCGTCGATGAAGGCATAAGGCATAGTGTTCTCGATTTAGAAAGTTCTCACGGGTTTGCAAGCTTTATCTATCATTTGACAGATGTTGAAGTGTACTTGAGTGCTGTTAATTAACATGTCAGGCTCTTTACTATAACTAATCCAATCATTATAGTAACACGATTTTCAATTAAATATATTCGCATTGTTTTGACAAATTCATTCGACATTTCACGGCTGTCAAAGTAAACTTCACAGTTCTTAAAGGAAACTTGACAGCTGCCAAAGTGTGGTAAACTTGATAGCTGGTAAATGATATATTGCATTAGCTCATCTTGATCAGAATCGCCAATAGCATCAGGTATTGCATTAGCAATATAAAATCTCTTCGTCAAGACATTTTGGCACTTGACAGCTGTAGAACATATAGTCGCTGTCAAAACCTATTTAGGACATTGAAATAATACCTGCAGACCCCAAAAGTGGCGGGTATATGGCGAATTTGATCATTCCGGAACCATTCCCTTTAGAATGATGAGAATCTCATTTTGAGCTCATTTTTACCGATTTTATGGCTATTTTATGCAAAATCCAGATGTGATGGATAAAAACGGACCTCTAATTCGTGATCAGATACCTAAAAAACATAACCTAGACACATTGTAGTCAAAGTAAATTGACAAAAAAAAAAGTTGTAATCCTGTGTTATCAGACGAAGGTAGTGTGTACTGAAACAATTGCCCTAGTCTAAAAATAAAAAAAAAAAATAAAATGCGACTGACATGGCTTTAAATGTTTTGTTATATTTGTTATCACTTAGTTTGAATATGGTTGGGAAAAAATTCCATCACGTATAGATTTTTATTTACATTGAATTAAAATTTTTACATAAATTAAAAAAAAATGTTTATTATATTTTTAATCTTTTATTTACTACTTAATAATGTATATAATAATAAATATAACACTCAAACATTTGTAGAAGGCTTCTTTTTTGCAAATGGTCATTTCCTTTTGTACTCGGTAATCCTTTCTTTCATGCAGAACTAACAATAGTCTCCCATCATTGCAGGGTTCCATCGACCTTGATATCGCTGTTTCATTGACAAGATATCTTGGTGGAACCTCTCCTCTTGTTTGTCACTAACAGAACCTAAATTTTCTGAGAAAAACTCAAATGTGAGCATAAAAAATGGATTTTTAGCGACATTCTGTAATGGATTTTTAACGACATATGTAACGGATTTTAAAAACCCAAAAACCGGGCACTTGCTGCGAAAGTAGTATACAGTGATGGGTTGGAATGGGCAATAAAGTCCTTTGAACCCTACAACTCACCAGGTTTAGATGGCATATATCCTGTTCTTCTGCAGGAGGGGATAGACAGGATGAAAAGGCCCCTAATTATCATTTATAGGGCAAGTATAGCTCTAAGAGATGTTTCTGTAACTTGGGACGAAACGAGAGTGATTTTTATTCCCAAGCAAGGAAGAAATGAGCACATCTTGGCGAAGGACTTCAGACCGATCAGCCTCGGCTCCTTTCTGATGAATTCTTTGGAGAGATTGGTTTATGGGTATCTGAAGTCAGGTCCCTTGACTGAACACCCTATAGCCTCTAATCAATACGCCTACACGGAGGGCAGGTCGCCTGAAATGGCCCTGCACCATCTGGTGAGCAGCATAGAAGCGCAATTGGCAAATAAGGGATATGCTCTAGGCGTCTTTCTTGATATAGAGGGAACTTTTGATAGCACCTCATACTCAGTCATCAGGGACTCAATCACGGTTCACCCAGTGCAATGGTAGATTGGGTAGGAAGCAGGATTAGGAGGTACTCCGCCAAGGGATGCCCGCACGGAGGGGTTTTGTCACCCCTACTGTGGTGCATGATGGTGGATAACCCACTAAGAACCCTACAGGAATAAGGCATTTCCGCTTATGGCTACGCAGATGATGTAGCAATAGTGGTTAGAGGCGACTTTCTACAACCTCTCAAGGAGATCATGCAGAACACCCTGAGGATCACTCAAAGATGGCGAATGGCAAAGGGACTAATGGTCAATCCATCAAAAACCAATGCCATTATCTTTACCAGGAAAAACAAACCCCAAGAAATTGCACCACTTAGTTTCTGGGGTAATGAATTGGTTTACACGAACTCGGTGAAATACCTTAGAGTTTGTCTGGACCCAAAACTAAACTGGAAACAACACACAGAAAGAGGAACAAATTCTACACGTCCCTTTGGGCCTGTAGGAAAGCTCAGGGCAAAACTTGGGGTATGCAACCCAAGGTTGCACGGTGGATATACAGGGCGGTGCTATTGCCTAAATTAACGTACGCAGCAGTAATGTGGTGGCCCAGAGTGGGCACGGTGGAGTCAAACAACCTACTGCGCAGCCTACAGGGGAACTACTACACTAGGGCTATGAGAAGGACACCATCGGACGCGCTAGAAATAGCCCTCTGTGTCCCACCACTGAACTAGTTCATCATCTACACGACGAGATTAACAGCGTACAGACTGAAATATCAAGGCGAATGGAGGAATGGGAACTGAGGACACTCAGGTCTGAAATTCCTCCACGAACACCATTCGTCTTAAAACAAGATAAACTCACGAAAACAAGACAAGTAATTAAGTATTTTTCTGTCCATATCCCTGAGATGAAGGACATGCAAAAGCTCCTGAACAGGCCGAATATTTGGTAGACTGCGGATCGGGAGCTAACGGCCACTTTGGGGCTGGAATTTTTTGCCATAAATTAAACCACAGGGAAAGTATACCCAAGGGCAATAGGCTACGGTTTTTCAAGCTGAGGTGTTAGCCATCCTCAGATGTGTAAAAATACAAATCTCGAAAGGGACAAATAATATTAAAATTTTAATCTGCTGCGACAGTAAAGCAGCTATACAAGCTCTTGCCAAATCTACCACGGACAGCTTGCTGATCAGGGAATGTGTACAAGAGCTAAACGCATTAGGTAGTAACAACGAAGTTACCCTAATGAGGGTACCAGGCCACCAAGGCATTTCTGGAAGTGAAATAGCTGACGAACTCCCCAAAAGAGGCATCTTGGAGGACCCACCTAAACAGGTTGTAGAAGTTCCATTCTCTTTAGGTAAAAACAAAATCAGGGAATGGTTAGATAGAGAACACCAACTCTCTTGGCAGAACAAAGGAACTCTTATCGATGTCAAAACAAAGGGTACGTCTGAGCATAGGACTCCTTATGGGACATGTGGCACTACAGGTCCATCTATATAACCTCAAACTGGCTGGCGAGGGAGAAAGCGAGGACAGTATACACATTCTATGCAAATGTCGTGCACTAATGGTCAAGAAATATAGATACTGGGGTCAATTATTGTGTGAACCCAAAGATCTACAAGAGATCAGGGTGAGTAGCCCATGTCTCTTGACAGAAAATGCCGCACTAGGACTGCGACCCTGTCCCGACTCAGTGGGGAGTCACTTAGGAACTTTCAGATTTAGGTGACACCAGAGAGTCAATGTACCACTCATTCATTTACTACTACTACTACTACTACTACTACTACTACTAAGACATATAATATATATATATATATATATATATATATATATATATATATATATATATATATATATATATATATATATATATATATATATATATATATATATATGTATATGACACGAAAAATTCTTGTAAACACATAGGTCCGAAAGTTCCCAGGATATAAAATTTTTTTTATTTTACTTAAAAATTATTTTAAATAAAGAAGGGTGTATAAGATATTTATATAAAAGAAGAAATATATTAAGATTAGCTTATGTGACTAAAACGCTGAAATGTAGCTCTTAAATTATCGAATCTTTATTAAAATTATCAAGAATTTTGTCACAGAAAAACCATTAATTTTGTAGGTTCGTCCAAAAAATGTATTTCTCTTAAAATACGAGGTTTTCTAAAATGATCTATAATTAGGTCAAACTGTTAATTTGTATTGATCTGAAATATAAGAAAGGCAACCCTGTTTATTTATGCAGGTGACAAACAAGGCGACAGATAATGTAGTTTTTTTTTTTTACCCTGACAGCTGAAATCTGAGTTAGTTTACTAAAATTAAAAAAATAAGTGACCCCCCACAACGAAATGCTAGATCACTCTTAGAGAAAGCATATATCTAATCTAAGACTTGCGAACATGCAAATAATTTGTATTGTTTTTTAATTATTATTATTAATATCTGGATGATTCATACGTATTAGTCATTTCTTCGATCAAGCAACTAATTTGAAATGTTGTTTAATTATTACTAATATCTGGATGAATCATACATATTAGTATTTTTTTTTTTTTAATAGTCTAAAGTCTGTTTTGATAATACCTAGCCGGTCATAGATGATATTGCTTGCCTAATCACAGATCAATCTAATTTTGTTATATTTTAACAAACGATATTGGATGTAGTAGTTTTAGCTGCAGATAATTTTGAATAAATATGATTGAAAAATGATCAAATGAATACTTTTTTCACCCCGTCACTGGTGTATCATACAACTGCACAATATCGCCGAACATTAACCAAAATGTCAAATTTAAATTTAAAAAAGCTTTATTAATACTCAATAAGATTTACAAGGTTGATTTACAAATTTTGTATTCAGTGGATACAGTGTGCTTTTTAGTACATTTATCCACTGTAAGGCCTTACGGCTTGCTGCTGTTCTGCATAATTGGTATACCAGTCCTTACCTACCTAATAATCTTTCAGTCATTTCTCGATGTTTATCCTTTATATATTTTTTTTTTTCGCCAAGGTACTTTGGGTAATTTTTTAATTTAGTCTGGTAGGAAAATTTTTAAGAAAAAATCGAGCTGGAATCAAAATATACGGTTGCACACAGTTAATATAGTGTTGTTCACATTTGAATATGTTTTTCCTAAATAAATTTAATAATAAAAAAATATTATAAAAATTGTTACTTTTTAAAATAAATACTTCCTGACACCAAATATTAATTACACACGTTTTATATTTAAATATTTTATTATAATAAGTAAAAAATTTAACTCGTGTGATTCACCAAAATTGCTGCTTCATTATAGAAAGGACGGTGTAATAAAGAACATGTTGAGGTAGGTCGAGGAAGTCGTTAACTTATTCCTGCTTTATTTTTCTCTAAAGACTACAAAATTACAAAGGATTTGTACGATTTGACGAGAAATTCTTTCTTTGTTCCCGGCGGTCGACGTCGACAACAGAGGATTTATTATTTGGATCGGCAGACTTTCGGTAGCTTTGTAGTTCAGGTTAGTAAAATTAATAAAGAGTGGGGTACATCGCATTTCTTGTAGTATTGGGGATAAAGATTTAACAGTTCTTTTTTAAAATTTTAGCTTTAAATCCCGAAGTAGACGGTTCGCTATTTAAATGTGGTGATCTATTCGGAGACATCAGGTTGCTGGGCAATTTGCTTGTTTTCATTATTGATAATAATAGAAGTGTCTTGTAAAATCGATGTGCTTTCATTACTTCGGTTTGTT
>CM032455.1:94105021-94160021 GCA_019049505.1 Pachyrhynchus sulphureomaculatus
CAACTGCTGAGGTGTGTGCTGGTGCGTTGTCGTGATGAAAAAGGACTTTCTTGTGGGCCAATCGTGGGCGTTTTTCTTGCAGCTCAGTTTTCAAATGGTCCAATAACGATGAATAATATTCACCTGTAATAGCTTTACCCTTTTCCAGATAGTCGATGAGGATTATCCCTCGCGAATCCCAAAAGACAGTCGCCATAACCTTTCCGGCCGAGGAACGGTCTTCGCCTTTTTTGGTGCAGATTCCCCCTTGGTAACCCATTGTTTAGATTATTGTTTGGTCTCAGGAGTATAGTAATGTATCCATGTTTCATCCACAGTGACGAAACGACGCTTAAAGTCCTCCGGATTCTTCTGGAACAGCTGCAAACCATCCTTGCAACACTTCACACGATTCCGTTTTTGGTCAAGCGTGAGCAATCGCGGCACCCATCTTGCGGATAGCTTTCTCATGTCCAAATGTTTATGCAAAATATTATGTACCACTAGCAATCTCACGCACCTTAACTCTTCTGTCATCCATCACCATATCATGGATTTGATCAGTGATTTCTGGAGTCGTAACCTCCACAGGCCGTCCAGAACGTTCAGCCCGTGCCCGTATGGCCAATCCGAAAATTTTGAAACCACTTATAAACTGTTCTAATCGTAGGTGTAGAGTCACCATAATGTGTATCAAGCTTCTCTTTAGTCTCCTGAGGCGTTTTGCCTTTCATAAAGTAATGTTTAATCACCACACGAAATTCTTTTTTCGTCCATTTCTTGAAAATCACTCGACTTCCTTGATTCACACGAATGCCAAACACAAAGAAATAGACCAATATGGCTGAAACTTGGTGTGCGTTCATTCAAGAGATGCTACTAACTAAACATGACCTCGATACGCGCCGGTGGTGCCATCTCTCGGACTTTGCACGGACTTTTCAAACCAGCCTCGTATATATATATATATATATATATATATATATATATATATATATATATATATATATATATATATATATATATATATATATATATATATATGAAAAAATACTGAAGAGTTATTTAGTTGTTAAAATAAAAATAATTTACGTACAACCGTTACGTCCTGAAATAAAGAGCAGGCGTTTACTGAGACACTACACATTTAAATAAAAAAGGGTATATTTTATTAACAAAATAAAAATTCATACCTTCATTACGAGGCTGGTTTGAAAAGTCCGTGCAAAAATAAAAACTACTTATGTGTTTGGGGTAAACCTTTTTTATTTTTCGACATAGTCTCCTTTTAGGCTTATACACTTCGTCCAACGATGTTCTAGTTTGTTGATCCCTTCCGAATAATAGGATTTGTCCAAGTCTGCAAAATATCCATTAGTGTCTGCAATCACCTCCTCGTTTGAATAAAATCTTTGTCCCGCCAGCCATTTCTTGAAATTGGGGAACAAATAGTAGTCCGAGGGAGCCAAGTCTGGAGAATAGGGGGATGTGAAACGAGTTGGAATCCTATTTCCATTAATTTTGCGACCACAACTGCTGAGGTGTGTGCTGGTGCGTTGTCGTGATGGAAAAGGACTTTCTTGTGGGCCAATCGCGGGCGTTTTTCTTGCAGCTCCGTTTTCAAACGGTCCAATAACGATGAATAATATTCACCTGTAATAGTTTTACCCTTTTCCAGATAGTCGATGAGGATTATCCCTTGCGAATCCCAAAAGAGAGTCGCCATAACCTTTCCGGCCGAAGGAACGGTCTTCGCCTTTTTTGGTGCAGATTCCCCCTTGGTAACCCATTGTTTAGATTGTTGTTTGGTCTCAGGAGTATAGTAATGTATCCATGTTTCATCCACAGTGACGAAACGACGCTTAAAGTCCTCCGGATTCTTCTGGAACAGCTGCAAACCATCCTTGCAACACTTCACACGATTCCGTTTTGGTCAAGCGTGAGCAATCGCGGCACCCATCTTGCGGATAGCTTTCTCATATCCAAATGTTTATGCAAAATATTATGTACCACTAGCAATCTCACACACCTTAACTCTTCTGTCATCCATCACCATATCATGGATTTGATCAATGATTTCTGGAGTCGTAACCTCCACAGGCCGTCCAGAACGTTCAGCGTCACTTGTGCCCATATGGCCAATCCGAAAATTTTGAAACCACTTATAAACTGTTCTAATCGAAGGTGCAGAGTCACCATAATGTTTATCAAGCTTCTCTTTAGTCTCCTGAGGCGTTTTGCCTTTCATAAAGTAATGTTTAATCACCACACGAAATTCTTTTTCGTCCATTTCTTGAAAATCACTCGACTTCCTTGATTCACACGAATGCCAAACACAAAGAAATAGACCAATATGGCTGAAACTTGGTGTGCGTTCATTCAAGAGATGCTACTAACTAAACATGACCTCGATACGCGCCGGTGGTGCCATCTCTCGGACTTTACACGGACTTTTCAAACCAGCCTCGCACACTCCTAAAAATTACTTCTACTAAATAAAAACCCCTTAAGCTAGAAGAGTGTACGCACATAGATTCTTTAATTAGAATTATTAAGTTTTTATAAAAGGCTTGATAAAGCTCTATTTTAAAAGTTTTTGAGGTTAACTCCGCGAATTACACGTATAGAGTAGTCGAGGAAAAACGCACTTGTAGACAGGAAGTGAGATTTTTATACTGGTGTGCTTATAACTTACGATTGGTTTCTCCTCGTAGGTTTTCCATAAGTTATTTGGCCTTTCCTGGTGAGTTTCTCATAAAAAAAATTGTCTCAACCATCATCATTATAGTTTCATTAGGGCTGCTAAACACTTTTTGACCTGAAATGCCTGAGGATGAGCAGAATATTTCCAGGAAAGGAAAAAGCCTTAAACTTAAGAGCTAGAAACCATTACTGTAGTACTACAACACTCTCTAGCGTGCTGGAGAAGAAAGCCACTACGGCTTCATGGTCGAAAAAGGCACTACTGCTTCATGGTGGAAAAAAGCCACTACGTCATTCTGACTGAAAAAGTGCTTAATAATTGCATCCGTACGCTTAAATATCTTCGTCCCTGAATGTTACATTTACCCCCTTCCAAAAAGAAATAGACTGCACTAGTCTATTAAACTAAGCCTACTTAGGTAAATAGTACAAAGTGTTATACTCTATCACTTAACACTAAGGTCGAAAAACTTAAAACAAAATTACAAATTTCGAACCTTAATACTAGACTTAATTTAAATAAGCACTTATATTAAGCACATTAAAAATCAAAAGTTCTTGCATGAACATTAGAAATACTTTTCCACAATAATAATAATAGTTTTCCTATATAAAGACAATATCTCTATTATTGCTACCAAAACAAAAAAATATAACCTTATCTAGACTCTTGTCTAAATCAAAGAAAAATTTTAGAAAAATTCCTGCATAAAGAAAAATAAAAAAAATAAAAGATCCTAGCAAAAATACTAATTCTAAAAAGGAAAGTTTTATAAGACCATTTAGCCCATGGCTAAGAAACACATCTGGATAAATCGTCATCAATGTTCTAGCTCACCGCTAAGAGAACATTCCAAATCTAGTATCATTACTAAGACATGCAAAAATTGTTAGGGAAAATGCTCTAGTATATCGCCAGAAAATACATCAGCTCATCGCCAAGAAAATATTCTGGTACATCGCCAGAAACAACATTTTGTAAATAGCTCTCAGCTACACAAAGTCCGCGTTCTAAAAGAACAACCTCGCAATAAACATAGTGAATAGCTACAAAAGCTAACAATATCACTATAAACACAGTGAATAGCTACAAAAGCTAAAATTCACCAACTGAATGATCCTGCTTCAAAAAGCAATCTTCGCAAAGAACAGAATGATTAGTCCACGCGCAACTAATATTCAAGGGAACATTACCAAAATAACTATATGAAACAGCAAGTCTCGAAATAGAACCACCCTAAAATCACAATTTTATATATAGGAGTCCATAAACACAACGACTCAAAATCACACATTTTGAGCACACACCCTCAGGCAGCATATATATTCAGGAGCTCAAATCCCAAACTCTTGGTTATGACAACTCCATATCGAGCTTGGTGAAGGCTCTTAGCAAAAGCTAAACAGATTTTCGGCACATCGCACCAAAGTAGCAAATCTACCTAGGAACATGAGCCGGAAAAAACGCCTTCCGTCGCTCTTCAGGGTGGCTACACAGAGATATAAAACTTAACCAGCACTGCGCTTCTTCAAGTGGCATGAAGAACCCTCGTGTACTGGCCTCGCCCTAGAGACAACAACGAAAAACATCTGACCATCCCAGATAACAGTCACCTACCACGATAAAAAGGTGAGTAGATAAAATACAGAACTGGTGACCCTGGTGTCTACCAACAAAAGGGAGTAGATTATAGAATCACTAAACTAAAACGGTGTCTACCACACCACCATAAGTTAAAAAATTAATTTTTAATAGGGTGTCCCGAAACACACTACTGCTAACAGCCTATCACCACGAACAGGCTAATTGGAGTTGAGGTCGAATGCAGAGGCTAGGCTCTCCTTTGGCTCAGATAGAGATAACCACTGAGTGAAGAAACCGTTAAAAAGGTCCCAAAGGTCAAACCTTCGCCCCCCATAGATTACCCTTCCAACCAGTCTGTTCCTCAGGAAGACTAACTCCCTGCCAAACGTCGTAACGGCATCTGCTAACACCCGGTGCATCACAGCCTGTAAAAAAACAAAAAAACTTATGGGATCCAACCTAAAAGGTTTGTAAGGTTAACTTAACCGAGCATCTAAACTGAAATTTTCCAAAAAGCAAATATGTGCTTAAAAAAAATCTAATCGAAGCGAAAATTTCTTAACCTTACTGTGGCAAAAATAAAAAAATATTGAAGATGACTTTTTCCAGCAGAATCAGAAACAAGAAGAAAATATCGTTGACAGTGAAAATATTCGATCACGGTGTTAATTGTCTCCCCAGACAATAGCCTTTAGAAGAAACTGCTACAGGTATCAGGCATAACCGTTTTCTGTCAGCCCATACTTCTAGAATTATCTGACGAAAATCTAAAAATTCGGTTAGGAATCTTCCTTCACTGCGCTTAGCCCCTTTTAACAAGGTTCTTATCTCGGTGTTAGATTTTGATCATCTCTTTGTGAAACGACTGTCCTACTTTGCTCTCATCTCCTGTAAATGATCAGCCTTCAATTCTCCTGCAAGACTTCAAATTCCTGTCAATCTGATAAATAATAAAATAAAAAAAGTTATACGCTTGTGAGTCTATGCAAAATAAGATCACAGAAAACTAGTGACTCAAAGGTAACATTGATACGACCCTGAAAAAAAAATAAAAAAATACCCTCAGCTTGTTAGTTCAGAAGAAGATCCAAAAAATAAAAAAATAATCCTAGTTTCGAACTTACTGGATAAATCAAAATCAAATTACTCTTAATTGCACCCAAAATATACCACGTAAGTAATAAAAATACACCTTCTCAGGTAACTAATTTTGAAATTGCTCATAAAATCTCTTGACTCAACGTCATGCCACACGAGCTACTTCTTGCGCTTGTCCAAACTCAAGATCAGTTTGGATTGCTTCTAATCAAATTTCCGCTTCCAACTGTCAAAAACTGGGTATTATTTGGGATCATTAGCAAATCAAATTTCGCGATCACCAAAATACCGAGTCATATGATATATCCTGAGTATGACTCTGTCGCAAGTTCGCAAAAATTTTAAGTCGATGCTAAACATCAACCACAATCAACCTAAGTTGTGATATGGCCAATACCCAAAACCTTAGCAAAAAATTAATAAAAGTAAGCTCTGCACAGCTCAACTTTTACAACAATCTAATAATGAGGTCGTCACCTCTACAGAGCAACATCAAAAAAATAAAAATCATATTGGGCAATTAAGATAATGTAAATATAAATCATTCTTCTTCTGACAAACTTTCATTAGGGTTAGGTCCATTGAATGGTTTTAAGTCTTTAATATGCCACTGTTCTACTTTAGTCCCGTTTAAATTAACCAAACCGTAGACTAATTCTGAAATATTTTCTCTTATCACGCAATGTACATACTTAGGTACCAACTTAGATGTGAATTTATCGACTGCACTGGAAAGGATTTTATTTTTCCTCCAAACGTGATCACCTATTTTAAAGGAAAAATCCCTTTTTCAAAGGTTATAAAATTTACTGTTCCGTTCATAAGCCTTACGTATCCTATTACGCACGTCTGTGAAAATATCTTTTGAACCCTTTAAATTTTCGGCGTACGCATCCCTATTGCCTGAAATTATTTCGCTGTCAACACTGACATCCAAATCTAAATTTTTATAATACAATCCAGATAGAGGTATATGTTTGCCGTAAACTAAGAAAGACGGTGTAAACCAGGTTATCGCGTGTTTGAATCTTTGAAATTTCTTTATCCGAATTATCATGTGAGTCAACGTAACTCTTAATAGCGGTTTCATTAGTTCGATTATTACGTTCAACGAAATTACAATGTGGAGAGTACGGAATTGAAACGGATGTTAAGACCATATGTCTCACTTAAGCTCTTAAAACTCTTGGAGGTAAACTGAGTACCGTTATCGCATATCAAAAGCGATGGAAGTCCGTGGATTAGAAAAACATTGTTCCCTAAAATTCTCTCTATGCATTCAGCTTTATGGCTTTTCAAAGGAAATAACATGTAAAAACTAGCAAGAAACCACGAAAATCCATTTATTTCTCTTTTTTTTAACGTGGAAACAGGCCTACTAAGTCAGCGGCTATAACTTGAAAAGGGTAATTAACTGTAGAATTTATATGAGAGTTGATTTCGCGTGACTGTGGATACCACGAGTTATCTTTAAAATTTACTGAAATTTCGAATTTTTGTACAAAATCACATCCTAAAATAAAATTTTGTGATAAAGAAAGGTACTACTAGTGCTGAAATACTTAAACTATGACCATTGCAGACCAGCGGCAACTCGACCGTACCTAAAACTCTTTGGCAGCTAGCATCCGCTGTGGTAACCTTCTATTTTTGACATGGCATATTTTTATACTCAAAAGACTAAAAATTTTAAAACCGTTCTGACCTATCACCGATGTATTTACTCCAAGGTCAAATAAAGCAGTAAGTCGACACCTAACAAATTTATCTTTATGTGCTGTCTGTTATCTAAATACTTATGCATGAATAAGACATGTGACCATTTAGATAGACAGGTATTTTAACTAAAAAAGGAGGAAATTTATTAGACTTAAAAGATCAAAAACTGTTTGCAAACATTTAGTCCAATCAGATTCATGGAAATATTTTGGGTCGTCTATGTGTCTAGGACATTCTATACTAGTGACCTTACTGTGAAAGTAAGCTTGAAATGATAAATTCATAATCCTGAGTTCATATTTCAACAGGTGTTTGATTTCAAAATTGGAAGCTTCTATAACGACGTATTTAAGTTATTAAATTTAAAAGAATTGTTTAAAAATAGTGAAAATATTTTTTTTGTGCTCCCTAACAGTCAAAGTAAGAAATATGTAAAGATAACTAAAATATTAAAATTTCTTTACTAAATATTTTAAAAATTTTCAACAAAAAATTTCTAAGTACTGCCCTTCATAAGCAAAGTATTTTCAACATTCATGCAAAACATGGGTAAACAAAAACATATAGTTTTTTACTAACACCGCATTTTTAAGATAACAGATAAATACACAAGTGCAGATTAAAGACTAAAATTTTTAACTTTTAACAATAAGTAGGAAATTTTTAAATCAGGCTCAATTAAAAACATTCAAATATCTATAACACCATCAGCAAATAAATTGAAATAATTAATTCTTCAAATTTCCTGCTTTCGTCTTATTACCATAGTATAGTATCCTTTAATAAATGTTCAGAAATAAAGAAAAATAATATGAAAAGTTAGAATTTTTACCTTGTTCAAAACTAGTACGCTGAAATCCATTCAACTTCACGAGAGAAAATTTTCAAAGCCCGACACGTTGCGACGCCATTTTGTAACGTCTTAAACTTCTTTACTTTTAATAAATATTTTATTTATTAAAGATAAGTCGTTATTTGCCCCTTATGTATATTTTAATTTTGAGAATGGATTGAGTGGATATTAATACTGATAGAGGACAGAATTAAGACATCAGCTAGCTCATTTTTTTTTTACTGGTAGAGAATATGGACAAGAGATAATTTTTGTACATCTTTTGAAAATAGTCTTTATAGTTGTTCAAAATTTGGTTGTACTATTTTTTTTTTTTTTGGGCACCATTTATTTTAAAATAAAAGGAATCTAATTTCAGCTCAAAAAATGAAAAAATACTGAAGAGTTATTTAGTTGTTAAAATAAGAATAATTTACGTAAACCGTTGCGTCCTGAAATAAAGAGCAGGAGTTTACTGAGACACTACACATTTAAATAAAAGAGGGTATATTTAGTAACAAAATAAAAATTCATACCTTTATTACCCTCCTAAAAATTACTTCTACCAAATAAAAACCCCTTAAACTAGAAGAGTGTACACTATGGTATAGATTCTTTAATTAGGATTATTAAGTTTTTAATAAAAAGGCTTGATAAAGCTCTATTTTAAAAGTTTTCGAGATTAACTCCGCGAATTACACGTGTAGAGTAGTCGATGGAAACGCACTTGTAGACAGAAAGTGAGATTTTTAGACTGGTGTGCTTATGACTTACGATTGGTTTCTCCTCGTGGGTTTTCCATAAGTTATTTAGTCCATCCTGATGAGTTTCTCATAAAAATATTGTCTCAGCCATCATCATCCTAGTTTCATTAGGGTTGCTAAACACTTTTTGACCCGAAATGCCTGAGGATGAGCAGGATATTTCCAGGAAATTAAAAAACCTTAAACTTGAGAGCTAGAAACCATTACTGCACTACTACATCACTGAAAGAAAAACACTCTCTGGCGTACTGGAGAAGAAAGCTACTACGACTTTATGGTTGAAAAAGCCACTACTGTTTCATGGTGGAAAAAAGGCACTACGGCATTCTGATGGAAAAAGCCCTTAATAAATGCATCTGGACGCTTAAATATCTTCGTTCCTTCTCATTCAGAGTGACGTCTTTAAAATGGTCCCACTTCCGGACGAAAAATTAATGCAAACTAAATAAGTCAAATCGGCAACACGCGTTACACACTGCCGTTTTAAATTAAACTGCTCTGAAGAGACCGGTAATATTTGGTGAGAACCAATTTCACATTGTTTAGTCAAGAGATACGTCTGCGTCCTGGTCCCCTTTTTTCAAAAACCTTTCCTTGGAGTAATCCATATCTGTGGTAATTTCTCATTATGTGTCCTAAACACTCCAATTTGCCTACTTTAACAGTATTGTGGAGTTCTTTGTATTTGTTGATTGTTAACCATCAACGAGGTAGCAGGAACCGAAGACTATGCTGATTACTATGTACTTTGTTTTGGTGATATTAAGTTCGAGATCGTATCGATTACTGACTTAGTTTATTTTTGTCATAAAATGTTGTAGTCCCTTTAAGTTATGAACCATAACCGCCGTATCGTCGACATACCGAGTATTATTTATTCGCTCCCAATTAAGCAGTATTCCTTCATGAACCTCTTCCAGTGTCTTTCTGAAAATTTGCTCAGAGTATATATTAAACAATAGTGGAGATAAGACACAACCCTGTTTCACTCCACGCTCTATCGATATTGCTTCTGAGCTCCCCTTCTGCTTTAATAAACGCCATCTGGTTCCAGTAGAGGTTGCCAATAATCCGCAGATCCTCCCTGCATAGAAAATAACGTCTCGCTGGTTCCCATGGCATCACGAAAAACGAATTGTGTAGCTGACATGTTTTCTTCACACAACTTGTGTATTCTTCTGTGAATGATTTTCAGAAATATTTTTAAAAGATGGCGTATGAGGCTAATTGTTATATATTCTCCGCATTTTTTAGCGCCTGCATTTTTTGGGATTGTTATAAACTTAGACTTTAACCAGCTTTCTGGTATTCTGCCTTAGATCACCGTAAGACACTTATTCCCATCCTCATCTAAGAGCTTAACAAACTCCCCATGAAATTCTTCGGAACCAGTGACTTTTCCATTTTTTTGTTAATTTATTGCAATTCCAACATCATCAGTGGTAATACAGGGCCCGAACAAGTCTATGGAGCATTGTCGGTGATTTGGTCTTGCATCAGAAAATAACTCTGTAATATAGTCTTGCCATATCTCCAGCTTCTCTTCTTTATCGATAAACTTTTCCTTGATGATCTATTAAACGCCCTTTTGATGTCTCCGTTCACCAGTTAAGTCCTTGATTTTTCGATAGACATTAAAGCTATCATACTTTCCCTGTAACTCCTCTATCTTTTTACATCATTCACCATTCCACTCAAAAAACGCAACATCAGAAGAAGAGATTAAAGCTAGATTAGGACAAACGCGAACATGCATAAGACAATTAAATTCGATCCTGTGGGACAAGCACATTACAAGTAGAAACAAAACACGCATACACAGATGAATAATACAAAGCATAATGACATACGGGTCAGAAACATGAACGATCAACAAAAGAAATAAATCTAAAATTAACGCGGTAGAGACGGAGTATTGAAGAAGATATTGTAGAGTCACACGTATGGAGAGAATAACAAATGAAGGAATAAGAAGCAGAATGAACATCAAAAAGAACGCAATAAACACCATTGAAGAAAAACGATTAAAATGGTATGGACACATAAGACGAAGTGAAGATGATAGGTGGATAAAGAAAATAACGGAGTGGAGCCCTGTAGGGAGAAGAAAAAGAGGAAGACTCAGACGATCGTGGAGAGATGATGTGGACGAGGCTATGGAGTACAGGGGTCTAACAGATGGAGACTGGGAAGATAGAGACGGATGGAATCAAAGGCTGAGAGAAGGAAGACAGCGTTAGCTGTAGAAAATCCTTGATATATATATATATATATATATATATATATATATATATATATATATATATATATATATATATATATATATATATATATATATATATATATTAAAGTAGTTTCAAACAAAACAAAGAGCCAAGCGGTTGCCGGGATCTGAATACTACCGTCAATTCTGATTTGGATTTGGATTATCAAGACGACCTTAATAATGAAGGTGAAATTGCGAATTATCCCAGCCAGGAACAAAATTCAACACGTTTTGAGACAATGGATACTACCACAGGAAATGAAGGAAGCCTCAACCTAACTCTATCATCAGACCCAGGATTATTCGCGATTTTGCAGAAATGAAACTTCAAAAAAAAATTGTTTTAATTTAGATATTTATTCTTTAGCCCTCTTGTTATTTCATTTAACTTTTCTATTTCAGATTCTATGTCTTCGTTTAGCTCTCGGAGTTCTTTATTAAGATCTTTTTTAATTACGTTCGTTACATTTTCGTCTTTAAGCTGTCGCACATCGTATATATTTTTCTGTTTTCTTTTTAACTTTTTGGAGATAATTCTTAAAACCCCCACCAGGGCATTGTGATCCGAGTTTATGTGAGCACTGGGATATGTTTTGACAGATACGACACTATTTCTAAAACGTTTATTCACTAGAATATACTCTATTTGATTTCTAATGATATGGTTTGGTGAGTTTAGTGGGGACTTCCACGTGCATAATCTTCGTGGTAGTAGGTTGAAGAAGGTGTTAGTGATAACATAACCTATTTCTTCACTGAAAATGTTTAGTTTTTCACCTCTGTTATTTCTTTAACCTAGACCATGTGGTCCTACAGAAGTTCCTGACTTATCTCTTCCAATCTTGACGTTGAAGTTCCAATATGAGTGACAAGTCTCGTTTTGGTATTGTTTTTAGAACTTGTGTTATTTGCTGGTAAAATTGCTCGACCTCTTCATCCTGTTTGTCTGCAGTGGGAGCATATATTTGTGGGACATTAAGAGGAACAGGTTTCGTTCTTATTTGAAGAAGGACTATTCTGTCTAAAATAGGCGTAAAATTTGTGACGCATTTGTCTGTAGCTTTGTCAACTATAATTCCCATTCCATACTCATGTTTATTTCGGCCGATAGTATATTTTGTAGTTTTCCATGCTACAGTGACCTGAACCTGACCATCTTACTTCGCTTATTCCCATAACGGATATAATATATATATATATATATATATATATATATATATATATATATATATATATATATATATATATATATATATATATATATATATATATATATATATATATATATATATATAATAAATATATATATATATATATATATATATATATATATATATATATATATATATATATATATATATATATATATATATATATATACATATATATATATATATATATATATATATATATATATATATATATATATATAACAACCCTAAGTTTAACTACTGGGAAATGCCCTTATAAGGAGAAGAGATGAGCAATCAAAGATCTAAAGGCTCTAGTATCTGTTTTTTATTTTTGTTATCGATTTCGCTGCCTAATGGTAGCTTCTTCTGGATTCTAAAAATGGATAAAAAAATTTATAAAATTATATATATATATATATATATATATATATATATATATATATATATATATATATATATATATATATATATATATATATATATATATATATATATATATATATATATATATATATATATATATATATATACATATATTTATATATATATATATATATATATATATATATATATATATATATATATATATATATATATATATATATATATATATATATATATATAACAACCCTAAGTTTAACTACTGGGAATGCCCTTATAAGGAGAAGAGATGAGCAATCAAAGATCTAAAGGCTCTAGTATCTGTTTTTTATTTTTGTTATCGAGCTTTCGCTGCCTAATGGTAGCTTCTTCTGGATTCTAAAAATGGATAAAAAAATTTATAAAATTAAAGAATTAATATAATTAATATAATTAATAATAAAATAACTCGTCTAATAGTAACATTTATCAAATTTAAGTCCCTTTGTTATAAAATTAAAATTGAAAAATAAATAACATTATTAATAAATAATTTATCTAATAGTAGCACCTACCAAAAAAATTTACCACATCCCTAACTTTAATGCTTTTATGGTTTTTTGTCACCTGATGACGACATAGACTACCAACAATATCCGGTTCGGACTCAAATATCACTAAATAAGTTACTAAACTCGACGTCAGAAGAAATTTTAAAATGGAGTACCATTTCAACATCATGGTGTTTCTTACAGTTGTGTTCTGTCTTAAAAAGTGTTTTTGATTAATGTTTATTGACAACGTTTTATTTTAATACTTGTATAACTCTCTAAGTGTCCTTTTATCATGTTTTTGTAATCATACCTACTACCTGGACAACAAAAATGCAAATTTTATTGTCTTCACCAGAGATGAATTAACTGCTGAAATTTTTGTAAGTAATTTCTCATACAGTCTTACAATTCATTGAATCACATTTTAAAAACGAACGTTTTTGGTTTATTTTCTGTACCTGGTTTGCATTTTTAGAATCCAGAAGAAGCTACCATTAGGCAGCGAAAGCTCGATAACAAAAATAAAAAGCAAATACTAGAGCCTTTAGATCTTTGATTGCTCATCTCTTCTCCTTATAAGGGCGTTTCCCAGTAGATAAACTTAGGACTGTTTGTTGCCGATGCCCTGTTACTGTCCTTCCTCTTTCTTATTAAATATATATATATATATATATATATATATATATATATATATATATATATATATATATATATATATATATATATATATATATATATATATATATATATATATATATATATATATATATATATCGACATAGACGACCAACAGATATTGTTGGTCGTCTATGTCGTCATCAGGTCGACAAAAACCATAAAAAGCATTGAAAAGCATAAAAAATTTACCACATCCCTAACTTCAATGCTTTTTATGGTTTTTGTCGACCTGATGACGACTTAGACTACCAACAATATCTGTTTCGGGCTTAAATATCATTAAATAGTTACTAAACTCGACGTCAAAAATTTTAAAATGGAGTACCATTTCAACATCATGGTGTTTCTTGCAGTTATGTTTCTGTCTTCAAAAAAGTGTTTTTTAACCAATGTTTATTGACAAAGTTTTATTTTTAATATGTGTGTAACTCTCTAAGTGTCTTTTAATCATGTTTTGTGTAGTCATTCATACTACCTGGCCAACAAAAATGCAAATTTCATTGTCTTCACCAGAGATGAACTAACTGCTGACATTTTTGTAAGTAATTTCACATGCAGTCGTACAATTCATTTAATAACATTTTATAAAAAAAAAAAACGAACGTTTTGGTTTATTTTCTGTACCTGGTTTGCATTTTTAGAATCCAGAAGAAGCTACCATTAGGCAGCGAAAGCTCGATAATATAAAAAAAAAAAAGCAGATACTAGAGCCTTTAGATCTTTGATTGCTCATCTCTTCTCCTTATAAGGGCGTTTCCCAGCAGTTAAACCTAGGATTGTTATATATATATATATATATATATATATATATATATATATATATATATATATATATATATATATAGTTATGTATGTCCTGCCCAATTCCACCTTACTAAACATATTCGTTGTATTACATCTGTCACTTTTGAACTTCTTCGGATCTCGATGTTAGGAATACGATCTTGGAGTCTAATACTTAGCATTCTCCTCTCCATTTTTCTTTGGGTTACCTGAAGTTTATTTATTATACTTTTATTTAAAGCCCACGTTTCAGTGCCATATGTTAATACCGGCAGTACATATTGGTCGAATACTCTGGCTTTTATTATATTTGGGATGTCCAATTTAAATGCAGACCAAACTAACGAGACTCTTCTATCTAAGTCAGACTTTCAATTGTTTTTTGATATTTAGATTTTTTGTCCTAAATATATGAATGGTTGTACCTTTCCTATTCTTTCACCTTCTATTAATAGTGCCTGGCTGTTATCTTCACTTTTGTTGTTCAAATATTTGGTCTTGGTGAAGTTTATTTTTAGACCTATTTCTCGAGACTTGTTATTTAATTCCATCAGCATTTCTTATAATTCTTCTTTTGTGTTGGCGATCAGAGTGATATCATTTGCGAACCTTAAGTGATTTAATCGTTCACCGTCCATTAGTATTCCTTTATTTTCACACTTTAACGATTTGAACATGCCTTCTCAAGTCAAAATGAACAGCTTTGGGATATCAAATAACCTTATTTAATTCCTCTTTTAATTTTGATTTTATTTATTTTTTTCTTCAAGCATTATTTGGGATCTGGCATTTTTATATATGTATTCAAGAAGAGTTGTGTACCTTTCATCGACTCCGCTATTCCTTAAGGCGTTAAGGACTGCCCATATCTCTACCGCATCAAATGTTTGTTGTTTCGTAGTCACCCATTGCTATCCACAAGGTGACCTTATATTCATTTGCATTTTTCACTAGTAATCTAATTGTTTGAAGATGGTCCAAAGTGCTTGTTCCCGCTTGTTCACGTGGTTGGTAACTGTCTAATTTGTTCGTTAATCTATACGTTATGATTCTAGTGAGGATTTTGTACAGTACAGATAACAGGCTGATGGGTCTGTAATTCTCCAGTTTAAATTTGTTTTCCTTTTTAAATATAAGCACAATCAAGGCGTTTACCCAAGGTGATGGTATTTTACTTTCTATGAGGCACCTGCTAAATAGAGCTCGAAGAGATTGAATTGATTCAGCCGATACTTGGTGGAAATCCATAACTAGAAGTTTTGCAAGAAGTAAAACATTACTTAAATTTCCACTAAATTTTTTTACGACAGCTTCTTCAGATGGTTTATTACAAATTTTTTTTTTTGTAACTAACCATCTGAAGAAGTTGTCGTACAGCGAAACATGTCATGTTGTTAAAAATAAAAAATTTAGTGGAAATATAAGTAGTGTTTTACTTCTTGAAAAAATTCTTGAAGATATTGTATTATGCCCCTCCATACTTTATCATTTCTGTAGTTATTTCATCATTCCCTGGTTCTTTGTTGTTGTGCATATATTGTAGGGCGTTCATTATTTCATCCGTTGTTACAACGGGAATTTCTTCAGATCCCACATTTCTTACTATCACGCTTCCTTCTTCTTTCCCGGGTGATGGGGATATTTTCGTGTCATATAATGTTTGATAATATTTCTCTGTAGCTTTCTTTATCTCTTTGATTTATGTGATCTCTTGGTTATCGTTATTTATAAGTTTTATTATTTGATGTCTTCTTTCATTTATTTGTTTATTTTGGTGTTTCAAACTTTTCCCCTCTTTCAAAGTTTCTTCTATTTTCAGCTTCTGTACTGTCTGATGTCTTCTCTAATTTTTTTATTTATTTTTTTTTGCCTATTTCTGTCAATTCTAATCTGCAGTTTGTAAGATAATTTCTTACATTCTCTGTTTCTCTGTTTCATGAGATTTTGTGAATCTTTACTTAATTTTTGTGTTTTTTCTTTTTTCGATGTTGCTATTTGTTTTGTAGTCATGAGTAGGCTGTTGGTTATTTGCGCGTTTAGTTCATCAAGTTCTTCGGTAGTTTATGTGTTTTATATGATTTTCTAGTGCTTGTCGACATTCGTCTGTGTTTTGCTTTATTATTCCTGTTGGTGTTTTTATCTTTGAATGTGTTTTCAATCTACGTTTCTCCGGCTTCAGATTTATTTTTTCTCTGTGCATCCGATGGTCACTGCCAATGCTTATCGTATTCAGGACTGTCGTGTCAATTACAATATTCTTGTCATTTAATAACACATAATCAATTTCGTTTCTTGTTATACTATCTGGGCTTTGCCATATTCATCCTCTTTGTTCTGGCTATTGGAAAAATGTGTTCATAATATACAAATTATTTTCGTTTACAAAATTTGATAACATTTCTCCTCTGCTGTTCCTCGTACTCAAACCAAACTTCCCGATACTCTTCTCATTTATATTCATTGGTTTCCCTATTTTGGCATTGAAGTCGCCGATTGTTATGACATATCTTGTTTTATGATGTAGTAATGCTTTGTTTATATCTTCGTAGACTTGGTTAATTTCTTCTTCCTTGCTGTCTGATATCGTACATATACCTGAATGATCTTACACTTGCATCTTTTGTTCATCTGTAAGTCTACTGAAATCACTCTTTCCAATATGGCTTTGAACTGAACAACATTTTCTGCTTTTTTTTATATATAAGTAGACCGACTCCTCCAATTTTCTTCCTTTCATTGCCTTTATAGAAAAATTTATGGCCACTTTTTAGGGTGATACAAGACTCTCCTGTTCTTCTTACTTCCGCTAAGTCCAATACTGTCCATTTTATATTTTTCAGTTCTTCCATTTCGATCATTTTTTCTTTAGATCCTAAAGTTCTTGCATTTTAAGTTGCTATATACCATTCTGTTCTTTTGGGTTGTGTATATGCTGCGGGTATACGACTATGTTTTATTTTCTTCAAATTTTTGTCCCTCCCAGAATCCATGGGACTGACTGCAAGAGCAGTGCGAGATTTTGAGTTTCCTTTACTCGCCTACGTTTTGGAAATTAGACATATTCATTTTTAACTTGCGGTTCTTAGCCATTTCCGTATCGTTCCTGTCAAGCGTGTTAACCAGGGGTGAGAAACTTGGAAGGATGGCTTGTATATATATATATATATATATATATATATATATATATATATATATATATATATATATATATATACCGGTGAGCAAAAAAATCGACTCCAACGATTTTGCTTCATTTAACACCTCCCCTTGTATTTAATTTTCAAACAGTGGTATTATTTTTGATATCATTAGAATACTGATTTTTCTACTCTTTCCAATAATACCAAAAACCTTGGGATTTTCAAAAAGTTTTACTGATTAAAACGGTTTTACTCAATAGAACCGTTTCTGCTCCCTCAGCAACGTACTCGTTGCGCGCTATTCATCGCTTTAAAAACACATGCAACTGCATTTTCCTATCATTTCTTGATCGAAACATGAACCGTTAACATCTCTAGTAAACCTGCCCACTAATTACGTCATCAGAAAATGGATACCACCCCGGAAGAAACGGCACAAGTCATTGCCCTATTGCAAAAAGGGCATAGCCAACGTGTAGTCGCTGCGCACCTGCACTTGAGCCAGTCAGCTGTCTCCAAAGTCTACAGACGTTACCAACAGACTGGCGCCTTTACACGAAGACCAGGATCAGGGAGAAGAAGGTGTACCTCGGAGCGAAACGACCGCTTCATTGTCAACACAACTCTAAGAAATCGTCACTTGACCGTTGAGCTCCGACAAGTTCGTAATCGGGACAGTCAGAAGAAGCCTTAAAGAAGCTAACCTAACTCCGAAGAGACTAGCTAACGTACCTAAGTTGACAGCAACCCATCGAAAAACGCGATTCAGATTTGCCCGAGAACATGTCGACTGGAGTTTAGAGCAATGGCGCACCGTTTTATTCTTCGACGTGTCCTGAATGTGCTTACATGGCAATGATTGAAGAAGACGAGTCTATGAGAGGCCTGGGGAGTGTTATGCGCAGTGCTGCATTACTGAAACGGACTCCTATGGAGGAGGTTCTGTCATTGTGTGGGGAGTCATCCCACTGGATGCGAAAACCGATTTGGTTTTCGTAACTGATAAGAGTAGTAGCGGTGGATTAACTGCTCACCGGTACATCGAGGAGATCCTGCAGAAACACGTCGTTCCTTTCGCTGGGTTTGTTGACGAAAGCTTCGTGCACGACAGTGCTAGGTCAGAAGCTGCTGCATCCAACTTAAAATAGAATTATGACTATAACTACTTTTTTTTGTTGCTTTTTTCTTTATAAAATTAATTAGTCAGTGAATTAAATATCTCTGCCACAAAAAAAATAGCAAATTTTTAATAGTTGATTTTTCGGGATGAAAACATATTTTATGAATGAATTAGCTGAATAAATTGTAAGAGAAACAATATTCTTTACTCAAAAAAAAAAGAAAAAACTTAATAGACATTTTAGATTGTGCCAGATCCGCAAACTTAGCGGGCCCAAACCCAGCTCAGATGGATCAAATCTGTGTTAGAACATTAGCAATATATGATTAAAATACCAAAAGTAACATTCTATTGATCCAAACCAATCTTCTGGATCGATGTCAGTTATATAATTATTCCTAAGTCAATTTCCTATTTATTTTAATTATTATAATTTTTTAGTGAAAAATAAATTAAATTCAGTCTTTGCTAATATTTAGAAAAAGAAGAAAATCATACAAAACATGCAAACTATCCGATGAATTCCGATGAAAAAGAGTAAATTCAAAACTAAATCAATTATCACTTGTTAGGAAATCAATACAAGGAATTTAAACCCCCAGTCCTTCAATGAAGGGAAGGAAGGATGTACGTAAGTAGGTACTGAGTGTACTTGTATGCTGCACCACAACAATATGACAGTCTCCATTCGTATAATTCCCCAACTCTCTTAGTCGCCGGATCTTATTTACTGTGATTCCTGTTTAATCCCCTTATTGTAAATGAATTCTAAATTTCACTCTCTTTGTACGAAATAAATTAATCCAAGCATTACAACTTTCAATTAAGAAACAATATTAAATGATAGCTAGTTTATGGTAGGATATTAATAAAAAAAAATGAGGATAAAGATAAAATAATACAATTTTAAGATTTTTCGCCTCAAAAAATTATAAGACTGACTTATAACTAGATCTGTATATACCAAGCAACCCCTCTAACATACTCATAATACTATTAAAACTACACTTTATGTTATACCGTTCAAAAACTGTAAATGACATCTTTCTACAAATACTATGTAGCTACCAAATCGATACCTTATAGTGAAGTGACTAAACGTAATCTTTAAAAGGTAAAAACCATTACCCATAAATATACAATGAAATAAAATTTTATGGTTTTCTTTGGGCACTTCAGAAGCAGGTAAATCATGGACCGTCCTTAAAAATATAATATCTGTTCGTTTTACCTGCTTGTAAACAACAAAGATGAATCTTAAATAATTATTAATGAAATTTTAATATGATTTTAATGGTGGTAATAAAACATGGTATTTACCCGAAAATAACTTGCATAATCCATATTGGCACTTACTGTCTAGTAATATAAATACAGCCGCCACTGAGTTTAAGCTTTGTAATTATTGTTACTTCGTTAGCAGCTTAGTCATGGAAAATATTTGCGAGTGTATCTAACAGGTTACCCCATGCAAAAGTAGAAAACACTTATCTACTGATGCCAAGGAAATTGTAAAGAATGTTTATTCAACCCTAATGGAACGTGGTAATGTTAGCAAGCAAGCAGCGCTAGAAGAAACGGCCACATTAACGAACATTCCAACATCAACGGTATGGAAAATTGTAAACAACCCTATTCTAGTTAGGAAGAAAAGAAGTGATGCTGGCATTTTCTCAAGGATAGATAGAAGTGATCAAGATATAATACGGTGTAAAATTTACAAGATATACGAGAAACAAAGTGTGCCTACATTGGATAATTTAATAAAAAGGATTAAAAGAGATGAAACCTTAATTAAATATAGTAGGACAACATTATGGAAGTGTATTCAACACATGGGTTTCAAATTTAAAAAAACTTAATAAAAGACGAGTTTTAATGGAGTCCAAGAGAATTCAGGAATGGCGACTGGAATATTTAGAAAAAATAAGGTTTTACAGAGACAAGCAAATGCCAATTATTTACTTGGATGAAACATGGTTTGACACATACGATATTCCGGAAAGGGGTTGGGTTGACCCAAGTGATAACTGTAAAACAAAAGCACCATCAAACAGAGGTAAAAGGATTACGATGTTGTATGCTGGATCTAAAGACGGATGCATTCCGAATGCACTCCTCCTGTCTGCAAAGAACATAAAAGTTTCTTCTCTCGATTACCATGAGGGCACCACTGCTGCATTATTTGAAAATTGGTTCAAAAACAAGCTAATTCCGAACATACCTCCAAATAGTGTAATTGTGATGGACAACGCAAGCTATCATAGTAGGCAGTTAATCAACGTTCCCTGCTCAAACGACACAAAAGCAACAATTCAAAATTACATGTACGATAATGACATTTACTTCCACGAAGATTATACCAAACAGCAATTGGTAGAAGTTTTGAAGAATTTAAACATAAAAAAGGAATATGTCTGTGACAATTATACAAGGGATATGAGGCACAGAGTTTTAAGGATTCCACCATACCATTGTATATTTAATCCTATAGAGCATATTTGGCATCAATTGAAATCTGCCATTCGTCGTAATAATATTTGCCCCACTCTTAATTCCAGTGTACTGAAATTTATGGAAACCGAAGTTTTTAATATACCTCTGCAGAGTTGGCCGAACTCTGTCATACATGTTGAAAAAGTTGAAAAATCATATATCCATATTGCAAATAATATAGAAAAACTAATAATTGGAACCGATGATAATGATAGCGATAGTGATATTATTTTAAATGAATAATGTAATGAATAAAGTAATAATTTGTATTTGTAATAAAAATAATTGGTAATAATAAGATGATCTGTAATAAACATAAATAAAACATAGAATAAACATTGTTTAATGTCTTTCCAAAAACCAAAATAATTAAATTCTAAGCAAGGTACGGACCTGTTCAATCATATTTTAATTTTACAGCTTGCACTAATAGGAATCAGTTAGTCACTTCACTATATCTATGGACGGACTTTAAAGAATAGCAAAATGCATATATTTTTCGTGATCTAAACACCATAAAACTTGAAAAAACACAAAAATGTAGGGGCATGAATTTATCACTAATACTCCCTTTAGCTGTTATAACTGATTGTTTAGCTTTTGCATTATTCTTTATAACTTTTTATAATTGCCTTAATAAAAACCAAAATATTGAATAAATAACCGGTAAAGTGCAAGATGGATTTGCGCAATTAGTGTTTCGTACATTCCATTCTAAATGAGTTTTTCAACAAAGTTTCTTTCAGATCTTTGCTGAAAACTGATGACCTTGAAATTTCTGTGCATTCGTAATAATTTTCGTTCAGTCTACTACCTGTAGGGAATATTCCAGAATTTTTTCAAAATTTTTTAATCAGTATTTTAGAGATAAGGGGGGGCAGCGATTTTTTGCATTTTTTTAAAAATAATACAAAGAGAAGTATGCGTAAGTATTACATTATACAGTCCCTGGCCAAATTATTAGACGCACTGCAAGATTTCATGTAAAATATTAATTACCGAGTGATATTGTACCGTTTTATTATTTTAAATTGATTTGTTTTTTATTTTTATATTATCCAATCAACTACCTATTTATTTGACATAAATAAAACAGCATTAATTTAGAAAAGCATAAGTTTATTAAGTTTTAAAGAAAAGTGAAATTAATGTTCGTAAAAGTCAATATTTAGTTGAGCCACCTTTAGCCGCTATCAAAGCTTTAATTCTGCCCGGCATGCTATCAATGCAAGATTGTACTGTCTCCTGCATTTGAGGATGATGATTCCACACATGAATAATCTTTTCTAGGAGCTGGGTTTTGTTGGTAATCACATCTTTAGCCACTTCTCTTTTCATCAGCTCCCACACATTTTCAATGGGCTATTACCGGCCAATCCAACAGAGGGATATTTTTTTCTGCCAAAAAAGCTTTAACAGACCGAGCAGTGTGGCAGGGAGCTCCATCTTGCATGAAAGTGAATGGTTCCTCATTTGGAAACCATTCTCTGAGCTGCGGAATCAACCGATTTTGTAATTCTTCTTTGTACTGATCTTGCCTCATTATTCCTTTGACGACGTACAGACGTCCAGTGCCCTTGCCGCTGATGACTGACCAAATCATCACTTTGGTGGGATGTTTAACCGTCGGGACGACACAATCAGGATGAAACTTTTCTCCATGACGACGACGCACATACTGAGCTTTATTCTGCAAAATTTGGAATGTGCTTTCGTCACTGAAGCAGACCTGTCAAAAATAGGAAAAATATATAAACTTCCATGTTTATTTGCTTTATTTAACTGAAAATGATAATAATGTATCAATTATTGATTAAATTGCTGTATCTTACCGATCTCCAGAAGTCCACATCTTTGTCTTGCCATTGTTTGGCCCACTTCAGGCGCTTTGCTTTCATTGCAGCTGTTAACTTGGGCTTCCTGGCGGGGCGACAGGCCTTAAAATCTAATTCTTTCAATTTTCTTCGAACAGTGCGCTCAGAAGCATTTACGCTAGCATCCTGGAGTTGTGATTTTATTACCTTTGTGGTAGCAAATCTGTTTTCTACACAAATTTTCTTCAAACATCTCTCTGACCGTGGAGTGAAAATTGGTTTTCTACCGCATCTTTTCTTTCTTTTCGGGCTTAATTCCTTCCCTGACTCAATTTTCTTTTTTATGCGTCGTACACTAGCTTCAGAAACCTCCAATCTTCGTGATATTTCTCGGTTTGTAAATATTTTTTCGCAATCACAAGGGCCTTCACTTCAGCTTTTTTACGTGGTGAAAGATCGCCTTTTCTACCCATAATGAAAATAGTCCAATTACTTTTTTTAAAACACTGCATACAAAATAAACTAATAACTGAGTAGTATAAAACTGTTAAACAAACAATCACAGTCCATAAAGCCACAGAAACACGTCCGTACCTGACTCGATTCCGATCGCGACTGATACAGGTTTGTACTTGTTTACGTTCATGTTTCACTTTGTCAACACAGTGTTGCCATATGTTAAAAATAAATACCAATATGTAGTCTACAACAATTCTTTTAAATAAAAATCAATAATATTGTAGTTTAAAATATACCATTATTGCATAAAAACTCTTAAGAAACATAAAATTACTAAAAAAAATACAATGCGTCTAATAATTTGGCCAGGGACTGTATATATTTTTGAACTCGTGTTTTTACAAGTTTTCATTTGATACCCCACTCGATAACCTGGTAAAAAAAAAATTTCACTTCCAATTTCACCCTAGAAAAACTAACCCCTTAGGTCAAAATTTAACTTTCAAAACTACATGGCACTGATGAGGCCATCAATTCCTATATTAGCGCCAAATTTCAACTTTATATGTCAAATAGTTTCGAATAGAATCGGGTGTGACAGACAGACGGACACCGAGGTCATCTTATAAGTGTTCCGTATGGAACACTAAAAAATAACCGGTCAAGTGCAAGTTGGACTTGCGCAATTAGTGTTCCGTACGTTGATTGCTTTTAAAATAAGAAATTTTGTTACGGAGGTATAAAATGATCAATGACTTCACAAAATTCACCCCAAATGAGTTTTCAAGAAAGTTTTTTCCAATCTTTACTGAAAACTAATGACCTTGAAATTTTTGATTTTTTTTTCTATACCAGATAAACTATTAAAGTTAATGCACTCGTCGTAAATTTCGTTCAATCTACACCCTGTGGAGAATATTCTAGAATTTTTAAAAAAAAATTGTATTAGTACTTTTCGAGATAAGGGGGGTGACAGCGGTTTTTCGCGATTTTCTAAAAATAATACAAAGAAAAGTGTCCGCAAGTATTACATTATATATATTTTTGAACTCGTGTTTTTACAAGTTTTCATTTGACATTCCACTCGATGTCCTGATAAAAGAATTTTTTTTCACTACCGATTTTCACCTCCCTTAAGTCAAAATTTAACTTTCAAAACTATATGACTCTAATGAAGCCAAAATTTCAACTTTCTATGTCAAATAGTTTCTGAGAAAATCAGGTGTGACAAACAGATGGACAAACAGATAGACGGGCAGACAGACAGACACCGAAGTGATGTTATAAGTGTTCCGTACGGAACACTAAAAAAGTTTTTTATTCAGATCAGTTATAAAGGCTAAAATCTATCAAGACTACATCAAAAACATTTATTTTGTCAATGTACAAATATAATTATATGCGTTCCTTAGAAGATCACGTTTCCTTCCTTTCTTTTGGTTCTATTATATCCGATCATTTCTCAAGTTCTAAAATCATGTAAGCTAAAGTTATTGATAGATTTGTCCGCTACTTCGTGTTAGAATATTATAAATATTAATCGTGAACAATTTCCTTTGTTAACTTTATAATTTACTTTATGTGCAGTATCGTAGATTTACGTTTCGAAATTTGGAAAATCCAGGACATTACAGTCACGTAGACAATAAATTAAAAAGTGATAAGTTATCAAAGTAAATTGTTCATATTCAATACCTAATTTAAATGAAAGGTAGGTAAAATAATAAATTTAACTTGAATGCCACACTAAAGGTCACATATACTCTGGCCTTATCACTGTATTTTATATATCGTCTAAGTTCTTCTTTATTCTTCGATTGTCTTTGCCAAAGGTATGGCCTCAAAGGCAACTTTTTAGCAAAAAGCGACTCTCTTGCTAAAGTAGCTGAAATTTTACTCGAAAAGAGTCCATATTTCAGCAGTCGGTTCAGCACTGTTCTTTCATTTATCAGTCCATTCCGACACGAGTTTCACCGTATCACGGCTCATCAATCGAGAGAACAAAATTTCAAGTACTTATTCCAATACAGTATAATATTATGGTAAAGAGCAACTTAATCTACATGTATATATATATATATATATATATATATATATATATATATATATATATATATATATATATATATATATATATATATATATATATATAGAACTGATTTAACATAAATACTCCTTTGCTATTACCATTAATAATAGTGATGATAGTATGTGGAGGAAACTACCAATAACAGCGGGGAAAGATTTAAAAATCTATACAATCAGAACCAACTTAGAATTCTTAATGGATATTTTTCACATAAACAGATATATAGATTCACGTGGATCCAAGAAACAAGGAATTTAAAATCTATAATCGACTATACGGTACTGAAACAAAAACACGGCTAACAGTACAAGACGTGAGAGTCCAAAGAAGTACAATATGTGATCATTATTTATTGCGAGTGGAAATAATCAAGATAATGAAAGACAGGAACACCTAAAGAAGAATGGAAAAGGAAAAAATAGAAGAACGAAGATACAATATCAAAAGTTATTTAAAAAACAATTAGATGACAAGCTAAAAGCGCAATGCTCCAACAACATCGAACAAATATACAAACATTTAAAAGGATGTTTACATGAAGCGGCATTTGAAACACTGGGATATTCTAGAAGAAATAGAACAAATAAACCTAATTGGTGGTACACCAAAATCGTAAAAGATATAGAACACAAAAGGAATCTGCATTAAAAATACTTAAGCACCAAAAAATTGACAAATAAAATAAAGTATAAAGAAATGCAACCTGTAGTAAAAAGAAAAATATCAAAGAAAAAGAACGACTCTTCGGAAAGAAACTGTCAAAGCATAAATGCGTATTTAGGAAGAACCAGAAACACGGAAAGCTGAAAAGTGATTAAAAAAAACTACGAGATGATGAGAATAAAGCAATAATAACAACAATAAAACGTCAGGATTGGGAGGAATACTTCGGAGAGCTGTTAGTAGAGGATAGAGAAAAAATTCAAGAGGACAGAGAACTAAATGAAAAAAAAAAAATACATTAGTAGGTTCATCAATAAAAATAACATCAGAAGAAATAAAAACTGTATGTAAAGCGCTAGAGAATAACAAATCGCCCGGACCTGGAGATATTTCAGGAGAATTGTTCAAATATGCAATCGACAAGTTATACGACTACCTTAGACAAGGTATAAGTACAAATGAAACCCCGAAGGAATGAAAAGTGTCATACCTAACCAGTATTCACAAAAAAGGGGCATAAACAATTGCGATAATTACCGAGGAATAGCAATTACTGCATCCATGAGTAGAATTCATGGAAAAGTTTTCAAGAACAAAATGAACAAGGAATATCAGGATTTCGAACAAGAAAAACAAGCAGGCTTTCACGCGGGACGATCCACAATAGATCACATTTTCTTCGTAAAACAATTAATAGAAAAAAAATGGCAAGAAACCAAGAAATACACTTGCTATTCATGGACTTAAGAAAAGCATATAACAGCATTCCTATGCAAAAATTGTGGCAATCATTGAAAAATACTAATTTAACAAGAATTAATTAAAGCTGTCAAAACGCTATACGACCCACCCATAACAAAAATTAAAACAGGAACACAAATAACACGAAGATTTATTTTGTCAAAAGGTCTCAAATAAGAATGTTTATTATCCACCTTTTTAAAGATGTATCTGGAAAGTGTACTAAAGAGATGGAAGCAGAAGTATAGACCAATGGGGATACCATTAATAAAGACCCTGCTATACGAGCTATGCTTCGCAGATGACCAAGTAATAATGGACCAAGATCGCGACGACCTGACCTACATGACGAGAAAACTATATGACGAATACAAAGATTGGGGTTTAGAAATCATAATAAAGAAAACAGAATAACTATGTATTGAAGGGCAACAAAAAGATCTTATACTGGACGATTGAACAACGATAAAACAATGCAGCGTCTACAAGTATCTGGTTATAAGAATTTTGGAGGAAGCAAAACTGGACAGGACCATAAGAGAGAGAAATACGGTAGGAAGAAAGGCCAACTGCTAAACAGCATTCTATGGGATAAATCTATTAACAAAGTCAACAAAAAGAGGATATAAAAAACCATAGTGAAAGTATCATATTATATACCCGTAAAGTATGACCTCTGAAGGAAAGAGCATTAATGACACTGAGAGCAACGGCAATGGACTTCTGGAGAAAAGCAGCAAAATCAAGAAGAAAAAGAGTCACCAACGGACATACTAGAGAAATCATGTGAATCAAATACAGTATTACAGTCGACATTCTAACCAAGCAACTTATCTGGCTGGGGCACATTCAAAGAATATTGTAAACCGATATATCTATATATGTATATATATATATATATATATATATATATATATATATATATATATATATATATATATATATATATTATATTGAGAGATTTTTCGGTAAAAATATCGCTTTATTGTAAAAAATAGTTACAAATTGATTACTCAAAGTATTGTCCATTGTCCACTACTTTCTCCCATCTTTGTGGCATCATATGAATACCACGTTAAAAGAGTGGCTCATCTTTTACGGCTATCCACGAATCGACCAATTTTTTGGTTTCTTCATAAGAATGACTGTTCAAACAGGCCGTGCGTCTTCGACCAGAAGAAGTGATAATCAGAAGGAGCAATGTCTGGTGACAACGGCGAGTGAGGTAGAAGATCCCATCTAACCGCTTCTAGCGTTTTCTTGACGGGTTTTGCAAATGGGGTCTTTGTCAGGCTGAAAAATAACTTTGTCGTGTCTTTTGGCATATTGTGGTCGTTTTTCCTTCAACGCTCGCTCAATAGCATCAATTCTTGTCGGTAACGTTCCCCAGAAATAGTTTCGTTGGGTTCAAGTAGCTCATACACCAGATACACAGCATAAGCTTGGAGCCATGAATATTCGGCTTTGGCGAGAATGCTGATGGTTCACCGGACTTCACCCATGATTTTTTGCGCTTTGGATTATCGTAGTTTATCCATTTTTCATGATTAGTTACAATACGATGCAAAAAAAACCTTGTGCCATTGAAGCAGCTGTTCACAGGTGAAAATCGCCTTTTACTGTCTCTACGTTTCAATTCGTATGGCACCCAATTTCCTTGCTTTTGAATCATTCCCAGTGCCTGTAAGAGCTGAATATTGGTTGTGCGATTAACTTTTAGTGATTCTACAAGTTCTTTTTCCATTTGGCACTGGTCTTTATCGAGTAATGCCTCCAATTCTTCATCTTTAAACTTTTTCAGCTAGCCTGGACGTTTTTTGCCTTCCGTGTCAAAATCACCACTTTTAAAGCGTCGAAACCAGTACTTAGATTACTTTAATCACCATGGTTTCCGGCAGCAATCGATGACTTTCAGTAGCGCTTTTCTTCGGATTAAACAAGAAAAGTAACTCTTCCTTCAAATAATATTTTGTTGGAACGGAATTCGAGATATTCAATACTCAAAAAAACATGCACGGCAAAGTGCAGTATGCCCAGATGCGTTCTAATACAAGTACAAGTTACGCCCTCTCTTAGAATTCCTCTAAATTTATTCATACTTGTTATATATAAATATATAACATCATTAGCTTATACTGTCCACTGCTGGACGAAAATCTCCCCCAAGTCTTGCCACTTTTTTTTATTCTGAGCCGCTTGTACCCAATTTCCAGGCACTCTTTTCAAATCATCAGTCCACCGACTTGGTGGTCTACTTCTACTCCAATAGGCTTCGGATCTTGGTCGGTACTCTATGATTCTCTTTGTCCATAGCCCATCCTTCCATTTAAGCTGTAGAAAAAATTTAACTGCGTCTTGCACCTCCGTTCTCTTCCTGATAATCTGATTTGGGATGTGATCTCTAAGTGTAACGCCTAACATTGATCTCTCCATCTTTCGTTGCATGACACATATTTTATTGATGTTTTTCTTCGTCATTGTGAGAGTATCGGCTCCGTACATAAGAACGGGGAGTATGCATCTGTCAAATACTTTTCTTTTCAAACATATAGGAAGGTTAGATTTAAATGCATAGGCCAGTTTGCCAAATGCAGCCCAGGAGAGACCTATTCGCCGCTGAATTTCATGTGTTTGGTTATCTCGTCCTATGCTGATTTCATGTCCCCGGTGCACTTGCTCTATCTCTACGTTACTCAATTTTATAGTGTCGCTTAGTCGCTTAATACAAGATTTGTCATAAACTGGGTCTTGGATAGATTGATTTTTAAACCAACCTTTTTTGAAGCTTCCTGAAGTATGTGTAGCATAGTTTGTGCTTCCTTGTATTTTGTCTGTTATTAAGACAATGTCGTCAGCGAAACAGAGGTGATATATATATATATATATATATATATATATATATATATATATATATATATATATATATATATATATATATATATATAAGATTTGGTGATATGTTATCGACCGTGCATCAATCTGATATATATATGATTATCGGGAATCGGTCTGGACTGTAAATAAAACTCTTTTCTTCTTTAAAACTCAATATTTCGTTATCGTTTGATAACTTCTTCAGGAGTAACTACAAAATTAATACACCTATATTAACACACTATTCTCTTTCGTCAAGGCATTAAAATATTGAAATATAAAACAAACAATTATGAAACAAACAAACAATCAATTAAAACACGTACGAAAATGCGAGTTTGTCCTGGAAACCAACACTCAACATCTCGATTTATTACAACAAACTGAGAGTAAATAGCCTCGGTACATATGCACTGCCGTGAATTCCAAACGAAACGGAAAAAACAGCAACAGAAAAACGTCTTTAATTTACTTTATACTAAGAGGTGGCAAATCTTTATTTGTTATTATTGCTGTAATTGTAAATGATTAATACCTATTAATTATGTTGCTATATATACTACTAAGTTGATTAGTGTCTGATTTATAGTTAATTGACTTTGGGTCCCTGTTGATATGGTACATTTCTTTAAAAAGTCTCCCTTTATAGTTGTTGTCATGAGCTAAGATTTTAACGTTGTTATAGTCAAAATTATGACCCGTTTTCAAATTATGTTGCACCACAGCACACGAATTCTTTCCCAATCGGGAGTCACTCCTGTGCTGTGTGAGTCTCTGTTTCAACCACTGAGCTGTCTGCCCAATATAACACGCTTCACATTGTAAACAAGATAATCTATAAACTACAGAGTTATTATATAAAATAGATGTTCTATCCTTTATTTTTGAAAACAGGTGAGAACCTCGTATGCTGTTATATTTCGCAATTTTTTTATTTGGAAAATCTCTGAATAAGGCGACAATTGAGTTTGTGATTGGCTTTATAAATTGTAGCTTCCTGTATATCCTATGCTGCGCAGGCGTCTCGTTAGTAGGGACATCAACACTATTCCAATTATAAATTAATTTTCGTAAAATATGTTTAGGGTAGGCATTGTTGACAAAAATGTTATACAGCTCGTCTAGGTTTCTTTTTCGAAACCTATCATCACTGATGCGTATGACCCTGTTTTTCATTGCTATTACTGTGTTAAATTTTTGATTTTTTGGGTGATTAGAGAAATAATTAATGAATCTGCCTGACGCTGTGGGTTTTTTATACCAGTCAAGTATAATACTGTTGTCACTCGTTCTTATTACTTTAGTGTCCAAAAAAGGAACACTGAAGTCCTGTTTTATTTCGATAGTGAATTGTATATGTGTGTTGAATGCATTAAAATAGTTTAAAATGATTTCTGTATTACCCTTGGGTACAGCGCAAATCAGATCATCAACATACTTGTACAAAAAGGGTAGGTTGAATGGTAATTGAGAACCCACCGTTTCCAAAAGATGGTCCAACACCACCTTGGCCAAAACTGGACTGATAGGAGACCCCATTGGAGTTCCAAAAATTTGTTTGAAAAATTTTTGGTTGAAACTAAAATATGTGTTGTTGAAGATAAATTTAATGAGAATCAAGAAATTATGCTTTGAAATCATGGTTTTTGTTTGAATCAGTTCCCACTTTTTTTCCAGAATAGTTAGGATTAAGTCTAGAGGTATATTTGTAAACAAAGATACTACATCCAAAGATATTAATACATACTCTTCTGGTAATGTCACTCCCTTTATTTTGTTGACAAACGAGAAGGTGTCTCTAACATTGTAATCCGTGTCATCCTTAAAAGCAACACTCAAAATTTTAGCTAAGTATTTTGATAGATTGTATGTCGTTGAATTCACTGAACTCATAATTGGTCTCAGAGGAGTGTTTGTTTTGTGAATTTTGGGTAAACGGTAGAGTTTGGGAAATGTGGAATTGTAAATTACTAACTTCTTGTACAGTTGTTCATCTATTTCGCCTTTGTTCTTTAAAAATTTTATCAAATCATTAAAGCTTGTTTGTATAGTACTGGTAGGGTCTTTAGATAGTGAAGTGTATGTAGTCTCGTCTTGTAGTAAAGTTTCAGTCTTATGAATATACTCATTTTTGTCCATTGCAACAGTGGGGTCCGATTGAAGGATGTAAATCTCCGGATGAGATCTTAGGAATTCTTTTGATTTTTTAAAGATACGAATAAGCAATGGGGTTTCTCAAATTTTGATTTATAAAAGAAGTTAGTTACTAAATTAGTTGCTCTCGCTCTGAGAATATCCTTAGAATTCTCTGGGGTGTCATCAATTATATTTTCAATCTCCGCCAATAGAATGCCAACGTTAATATCTTTATACGTACCCGGTACACCAAATTTGGGACCCAGTGAAAGAAAGTCAGAAACATCTTTAGGGATTTCAACTTTAGATATGTTTTTGAACCACTTTGTATTGTTTTTAAATAATCGTTGGTCATTAGTGTTGTTGTTCATTAACTTTTGAAATTTCTGTAAATTCTTTTGTTTGATCTTGTTAAACCGGAAGTTGAATTTTTGCTTAACTCTCTTTTCATATTCATTAAAGATATGTGGAGGCAAATAGCTTTGTAATTTTAATCGAATGTCCGTCAACCTCCGCTGTGCAATCGAGATGCTGTTACGAGTCAGTTTTACTTCGAAAGACAAAGTTTTTTTACTTAAACTATTAATAAAATTATCTACCTGGGTTGTACTGCCGTTTGTAAACAACATACTTTCAAGGTTCCTCATGCCATTGTTGAGATGTGCAGGGACAACTTCAGAAGATCGGCAACGTAACAAAAATATCCTTCGGTTCACACTGCTTGCCAATTTCAACTGTGTATTGAGATACTGTTTCATTAGTCTTGTAGTTTGGATGTTATAATTTTTTGTGATGTCTTGATAAAAACCCATTATAAATGTAAGATTTGGTGATATGTTATCGACCGTTATATACAGGAAGCTCCAATTTATAAAGCCAATCACAAACTCAATTGTCGCCTAATTCAGAAATTTTCCAAATATAAAAATTGCGAAATATAACAGCATACGAGGTTCTGACCTGTTTTCAAAAATAAAGGATAGAACACCTATTTTATATAATAACTCTGTAGTTTATAGATTATCTTGTTTACAATGTGAAGCGTGTTATATTGGGCAGACAGCTCAGTGGTTGAAACAGAGACTCACACAGCACAGGAGTGACTCCCGATTGGAAAAGAATTCGTGTGCTGTGGTGCAACATAATTTGAAAACGGGTCATAATTTTGACTATAACAACGTTAAAATCTTAGCTCATGACAACAACTATAAAGGGAGACTTTTTAAAGAAATGTACCATATCAACAGGGACCTAAAGTCAAATAACTATAAATCAGACACTAATCAACTTAGTAGTATATATAGCAACATAATTAATAGGTATTAATCATTTACAATTACAGCAATAATAACAAATAAAAATTTGCCACCTCTTAGTATAAAGTAAATTAAAGACGTTTTTCTGTTGCTGTTTTTCCCGTTTCGTTTGGAATTCACGGCAGTGCATATGTACCGAGGCTATTTACTCTCAGTTTGTTGTAGTAAATCGAGATGTTGAGTGTTGGTTTCCAGGACAAACTCGCATTTTCGTACGTGTTTTAATTGATTGTTCGTTTGTTTCATAATTGTTTGTTTTATATTTCAATATTTTAATGCCTTGACGAAAGAGAATAATATGTTAATATAGGTGTATTAATTTTGTAGTTACTCCTGAAGAAGTTATCAAACGATAACGAAATATTGAGTTTTAAAGAAGAAAAGAGTTTTATTTACAGTCCAGACCGATTCCCGATAATCATATATATATATATATATATATATATATATATATATATATATATATATATATATATATATATATATATATATATATATATATATATATATATATATATATATATATATATATATATATATATATATATATATATATATATATATATATATATATATATATATATATATATATATATATATATATATATATATATATATATATATAATACATTAAAATTCTGGGTTTTATTCCGTTCGTCTAACAATGAATTTGCACGACGTTTCGCCAAAATCTCATTTGGTATTTTCAAGTGCTCCCGCTGCTGCTGCTATTCAATACTACTCGATACAGCAGCAGCGGGAGCATGCCAAATGAGCTTTTGGCGAAACGTCGCGCAAATTTATTGTTAGACGAACGGATTGAAATCCGAAATTTTAATGTATTACATTCCACCATCCGTCAAAACTATTATAACAACATATATATATATATATATATATATATATATATATATATATATATATATATATATATATATATATATATATATATATGTAGTAATGGTTTTTCGGGTATCCCGTGTTAGCTTGAAGTCCCTTGATGGACGGTTTCGCTGACGTTTCGATGGAATCTCATCCATCTTTTTCAAAGCGTTGATCACTGGTCGGTGTCTTGGCGTTGAATGTCGAGACTGGCCCTGAGTGCGCCGGTTTTATGTACTCGGGGGTGTTTCTATTGGTCGGACGGACCTGGCCAATAGAGGCTCGGCTTTGGCTGCGCGTTGTCGGTCCTGTGGTTCTTTGTATTGTTTGTGTTGGTGAAGTAACATATGGTTGAATTATTGTTTCTCTTGGTTGGACTTGGTACTGGGATAGAATATGTTTCCAAGAGTTCGGTAAACGTTGGCTATCATCCCGATTATTTAAGTTGTTGGGCCTCTTTTCTATTTCTATGGCTTCTTTGATTACCCTAGTGGATAGGTTATTACTTTTTTGTAGGGTTCTGGTTTTGTCAAAATCGATTTTGTGGCCGGTATTGTGTGCATGTTGTGCTAGAGAAGAGGTGGTGGATTTTTGTTTTACGGCGTTTTTGTGCTCGTCTCTTCTGGCACTAATTTTCCTGTTTGTTTGGCCTATGTATGAAAGACCGCAGTCCTGACACGGAATTTCATATACGCCTTGGTCTTCTAAGGCTATAATATCTTTTGGTGTAGGTAGAATATCTTTAATTTTTTGGTTGGTAGTGTAAATGGTCTCAATTTGGTGTTTTCCTAGAAGTCTTCCTATTTTGTCTGTGATGCCTTTTACATATGGGAGAAAATGCTTTTGTGGTATATGTCTTTCTTTCCTGTTTGTGTTGTTTATTTAGGGCCCGCCGGATTGTGTTTTGACTATATCCATTTGAAAGTAAAACGTTTCGAAGGAGCTTGGTTTCTTGTTGTAAATGTTCCTTGTCTGTTAGGGTTTCTGATCGGTGAGCTAAGGATTTGGCAACGGAGAAGAGTTGGGCTGGGTGATGATGTGAGCCGGCATTTAAGTATCTGTTTGTATGTGTCGGTTTTCTATATACTGAGTGAGACAAAGAACCATCTAATTTCCTTTGAAGCAAGACATCTAGGAATGGTAGTTGTTCTGCTGCTTCCCTTTCCATTGTAAATTTAATGTTTGGATGTATGTTGTTAAGGTGTTCCAGGAACTTGTTTAAGTTGTCTTCACCGTGTTGCCATACCACAAAAGTGTCATCTACGTATCGTAGCCATGTTTTCGGTTTATGTGGCGCAGTTTCTAGAGCTAGTGTTTCGAAATGCTCCATGTATAGATTAGCTAGTGCTGGTGACAATGGAGAGCCCATGGGTGCACCTTCTATTTGTTTGTATTTTTGGCCTGAATAGACGAAGTATGTATTAGCGAGGCAGTGTTTTGATAGACTGATGACGTATTCGGGCAGGTTGTATTTTCTCTCTATGATAGACAGTGCTTCGGTAACTGGTACTTGCGTGAAAAGGGATACGACATCAAAACTGACAAGTAAATCATTTTTCTCTAGCTGCATGTTTTTTATGATTTGAATAAAATGTTGTGAATTTTTCACGTATGATGCGGCTTTTTCCACATGAGGTTGCAGAGTCATGGCTAGGTGCTTGGCTAAAGCTTGTGTTGGGGAGCCAAACGAGCTGACTATTGGTCTTAAGGGTGCTCCTTGTTTGTGGACTTTCGGTAATCCATACATTTTTGGGCATCTTGATGATTTCTCTCTAGGGATAAGTTTCTTTTTTGTTTCTTCACTAAGAGAGGAGGACTTGATTGCGGATTTAGTGGTTTTCTCTAGGTATGTTGTCGGATCACTTGTGATGGCTTTATACGAAGGATCATTTAAAAGGTTGAGCATCTTTTGGTGGTAATCGTCAGAGTTGATAACCACGGTGGCATTGCCCTTGTCGGCTGGTAAGACAATAATTGATTGGTCTTTGCGTAGATCGCGCAGGGCTCGGAGTTCTTCACCGGATATGTTTTTCTTGGGTGGCTTGGATTTGCGTAGAATGCTAGTTGTTTCTTGACGAAGAATTTCAGCAGTGTCTGCATTCAGTTCGGTGATTGCCTTCTCAACTCCACAGATTATGTTCTCAACTGGGATGCGTGACGGAGCAATAGCGAAGTTGAAACCCTTGGCTAGTGCTTTTTCAGCTGCTGGAGTGAGCAATTTGTCTGACAGGTTGTATACTATGGTAGGACCATCGTGGTGTCTTTCTGCTAGTGTGTTTTGTTGTTTCCGTAGTAGCACAGAGACCTTGGCCTTTTGCCTTTCAGTTCTAATGGAGAAGTCTGTTTCTGATCTGAATTCGGCTAGAGTATCTATAACAGACCAAAGGGATGGGTGAATGACGTTGCTAAGGCGGAGACGTAGTTTGTATAGTTGGTGGTCGTTAGTGTTCAATCTCTTCTTGATGTCGTAGATTCGTTCTCGGATGATAGCATAGCTGGCGTTGTTCAATATTCTGTTTAACTTGCTAGTCTTCGTATGGAATTTTAACTTGCAGCAGTTGGGAATAAGGTGTTGATCTCGGCAGTTCTTCAGAAAAGCTAAGTCACAAAGCAATCTCGTTCTTTTTGTGCATAACTTTTCGAAAGTTTTTGTGTCGTGGTGAATTCCTTCCCCGTAAAGGTGAGTAATGTTTTGACGAATGTTCTCACGGGTGTGAAATGTAGTAATGGTTTTTTTCGGGTATCCCGTGTTAGCTTGAAGTCCCTTGATGGACGGTTTCGCTGACGTTTCGATGGAATCTCATCCATCTTTTTCAAAGCGTTGATCACTGGTCGGTGTCTTCCCAACTGCTGCAAGTTAAAATTCCATACGAAGACCAGCAAGTTAAACAGAATATTGAACAACGCCAGCTATGCTATCATCCGAGAACGAATCTACGACATCAAGAAGAGATTGAACACTAACGACCACCAACTATACAAACTACGTCTCCGCCTTAGCAACGTCATTCACCCATCCCTTTGGTCTGTTATAGATACTCTAGCCGAATTCAGATCAGAAACAGACTTCTCCATTAGAACTGAAAGGCAAAAGGCCAAGGTCTCTGTGCTACTACGGAAACAACAAAACACACTAGCAGAAAGACACCACGATGGTCCTACCATAGTATACAACCTGTCAGACAAATTGCTCACTCCAGCAGCTGAAAAAGCACTAGCCAAGGGTTTCAACTTCGCTATTGCTCCGTCACGCATCCCAGTTGAGAACATAATCTGTGGAGTTGAGAAGGCAATCACCGAACTGAATGCAGACACTGCTGAAATTCTTCGTCAAGAAACAACTAGCATTCTACGCAAATCCAAGCCACCCAAGAAAAACATATCCGGTGAAGAACTCCGAGCCCTGCGCGATCTACGCAAAGACCAATCAATTATTGTCTTACCAGCCGACAAGGGCAATGCCACCGTGGTTATCAACTCTGACGATTACCACCAAAAGATGCTCAACCTTTTAAATGATCCTTCGTATAAAGCCATCACAAGTGATCCGACAACATACCTAGAGAAAACCACTAAATCCGCAATCAAGTCCTCCTCTCTTAGTGAAGAAACAAAAAAGAAACTTATCCCTAGAGAGAAATCATCAAGATGCCCAAAAATGTATGGATTACCGAAAGTCCACAAACAAGGAGCACCCTTAAGACCAATAGTCAGCTCGTTTGGCTCCCCAACACAAGCTTTAGCCAAGCACCTAGCCATGACTCTGCAACCTCATGTGGAAAAAGCCGCATCATACTTGAAAAATTCACAACATTTTATTCAAATCATAAAAAACATGCAGCTAGAGAAAAATGATTTACTTGTCAGTTTTGATGTCGTATCCCTTTTCACGCAAGTACCAGTTACCGAAGCACTGTCTATCATAGAGAGAAAATACAACCTGCCCGAATACGTCATCAGTCTATCAAAACACTGCCTCGCTAATACATACTTCGTCTATTCAGGCCAAAAATACAAACAAATAGAAGGTGCACCCATGGGCTCTCCATTGTCACCAGCACTAGCTAATCTATACATGGAGCATTTCGAAACACTAGCTCTAGAAACTGCGCCACATAAACCGAAAACATGGCTACGATACGTAGATGACACTTTTGTGGTATGGCAACACGGTGAAGACAACTTAAACAAGTTCCTGGAACACCTTAACAACATACATCCAAACATTAAATTTACAATGGAAAGGGAAGCAGCAGAACAACTACCATTCCTAGATGTCTTGCTTCAAAGGAAATTAGATGGTTCTTTGTCTCACTCAGTATATAGAAAACCGACACATACAAACAGATACTTAAATGCCGGCTCACATCATCACCCAGCCCAACTCTTCTCCGTTGCCAAATCCTTAGCTCACCGATCAGAAACCCTAACAGACAAGGAACATTTACAACAAGAAACCAAGCTCCTTCGAAACGTTTTACTTTCAAATGGATATAGTCAAAACACAATCCGGCGGGCCCTAAATAAACAACACAAACAGGAAAGAAAGACATATACCACAAAAGCATTTCTCCCATATGTAAAAGGCATCACAGACAAAATAGGAAGACTTCTAGGAAAACACCAAATTGAGACCATTTACACTACCAACCAAAAATTAAAGATATTCTACCTACACCAAAAGATATTATAGCCTTAGAAGACCAAGGCGTATATGAAATTCCGTGTCAGGACTGCGGTCTTTCATACATAGGCCAAACAAACAGGAAAATTAGTGCCAGAAGAGACGAGCACAAAAACGCCGTAAAACAAAAATCCACCACCTCTTCTCTAGCACAACATGCACACAATACCGGCCACAAAATCGATTTTGACAAAACCAGAACCCTACAAAAAAGTAATAACCTATCCACTAGGGTAATCAAAGAAGCCATAGAAATAGAAAAGAGGCCCAACAACTTAAATAATCGGGATGATAGCCAACGTTTACCGAACTCTTGGAAACATATTCTATCCCAGTACCAAGTCCAACCAAGAGAAACAATAATTCAACCATATGTTACTTCACCAACACAAACAATACAAAGAACCACAGGACCGACAACGCGCAGCCAAAGCCGAGCCTCTATTGGCCAGGTCCGTCCGACCAATAGAAACACCCCCGAGTACATAAAACCGGCGCACTCAGGGCCAGTCTCGACATTCAACGCCAAGACACCGACCAGTGATCAACGCTTTGAGAAAGATGGATGAGATTCCATCGAAACGTCAGCGAAACCGTCCATCAAGGGACTTCAAGCTAACACGGGATACCCGAAAAACCATTACTACATTTCACACCCGTGAGAACATTCGTCAAAACATATATATATATATATATATATATATATATATATATATATATATATATATATATATATATATATATAGCGTTAAAGCCTTAACGGAATCATTATATTTATGTTTTGCATCGTCGCCATTTTTTCTGATAGCATATTTATATCATCGAATATACCGTACATATCTCTTGAACTGAAAGTTTGAACGTTCACAGCTAAAAATTTAATATATTTTGTGGCTAATGAGATACCACAAGTAAGAGAGAGATTCAAATAAACTTTTATCGGACATTCCTAGAATTTTTTTTAGTAATTTAAAATCGGCTTAAAATTTATGATATTGCAGAATTTTAACTTCAATGAAAATTGATGCATAGAGGACTTTTTTTTTGACCTGAAACAAATCTTACCATTCAGATATATATATATATATATATATATATATATATATATATATATATATATATATATATATATATATATATATATATATATATATATATATATATATGTACAGTGTGACAATTTAAGTCCGCATCATATGGGATTTTTTTTAAATAATCACTTTAGCCCAGATCTCGTTATTGCATCCATTTGTGCTTCAAATAATATCAAAAATAAAGTATAATAAATCATTTTTACACATGACGTCACCTGTCAAAAATTACATTTTCGTAAACATTTTTGAAAAAAAAACGTAAAATTTGGCCAAATTTTAAAAAAAGTTATTAGACAAAATGGTTTATTTTGTAATTCTAGATCTATTTGTCAAATTTTAACAGCCTACTACTATTTTGAATTTTTGGCAGTTTTTTGACATTTCGGCAATTGTTTTTTATCTTGATTTATTGCAACCTTATTTAAATCATTTATTTTGTCAAAAACTAGGCACCTATAATCTATTTAAGAACAAAATGAAGTCGTGTTCATAATTTTTTTTATAGAATATTAAAATTAACACATTATCATGAATCATATTTGATGCAAAGTTCGATTAGCTTTTGTTTTTAAATAGAAAAATGTTTCTCGCTTACGTATTTTGATAGTGACCACACTTAAACGTTTGTAAATTAACACAAATCTTACATTTTTATCTTTTTAGTAATACATTTGAATTTTTAACAATGTAATGTTAATTACTATAAACACCAAATTAACAACTTACTGCTTTATCCTATTTGTTTTTTTTTTTTATACTTCAGCTAAAACCACTTTTTAGAACAATAATACATCTTAGATTCTCATTAGCAACCGTAATAAAAATATTACACATATTCTAGTTATTAATTTGGCAGTTAGGCGTTAATAATACCACCGAAAAATTACATTAAAATGCTTTCGGTGTCATTGTGCTGCTAATTTAAAATAAATCCACCCATATTTTAGTCGTGGCTATCAAAATTAACGTTCGCAAAATTAGAAAGACCCTTTATGGTTGTGCCGATTTCCTTCTGAAAACTTACCTTCTACAGGAAAAAGAGCTAAACAGAGAAATTAACACGCTAAGCAAAACTCGATATTTTGTATCCGTTTATTAATAGTAGGCCCTAGAAACAATTGAGAACTAGAGATCGCAAGCTGTGTCGTAGGCTGTCAAATATTTAGTTAGCAAATCAAACTAGAATGGAAAAAAATAGATGGTGTCACAACATGCTTTCTCTTCAAGAAAAAATTGAAATTGTTTTATTGTGTGGCGAAAATACACCTCATCGCACTGTTGCAAATGTTTTTAACGAGCGTCACACTGAAAAAAACTTGCAGCAATCTACTGTGAGCCGAATTATAAAAAAGTTTAAATCGACTGGATCTGTGGGAAATGTTTTCCGAAAAAATCGTGTTGCACGTAAACATACCGAAGATACTGAGTTAGATGTGTGCTTAAGTGTAGTGGAAGACGGCAAAACCAGTGTTAGAACTATTTCGAAGTCTAAACCGGAGATCTACAGGGAAAGTGTACGTAAAATTTTACACAAAAATAAATTTAAACCATACAAACCAAAATTGATAAACACTCTACAGAATAGAGATTTTAATATTCGGTTGTTATTTTCATTTTGGTACCAAGGAAAAATAGAAGAGGACTCAAAATTTCCGTACAATGTTTTATGGACTGATGAAGCCACGTTTACTTCTGTCGGAGTAGTAAGTTCACACAATAGTCGATGGTGGGCCCAAGAAAATCCAAACTTCATAATTGAGTGTCGTACAAAATACTAGTTTAAAACTAACGTTTGGTGTGGCATTGTAAATGACCAAATAATAGGGCCATATTTTTTAGACATAATTTAAACTCACAACGATATTTAGATTTTTTAAATAACGAATTTTAGAAGTTCTGGTTAACATGGCTGTGGATTTAAGATATGCTCTATGGTATCAATTAGATGGTGCACCAATACACAATACTTTGCAAGTATGAAACACTTTAAATGAACTATTTCATGGCTGGGTAATTGGGCGAGATCAGGATAATTGTTAACCCATTAGATTTCTATTATGAGGTTATCTCAAACAAAAAATATACAAGTTTAGACTATTTAGAGATATCGATCATCTAGAAACTATAATTAGGCAGTGTGTTCAGGAGACACCTCCCGAGTTTGTGAAAAATTTCGTCAAAGAAATTTCTAGAAGAACCATTCGTTGCATTGAACGAAACGGTGGACACACCGAAATGTAGAATATTACAATATGCGTATATTTGATACAATGTATTTATTAAACAGGTTAAAATAGCCAATTGTTAATTTAGCGTTAATAGAAAGAAACATTACATTGTTGAAACTTTAAATAAATTAAATTAAAAAAGATCAAAATGTAAGATTTGTGTTAATTTACAAACGTTCAAGTGTGTTTACTATCAAACTACGTAAGTGAGAAATTTTTTCTATTTAAAAACAAAAGTTAATCGAATTTTGCATCAAATATGATTCATCATAATATGTAAATTTTAATATTCTATAAAAAAAATTATGGACACGACTTCATTTTATTCTTAAATAGATTATAGATACCTAGTTTTTGACAAATTAAATGATTTAAATAAGGTTGCAATAAATCAAGATGAAAAACAATTGACAAAATGTCAAAAAACTGCCAAAAATTCAAAATTGTAGTAGGCCGTTGAAATTTGACAAACAGATCTAGAATCACAAAATAAACCATTTTGTATAATAACTTTTTTTAAAATTTGGCCGAATTATACGTTTTTCTCAAAAATGTTTACGAAAATGTCATTTTTGACAGGTGACGTCATGCGTAAAAATGACTTACTATACATTATTTCTGATACTATTTGAAGCACACATGGATGCCATAACCAGATCTGGGCTAAAGTGATTATTTAAAAAAAATCCCATATGATGCGGACTTAAATTGTCACACTGTATATATATATATATATATATATATATATATATATATATATATATATATATATATATATATATATATTATATATATATATATATTTGGTTACATAATAGACCCAATTCCTATTGAACCACAATTCATGCTTATCTCGTTACGTCATTTATAGTAAATTATTGATACTATGTGTTAGTTTACTCTTAATATATAATTTACTATTTCAATTAAATTAAATTTGTTTGAGATGTAACCTAGCCCCCTACCTTATTCCATTCTCCCAATATTTATTTTACTATAAAAATATATTTTGTAATAATTATCCAACATCTCAATAAAGAACCAGGGAAGATTTCCTGTGTTAACAATGAAAATAAGACAGAGAAAATATAATATTTCGATTCTTTGACTGAAGAGACCCAGAGAAGGATGTCGAGCTATTTTTGATATAGAGCTAAATTTAAAAAAAAAATGTATATATTTTTTTTTTTAAAAAAACGTATTTTTTCGAATTCGGTTGATTATATAAACGATTTAAAATAGAATAATGCGTGTGACATGCTTATGTGCATGCGTCGTGTATTATTCTATGTGCGTGGGCCCATATGTTTGTGTGTCTGTATATGTGCGCATGCACACACAAGTATACTGGAAACTGCAAGGTACTATTTAAGTAATTAACAAAGCTTAAAATGAGTAAACCCGAAAATTGATAATGTTTAGATGAACTTCTTTATTTATGTATGTTATATACATTTTTTTCTCACCCAACCAACCACTTCTGCAATTCCTCACGATAACTTGCGCTACCGTATACTTATACATATAGAATTTATACGTAGATGTTATACATATATATCATACATTAATAGCGAATATTATATAAAGTTATTGGTGCATTTGAAGGTGGAAATCGCAAATGAACAAGAATAAAGTGCTCTTTCATGAAGACAATGCACGATGGCAAATTGCATGAATTGAAGTTCGAATTGCTTCCTAATCCACCATATTCTCGAGATTTGGCCCCCAGAGACTATTATCTATTCGCAGATCTCAAAAAAATGCTCGCGGGACACAGATTTGGCTCCAGTAAAGAAGTTATCGCCGAAACTAAGGCCTATTTTAGAGGCAAAGACTAATCCTTCTACATAAAAGCATAAAATGTTAAAAAAGCGTTGGACCAATTGTATCGCTCTTGAAGGAAACTATATTGATAAATAAAATCGAATTTTGCAAAAAAAGTGTTTTAAGTAGCTAGATTAAAAACTTTTCAGCCTACGTGTTATAGTTTGAATGTCTCTGTTTGGATTATTACGTTTCGATAAAGCAAAATATACATTTCTATTGCATGAGGAAACTTATCGTCATTTATATAAAAATTTATATCACACTAATAAGTTATCTAAATTTTTTTGTATGCACCTTGGATTTTAGTCATTACCTTAGTTTTCTTAAGGCACAATAAAAAAAAATTATTTCTATTTTCTAAATGTGAGAGGGCACGATTAGAATTACAAACTATTTTTTTCACCATTATATTTATTATTTTTAATAGCGCGAGATATTTTATACAAAACTCAAGAACTGACGACGTGTAATACTAATTTTGAATAACTTAAATTAGTTTATCCACTAAGCTAAAAGTAAACAAAAAAGGAAAACTCATATTTTTGTTTATGATTTTGTAAGGTCCAGAATCGCGATTCTTTTTATTATAATTTTTTTATTATTATAATTTTATTATTATATTTTCTATAATTTTTTTTATTACTTTTATATGTAATAAGCGGTATCTCTTATTGCATGTAAATGAGTGAATTCGAAGAATTTTTTCAAAATAACATCTACGTATAAAATCTACATATAAGTAAGTATACGGTAGCCCAAGTTAACGTGAAAAATTCAGAAGTGGGTCACTTTAGGTGAGAAAAAACATACAAATATACAAGCTGATCTAAATATTATTAGTTTTCGGTTTTACTCATTTTAAACTTTATGAAATACCTACTTTGTTTTCTCTAATACACTTGTACGCGCACGCGTACATATACAGACACACAAATACACGTGCCTACGTACACACTACATAGAATAATACACGACACATGCACATAAGCACGTACACCTGCAATATTTTATTTTAAATCTAAAATATATATAAAATGCAACGTCTCTCTGTCTGTCTGTCTGTCTGTCTCTCGGTCTATCTCTCTGTCTGTCTCTCTGTCTGTATATCTGTCCGTTAGTGCGCTTATGACTTGAGAACCACTTATCCAATTTACATGTTTTTTTTAACTCATACATTTCTTTCTCTGGCCAGGTTATCTATACTCTTCTATAATATATATAAAATGCAACGTCTCTCTCGCTGTCTGTCTGTCTGTCCGTTAGTGCGCTTATCACTCGAGAACCACTATCCGACTTACGTGCTTTTTTTAACATACATATATTCCCTGGCCAGGCTATAGGATATATTTTGTTACGTTGGGTAACACAAGGAATAAGCAGTGACTATAAGAGTGAATCTAATCGGAAAAAAGTTTGCCGCTAGCGCGTCCTCTTGCCATACACTGCCTAAACCATTAAATATGGAACAATATCATGTAGCAAAGAATATAATATATAAAATCAATGTCTCTCTGTCTGTTTGTCTATTCGTTAATGCGCTTATCACTCGAAAATCACTTATCTGATTTACGTGTTTTTTTTTTATTCGTACATGTTCTCTTTCCAGGTTATACAATAATAATAATAATAATAATAATCCCTCAGGGGCTAGGGGAATCCCAGGATTTTTAACTCCTAATACATTACGGGCATTGACGATCCCGAGGTACCTGAGTCATGTTCTGCTGTCTGTGTTGTCCAGATTATGTGTAAAATAAAATTCGCAATCTTAAGTGTTTTTTTAGAAGATGAATGGCTCAGCGTTTATGAGTCGCGAACGGTTCCCCCGGATACCGGGCGCCGTCCGGGAGTAAGTAGCCTTGCTGTGGCATCCAGGCTCTGCCGCAGTCGACCCTTCTTTCCTAGGATACTCGTGGGAATATTATGTTAAATAATGATAATTATAATAATGAAAATGGAAGGGTGTTGCGGAGGCGGACCCCTGTCGTACAAACAGCTACAGAAACACCACAACAACAACAACTACAGACGAACCAAACAACCGCCTCAGTCGAAACTACTCCCGATAGTTTTACCAGATCCGACATTGTAGGTGATGGAAATTGCCTTTTCCGTGCAGTTAGCTTACACTTATATGGCCACCAAAACCATCATGAGAAACTCCGAGAGGTTGCTCTAAGATATTTACAACAAAACTGGTCGGAACTTAACACATTTTCATTAATTGAAGTCGACGATATAAAAGACTTCAATAACTATTATAATTATATGAGGAAAAATGGCACCTATGGAACGAGCCTAGAGATACTTGCCCTCTCGGAAACACAAAATAGCAACTTTCATATATTCTCAAAACAACGAAGAACAAGACATACAAAAATAACTTTTACGGACAGACCAACAATAATAAGCACGGGAAAATACAACAAAACCATTTACCTTCTACTAACAGGCAACCCAATGTCGGGACACTTTGAGCTTCTGACACCACAAAACATTGAAAACATTCCAGAGAACAACAGACCAATAAAAGAAGCATCGGGCGAGCGACGTAACGGTCGAGGACGTCGCGGGAAATGGCAGCTCGACCAAAACGATGAAGACCAGGCAACCGAAAATGGACCTGCCAAAAGTGTTGTGTCGGCGACTAAGCCGACACCCACCAAGGCGGGAAAATCACAGCAGCGCATGAGTTGCACCACAGGAATCAACGAACACGCCATGCGTTGCTGTAATGAAAACACAAAACCGGACAAAGAAATCACTGAGAAGAGAATTACTCGCCGCTTGGACCCACCAACATCAATCCCAAGCGCAACCGACGTAGATACGGGACAAAATGTCCCCCTCATTATATCAGCCACAGGCCTTACACCAATAACATTCACACCACATTTAGTGCAATTAGGACTCAACACAGACATACACGGAAACATTCATAAGTCAGTGATTTTGAAAACATGTAATATTGTCAGGTCATTCCTTAATACACAATAGTAATGCGTTTGTGCTGACTTGGTTTGCGCCCGTCAGCCAAACATGGAACCACATTGACCAGATGTGAGAAAGAAAAACAAAAACAATCATAATAATAATAATAATCTATAAAGAAATAAAGCTTACAAACTCTACTGGGACATCAGAAGAGATCTGGGACACCTTACCCAGTTTATGAACGGGAATGCATCCAAACGTGTCACACAGGGTGTAGACAAGATCAAATCTAAATCTATCAACCGAACACTGCCAGAAATCGTTGATACTTTGAAACAAAAACTATCCGTATATGCTGCAAGACTCCGTAGATACAAAGAATCGAACGAGAGGAAAGACACCAACAACCTCTTCCGAAAAAGCGAAAAACAGTTCTACCGAAAAACTATGTACAACGAGGAGACAGTAGTAACTGAACCACCAAACAAACAAGAATTCGCAGATTATTGGAAAACTGTCTGGTCAGAACCCAAACTACATAATAATAACACCCCCTGGATCAAAGCCGAAGAAGATAAACACAAACGTGTGACAGAACAAGAAAATTCCACACTAACTACAGAAGAAATTACAGAAACAATCAAACACACACACAACTGGAAATGTCCTGGAATAGACAATATACAAAACTTCTGGTACAAACAGTTTACCACCACACACGAAGCACTCACACACCAAATCGACAAAGCCATTCTACAACCACACACATTTCCCACTTTCCTTACACAAGGAATAACATACGTTAAACCCAAAAGCTCAGACACCACAAACCCGTCAAACTACCGACCTATCACCTGTCTTCCAACCCTATACAAGATCATCACAGCCGCAATTTCCAAGAAAATAGAACAACACCTAACAGACAACAATATTATCACAGAAGAGCAGAAGAGATGCAGGAAAAATAGTCGAGGATGCAAAGAGCAGCTGATCATAGATAGCGTGATTATGGGACAAACCAGAAAAGAACACAGAAACCTTCACATCGGTTAATAGACTATAAAAAAGCCTTCGACTCCATACCCCACAGCTGGTTAATCAGAGCCCTAGAAATCTATAAAATCAACCAACACCTCAGGCAATTTCTAGCGCAAATTATGAAAACATGGAAAACCAAAATACACCTAGAAACACAAACTGAACGCATCCGAATAGAAGAGCTGTACATCAGACGGGGTATATTTCAGGGAGACTCGCTCAGCGCTTTATGGTTTTGCCTCTGTCTCAATCCACTCTCAAATATACTAAACAGAACAGAGCATGGCTTCAATATTAGACACCAAAAAGTGAATCAACATAAAATAAACCACCTCCTATATATGGATGACATAAAACTCTACGCTGTCACAAAAACACAGCTGAAAGAACTCCTCAAAATCACAGAAATATTCACCTTAGATGTCAATATGGAATTTGTTATAAGTAAATGCAAAGTGCTCCACATCAACAAAGGCCAATTGAAGTACCACCATGAGACGGAAACCATCAACAAGAAACACTCGATAACATGTTCGACAAAGAAACATACAAATATCTAGGTTTCTAACAAAGCACCAAACTCAACCACACTCACATCAAAACACAGCTCACAACCGAATTCAAAAACAGACTGGCGAAACTTTTGCAAACAAAACTCAACTCTAAGAATCTCACTAAAGCCATCAACACGTTCGCTATACCTATACTCACATATTCATTTGGTATCATCAAATTGTCACAAACAGACATAGAAAATATTCACATCCTTATACGATCTCAATTCACCAAATACAGGAAATTACACCCCAACGCATGCAAAGAAAGACTTACCATCGAGAGGAAGGCAGGAGGAAGAGGAATTATAGACATCAGATCATTACACACAAAACAAATACAATCACTTAGAAATTCTTTCACAGCAAGCAAACCAGCCTCCACACAGCGACAGTGAAAGCAGACAAAAACTACACACCTCTCGACTTAGCCCGGGCAGACCACTCAGCAGACACACACAGTCACACCCAATTACAACAGGAAAAGATGAAAACGTGGTCAGAGAAAACACTCCACGGAAAACACAGATACCACATAGAACAAGACCACGTAAATAAAAAACAATCATACACCTGGTTACAGGATGGGCAGCTATTCCCTGAGACTGAAAGCTTCTTACTTGCCATCCAGGATAAAGTTATATTAACCAGAAACTACCAAAAGCATATCATCAAAGACCCGACTATTGCAGAGGACAGATGTAGGAAATGCCACCAACAGAAAGAAACGATCGAACACATAACGAGCGGATGTAAAATATTGGCCGGAACAGAGTACACAGCCAGGCATGATTCAGCTGCCAAAGTAGTTCACCAAGCATTAGCCACAACATACAAACTCATAGAAAACACAGATCCCTACTACAAATACACGCCAACATCCATACTTGAAAATGAAGATTACAAGCTCTACTGGGACATCGGTATCCATACAGATAAAACAGTCTCCGCTAATAGACCCGATATTACTTTTCAGTGCAAAAAAGGAAAAGTCACCTATCTAATTGCCATAGCTGTCCCCAACGACACAAACATCCAAACGAAATACACAGAAAAAATTTCCAAATACACAGACCTTGCAACGGAAATAAAAAGGCTATGGAGACAAGAAAAAGTCATCATTGTCCCCCTCATTATATCAGCCACAGGCCTTACACCAATAACATTCACACCACATTTAGTGCAATTAGGACTCAACACAGACATACACAGAAACATTCAGAAGTCAGTGATTTTGAAAACATGTAACATTGTCAGGTCATTCCTTAATACGGAATGGTAATAGCGTTTGTGCTGACTTGGTTTTGGCCCGTCAGCCAAACATGGAACCACATTGATCAAATGTGGGAAAGAAGAACTTTTTGTAATAATAATAATAATAATAACCCATAAACATAAAATAAACCACCTCTGATATATGGATGACATAAAACTCTACGCTGCCACAAAAACACAGCTGAAAGAACTTCTCAAAATCACAGAAATATTCACCTTAGATGTCAATATGGAATTTGGTATAAGTAAATGCAAAGTGCTCCACATCAACAAAGGCCAATGGAAGTACCACCATGAGACAGAAACCATCAACAATGAAACACTCGATAACATGTTGGACAAAGAAACATACAAATATCTAGGCTTCCAACAAAGCACCAAACTCAACCATACTCACATCAAAACAGAGCTCAGAACCGAATTCAAGAACAGACTGACGAAACTTTTACAAACAAAACTCAACTCCAAATATCTCACTAAAGCCATCAACACGTTGGCTATACCTATACTCACATATTCATTTGGTATCATCAAATGGTCACAAACAGACTTAGAAAATATTCACATCCTTATACGGTCTCAATTCATCAAATACAGGAAATTACACCCCAACGCATGCAAAGAAAGACTTACCATCGAGAGGAAGGCAGGAGGAAGAGGAATTACAGACATCAGATCATTACACACAAAACAAATACAAGCATTAGGAAATTCTTTCACACCAAGCAAACCAGCCTCCACACAGCAATAGTCAAAGCAGACAAAAACTATACCCCACTCGACTTATCCCGGGTAGACCACCCAGCAGATACACACAGTCACATCCAATTACAACAGGAAAAGATGAAAACGTGGTCAGAAAAAACCCTCCACGGAAAACACAGATACCACATAGAACAAGACCACGTAAATAAAAAACAATCATACACCTGGTTACGGGATGGGCAGCTATTCCCGGAGACAGAAGGCTTCTTACTTGCCATCCAGGATAAAGTCATATTAACCAGAAACTACCAAAAGCATATCATCAAAGACCCAACTATTACAGAAGACAGATGCAAAAAATGCCACCAGCAGAAAGAAACAATCGAACACATAACAAGCGGATGTAAAATATTAGCCGGAACGGAATACACAGACAGACATGACTCAGCGGCAAAAGTAGTTCACCAAGCACTAGCCACCACATACAAGCTCATAGAAAACACATATCCCTACTACAAATACACACCAACATCCGTACTTGAAAATAAAGATTACAAACTCTACTGGGACATCAGTATCCATACAGATAAAACAGTCTCCGCCAATAGACCCGATATTACTTTTCAGTGCAAAAAAGAAAAAGTCACCTATCTAATTGACATAGCTGTCCCCAACGACACAAACATCCAAACGAAATACACAGAAAAAATTTCCAAATACACAGACGTTGCAACGGAAATAAAAAGGCTATGGAAACAAGAAAAAGTCATCATTGTCCCCCTCATTATATCAGCCACAGGCCTCACACCAACAACATTCACACCACACTTAGTACAATTAGGACTCAACACAAACATACACAAAAACATTCAGAAGTCAGTGATTTTGAAAACATGTAACATTGTCAGGTCATTCCTTAATACACAATGGTAATGCGTTTGTGCTGACTTGGTTTGCGCCCGTCAGCCAAACATGGAACCACATTGACCAAATGTGAGAAAGAAGAACTTTTTGTAATAATAATAATAATCTATAAAGAAATAAAGATTACAAACTCTACTGGGAATCAGTATCCATACAGATAAAACAGTCTCCACCAGTAGACCCGATATTACTTTTCAGTGCAAAAAAGAAAAAGTCACTTATCTAATTGACATAACTGTCCCCAACGACACAAACATCCAAACGAAATACACAGAAAAAAATTCCAAATACACAAACCTTGCAACGGAAATAAAAAGGCTATGGAAACAAGAAAAAGTCATCATTGTCCCCCTCATTATATCAGCCACAGGCTTTACACCAATAACATTCACACCACACTTAGTACAATTAGGACTCAACACAAACATACGCAAAAACATTCAGAAGTCAGTGATTTTGAAAACATGTAACACTGTCAGGTCATTCCTTAATACACGTTTGTGCTGACTTAGCTTGGGCCCGTCAGCCAAACATGGAACCACACTAATCAAATGTGAGAAAGAAGAACTTTTTTGTAATAATAATCTATAATATATAAAATACAACGTCCCTCTGTCTGTCTGTCTGTCCGTTAGTGCGCTTATCACTCGAGAACCACTTATCCGATTTATGTTTTTTGTTTAGATTTATACATATGTTCTCTGGTCAGGTTATAAGATATATATTCTTTTTTAGGTTAGGTAACATAAGAAATAAGCGATAACAGTGAATCAAGTCGGAAAAAAGTTTGCCGCTAGCGCAATCTCTAACAATACGCTGCCTAAACCATTAAATATAGAACGATGTAAGAAAGAATACAATATACTATATAAAATGCAACGTCTCTATGTCTGTCTGTCTGTCCGTTAGTAAGACTCGAGAACCACTCATCCGATTTACGAGTTTTTTTTTTAATTCATACATATGTTCTCTGGCCAGATTATATAATAATAATAATCTATATAAATTATATATATAAAACGCAACGTCTCTCTGACTGTCTGTCTCTCCGTTAGTGTGCTTATCATTCGAAAACCACTTATCCGATTCACGTGTTTTTTTAATTCTTAACTTAATATTTATGAAAAAAAAAACTATAATATATATAAAACGCAACGTCTCTTTGTCCGTTAGTGCGCTTAGCACTCAAGAACCACTTATCCAATTTACGTCTTTTTTTTATAAAATATATATGTTCTCTTGCCAGGTTATTGGATATATTTTGTTACTTTAGGTAACATAAGGAATAAGCAGTGACGATAATAGTGAAATACGTCCAAGCAAACGGAGCCGCGGGCGCGGCTATTAGTTAATATAATCAATTAAATTCAAAAAAAACACGTTTTTTTGAAAATTTCGCGCTATATTAAAAATGGCTCGATGAAAGATTTCAATACTTTTTATTATTCTATATACTTTCACAACCGTTTTCCACCAATAATATTGCAATTGATAAAAACTTTAAATTACAGTCAGTTCAACACAGCCGTGGTACCAGTTTCCAAAATTCTGCGCACAAATTTTAAAAAATTTCAGGCGTATGGTATAATTTTCCTGGTTTTTAGTTAAGATAATGAACAAATTTTAAGCATGAGGAGTTGGAGAGGGAAATAATGCGCTTAGAGGAGTTGTTTCAAATATATTATTTTATATGTCCTCTTCAACGCCTTTAGACTCAAGGAATCTGGGGCTTATGTTATTAGTGTTCCATACGGAACACTTATAAGATGACTTCGGTGTTTGTCTGTCTGTCACACCCGATTTTCTCCGAAACTATTTGCCATAGAAAGTTGAAATTTGATAATAATATAGGAATTGATGGCCTCATCAGAGCCATGTAGTTTTAAAAGTCAAATTTTGACATAAGGGGTTAATTTTGGGGGGTGAAACCGAAAGTAAAAAAAAATTTTAGTAGGTCATCGAGTGTGGTGTCAAATGAAAGCTTGTGAAAACACAAGTAAAAAATATATATGTAATGTAATACTTGCGCACACTTTTCTTTGTATTATTTTTAAATAATCGCGAAAAATCGCTGTCTCGAAAAGTACAGATCAGAAAATTTTGAAAAAAATTCTAGAATATTCTCCACGGGGTGTAGATTGAACGAAAATTATCACGAGTGCATTACCTTTAATAATTTATCTGGTATATAAAAAAAACAAACATTTCAAAGTCATCAGTTTTCAGTAAAGATTGGGAACAAACTTTGTTGAAAACTCATTTGGGGTTTTTTATGAAGTCAGTGATTATTTTATACCACCGTAACAACATTTTTTATTTTAAAAGCAATCAACGTACAGAACGCTAAATGTATAAGTTCAACTTGCACTTGACCGTTATTTTTTTTGATTATTTCGAATTTGTAAATTTATTCGAAGATCATCTCCTGCACAATCATTTGAAGTATCGAGTTGTACTGCTTGGGTTATTTTTTATTGTGAGAAAATCAATTATAGAATTTAGCCTCAAATAAATATTTGCAAAGGAAGTATTTAAAGTAGTAAAAAAACTGATAAAGTAACTTAAGTAGTTACTTTACCGTTTTTTCTACATACTCATGGACCTATTTTCACGTTTCCTATTATTATCTTGAAGTTTTGAGTTACTACCAACATTTCTCCTTGTTAGCTTCTAATAAGAAAGATTCACAAATCAAAGTGTATGCATATTAAAAATGCAAGTGCAAGTTGGAGTTGCGCAATTAGTGTTCCGTACGTTGATTGCTTTTGAAATAAAAAATTTTCTTACGGAACTATAAAATGATCAGTGACTTCACAAGAACATCCCAAATGAGTTTTCAACAAAGTTTTTTTCCGATCTTTAGTGAAAACTGATAACCTTGAAATTTTTGTTTTTTTTATATACCAGACAGATTATTAAAGTTAATGCATTTGTGATAATTTTCCTTCAATTTACACCATGTAGGGAATATTCCAGGATTTTTTCAAAATTTTTTGATCATTGCTTTTCAAGATAAGGGAGGGGGCAGCGATTTTTCACACTTTTTTAAATATAATAAAAAGAAAATTTTACGCAAATATTACATTACATACATTTTTGAACTCCTCTCTTTACAAGCTTTCATTTGACACCCCACTCGATGACTTGGTAATTTTTTTTTCACTTTCGATTTGACCCCCCAAAACTAACCCCTTTAGTCAAAATTTAACTTTCAAAACTACATGGCTCTGATGAGGCCATCAATTCCTATATTAGTACCAAATTTCAACTTTCTATGTGAAATAGTTTCGGAGAAAATCGTGTGTTACAGACAGACGGACGGACGGACAGACAGACACCGAAGTGATCTTATAATTGTTCCGTACGGGACACTAAAAAACTGATTTGTTGAGATATAATTATTAAAAAATTTAAAGAAACAACAATCCGCCACAGATCTTGTTTCATTATTTCTGGTTTACGAAAAAGCGCAGTTGATTTTCTTGTTTGGAAA
>CM032455.1:94165021-94180021 GCA_019049505.1 Pachyrhynchus sulphureomaculatus
AATATATTTTTGAACTCGTGTTTTCACAAGCTTTCATTTGACACTCCACTCGATGATCTGGTAAAAAAAATTTTTTCACTTCTGATTTCACCCCCACCTTTAGTCAAAATTTAACTTTCAAAACTATACAGCTCTGATGAGGCCATCAATTCCTATATTAGTGCCAAATTTCAACTTTCTATGTCAAATAGTTTCGGAGAAAATTGGGTGTGACAGACGGACAGACAGACACCGAAGTGATCTTATAAGTGTTCCGTACGGAACACTAAAACTGTCATAATTTCTCTAATTCCATAAAATTAACTCGCTACTTTAAATATTTACTGGAGAGGAGTTATATGGAATAATACAGAATGTTTACGACACTTCCCTTTTAAATTTTATTTACATTTCATTGCACAATGAACATCTATTTGATACTACAGATATTGTGACATTGAAAATCAACTACCTACAAGAGATATTAATAATTTTTCTAGTTGTGGAATACCCAAATGGTATGGACAATAAAAGAAGAGTCACGAGCCGAGCCTACGTTCGTCTCACCAATTGCCTGCTTAACACATTAGAAAATTAATTTTCTATTTCTACGTTTCAGTTCCAATAAGATCTTCATGTTAATTTTTCATATTTTAAATCGAAATAAATACTGAGTTCAATTTTTTTCAATTGCAGCTTAATTTTAAATATAAATGAGTAGGCTGCTTCCTCAGCAATAAGAATCTGGTTTTTGACATTTTTTATCTCTGAACTTTGGTAACAATTTAAAAACTTGTGATGTGTTTTCTTCTTTTTACCTCTATTTGGAAGCAAATTCTACTTACGTTCCGCGGAAAATAGAAAATAACACTGGGATATTTCAGTAAATTGTTTGTCAGTTTTCCTATCTTCGCACAAAAAAATATACTAAAGTTATTGATCCAGAAAATACGAGTTGTAAAACCACTCTACACATATATTCATATTTCTTTAATGTCAGTTTGGTCAGAGTGTGTGCGGCGTTACCCTTCCCTAGAAGCAGCTAGAGGAAGAATTCGAAGGCGATATTTTATATAGAATGCCTCAATTGTTGTTCGACCTTCGTCACAAAAGGACACTTTTCACCCTGGGTTTGACGTTTTACGTTAGAAAGCCTTGTTTTTATGTTACATGAAAAATAAAAAGTTGCAAACATTTGTAACTAAGGGGATAAAACTTTATTCCGACGTACAACTACGTTGATGACTTGCCGTATGGTGGTTCTGTAGAACCAACGACATACAAGCAGAACACAGTGATTTTTAGATTTGTGAAAACAATCCTGGAATATGATTCCGTAAGCACAGTTTTAAGATTCCTCTTCCTTATCTTTTTCAAAAGAGTGACAAACTTATGGCATATAGCAGAAGCAACACGGGCAATAGATTCCTATTTTGATAGTCGCTTTCCTTATTTTTTTTACAGAATCTGCATCCTAGTCTATTATTACGTGGTTGGTAAGAAGTTTTGCGTAAAAATCGTATATATTTGTGATTTAACACTATAAAAAGGTGTTCACGAGCTCATACAATTAAGTTTTACACTATAGTGATCTAAAAAACACGTCAAAAAAGACTTACTTGAGGAAAAGAAAATTTGGACCGTGATAAGAACTATAATTTTTTCCGCGAAGATTCTGTTTATGCATCATACCTGGTCGCCCCACGCCAATAGACTCATCCGGCGTTCAACACAGGTAATAACAAAGCATTACGGTTTATGTTAACTTCATGCAGCATGTGAGTTTTTTTCAATTAATTATCTCAAATATATTTCCAGTTTCGCTCTTGTCAAACAGTCTGTATATACCATTTTTATTAAAACTGGATATAATGAAACAATAATATAATTTTATTATATCATAATTTTACTCAAAAAATGTGTAACATGATATATTCGAGGAAACCTCCTCTGCGAACCGTTTAACCCACACGATCAAAAAGCAGCAAAAGTTCTCATAGTGCTACCGAAAGTATAGAAAATTATTGACTCCCACCCCTTTCACTTTCGTCCCCGACGCGATAGCACTCAAAAAGCATCAGCTCAATTCCGTTTTCGAGTATTGTACGTGTATCTCATTTTGTTTGAGCGTGATCGAGTCCACATACATACAGATCAATAGGCGGCTAGACAGACAGACGGACCAACGGAAATTTTAGATCATATTTTTCGTGATTTAGGGACTTAAATGTGAAGAAAAGCAATATTCTTTAAATGTGACTTTTTCATACCTAATAATATTTCTACAACTATTAAAGCAAATGTAATTTTCTACGCCCTTACGGAGCCTTTGACGTAGATTTGGATTCTATGAATGATTATTTTTATTACTAGAAATATTATAATTCCCTCCATTCTTCAACAAGGCGAGAGTAAAAACATAAAAAAAAAATAACAAAATTTGCCTCGCTTACCAACATTATGGATTATAGATAATTTTACATTGCAATACAACAGTAACAATTCCTTTTTATAAATGATAACGTAACACTTCAAAACCTAACTCTATATTATTGTTGCAGGTTTTGCCACGAAAAGCTGTAGAACATGTCGAGGAACGGATTGTTCAAAAAAAGATGTTTTTCAATTAGACTGCACAAAATTTGTACCAGCATTGCCATTTGAAAGTCAGTTATTAATAAATTACAAAGAAGGAGACCTAAAGTATGGCTGTTTGGCGTTGGATTACTATATTGGTAAGACAAATATAGAAAGTTCGATAGATATCTAATTCGTTTAACTCTACGATGCCCCGTTAGGTATACAAACTCATAATTAAAGGAACTAAGACGGTATCTGTTCCATCGTGCAATTTAACCCGGAATTTTATAATGTTTATTTTTCCATTAAAATAAAAAAAAAACTAATCATGACTTTCGATCATATATAAATTAATATCTCATTGGCTCCAAAAAAAACTATTTAACTTCGGTTATCAATCACAACTTCTATCTTTTTGCACTCATACACTCCTGCATTTGAGAATCGAGTTAATCACGTTGGTAACTTCCACGACTTATTCTTAGGCGAGTCTCTATAGCACTCCCACTTTAATTTAAGTCGTTATCAATACGAACTTAAATATTTTCAAGTTTACTTGCCCTTTGTAACGTTTCTCCGGCTAGTAGGACATGATAGAGCGAGGAGTGTTCAAAGTTGAATTTGCAAAGTAAGATGATATTACTTGTATGCATATGCACATAGCTGTACATCCAGCCATAATTTATCTTATGATCTACAAATATAATTTTTGTTACTGTCTTATATCCTCTTTTTGGATGGTGTATTATTGCTAAAATTACTATTCAGCTGCAGTTCGTCTTTTCTTTTCATTCCTCAAAAAACTTGTTATTATCCTTTATGACAACAGTGACATATTTTTAGGTCGTACGATAATCTGTTATTTATGCTTTATTGTGAAAAACCTTGTGGTTGTAACGAAATATTGCTAACAGGGAATCGTATTGTCACCGCTTTTTATTGCGGAAAACCTTGTAATTGAGACACATATGTTTTTGCAGGTAACTTGTATCCACTCTTAGTGTGTATATATTTAGTGATATAATCCCTATAATTTTACAAATTGACAAAAAAATCGTGACCTATGTACCTGCTGGCTTTACTTTTTTAGTTAGAATCAACTTCATCATTGTACTTCCCCTCACTTCTCAAAAACAAATTGAGATTATTATGTAGGTATGAAATTTAAACTAGTCCAATACAAAGGCTGATAATAAATCAACTTAAGCCCCAAGTTAAATTATTGATAAAATTTTGATTGATAGGGTAAAAACAGATGTACAAACATTTGATTAGTTATTGTAATGTCAGATAATTTTTATATTTTTAGACCCAAGACCAATAAAGAATGATTTCCTTATTTATGCTATTACTAAAGTATTTACGGTTAAAATATTTTTTGTACCTTTGCCCAGAAACTTATCACTTCCTTATCAAATTTTTAAAGTAAAAATAGCCTTTCCCAAAGTAGCGCAGAAAACAAACGGTAATATTTAGTGACTTAAGAGATTTCAAACAAGAAGATTGGAACAAAGCTAAATCATCATAAAAGTAGACCAAATGCACAGCTCAAATTTGGTAAACGTAAGAACATGAGAAGCGTTCTTCTTCTTAATGCCTATTCGGTTCGAATGTTGGCAATCATTCTGGTTAATATTACTTTATCCACAGCAGCTCTGAAAAGACCGGTAGTATTTGTTGAGAACCAATTGCACAGATTGTTTAGCCAGGAGACACGTCTAGGTCCTGCTCCCCTTTTCCCCAAAACCTTTCCTTGGAGTATTTACTGTAGAAATCCATATCTGTGGTAGGTAATTTCTCATTATGTGTCCTAAATACCCCAATTTTCCTACTTTAACGATTTCTATAATTTCCAATTTCTTGTTCATACGACGTAAGACATCCTCGTTGGTGATATGGTCAGTATAGGAAATTTTCAAAACTCTGCAGTATAGCCATAATTCAAATGCTTCAAGTTTCTGAGAAGTGGCTTCTGTCAGCGTCCAAGATTCCACACCGTAAAGAAGAACACTGAAGACATAACATCCTAGGAGTCATATTTTTGTGCTTAATTTTACTGCTGAGCTTTTAAAAAGTAATGAACACTGCTCTAGCTTCTTTGATACGGCAATTTCCTGCGAGTGGTTCCACTGTTTGTTTATCGTGGTACCTACATATAAACATTGCGGAGTTCTTTGTATTTGTTGATTGATCTATCAACAAGGCTACAGGAACCAGAGTCTTGCTGATACTTATGTACTTTGTTTTGCTGATATTAAGTTCGAGGCCGTATTGATTACTGACTCAGTTTATTTTTGTCATAAGATGTTATAGCCCCTTTAAGTTATTAGCCATAACCGCCGTATCGTCAGCATAATAAATATTATTTATTCGCTCCCCATTAAGCAGTATTCCTACACGGCTCTGATGAGGCCATCAATTCATATATTAGTACCAAATTTCAACTTTCTATGTCAAATAGTTTCAAAGAAATTCGCGAGTGACAGACAGACAGACGTACAGATGGACAGACGGACGGACAGACACCGAAGTGATCTTATAAGTGTTCCGTACGGAACACTAAAAGAGACAAATATTGCAGAGATGCTAACTGGATACGATAACTCACATTTATATACAATTTTAAGATGTTTTAAAACAGTTTTTGAAGACTTTTATATAGGCTTTGCTTAGCGAAGTGACTATTTAGTGAAGATTAATAGATAATAGATAATAACTTAAAATATATCCTGTATACTTTATTTTACTAATCTGCTATACTATATAAGAAGTTTTAATTTAAAATTTCTGCTTGTAATTGACGGACAACTACATATTGGAGTATTCTCTGTGAAGACATAAAATAGATTGTGATTTTTTTTAATGAAAATATAATTATAGTGTTTTCATAAAAACAATGAATTGTTAGATCCGGTGGACGAGAACAGTTACGTAGTGTGAATATTTCATTGGTTAGAGCTACAGAGCTATTTCATATAATTAAGAAAAGAAAATTGGAAGCTACGTCCGTTGAATGCGACAATGTTAATATTTTTTCTTTTGAATTGTATGCCTCTGTCCAAATTCCCCTATTTAGCATTTATTATGTCCTCGGGTTTTATAAAACTATATTCCTTTATAATTGTAATCTATACTAATCATGTTACATTGGATGTTCAATTCAAGTATAATTACACTTTTAACTTTTTCTGCACGACATTGCCATATTATACGCTACCTTATATGCAGTAATATATTTTCTCTTTCTCTAATAATATTTTACTTGTTTACAGATGAAAAACTAGAACACATTGAACAATGCATAATAACGAGTAATCTAGATTCGTTCTGTAATTTACTAGAATACTCATTAAAAATTGAAAAATGTAGCATCGATTCCAGACAAGAAACGGAGGACACACAATTCATAAAGAGTGCAGCAATATCCGAAACGGAACCAGAAGTTGAAATGGAAGGTTCTGGGGGTACTACAGATGAAACAACCACGGAAGGTCCTCCAGAATCTACTACCGCTCATGGAAACGCAATCCCCTTTATTTCAATTTCATCTCTTTTGGGAATACTAGTATTTTTGATTTTATAATTTAAAACATAATATTTTATAATTTAAATTCCAATCTCAATAATAAGGTACTGGAAATGTTCTCGAAATTTTTTCTCTGTTACTTTTCCAGTGGCTATTATATAGTATTTAAGTATCGTTTCATTTTTGTAGTGAGATTTATGCCAGTCACTCTGCATTCAATTAAACCAAAAGTGTTTACTCTTTAAATTCATCTAATCATGTTGATTTTAATTACTATCCGGCGGCAGCAACAACAAAACTGAAACATATTATTTATTTTAAATAATCAGTATCTCAAGCATCATTTCGCTCGATCATTTGATTTTAAAAACTTTATTAGCAAACAGGACCATTATAAAGAGTTAGTAAATTGTGTATTAAACCAAAACTCAATCAACGTCAATGATTTTTTTTTAGTTTTAGTTTATTTGAGAATTCGAATATTAAAAGGAAAAAGAGCAGACACTCTACATAATATTTTTGTTTGCCGTTTAGGTCATTTAATACTAAAAGCTAAATTGAAACTTTAACTGATCCTCTTTCCTGAGCTGGACTTCTGTAACGAAAATAAAGGAAAAAAAGGGAAAGACAGCAGTTCTTTGTCTTTTTGAAATTTCGTATTGTATTAGACATTTCTTTTACCATCGTCATATATGGACTACTTATGTGCATTAGAATTAGTTATATTTTTTAATATAAAAGAAAAAACAGATCATAAAACACAACAAAATAAGGCTAAATTTTAACTAGAAAAAGTAAGTTATTTCAACATATAAGGAATAAAGATAAATGACAAAGTCACATTCCTTCCTTTTCCCTTTTAAATATGGAAGTCGTTTAATTAAGCCGATCTTCGGCTGAAAATAATTCATTACCAAAAAAAAAGGTTTATTTGCTTTTAGCTGTTATAGGACACCAGCCCAGTTCTCTTTAGTGTGTAAAATTGTGGAAAATGAAACGTCCACGTCTGTGTTGTTCCCAAAGATTGCGTCCATGACGATACTAGAAATATTTGATATTTGAAAAACTAATAATAAACAAACTTTAAATATTTAGATACAACTCTTCGATTACGTAGTTTGTGTTACTCCCAACGTTTCATCTTATATAGCTGTGATTATAGTCAATAAATAAAAGAATAATACGAAATGATAACATGTGTTTTATTTTAAAGTCAATGAACTATATTATACCGAATTTATTAAATCAATTATTAAATCGCCAGTTATTTAGTTTATTGCACTGCTCCTGTTAGCACCATATTGGTGTGTCATAAAAAAGAATTAATACTTACTGTAAAAAAAATGATAAAAATGATAAGTTTTGAAATAACCCTACAAGAGCCCTGAGCAGGCTCTCTGGTTATAATCATCAAAATTGCATAAAGCGAATGTAGACAATTTCTCAATCATCATAACGCTCCAAAATGATAGTGGTTATGTGGCCTCTGTCATTCCCAAAGAATACGGGCTAGTTATAACTATCCAAGCCGGGGAATATATATATATATATGTATATATATATATATATATATATATATATATATATATATATATATATATATATATATATATATATATATATATATATATATATATATATATATATATATATATATATATATATATATATATATATATATATATATATATATATATATATATATATATATATATATATATATATATATATATATATATATATATATATATATATATATATATATATATATATATATATATATATATATATATATATATATATATATATATATATATATATATATATATATATATATATATATATATATATATATATATATATATATATATATATATATATATATATATATATATATATATATATATATATATATATATATATATATATATATATATATATATATATATATATATATATATATATATATATATATATATATATATATATATATATATATATATATATATATATATATATATATATATATATATATATATATATATATATATATATATATATATATATATATATATATATATATATATATATATATATATATATATATATATATATATATATATATATATATATATATATATATATATATATATATATATATATATATATATATATATATATATATATATATATATATATATATATATAGGGTCATTGCTCCATTTGTGGCCACTTTAAGGATTTTCGACGAAATAAACGCGTTTTAATTACATTCTTTTCGTTATCTAATGCTTTTAACTACTTTAATATATTCTTCAGAATATTTGGATAATAAATTTAAGATCAGCAAGCAAAAGAAGTTAGATAAATATTTCAAAAATAAGAATTATGTCATAATCTCCGATTTCACCGTTTTTGGCCACCATAACACCAGTTCTCGCCACAATAAGTACCAGTTCTGGCCACATAATGAAATTGAGATTAATTTATTAATTGAACAATTAATAAAAAGGTATATGCGATAAAAATCATGATTTAATGTTTAATATCTAAATGTTAACATTTACTTTCAATAAGATATATATAACATATAACGCAGTAACTTTCATCAACTATTGATAATTTTTAAAATTTATAAATCTTATATGCAGATTCATACAGTAGTAACTGAACTTTAATTGTAAATAAAATAAAGAAAAATAAAGAACTGTAAAATAAATATTAAAAAATAAAGAACTGTAAAATAAATATTAAAAAATAAAGAACTGTAAAATAAATATTAAAAAATTAAAACTTTCTTGTTTTATTAGCAATTCTCAATTTTTTAGCTATTGTTTCTTCCTTCTTTTTTTCTTTTTCTTGTTGTTTTTTCTTTTTCTCTTTTTTTCTGCTTTGACTATTAAATTTTCTTCTCGTTTTCTCAATAATTCTGCTTTCTTTTTCTGTTTTTGCTCTAACAATAATCGCTTTTTATCAATCTCTTTCTTAACTCTAACCAGCGATCACTTGTAATCACTGAAGGTAAATGTATTTTATTTTTATTATTCTTTTTTGATGACTTTACTTCAGGATAAACTAAAATGTTTTTCAAAGTTTCTTCTCTGGTACTTGAGGGTACTGATATTTGAGGTATACAAATTTCCTTAACATTATTAGTTATATCATTGCTTAAACTATTCTCAGGCGGTTCATTTAAAGTAGAAAGTTTATCTAAATTTTGTTTAGTACTAGACAAATTTTTATTGACTTCGATTATTTGTTTTATTGATAAATCTGAATAATAGTTACGAGAAAATTGTCAACATCATTCTGTAAACCATTATTGCTTAAGTGAATTTATATTAATATTTGAAGACCTGTTATTGCTTTTGCTTAAAGTCTGGTCTTCTAAATTTAAATTTATATTCGACAAGGGACCTTCGCAATCAATAATTTCTATTGGAGTATCATAATCAATCTCTCCGGTGAATTGAACAGACTCATTCATCCATTCAAACTTCTCATTGGGTTTGCCTATATTGAAATAATATTAAAAAATAAGTCTATTAATATTTACAAACATTAATTATAATTAAAAAATCCATATCTATAAATCGTGTAATTATAAATGAATCGCAATCTGATAATAACACAGGTCTACAAAAATTAACACTTTCTCATAACCAAGCATCAAAATAGGTGATCCGAAAAGTTTTTGTCGCGTTGAATCCAAAGTCGCAAGCAGAAATGCTCTATCACGTTAGGTTTACAAGAAAAATGCGGTTGAATCGCGTTTTAGGGCATTTTTGAAAATTCATTGCTGACGAACCCGATGTGTGAGAGACTTCGAAAAAGGTTCAAATTAAAGCTTGAACATTGTACTTTTAAACGAAAACGAATTTTCAAAAATGCCCTAAAACGCGTTTTTTAAGAGATTCAACCGCATTTTTCTCGTAAACCTGACGTGATACAGCATTTCTGCTTGCGAATTTGGAATCAACGCGACCAAAACCTTCAGGATCACCTATTCCGATCTTTGGTTATGAAACGTTGCAGACCTGTGCAACATACATTAATTTATCTAATAATCATACATATTGGAATATTGGAATTAAACTTGATGAAATAGTTAATCATAATCTATTATTTATATGAACTATATTAATTTATACGTACCATCCAAAACATTATCATCAAGGATAGGAAGGTCGGAATTTTCAGGTAAGGATTGCTCAGTACGTATTGTTACAATTTTACCATCTACGAGGCTGGTTTCAGCCATATCAAGGAAGTCGAGTGATTTTCAAGAAATGGACGAAAAAGAATTTCGTGTGGTGATTAAACATTACCTTTATGAAAGGCAAAACGCCTCAGGAGACTAAAGAGAAGCTTGATAAACATTATGGTGACTCTGCACCTTCGATTAGAACAGTTTATAAGTGGTTTCAAAATTTTCGGACTGGCCATATGGGCACAAGTGACGCTGAACGTTCTGGACGGCCTGTGGAGGTTGGGACTCCAGAAATCATTGATCAAATCCATGATATGGTGATGGATGACAGAAGAGTTAAGGTGCGTGAGATTGCTAGTGCTGTGGGCATCTCGACTGAACGGGTACATAATATTTTGCATAAACATTTGGACATGAGAAAGCTATCCGCAAGATGGGTGCCGCGATTGCTCACACTTAACCAAAAACGGAATCGTGTGAAGTGTTGCAAGGATGGTTTGCAGCTGTTCCAGAAGAATCCGGAGGACTTTAAGCGTCGGTTCGTCACTGTGGATGAAACATGGATACATTACTATACTCCTGAGACCAAACAACAATCTAAATAATGGGTTACCTGGGAATCTGCACCAAAAAAGGCGAAGACCGTCCCTTCGCCCGGAAAGGTTATGGCGACTGTCTTTTGGGATTCGCAAGGGATAATCCTCATCGACTATCTGGAAAAGGGTAAAACTATTACAGGTGAATATTATTCATCGTTATTGGACCGTTTGAAAACCGAGCTGCAAGAAAAACGCCCGCGATTGGCCCACAAGAAAGTCCTTTTCCATCACGACAACGCACCAGCAGACACCTCAGCAGTTGTGGTCGCAAAATTAATGGAAATAGGATTCCAACTCGTTTCACATCCCCCCTATTCTCCAGACTTGGCTCCCTCGGACTACTTTTTGTTTCCCAATTTGAAGAAATGGCTGGCGGGACAAAGATTTTATTCAAACGAGGAGGTGATTGCAGACACTAATGGATATTTTGCAGACTTGGACAAATCCTATTATTCGGAAGGGATCAACAAACTAGAACATCGTTGGACGAAGTGTATAAGCCTAAAAGGAGACTATGTCGAAAAATAAAAAAGGTTTACCCCAAATACATAAGTAGTTTTTATTTTTGCTCGGACTTTTCAAACCAGCCTCGTATTTCATCCACTATCTTACTCCATGTATCGAACAAACCTTGATATTTCACATCTCCAGTCCAGACATTTCTATTAGTCTTTAGATTTTTAAACTGCTGTAAAATGCTTATTTCGATATTTTTTTCTAGCATTTCTAGGTATTTTCTACCTGGTTCAGAAGTATGATTCTCATGATCTATATTTGTAGTGCTCGTCGTTCTATGTTGTTGAAGACGTTTCCTATAATTAAAACTATTAGCGTCAAAAGGGTAAAGTCCACAGCTTTTGAAGCCAGATTGAATATCCTTTACAAAATTTCCTCTTCTAATAATGTCTGATAATACAGATGGAATGTCAAATTTATGCAGATCAATTCCTTCATGATGAATACGCCATGTTTGAATAATTTTATTCCACATTTTCTTCAGAGGAGCAAAGAAAGCAACGACCAAAGGCTGCATTATGTGTGTTGTGTTGGGAGGAAGACAGACTAGAATAATATCTTTCGCTTCGCAAAATTCACTTAAATGATAAGACATGTGAGACTTATGTCCATCTAAAAAGACAATCACTGGAAATGCTGTTTGCTTTTCTAATAGATAAGGATGAAATACGTTGGCAAAATATTCAAAAAAAGAAGCACTTGTCATCCAACCGTTCTCACTTTTTCCAATTCCTCAACCTTTAGGAGCTTTATCTATACAATTTTTCGGCAGTCGCTCATATGCGAATATTGTAAGAGGTGGTGCTATTTCTCCTGCAGCATTGACTGTGAACAGTGTAGTGATACTCTCTTTGTCACTACTTGCTGAAACATTATACGCTGGTTTTCCTCGTTCAGCAATTACAACTGCTCTAGTAGTTGTTGGACACATTCCAGTCTCATCCATGTTATAAATTTTTTGAGGATCGTTAAGCACTTCTTTATAATCATTTAATAATATTTCCACCTCAGAAAAAAACGAACGACGAATAAATTCTTCTGTGACACATGCTCTTGACTCAAATACTTTGCTTTCTTTTTAGAAAGTTGAGGATGGCGTTTCATGAAACTGTCGAACCATTTTCGACCAGGAATATTGTCCTTAAATGGAGTTCTAATATTTTCAGCTTCCACCAGCTGTTTCACTGAAGCCAATAAGCCTTCTTTATTAATTGGAAAACCCATTCTACATGTGTCAAGGAGCCAATTAACCAAAATTTCTTCTAATCGAGAACCTAAAATTGACTCTAGACCCACTCGACCAGATGTTATTGGTAAATTTCCTTTGAGTTTATGTCGCAGGGTCGTTCTTGGAACATTAAAAGTTTTGCTTGCATTTAATATGGATGATCCATTTTGTATTGCAATGATAGCATCTTTTAGGTTTGATAGTGAATAAGTAAAAAGTTTTCTTCTGTGTTTGTTTTCTGAAGTTCTCTTTTTAGAACAATTCTTTTTATTATCCATCTAAAAAAACATAACAAAAATTAGTGTATTTACAATGTGTAATTATGTATATAAAGTTTGTCTCCTGACAAATAACTGTACTCACTTTTATAATTTTACACAAGACACGTTCGTTATTTTTGTTGGTCACAAGTGAAACAACGCAACAACCAGTTCTGGCCACCCTATGGCCAAAAATAGAGCATTATATTAATATACTTGCTGTGCCCGCGGCTCCGCTCGCGTGGACTTTATTCACTACTATTGTCACTGCTTATTCCTTATATTACCTAACGTAATAAAATATCTGCCATTATTTCCCCTTATCTTCCATTATTTCTTCTTATCTCCGATTGTCTCTACATAATTTCCATTATCTAGGCTTATCTCTGCTCATCTCCCATTATTTTTCCTTATCTCCCATTATTTCTCCTTATCTCCCATTATCTCACCTTATCTCCTATTATCTAAGTTTATCTCGACTTATCTCGCAATATTTCTCCTTATTTCTCATTATTTCTCCTTATCTCCCATTATCTCACCATAACTCCCATTATCATATCTCTGCTTATCTCCCATTATTTCTCCTTATCTCCCATTATTTATACTTATCTCCCATTATCTCACCTTATCTCCCATTATCTAGGCTTATATCGAATTATATAGAACATATAAATAAATTTATAAAAACACGTAAATCGGATAAGCTGTTCTCAAGTGATAAACGCACTAACGGACAGACAGACAAAGAGACGTTGCATTTTATATATATTATATTCTTTACCACATGATATTGTTTCATATTTAAAGGTTAAGGCAGTGTATTGCAACGCGCTAACGGTAACCTTTTTCCGACTTGATTCACTATAATCGTCACTGCTTATTCTTTATGTTACCTAACGCAATAAAATATATCCTATAACCTGGCCAGAGAAAATATGTATGAATAAAAAAAAAACACGTAAATCGGATCAGTGGTTCTCGAGTGATAAGCGCACTAACGGACAGACAGACAGACAGTGAGACGTTGCATTTTATACATATTATATCCTTTGGTACATGATCTTGTTCCATATTTAATGACTTGGGCAGTGTATTGCAAGAGAACGCGCTAGCAGCAAACTTTTCTCCGACTTGATTCACTATTATCGTTACTGCTTATTCCTTATGTCACCTAATGTAATAAAATATATCCTATAACCTGGACAGAGAACATATGTATGTTTTTAAAAAAAAAGTACGTAAATCGGATAAGTGATTCTCCAGTGATAAGCGCACTAACGGACAAACAGACAGACAGACAGAGATACGTTGCATTTTATATATATTATAGATGTAATAAAATATATATCTATAACCTGGTTAGAGAACATATGTATGAATTTAAAAAATCACGTAAATCGGAAAAGTATTTCTCGAGGGATAAGCGCACTAACGGACAGATAGACAGACAGAGAGACGTTGCATTTTATATATATTATAGATATAGATTATTATTATTATTATTATATAATCTGGCCAAAGAATATATGTATGAATTTAAGTGGTTCTCGTCTGATAAACGCACTAATGGACAGACAGACAGAGAGACATTGCATTTTATACATATTATAGATTATAGATTGTAGATATTCTTTGCTACATAATATTGTTTCATATTTAATGGTTTAGACTGTATATTGCAAGGGAACGCGCTAGTAGCCAACTTTTTTCTGACTTCAATCACTATTATCGTCACTACTCAGTCCTTATGCTACCTATCGTAATAAAATATAGCCTATAACCTGGCCAAAGAACATATGTATGTTTTAAAGAAAAAAGTAAGTAAATCGGATAAGTGGTTCTCCAGTGATAAGCGCACTAACGGACAGACAGACAGACAGACAGAGAGACGTTGCATTTTATATATATTATAAATGATCTAGTTTTCGGCACTCATTATTTTTTTCTTAATAGAAGTCAAATACGTGGTTACGCATTTTGAGGTTAACTTTTAGACTTTCCGTAACCCGATTATGCAAACATTGTACTCATAATCATCTTTTATATAATTATTCTAACGTTTAACTTACCTCGTATTCTTAACGTTTTGCACAAGAAAATGC
>CM032455.1:94182521-94305949 GCA_019049505.1 Pachyrhynchus sulphureomaculatus
ATCATGAATCATGAATCATGAATCATGAATCATGAATCATGAATCATGAATCATGAATCATGAATCATGAATCATGAATCATGAATCATGAATCATGAATCATGAATCATGAATCATGAATCATGAATCATGAATCATGAATCATGAATCATGAATCATGAATCATGATTCATGATTCATGATTCATGATTCATGAATCATGAATCATGAATCATGAATCATGAATCAATGAATCATGAATCATGAATCATGAATCATGAATCATGAATCATGAATCATGAATCATGAATCATGAATCATGAATCATGAATCATGAATCATGAATCATGAATCATGAATCATGAATCATGAATCATGAATCATGAATCATGAATCATGAATCATGAATCATGAATCATGAATCATGAATCATGAATCATGAATCATGAATCATGAATCATGAATCATGAATCCTGAATCCTGAATCCTGAATCCTGAATCCTGAATCCTGAATCCTGAATCCTGAATCCTGAATCCTGAATCCTGAATCCTGAATCCTGAATCCTGAATCCTGAATCCTGAATCCTGAATCCTGAAATCCTGAATCCTGAATCCTGAATCCTGAATCCTGAATCCTGAATCCTGAATCCTGAATCCTGAATCCTGAATCTAAATCCTGAATCCTGAATCCTGAATCCTGAATCCTGAATCCTGAATCCTGAATCCTGAATCCTGAATCCTGAATCCTGAGTCCTGAGTCCTGAATCCTGAATCCTGAATCCCGAATCCGGAATCCGGAATCCGGAATCACAAATTATATATTATAAATTATAAATTATAAATTATAAATTATAAATTATAAATTATAAATTATAAATTATAAATTATAAATTATAAATTATAAATTATAAATTATAAATTATAAATTATAAATTATAAATTATAAATTATAAATTATAAATTATAAATTATAAATTATAAATTATAAATTATAAATTATAAATTATAAATTATAAATTATAAATTATAAATTATAAATTATAAATTATAAATTATAAATTATAAATTTATAAATTATAAATTATAAATTATAAATTATAAATTATAAATTATAAATTATAAATTATAAATTATAAATTATAAATTATAAATTATAAATTATAAATTATAAATTATAAATTATAAATTATAAATTATAAATTATAAATTATAAATTATAAATTATAAATTATAAATTATAAATTATAAATTATAAATTATAAATTATAAATTATAAATTATAAATTATAAATTATAAATTATAAATTATAAATTATAAATTATAAATTAAATAAATTACATATATATATATATATATATATATATATATATATATATATATATATATATATATATATATATATATACTAGGTGTACAAGTATGAAATGCGGATTTCAGACAACAGAGTGCACCAATGGAGTTTGTGCTATAAAGATTTGATACTGTGCCATTTTGTTGTGTCATCAACAACTGTCAGACACGCACGAGTGATAAATTGGAAAAGTGTGTGCATAGTGTTGTGTTCAATATGTCGAAATTTATACCGAACAAAGAGCATTAGCGGACAGCATTAATTTTTTGTTGTCAATTGAAGAAAACTGCTGTTGAATCATACCGATTACTTCGCGAAGCTTATGGTGAACATGCTCCATCGCAAGATACGTGTGAACAATGGTTTCGGCGTTTCAAAAATGGTGACTTCGATGTTGCAGACAAGGAACGTGGAAAACCGCCAAAAAAATACGAAGATGTAGAATTGCAAGCATTGTTGGACGAAGATGATTTGCAAACATAAAAACAACTCACCGAGCAATTGGGCGTTAGTCAACATGCTGTTTCCATTCGGCTACGAGAGATGGGAAAGATTCAGAAGCCGGTAGATGGGTACCACATGAGTTGAACGACAGGCAAATGGAAAAGGGCAAAAACACGTGTGACATTTTGCTCGCTCAGTACAAAAGGAAGTCGTTTTTGCATCGTATAGTTACAGGGGATGAAAAATGGATTTATTTTGAGAATTCCAAGCCCAAAAAATCGTGGGTAGGCCCAGGCGCACTATCCACATCGACCGCGAGACCGAATCGCTTTGGCAGAAAGACGATGCTCTGTGTTTGGTGGGACCAGAGGGGCATGGTCTATTATGAGCTGTTAAAACCTGGGGAAACGGTTAATACTAAACGTTACCAACAACAATTGACAGATTTGAACCGTTCGCTGCTTGAAAAAAGGCCAGAATACCGAAAGAGGTAACACAAAGTCATTTTTCTTCATGAGGATGCTGCATCACGTACAGCAAAACCAGTTCGCGACACGTTGGAAGTACTCAGCTGGGAAGTTCTACCCCAGGTGGCTTACTCACCAGATTTGGCTCCTTCCGTTTACCACTTGTTTGCATCGATGGGTCACGCACTTGCTGAGCAGCGCTTTGGTTCGTACGAAGATGTGAAAAAATGGCTCGATGAATGGTTCGCAGCAAAAGGGGAAGATTTTTACTGACGTGGTATTCACAAATTGCCCGAAAGATGGAAAAAATGTATAACAAGCGCATATAAAGCGCTTTTGATCATTCTTCCGAATTTAACCAGTTTCTTTAGAAAAAAAATCCGCATTTCATACATGGACACCTGGTATATATATATATATATATATATATATATATATATATATATATATATATATATATATATATATATCGGTGTCTCCTGGGGTCATGTAGAAGCATATTCAATTTCGAAACTTTTTGAGAAATTTAAAAAAGAGCAATACTGGATTTTACTGCCAAACCAACCCGCAACAGAAAGGTCGTCATTGAACGAAGTAGCTCAGCACAAGCGTATTGTTACTCTTCGTAAGTTAAATCTTAGCAACGCTATAAATATCATATTCTTGTTAACAATCCGCAATATTGTTTAGTTGTTTTGTTTACCAGGGGCGAAGCGAAACAATATTATTATTTCATTATTTTCATTATTTTTTTGTTTAGGGTCGATTTTTTACTTAATTATTGAGATCCTCTACTAAAGGTGAATTTTCGGCAATCAGGCTTGCTACAAGGATATGTCAGTTCCAATATATAGAGTGATTTTAATAACACTCTGTATATTATGTAACTTTAGAACACTTTTCACTTCTCGTACAGATACCATCGATCATTTACAGATTAACTATCCAAATGCCGATATTGCCATCCTGGGCGACTTTAATGTCCACAGTGTCAACTGGCTTACGTATTTAAATACTACCGACAAACAAGGTCATGAAGCTGAATCATTCATAATCAGTTGTGGCTTAACTCAGCTTATTGACGAGCCAACACTGATCCCTGATAGAGACGGAGAGTTCGCCAGTCTTCTTGATCTGTTTCTAACCACCAATCCAGAGATTTACACTGTCACCGTAAATCCGCCGTTAGGTTCTTCTGACCATAAACAGCTTTCGACATCGAGTACCCTATCAATGAGTGACAGAAAGGAGCCTAAACCATGCAAGATTTAGTACTACAAATCTACTAAAGAGGAACAACCCATGGAATATTTTAGAACTTTACCTTCGTTAGATGTTTATTTTCGATCCAACGACCAATCTGACTGTGCTAAAGAGGTTTCTGATGTTATTTTGGTTGGTACGGACTCAAAAACTGCGTGAGAGAATTAACACCAGTTTTCTGTAAATTTTTCAACCTATCCTACAGAAAGTGAATATTTCCTTCCTGCTGAAAATGCGCCACAGTTCAGCCGATACACAAAAAAAGGCAAGAAGACCTTGCCAAACAACTACCGACCAATCGCAATGCTTTCAATAGTATCGAAAGTTATAGAAAAGGCTATGAATCAGCATCTTCTAAAATATCTTGAAGGATTCAATATTATTAACGTCCACCAATATGGCTTTCGTAAACATAGATCAACAGGAGATCTTCTAACTTACGTAACACATGTTTGGAACAACGCAATCGAACACTGTGAAATATCTCGAGCGCTTGCTCTTGATATATCCAAGGCATTCAACCGTATTTGACACGATGGCTAAGCTACGCTCTTCTGGTATGTCTAAAAAGTTGTGTTTATGGCTCTCAAAGAGCGTTCCTTACGAGTGGCAATCGACGGGCTTCTTTCTAACACCTTCACTAACCACGCGTGTCCCAGAACTCCTTACTGTCTCCTACTCTCTTTGTAGATGACATTACGCTTATCTCATCATTCACTTTGAACGCTCGAACATCGGCTACTCATGTAAATGTCCGCAGACAGCAAGACGTCATTCAACTTAACAAAGACTTATTAAATTCTATTTTAGGGTGACAGTAACCAAGTTTAACGCTACGAAAACCCAGGCGGCAATTTTTACTAAAAAAGTTAATGTTGCTAAACCCGACATAGTTATGTCGGGGCACTCCATTGCTCTAGCATCGTCACTCAATTTGTTGGGCGTTAATTTGAGAGCAAATATGTTACAAGCATAGCAAACAGAGCTTTTCAAAATCTGGGAATATTATTTTGAACTAGAAAGGTTTAGACTCCACCACACCTGTTAATTCGGTACAGGGTGAGTCAACGATGGAGTAAAGTTCATTATCTCATTTGTTTCGGGAATGGCGAAAAAATTTTAAATACAATAGTTTTAGGGAATGTTAAGGTGAACAGTTTAAAATTATTTTTGAATATACAGGGTACTTCAAAAAAGTGTGGCCGATATAGAGTATGTTTTTTTTTAAATAGAACACCCTATTTTCTAATTTATTTTTAAATTCGGCGTAAAATTTTATAACTTTTTTATTGAGAATGTTATATACTTAAACCTAGTAGTTTTTCTAATATTTCAATTTAAAAAGAAAAAAGTTTTGTAAAAAATTGCCAGTAGCGCCATTGTTTCTGAAGGTGGAATACTCATAATTGGTACGAGCGTTCTATAGAGATGAAAAAAAAAGATATGTGTAAAGAAGTTTGAGTTACATACTACAGGATGTTCAAAATAAATTTATACATTTCGCCTATTTTGAATTTAAAAATCTCAAATTTTTTAAATGGCACATCCTGTATATTATTATTTTTTCTGATAGATTTTACAAACTTTTATTAAGTATGTAATATATATATTTCTAATAGTTTTCGATTTATCTTGAGTTTTTCAAGTTTTACCCTTGTTTTTAATACACTTAACGCTATTGTAAAAAAAATAAACAAATAGTTAATAATAATTTTACTGTAGTTTAACTTATCTAATGATTAATTGTTATGTCGTAATAAATGTTCAAAAATATGTCCGTCTACTTGAATACACATGTTTAGTCGTTTTACTATATTTTCCTTCACTTTTCTTAGCATAAAAGGCGCTATGGTCCTGCACGCACCCCGTATCCTATTTTCCATATCTACTGGTGTTGTAAAACACGACCATTAATGTAGCCCCACAAAAAGAAGTCTCAAAGTGTTAAGTCACAAGATCGAGGGGGGCCACTGAATGAATCCATCCCTACCGATCCATTTTTGTGGGTACCGATCGTTTAAAAAATTCCCGAACTTCCCGGTGGTAATAAGCAGGAGCTCCGTCTTGTTGAATCCACCTTTGTTCCCTTTCAAAGTTATCAACTTCTTTAAGAAGCCAGGGTAATTCGTTTTGCAGAAAATTTAGATATCTCAGCCCGTTAAGCGGTTCTCGGAAAAAATATGGCCCAATAATTCGAAAATTTAATATTCCACACCATATATTAAGCGACCAATGGTTTTGGTTTTGAACTTCCCGCACCCAAAATGGATTAACTGTTGTATAATAATGCTTGTTATGGCTGTTAACTGCTCCATTACTTCGAAAAGTAGCTGCATCAGAAAACATTATTTTGAATAAAAAATTTGGATCGGCCTCTATTGCTCCATTTATGGTGGTACAAAAGTTTACTCATCGTTCAAAATCACAGTCTTGAAGTTCTTGGTGTAGTTCCATATGAAAGGGATGATACTTGTATTTTCTCGTGGTACGATTAGCCATAGATTGAGATGTGTCAGCTAAGTCAGCTAGTTGACGGCTGCTGACCTGTGGATTATCTTCAACATGAAGTAAAATCTCCATTTCTTTTTCCTCATTAGTAGCATTCTGTTTTACTACTTTCCGTTTCGTATACTCAACGCTACCACTACCATCAAAACCATTCCATTAAGCACTGAAAAGATTTTCTAGATGATATACGCCTATTAGGGTACTTCGCTCCGTAAAGCCTTCCCACCAAAAGACAATTTTTTCCCGCCTTGCCCAGTATATAAACCATATCAATTAATTCATTTTTAGGAAAATCCATAACTATTACCTTTGTACGTCACTTACTACAACAAATATTTTTACTTGCTTAATAGACATGTACCATTTGACAATGCCTACATTTTTGTTTTGCCTTGGCACCTATGATGTTATAGCGTAAGTGTATTAAAAACAAGGGTAAAAATTGAAAAATTCGAAATAAATCAAAAAATTATTAGAAATAGGTATATGACATACTTAATAAAAGTTGGAGGGTTTTGTAAAATCTATCAGGAAAAATAATAATATAAGGATATGCCATTTAAAAAATTTGAGATTTTTCAAGTTAAAATAGTCGAAATATATAAATTTATTTTGAACACCCTGTAGCATCTAACTCAAATGTTTTTACATATATCTTTTTTTCATCTCTATAGAATGCTCGTACTAATTATGATTATGAATAATGGCACTACTAACTAGCATTTTTTTAAAAAAAAAATTGAAATATTAGAAAAACTACTAGGTTTAGGTATATAACATTATTAATAAAAAAGTTATAAAATTTTAGGCAGAATTTAAAAATAAATTAGAAAATAGGATGTTCCATTTAAAAAAACATATATCGCCACACTTTTTTAAAGTACCCAGTATACTCAAAAATAATTTTAAACTGTGCACCTTAAAATTCCCTAAAACTATTGTATTTAACATTTTTTCGTCGTTCCCGAAACAAATGAGATAATAAACTTTACTATATCGTTGACTCACGCTGTACATAGCTCAAATTCGACCAGCCATGTTTGGGGCTCTGCTCTCAAACATACTCTACATTTGTTGGAATCTATTTAGAAGAGAGCTGTTCTCCTGATTGGAGACCCGGAACTGGCCAGCAGCCTTAACTCGTTGAAACATCGAAGAACGGTTGGAGACTTGAGTCTATTCTAGAAGTATTTTCATGGAAAGTGTTCGATGGCTGTAGCAAGCTTAATTCCTACCAGAGCGGTGCATACTAAAAACACACGTCGAGCTGATACTTCACATCCGTATGAGGTCCAGCTTGTTACTCCTCGTACAACCTTTTCCAAGCAGTCTTTTATATTGAGAACTTCATCCCTTTGGAATAATTTGCCCAGGAATGATTTTATGACCGAGTACAATTTACAGCGATTCAAGACCAACGTGAATTGCTTAGCACGTGTGCTAAGCCCATAAATATATATATATATATATATAATATATATATATATATATATATATATATATATATATATAATATATATATATATATATATATATATATATATATATATATATATATATATATATATATATATATATATATATATATCGGGCGACACAGCCAACATGTAACACCCTGTAATATTTTTATTTTAAAAGTTACATATTTGCACTTTTAGATAAAAGAATGGGACATGAGTAGGCTTTTTTATCACTTAAGAAATATTTTTAGCTACCTCCGGTTTGACCGGAAGTGACCGCAACTTTCTTAATTTTTATCATTTTCAATTCGCTTTGAAATTCTCTTTCCAACGATGTATCACAAGTTGACATATATATATATATATATATATATATATATATATATATATATATATATATATATATATATATATATATATAATGTATATATATATATATATATATATATATATATATATATATATATATATATATATATATATATATGTATATATATATATATATATATATATATATATATATATATATATATATATATATATGTATATATATATATATATATATATATATATATATATATATATATATATATATGTAGTTACAGTAAGGGTTTTCACGAATGGTAGAATGTAATACACTAAAATTACAAGTTTCAATCCATTAGTCGAACAATGAATTTGCATGACTTTTCGCCAAAATCTCACGGAAATTTGTATTATATATATATATATATATATATATATATATATATATATATATATATATATATATATATATATATATAAATATATATATATATATATATATATATATATATATATATATATATATATATATATATATATATATATATATATATATTTTTTAGAAATGACAAAACTAATAAGCTATTTTAAACATGATACACAGGGACACTTACTTTGCTACATCTATGAAGGTGTTTTAAAACTCTTGTACATAGTTAATTAAATATGATACGAATGGAGCAATGTCAAGTGTATCAATTATCTTCATGCTTAAAAATTTCGGTAGTGAAAGATTGTTTAAGAAATTTTTATTGCAAATATGTATATGATAAAGCACCGGGAAATTAGTTTAAGTTAACAGTAGATATGTAGGTAATGGGACTTCCCTGACTTTTTACATCCTCTACTATATCTCACCATGTTGGAGGTATCGAGAATTCGGTAAGAAATTATTTTAAACTAAAAAATATAAACAGTTGAAGTTTTTTACCATAAATTGAATACGTTAGGGCTTCTTTTATGGGTATAGTAGAGAAATCGCTCCTAACAAGAACTGTGCATGTGATAAAGCAGCGATTTACGATGGTCTTAAATCGATGTAGGTGGGAACTGCAGTCCTGAGCAATTCATTTCAAAATTATCCATATAAAAGTGTTCTTTAGAAAAGTGGCACGAAGGATGACGCGACATGGATGAGCTGTATTAACGTAACGAGGACAAAACTAGATTTTACCGCCAAACCAACCCACAACTAAAAGGCCGCCCATTGTACGAACAAGCTCAACACCGTAAATGTCACATTCTTATTAACAATCGGTAATATTGTTTATTTGTTTTGTTTATCAGGAACGGAGTGAGAACAATATTTTTATTTAATTTATTTTATTATTTCTTTAAGGTCAATTTTTTACTTTATTATTGAGATCCTCTATTTAAAGTAAATTTTCAGCAATTGGGCTTGCTACAAGGATGTGGCAGTTCCAATATAGGCAGTGATTTCAATAACACTCTGTATATAATGTAACTTTAGACCACTTTTCGATTCTCTTTCAGATACCATCGATCATTTACAAATTAACTGTCCAAATGCCAAAATTGCCCTCCTGGGCGACTTTAATGCCCACAACATCAACTGTAAGTATTTAAATACTACTGACGAACAAAGTCGTGAAGCCGAATCATTTTTAATCAGTTGTGGCTTAACTCAGTTTACTGACAAGTCAATACAGGTCCTTGATCGAGACGGAGAGTTCGCCAGTCTTCTTGATCTGTTTTTAACCACCAATCCAGAGATTTACACTGTCAGCGTAAATCTGACGTTAGATTCTTCCGACCATAAACTGCTTTCGACAATCCCTCGTGCCAAACACGGTCGAATGCCTTGGATATATCAAGAGCAACCGCTCGAGATTCTACACGGTGTGCAATTGCATTGTTCCAAACATGTGTTACATAAGTTAGAAGATCTCCTGATCCATGTTTACGAAAACCATATTGATGGTCGCTAATAATATTGAATCATTCAAAATATTTTAGAAGATGCTGATTGATAGTTTTTTTTCATAACTTTCGATATTATTGAAAGCATTGCGACTGATCGGTAGTTGTTTGGCAAGGTCTTCTCGCCTTTTTTGGGTGTCGGCTGAACTGTGGCGCATTTTCAGCAGAAAGGAAATATTCCCTTTCTGTAGGCTAGGTTGAAAAGTCTACAGAAAACTGGCATTAGTTTTCTCGCGCCGTTTTTGAGTACTATGGCAGGTATTCCGTCAGCGCTAGAAGCTTTTTTGGTGTCTAGCTTCATTAAAATACGTTTTATGATACACTCTCTGAAGACAATATCGTATATGTAAGTGTCCATAAAAACCAAAATAACACCAGAAACCTTAGCGCAGTCAGATGGGTCGTCGGATCGAAAACAAACGTCTAACCAAGAGAAAGTTCGAAGATATTCCCTGAGTTCTTCACAAGATTTATATTGCCAAATCTTGGACGTTTTAGGCGCCCCTTTGTCACTGATTGGTAAGCTACTCGATGTCGAAAGCAGTTTATGGTCGGAAGAATCTAACGTCAGATTTACGCTGACAGTGTAAATCTCTGGATTGGTAGTTAAAAACAGATCAAGAAGACTTGCGAACTCTCCGTCTCGATCAAGGACCTGTATTGACTTGTCAGTAAACTGAGTTAAGCCACAACTGATTAAAAATGATTCGGCTTCACGACTTTGTTCGTCAGTAGTATTTAAATACTTACCAGTTGATGTTGTGGACATTAAAGTCGCCCAGGAGGGCAATTTCGGCATTTGGACAGTTAATTTGTAAATGATCGATGGTATCTGAAAGAGAATCGAAAAGTGGTCTAAAGTTACATTATATACAGAGTGTTATTGAAGTCACTGCCTATATTGGAACTGCCACATCCTTGTAGCAAGTCCAATTTCTGAAAATTTACTTTAAATAGAGGATTTCGATAATAAAGTAAAAAATCGACCCTAAAGAAATAATGAAATAAATTAAATAAAAATATTGTTATCGCTCCGACCCTGGTAAACAAAACAAATAAACAATATTACTGATTGTTAATAAGAATGTGACATTTACAGTGTTGAACTTTTTCGTATAATGGCGACCTTTAGTTGTGGGTTGGTTTGACGGTAAAATTCAGTTTGCCCTCGTTACGTTAATACAGCTCATCCATGTCGCGTCATCCTTCATGCCACTCTTCTAAAGAACACTTTTATATGGACAATTTTGAAATGAATTGCTCAGGACTGCAGTTCCCACCTACATTGATTTAAGACCAACGTAAATCGCTACTTTATCACACGCACCGTCCTTGTTGGGAGCGATTTATCTACTATACCCATAAACGAAGCTCTAACGTATTCAATTTATGGTAAAAAACTGTTTATGCTTTTTACTCTAATTTAAAATAATTTCTTACCGAATTCTCAGTACTTCCAACATGCTGAGATATAGTAGAGTATGTAAAAAGTCAGGGAAGTCCCATAACCTACATATCTACTGTTCCCTTTTACTAATTTCCCGGTGCATTATCATATACATATTTACAATAAAAATTGTTTAAGCAATCCTTCACGACCGAAATTTTTAAGCATGAAGATAATTGATACACTTAACATTGCTCCATTTGTATCATATGTGATTAACTACGTATAAGACTTTTAAAACAGCTTCATAGATGTCGCAAAGTAAGTGTCTCTGCGTATCATGTTTGAAATAGCAAATTAGTTTTTTTGTATATATATATATATATATATATATATATATATATATATATATATATATATATATATATATACATACATATATATATATATATATATATATATATATATATATATATATATATATATATATATATATATATATATATATATATATATATATATATATATATATATATATATATATATATATATATATATATATATATATATATTATATGTATATATATATATATTTATATATATGTATATATATATATATATATATATATATATATATATATATATATATATATATATACACATAAAATACATTAAAATTCCAGGTTTCAATCGGTTCGTCTAACAATGAATGTGCACAACGTTTCGCCAAAATCTCATTTGGCATTTTCAAGTGCTTTTGCTGCTGCTGCTACTCGATCTTGCTGCTACTGCTGCCGCTCGAAGTTAACTCAGTTAATGTATTACATTCTAACCATCCGTGAATACCTCTATATATATATATATATATATATATATATATATATATATATATATATATATATATATATATATATATATATATATATACCAGGTGTACAAGTATGAAATGAGGATTTTTTTTCTAAAAAAACATGTTAAATTCGGAAGAATGATAAAAAGTGCTTTATTCAAAGTATGCTCCATCGCTTGTTATCATTTTTTTTTTCCCATCTATTGGGCAATTTGTGAATACCATGCCAGTAAAAATCTTCCCCTTTTGCTGCGAACCATTCATCGAGCCATTTTTCACATCTTGGTACCAACCAAAGCGCTGCTCAACAAGTGGTGGAAGGAGCCGCATGGGGTAAAACTTCCCAGCTGAGTGCTTCCAATATGTCGCGCACTGGTTTTGCCGTATGTGATGGAGCATTGTCATGAAGAAAAATGACTTTGTGTTGCCTCTTTCGGTTTTCTGGCCTTTTTTCAAGTAGCGAACAGTTCAAATCGGTCAATTGTTGGTAAAGCTTAGTATTAATCGTTTCCCTAGGCTATAACAGCTCATAATAGACCACGCCTCTCTGGTCCCACTAAAAACAGAGCATCGTCTTTCTGCCAAAGCGATTCGGTCTTGCGGTCGATGTGGATGGTGCGCCTGGATCTACCCATGATTTTTTGCGCTTGGGATTCTCAAAATAAATCCAGTTTTCATCCCCTGTAACTATACGATGCAAAAACGGCTTCCTTTTGTACCGAGCGAGCAAAATGTCACACGTGCTTTTGCGCTTCTCCATTTGCCTTTCGTTCAACTCATGTGGTACCCATCAACCGGTCTTCTGAATCTTTCCCATCTCTCGTAGCTGATTGGAAACAGCTTGTTGACTAACGCCCAATTGCTCGGCGAGTTGTTTTTGTATTTGCGAATCATCTTCGTCCAACAATGCTTGCAATTCCACATCTTCGTATTTTTTCCACGTTCCTTGTCTGCAATATCGAAGTCACCACTTTTAAAACTCCGAAACCATCGTTCACACGTATCTTGCGATGGAGCATGTTTACCACAAGCTTCTCGAAGTAATCGGTATGATTCAACAGCAGTTTTCTTCAAATGAAAACAAAAAATTAATGCTGTCCGCGAATGCTCTTTGTTCGGTATAAATTTCGACATATTGAACACAACACAATACTGTGCACACACTTTTCCAATTTATCACTCGTGCGCGTCTGACACTTGTTAATGACACAACAAAATGGCGTAGTGTCAAATCTTTATAGCACAAACTACATTGGTGCACCATCTGTTGTCTGAAATCCGCATTTCATACTTGTACACCTGGTATATATATATATATATATATATATATATATATATATATATATATATATATATATATATATATATGGTATATATATAATTCCCCTTCGCGGACATCCCTCTTACACGGACACCTCCCGTGAAATGATAGTTTCTCATGGTTTCGACCGACTCTCATATAATTGGCATAGTATTAACTCCCTCTTGGACCGACATTCTCTTGAACGGACGCGGACACAAAAGAGGCACAGTCATTATAGAAATGGCTCCAAATAGAAAAATTCTCACGCTTAAACAAAAAGCTGAGATCGTTGAAGTCCAAAATAAGGAAAAGTTAAATGTAAGGGACTTATCCAAGCATTTAATATCGGAAGAACACAAGCTGCTAATATAATTAAACACAAAGAAGTCCTTCTAAACAAGTGGATGTCGAACAGCAATTTGAATGTAAGAAGAAACTTTTTATCTGGTGATGGTACCAAAATTGACAAGTTGTGTTATAACTGATTTATAGCAGCTCGCCATAAGGGGATTCCTTGCATTTAAAAATATTAACATAAACAACATACCCGCAACTTGGAAATATAATAAGAAAGCTTGGATGACAAGAAAAACTATGACAGAATGATTGCAAGATCTTGATTGGAAAATGACAAAAGAAAAAAGAAACATTTTGTTATTTTTAGACAGTGCAGGATCTCATCCAAAAAACATACGCTTAAAAATATAAAAATCCTGTTTCTGCCCCCTAACTGTATGTACATCAGCTTGTCAACCACTTGACCAGGGAATTATAAAAAATTTTGAAATTTATTACCGAAATCTAATACTAAAACACCTGATAGTATCCATTGAAACTGCTGATAGAGCTTGTGAGTTAATTAAGAAAATTACGCCAATGGATGCAGTTTACTTTGCAAAAACCGCTTGGGAACAAGTAACCAAGGAAACAGTTAAACATTGCTTCCGTACTTGCAATTATCCTCAAAAATAAGAATTTGTTGGAGTTGACTGATAATGAAAACCTTAATGATTTTTTAAACATAGATGAAAATTTGTATGTTGAAAATCCTGAATCAGAACAAGAAATTGCAAATCCAGTTGAAATACAAGTACTTCCGAAGATTCTGATGTCGATGAGGTTCAAGTACCAACAGATGCTATCCCAAATTACGGTGAAGCTATTACCCTAACCAAGCAGCTTAAAAGTTTTGCCGAAGATCGCGAAGATACAGAGTCTTTAGAGAGTCTTTCCAAATCGTGTAAATACGATTTGTGGACGCCATTTTAAAGAAAAAGAGGAGACAAACAACAATATATGAATTTTTGCGTCATTAAAGTGACTTTCATTTCATATATATACCTATTATATTTTATATGTACATATCTAAAGGAAACAAATTTTTTGTTTTTTCCTTAAGATTTAGGTTTTTTGTTTATTTTAAAAATATAAACATACAAAAGTATACGTTTTAAATGTCCCAAATCCTTTAATTACCGTTTTTCTTAAAAAAAAAAGATTTTTTCTTGTATTTCTTTTAAGTGGACACCCCTCATGAACGGACACTTTCGGTTGGTCCCGTTGGTGTCCGCCCAAGGGAGATTTCACTGTATATATATAAATATAAATAAATATATATATATATATATATATATATATATATATATATATATATATATATATATATATATAATAAATATATATATGTGTGTGTGGGTGTGTGGGTGTGTGGGTGTGTATGTGTGCGTGGGTGCGGGCGGGCGGGCGGGCGTGCATGCGTGCATACGTATATGTGTGTGTATTTTATATTGAAGGCTCAGCGGCATATCCTTGCTGACGTGGTAGACATTTCGTCTAAGACTCATTTGGCAATACTTGCTACTCGGTAGCTGATTGCAAACTAAGAAACTGTCCTTCCTTGGTTGACTTGGAAAAGCATGCAGCTTAACAAAAGTTGCCACCATTTCGTATTAATTCGCCAGAGTTACCAACTCACCCTAGTACTCTCTTTAGGTTTTTGTCTCTCAAGTTGAGGCTTATTTGCGACAAGGGATTTCCATGAGTATTTATTATTAAATTATCTTGTTAATGTAGTGCATTTTAAGTATTTAATTATCTTTAAACGAGTTAATCACTATTAACTAATTCTCTTTTTTGTAATTCTCAGGTAAAAATATCATAATCCAACTAAATCCAACAAGATTAACTAAATTACAGTGTTGCTGTATGTGAATGTATTACGGAACATTTCGAGCCTGAAGTGTAAAGAATACAAGACACTCGAGAGCTTAAGTTTTAAGGGCGTCATCCGCAATACAACTATAACGCCTCAAATTACTTACTTTCAAAATACTACAATATAAATTAAAAAATTTCCAAGCCCTTACAAAATTATCCTATTGAGAATTATGTACAATAACTAATATGCATTAGTTTAGAAACAGGAGACATATCGCAAAGAACATACGGAAGTATTTTCTTCTTTAAGTCATTAAAATTCTAGTAATCAGGTACAACATGGATGACAAAACATCGTTAGTTTTACGCCATAACAGTTACTACACATTTTTGTCAATATTTACTGAATTTGTACTTAATATATAGGATTCGAAAACAGTTTAGAACACAGCAAATATCTCGAAAATTATCGTTCTACTGTAGGTGAATGAACTGATACCCAATGGGAAATAAAAACAGCTAGAAGGGGCAAGAACGTCAAATGCGTTTAGTTTATTAACACATCTCGTCTGTTTGTAAGCAATGTTCCTCCTACTTTTGATTGTCTCAAATTTACGTTTATAGTTCTACGAAAGATTATAAAGATGGTTTGCATTACATACCTTTTTCATTTTTGTTTAGAAAGATAAATTCTGAATACATCCGACCCCACTAAATTCATTAGGTATAGGGAAAAAAACACGATTCAATTACGAAGAAAACAACGACTACACTCTACTGGGACTGAATTATGTTAACAGGTTAAACATTCACTTACAAAACAGCTGTCATTGTACTTCAAAACTTCAAGTCACATGCTCCATCCAAACCTTTAACAAGCTATGGGGAAAATACAATGAGAAGATGGTCAAATACAGGAATTTGGAAACACAAATCGTCATAAAGTACGTCATAAAGCGTAACATCGTCGTTCGTACCAGGAACAGATGGAAAGAAATTGTCGACGAAACCGAGAAAGGCACAGAATCAAAGAATCGGACACAAACTTCTTGCCTATCCAAAAAATTTCCAAGTCCCTTTGGTCGATCGCTAAAACCACTAGTCAAAATTTCACTAAGTTCATTTTACCACCACTCACACAATCAGATAATACCATTGAAATAACATCTGTTGAAAAAGCCAACTTGTTAGTTTCAACTATTTACTTCACATTCTAGTGACAATTTTCAAGGGAAAATAGGACCCACTATTCCCAATGTGAAGTCAAGGATGCCTGATATTGTTTTCAACAGCATGTCATAAAACATATTTTATTTCAGCTAGACATCAGCTGGAGCTGATAGAATAACTGCCATAGTACTCAACAAATGCAAACTAACAACAGTTTTCTGTAGACTTTTTAATCTATTCCATAGAAAGGAAATATTTTCTTCTTGCTAAAAATATATGAGATAATAATGACAATAATAACATTAATAATTACAGCAAGTTAAATCTATTATCTATAACAGAATTTTCTTCACACAATGATTTCGCCTACTGAAGGACATTTATGAGACAAAAATAAAACATTAAATGCGGATGCTTCAGTTCTAACCAAAATACGTCGAAACCTACTGCATACAGTTCCTCACCCTCTAAGGAGCCCGACTCCGATGGTCAAACAGCATTAAGTATCTGGGCCTCCACTACGACAAGCGGCTAGTATGGAAGGACCAGGTTAACGCCTCCGCCAAGAAAGCCAACCAACTCCTCGGCAAGCTCTACCCTCTACTCAAGTCCAGCAAGTTGTCAACTCGCAACAAGTTGACAATCTACAAGGTGATCATCCGAGCCGGACTGCCCTACTCCAGCCCAGCATGATGCCAGATGTCACGCACCCGCAGATTCACCCTCCAGACCATCCAAATCAAAGCCCTCAGCACCATCGCCAAAGCCCCACCGTCCGCAATACCCAACTCCACTGAGACCCCCAGATGCCCACAATCCGTGAATTTATCAGCAACGCCTAGACCAAATTCCTTGACAAAGCCACCATTCACTCGTATCATGTACACCAAATTATTCAGCACGATTGAACCAGGTATCATACTCGTATCAACATCAAGAACGTAATATTCTGATTGACAGGTCACCCCGGACTCTGTGCATTGCACACGAGGAACTATCGGACACTGTTCGACACATCTTACAAACACATCCTTTACTAGTTAAGAAAATTAAAACTGGCTACTGTTACATCTGGTAGTCAAAAGGTATTATTTAAGCCGGTAACTTATTAACCCCACTTTAATTCTGTATGTCTCTGCAGGTAGATCCCGGACCAAATATCGAAAGACACAATTTCAAAAGACAAATTATCGAAGGGCATATAATCGAACGGACTAATATTCAAATGGACAGTTGTTCGAACCGACAATATTTCAAATGGATATATATTGGAATGGACAGTTTTTTCTTTTAGAAAGAGAATATAAAACAGAGGAATAGATATTTATGTTGTATAATAATTACTTGAAGTTATTTAATACATATTCAAGGACACTTAAAAATAGCCACATATAACATATTTTGTCAATACTGTAGCACTAGATAAGGCATGCCACTCCAGCGGCATTCCCTTCATGGTTATCGGCATTTTCTTTAACGATGATTTCTCCTTCTGTGATGGCTCGGCCTCTATATTTCTTCTGGGCAAAGTACTCACATTTCCAGTACTTTCTTGCGTTCATCGATTTATCTTCGATATACATGTAACTGTTTAAAAGCAACTTGGTTTTGCCTTTTTGACTAACTAAATATTCTAAAGCCATTTTCTCTTTCTCAACTCAATCCAACTTTTAAAAGGGAACAAGATAGAATAATTAATACGAGTACATTTTTTCCACTTTTATACCCGCCTGCCGTAAATATCTATACCTGTGTTTCACTTACTCCTTAATTAACAGATATAATTGAAAGATTGAATAACCCATGTGCACAGGCCGTTCTACAGGTAAGAGGGATTAAAATAACACGCAGGTATGTGGGAAAAGTGAGTGCTAATCAAAGCTATGTTTTTTTTTAATATCAGAATCGTTAAATGCTTCCTTGGATTGACGAACTGCCATAGCCTCTGCACTATCGAAGTAATTTACTACACCTCGAAATATTCATTGTAAAAAAGTACAGCTTCAATCCATGTTCCTGATCGAGTTACCACTAGTTCGGGAGGTAAAGGTACATTTGGCAGTTTTTCTTTATAGGCGTTATTGCGGGCAGGTGCCTTAAGAAACACTTTCTTTGCTGATGAAATCAGTTTATTTACATTTCCAAACGTGGATCGTACTTCTTCAGCGAGTGGACTCCGTGGGCAAAGCACGTCACATGAATTAAATTTGGATAAAATACTTGGAGGACTTTGGCTGCCTTGATCATATAGGGAGCAGCATCTGAGAGAAATATAAACACTCTTTCATCTGCAGAAGATTCAGGAAATATTTTTTTAATAAACTCATTCACAAATCTGGAGATCGTAGAATGATTTGTCTTGTCAAGTTCTTTGCAGGCCACCAAATAGGAAGAAGAAGGCTCTAATCTTAATGCACCCACAATTAAATTCGCAATATAGCGACCACAAACTGTCGGTAGTTTCATCAGCTGAAATCCAAATAATGTCATCCTTAAGTAATGTCACATTACGTATTTCTTCCAGAACATGTTGGTAAATTGTTGGTATGTAATTTTTACGCAGTGTTGATTCGTCTGGCATTTTTTAATTCAAGCAATATTTTCGCAGAAAATCTTTGAATGTAGAATTTGTAAGTTTGTGGAGAGGACTATTACTTGCAAGCAATGCTTCACATAAATCCATGCTAAAGTGTTTTTTTTGTTTGCCTATAGAAGTGGAATCACTGCTACTTGCTGCTGTTATAAGTTGTTGTCGTGGGCCTTTTTTGCAATCCTGCGATATGAAGACTTGTCTTGACATGCTGGTCAATTTGAAACTTTTTTGTGCACGAAACATTTTTCTCGCAAACTCGACAATATAAAACATTTCCGTCGTATGTAAATGTTCCAGAATAATCAAACTCGAAGTACCTACCTACGTACATTCAAATATACAAAAAAGAGTTATACTAAAACGTCAACAGAAGGGTCCCTATGCACTTGATAAAACCCATATATAGGAAAATATAACATATTTTATAAACCAATAACAACATGGGAAAATTTAACCACGCATAATAAAAAGCAAGTTGGCTTGGCAGGAAAAGCTAAGAAAGTCGTCAAAATACCAATGATGATATACAACACTCTATAAACTGAAAGAAAAACAGATCTATACGTGGCTTATATAGATTATAAAAAGGCTTTTGGTAGTGTTTCTCCCTTATTTCTTCTACAAACTTTAAGCGTTTGTAGAAGAAATAAGTCCAAACCAGTTTATCTGTAATCAACCTACTGCAGAGCTTGATACCTCACTGGAGAACAGAGTTGCATATGCAAAGGAAAAAAAAACGAATTAATATTGATAACGTCAATATGAGAAGGAGAATTTTTCAGAGGGAGCATTGAGCGCAATGTGGTATTGCATTGTGCTAGCACCACTGTCAAATATGTTAAACGAAAAGAGTAAAGGGTTCAAACTAAAAAATGGACAACATATTGCTCACTGCGTACATGGATAACATTAAATTAATCTGTCACAGAGGAAGGTCTCAGTACTTTACTTGGAACCATTCAAAAGTCTAGCGAAGACACGGGTATGGAGTTCAACCTAAACAAATGCCAAATAAATGCCATGAGAAAAGCGCTATGGGAAAATTTTCCAGGATTCAAACTAGACCCTCAAAGGAACATATAGTGTATAACTAGGGAAGAAGGGTATCATTGCTTGGGATTGCCAGAGGTATAAATTATACGGATACAAAAGTAAGTCTGAAAAGGCGGCTACTCTGTAGAACCATAGCCATATTCAAAATACATTTAACAGCTAAAAATTAAGTAAAAGCAAATAACGACTATGCGATACCAACAATTGCCTACCGCTTTGGTATCATCAAATCAACCACTGATCTCCAGGATTTGAATGGAAATATAAGAGCCTTGTCTTCCAGATATGGAGCAAGACACCCGAAAAGCTATGTAGAATGTTTTTACTTACCTAGAGCAAATGGAAAAAAAAGGTTCAAATCAGAGATTTCTTCTAAAGAAATGGCGAAACGCCTCGCCAACAAAATATACAACCCCTTACCAGTATAGAACAACACCTACAAATCTGGAGATCAAAAAAGCTTCATGAAGGTACCCGGTGTTCTTAAATTCCAAACAGATCGTCAAAAATGATTCGAATGCGGGGCTGGAATATGAGAGCTTGGATTCGGAGACCGGGCTTGATGATGGTAATTTAGGAGTCCTGCCTACCTGCAACTGTAGTAAATGATAATAGTCGAAGTCTGAGGATTAACCCCACAAAATACCTAAAACGACATGATAATTTAGCGAAAAAAATACATTAATAACTGCGTAAAAACGACAACCTAATCACCGAATACCTCCTATACTATAACTATAAACCAAGCTATTAATCTATACATACCACCAAATCGAAAACGATAGACCAGGTATTGTGTTCTAGTAGTTATTATCACTTACCTTATTAATATGGCTGTACGTGCAGTTCACAAAACATCAGAGAAACAGGCAGAAAAGATCCGAAAATATCTCCCTCTGGCTGAAGAGATAACGACGATGTGGAATCAGAATAAAGTCTTAGTGGTACCGATAGTTACAGGGGCGATAAATATATATGTATATATATATATATATATATATATATATATATATATATATATATATATATACATATACATATATATATATATATATATATATATATATAATATATATATATATATATATATATATATATATGTATATATATATATATATATATATATATATATATATATATATATATATATATATATATATATATATATGTATATATATATATATATATATATATATATATATATATATATATATATATATATATATATATATATTGGTGGCTGATTCTTTAGGATTGCGCGTACTACTTATATCCCGTCGGGACCAGAGGATGGAGTAGTGAAGGTTTCTCAATTTTGGTGGCTTCTTGAATTATTCTTGGTTCGTAGTAGGGTACGATGGTTACTTGCTTGCAACAGTTAACACTAATTTTGTGGCCTATCGTTACCTGATGTAGTTTATTTGTTACTGGCCTTGAAGATACCCATCAAATTACACAAATATTTCGAAGAATTGCAGCTACTTTCAAAGCTGTAAAAAATAGCAATACTGTCACATAGTTCGAAAATTCCTGCTTGCTGATCGTAGCCGAGGATTAAAACTTGTTCAAATAGAGAACACATTGCGGCATTGTGTTACTGTTATGTTCTCTTCTTTTATAAAAGCATGACTAATACAAAATGATTTTTCCCAGTCTCATCTCAAGATATTACCGATTTTTAGAATCATGTACTTTTTAATTTAAAAATAAGATAATCGAGCAAAATGACGACAAAAACCATTATCTGGAAGAGATATTAATTTTGATACGACTAAATATAAGTATGGCTGACAAATGCTAATTAATATCAGTTCCATTAAAAGTTTTTAGCTCGTGACAATCATGAAGTCCTGTGTTTGTGTAATAGTGCTTATCCTAGTAAACCAAAGTAAGGATTATTTAAATATTTAATATTTTCCATTGTGCGACCAAAATAAAACATATCGCGTCGGTCAAATTTGCGTCCTAAGTTTTAGTTCACAAAAACCATTCCCATTCGTACAGGTCCTATATTTTGCAGACTTTCATACTTCTTTTTATCTGGTGCTAAATTGACGTCTGCCCCTTAGATAGAAGAAAGCGTAAGAAATTTTACACAATTTTAAACACAAAAAAAAAAATATTTTCTTCTCAAATTATGCTAAACTAGAATATCTATTTTAGCGTAATTTGAGAAGAAAATATTTTGCATACTTTGGTAGAGGAAATTTTACACAATTTGGCACACATAATTTAAAATTTTGTCATTCGGAATTAACTCTTCTTTATCCGAATTCAACCTAATTAAACAATTTTAGCCTGGTAATTACAACTACCTAAAGTCGGTAAAATATATGAAAAAAAATATACTTATTCCCAAACCCAAAATAATATATGGATAAATAGATTGTAAGTTATGTGCTACTGTGTTAAATATCAGTGTGTAACTATTAAATTTAATGTTTCAAATATGAACACATAGTTCAGTGAATTAATAGTACCTATATATCATACAATCGTAAGTAAGTACAAACTCTATTTGTACGTGATTATAACTTGAGATACTAGCTAAATGGAAAGTCGTATCGAACATTATAAATTATGGAAAAGAATAGCCTAGGTAAAGAAACATGAAATAGTTCGGACGAAAAATTAAAAAAGGAAATCAGCGGAATTATCAAGCCTAATTGACTTAAAGTAGGGAGAACAATAATTTTCTTTAAATCAAATTCAAAATTAGCACCCAACCCCGCTAACGAAATAATAAAAGAATTATAATATTTTTTATGAAATCAAAATAAATAATAATAATTTAAATAAAAAAATAAATTAAAATTGCTCTAAAAATCCTTTGAATTGTTTTTTTATATAAAATATATTTATAATATTTTTTAATTAATATTGTGCAAAATTGTTCTGTGCCGGTAGACTCTTCATATTTAGAAATTAATTACTTCTCTCAAGAGGGAGTAAAAAAGTTTAGATAAAGTATGCACAATTATATGCACTCAACAGTAGAAGACATTTTTAGTTTCAAATGGCTTGGGGAAAATATATTGTATTTAAAGAATGGAAATCCTTCATTAGTTCTTGAAGAGCCTTATCCGATAAGGACGTAGGCTACCCTCTTGCCTTTACCTATAGTTGGTGCTTAATTAAGTATTTTTATAGACAAAGGGAACCTACAGTTTAATGCCGGTTCCGAACGGCCAAAATAATAGGGCTTTACTAGACATGATGCTACTGGTGGTTTGCCATTGCCTTCCCGGGAAAGGCGACCGACAAGTTGTAAATTTTATTTTATTATTTATTTATCTATTTTTATTATTATTTCCCGAGGTACGAACTCGGGTTGCTGGCGTAGAAAGCAGATGCCTTAAACACTACGCTAAGGTCGCCTCCATTGCAAAATTTCAAAATATTTGTCAAAAATCGTACGAAATACCTATTAGGGTTAGAAAAGTTATAGGGAGCGAATGTTGTATATTAAATTTAGGGATTTAAGTATTTTTTTATAGTAACGCAAGATTTTAAATTAGATATGTAAAATTGGTTAAAATGACTGTACTAAAAATATTTCGTTAAACCTGCAGAATTTCAAAACATACTGCATTATACAAAATTTAATAAACAATATCATCCGGTTTAAATATTTTTATTTTTCATTTGGTTCAAGTTGCCAAGTGTGCAAGATATGGCTAGAGTGCATACTTAGCCAAATTTTCCCTTCTTTCTTATTTTCACAAGAATCGACTTAGATAAAATTAACTGACACAAAATATACTAAGTGGAGTAAAATACATAATACTACTGTTCTGTTCATTTGTAATTTTCTATGACAATGATTTTGGATCGCAACTATAGTTGAAATAGATCAAAGAAGTTATTACTATTAGCATTTTTACATTGCAGTAAACTACAAAGAGCTACTAAAGTGTCATTTTGTCATATACTATCTTTGTATTCAAACGTTGAATCATAATTTCGACAGTGATGATCACTGTTATAGAATATCACGAAAAAAATACTCGAAAATTATCAAGAAAACAAATTTATAGATATTCCATGAGTTAGAAGTTCTAGAGCATATTTTAAAAAATAAATTGTTAGCTCCAGCCGGTTGAAATTAAGGTGGACCACAATTTTACAACACTCTCAACAAAAGAGTTAAGGGAAGATGTTTATAGCAACAATAATTTGTCTGTTTTGACTGATAGTGTTAATGTTATTAAAGCAGTTAACCTAAGGCACTAGTAAAACTACTTGTAATTGTTATATTTTCTTAAAATTTTAAAAACTAATTTAACACGCGTACGCGGATATTTTTTTTGTTATTAAAATATTATGAACAAATACAGATTGATTGATTATTCAACAGGTCCACTTCACTAAACGTTTATGAGTCACACGTTATCTTAAATTTTAAACAGATCATGTGATACATTTATGTGACAGCCTATTTTTCATGTAGATTGTTAACAAATTCAAGGGAATACAAATAACACATTTCAAGTGGTTTCATCATTTCTTGATCGCTATTTTTATTTGTAAAAAATACTACTGACGTTTTAATTTTGACCTGTATAACTAAACGTCTTTGGATTTACAAAAGTCACAAGACGTGTTCCATTTTTAATTGATAAAATAGATATTATATATATATATATATATATATATATATATATATATATATATATATATATATATATATATATAATATCTAAGCCTCCCCAAGTGCGTTCCACTGATCTCTGTTGTTTGTCTTTTGTGGACAGTCATAACCAGCGATTCTCTTTACCTCTGGATCTTTTATTCTCGCGTGGTCACCATTCTATTATTCGACGTGTCCATCTTTTATCTCTTGTTCTACCAATGTGTCCCGCCCAGTTCCATCTAACTGTACATATGCGTTGTATGACGTCTGTAACCCTTGATCTTCTGTGAATCTCGATGTTGGGTATGCGATCCTGCAGCGTTACATTCAACATTCTCCTTTCTGGATTTTTTGGAGCTTATCTATTATGATTTTATTAAATGACCATGTCTCTGTTCCATATATGAGGAATGGTAGCACATACTGGTCAAAAGTCCTATCATTCATGATTTTTCATTCAACTCATTAGGCATTACCTGTAGTTCGTTTTTAACATTTGCTATTAATACTACATCATCGGTGAAACGCAGATGATGCAGCTTTTCACCAACTACCGTAAGGCCCTTCATCTCCCATCCTAATTCTTTGAAGACGTCTTCCAGGGCTGTAGTACAAAGTTTTGGAGAAATTGAGTCTCCTTGTCATACTCCACGTTGTATTTTTATTTGTAGTTGTTGGTGTCATTATTTGCATAGTAGCATTTTTGTATATATACTGGATTAGATTTGTATATCTGCTGTCTACTCTGCTGTTACTTAGGGCATTTAATACTGCCCATATCTCTACGGAATCAAAGGCTTTCTCGTAGTCTATTGCTGCCATCCATAATGTCATATTATATTCGTTTGACTTTTCAATCAATACTCTCATCACTGGTAGGTGGTCCAGTAGGCTAAATGCTTTCCTAAATCCAGCCTATTCTCGGGGTTGATAATTGTCCAATTTGTTTGCCAGTCTTTGTGTTATGATTTTTGTAAATATTTTGTAGAGAATAGATAGCAAACTAATAAGTCGATAATTTTACATTCTGTGAGGCATTTGTTATAGAGAATTTTTAGTTGTTCTAGTAAAGGCCTTCCGCCATATTTTATCATTTCCACTATTTTGTTGTCTTCCCCTGGCGCTTTCTTATTGTGCATGTTTTTAATAGCAGACTCTATTTCTTCCGCTGTTATTTCGAGGATTTCTTCTGCTAGTATATTTTCACTATAGGTCTTTGGTCTTCTCTTTTTCCTATTGTTGATTGGACTTTTGATATATATAATGTTTGATAATATTTTTCTATAGTTTTTTTCTATTTCTACTGACTACGTTATTTCTTTGTTTTCGTTATCTATCAGTTTATATATATATATATATATATATATATATATATATATATATATATATATATATATATATATATATATACGAGGATCATTCAAGTAGAGAGACAAATAGCTCTAGCTCAAGAACGGTTTATTGGATTGCTACAAAATTTGGCCTACTTTTCGACATAATCCTACCCAACTTTAATATACTTGTCCCACCTTTCTGCTAGCTCCTTGATTCCTTTGGCAAATTCTTTCGGTTGATGTTGAAGTCACTCTTGCACTTTTTCCTTCACTTCTTCATTGTCGGTGAACCTCTTTCCACGTAGGTCATCTTTGAGAGGTCCGAACAGGTAAAAATCACAGGGAGCCAGGTCTGGGCTGTATGCGAGATGAGGCAAGATCTCCCAACCCAGTTCTTGAAGTTTTTCTTGGGTAAGCGTATGAGGGCGGGCATTGTAAATAGTTCTGAATAATATTGTGAACAGTTTCAACGCTTACCCTAACCTCCTGAGCTATCATTTCAAGAGTAATTCTTCTGTTATCACGCATAAGTCCATCAATCGTCAATTCCAACGAGGAACCGGAAACTTCGACCTGACGTCCACTTCGCTGCTCGTCACACACTCTTGTTCGGCCACTTTCGAACCGATCTATTCACTTGTAAACGTTCGTAATTCGTACGGTTCATGCAATTTTGTCCATACTATAATAATAGTCCAGAATGTATTTTATTTGGCTCAACACCTTCTGCTACTAAAAATCTGATGACAGAACGCTGCTTTTCTAAAGTGCAGTCTTCCAATGGACTCGCGATGACAAACTGGATATTTTAAGGTTATGTTTACATTACATGATCGAAGAACTGATTAAAACTCATCACAAGGTTGCGAACTTGCGCTCCTAGACGTATGGAGCGGTTTCGTTGAATGGGTTTAAGCTGAGACCAATTGTCTCTTTACTTAATGAATGACCCTCTTACATACAGATAGAAATGAAATACCTGAAATTAAAGAAAAAGTATTTGAGCAACTAATTTACCTTAAAACGTTTTGCTTTAATATTAGAGTGATTTATTATGATAAAACATTTACATATAAAATTCTTTTAAAATGATAAATCCTGAACATACGAATCTACCTATTTACGTGTATGTTCTTTTTATTTTCATTGATCTATAGAATTAAATTTTGGGCTAAATATAAATCGGTTTTATAATAGTGGATGTGTATCTGTTCTCCCCTTTTTTATTAATTAGGAAATTGTTATTATTACTTTGACTGGCATTATTAATATTAGACAGTTGTTATCGACATTAACCAATTATTATTATTATCAGATAATTATTATTTTTGTCGTCATTGTGAAAATTATTACTACTATCATCATTGGGCAATTGTACTTTTGTTATTTCTTTTTATTAATTATATATTTAGTATTATAATTATTACAGATTACAGAATTAATCAACCATGCTTCACTGTGTTGTGTGAAGTGCAAATTCGACTTACGCAATTAGTGTTCCGTACGTTGATTGCTTTTAAAATAAAAACTTTTGTTACGGAGGTATAGAACGATCAATGAATTCACAAAACACACCTCAAATGAGTTTTCAACAAAGTTACTAAAAACTGATAACCATGAAATTTTGTTTTTTTTATATGAGGCGTTGCGGATAGTAAGGGCGAACTCAACATTGGGTCAATTTTTTTTTTTATATAATTCTATTTTATAGTACTTTTCCTACATCACATACCGGTCTAATTGTTGAGTTTGCCCTTGCTTCGCCTTTAAATTTCAGTATCAAATAAATGAAAAATTTCGAACAGGCGATAGCCGGGCGGGTAGTAAGGGCGAACTCAACAATTTCGCGCGGAGCAACCGCCGGTATTGCGTCACTAAATGAGGTTTTACTTGAAATTTTACGCTTTCTGCGTGTTAGTTCAAGTTAATTTTGAAGTTAATACGTTTATGTTTTGTTTGGTTTTGTTGCTTCTCTTTTTAAGAAAAGTATGGCGCAACCTGGACCTTCTAGTAGTGAAGTAAGTGTACAACATTTAGATGGTAGTGCTGTGTCGGGTTATTCGCGAAAGAGACCTGCTAAGATGAATGATTGGCAAAAAAACGAGTGTAAGTTGAAACGAAATTCAGGAAGTGCTTACATTTCAAGAAATAACAAAAGGCACGTTGTTGCCCGCAAAATTGGACCTCCTTGCAAGTGTGGATGTTTTGAGAAAATAGGCGCTGAACTGGTCACCAATATTTTTGACTGTTTTTTGGCAAATTGGAAACTATGATCTACAGAATGCTTACTTATCAAAATTGTTGAACTGCAATGATGTAAAAAGATCTTACGTAAAGGGGCGTCCAAGTCGTACCCTGAGACGCATTCAATATAATGTGACTGTTGATCACGCTAATCGTGAAGTTTGTCGTACTGCGTTTTATAACATTCATGGCATCTCTGAAAAGCGCGTTCGAGTCGTACTTGACAAAACCAGCAGAACTGGAACTGTTACAACGGATCAAAGGGGGAGCTGTGAACCCGCGAAGAAAATAGGAAATGACGATCTTTCTAAAGTAAAAGAACACATCATGTCACTACCTACTGTCACCAGTCATTACAGTCGCGCCAAAAGCCCTCATCAAAAATACTTACCTGTTGGACTTAATATTAAAAAACTCTATTCTCTTTACAATGAATGGCTTACGGAAAATTACCCTGGTTACAGCCCGGTAAATCAGCACTATTATCGTGATACGTTTAATATGCAGTTCAAAAGTATAAGTTAATGATTGAAAGCTGTCGCCGAAAAAACCAGTTTTGCGTTGTCCAACTTAGACAGGACATGATTTTCAATTTCTCTAATTTTCAAAAGAAAATTACTAAAATGCAGATGGCTGGTGCTAAGTTTAAAGATGGAAAGATCTTTGAATTTACAAATAACTTTAAGCAAGGTTTCTACATTCATTCTGCTTACAATTTGGATGTCAAAACGGCAGTCAAACTACAAAAAGGCAAGGTGAAAAACTATGATCCTGATCATTTTCATTTGGCCAGTGGAACACTGACGAGACTTTACAGTGCTCCCATTAAAATACCAGCCCCCAAATTAAAGGACATTCAGGACTTGTTACCGTATGTTCCCCTACCTTGGAGTCGGTACTTTACTAACATTATAGCCTCTCAAGACGCAGCAACGAATAAGAGCACCGAAAATGAAGATGTTATGGACGATGACCAAATAGATTACAACTGAACTTGGCTAATTATTTGTTTCTTTTCTTTAGTTTTTTTTTTATGTTAGTTTCAATACCATATTTCCACTGTTTTGTATGTTGTATCAAGTAACTATTTTGTAATAACAAAACCTTTAATTAAAACAATAACCTTAAAATTAAATAAAATGTGTTCAAAATTTTTAATACCGGTCTAATTTTTTCCCAGGTATTGCCAATTTTAGGTGATAGTGTAGCATCAGAAACGAACAGTAAAATATGAAAAAAAAAATACACAAATAAATATTTAAAAAACATTTAAAAATTCACGGAATACACTATTCTACTTAAGTAAATAATAAAAAGCTAATAAATTATAAATAAATAATAAAAACCTAATTTTGCCAATATTTTGTTGAGTTCGCCATTTAGATTTTTCTATAAATTCAATTTTTTCGAAACTTCATTTTGTTGAGTTCGCCCTTACTATCCGCAACGCCTCATATATACCAGATGAATTATTAAAAATAATGCGTTTGTGATAATGTTCGTTCTACACCCTGTGGAGAATATTCTAGAATTTTTTCAAAATTTTTTAATTAGTATTTTTTGAAATAAGGGAGAAGACAGCGATTTTTCACAATTTTTTAAAAATAATACAAAGAAAAGTGTGAGCAAGTATTACATTATAAATAGTTTTGGACTGTGTGTTTTTACAGGCTTTCATTTGACACTCCACTCGATAACCTGGTAAAAATGTTTTTTCCACTTCCGATTTCACCCCCCAAAACTAACCCCTTAAATCAAAATTTAACTTTCAAAGCTACACGCTGTGATGAGGCCATCAGTATATATATCAGTGCCAAATTTCTTTGCCAAATAGTTCCGGAGAAAATCGGGTGTGACACCGAAATGATCTTATAAGTGTTCCGTACGGAACACTAAAAAACTAGTGCTGAGACGTGCAATAATACCAAGAGTAAAGTCACGCGAGGCATTCGTTCTAGATACCAGCACTTGGTAACAAGTATATAATAAAATAAAGTGACTACTCAGTATATATGACTGCGTCAATCATCGCTCCTGATGAAGCTAACATGGTTAGCGAAACACGTGTCGAGTGCAAAAATAAAGTGTTTGGTGTAGTGGTGATATATACTGAGTAGTGTCATTGTGACAAAGATTCCACATTCCCAACATAGTTCAAGCTATAGTAAAGACAATAGTTAAAATAAAGTGAGTTTTGCTGAGACAAGTGCAGAGTCCTGTTAGTAGTGAATCGTGCAATGATGCCCAGGGTAGAGTCACACGAGGCATCTGCTTCAACTACTAGTCCTGACTAGCATGAGTCGTGTAAGGGTGCCAAGGACCGAGTCACGGGAGGTCGCTGCTCTATATATTAGTAAGAACATAATAAGATACGGTAGGGTGGGCGGAACAGTATAATGGAGCCCAGAGCAGAGTCGCCCAAGGCTCCTGCTTCTACTACTAAATCTTACTAGCAGTAAGTCGAGCAGTGAACCTACTAGTAGCAATATAGATAGCAGATGGAAATATTTCACACTTTGCGGACGGCAGGGCCTCCGAGGCCCGTACGTGCGAAGGTAAACTCTTGTAACTAGTTTTCTGTAAATGATACAAATTTCAGATTTATTTACATTTAATAATACCATGTCTGCTTCAAAATCGTGGAAGTTTATTTACCTCAGACTGCACGCTTCTACTTACATATAATAAACTTAAATATCGTTTCGGACGGGTGGACCTCTCAGGCCCTTCTACATACAAAACATATTGCATTTGTCAGGGGTACCAGTTGGCAGACAGTACATAATTCCACTTTTTTTACCATACCATTGGAATTTTAATTGTGTGTAGGGATAGGTGGTAAAGGCAAACTACGTTCTTGTGGCAAACAATTCACTATATATGTTTATAAATCAGTTCAAATGTAGTGTCCGACTAAAACTGACTAGCTGTGCTTGTTCTTACATAATGTCAAGTGAAGAAGGCTAACTATTGCTGAAATGGAGAGAATGTTAAGGAATGAATAGGCCCGTCAGCAGGGTGTTAAATAATTAAATAAAATATTATTGATTAGGCTATTAATTAAATATTAGTTAAAGGTTTGTGAAAGTACACAATATGTAGTCAGCTATAAAAATCACCAAGATATCATTATTTAATGTAATCATAATAAAATCAAAAAATATTTAGTTATAAAATATACAGAAATGGGATAATTAAATTGCTCTCTGAGTAAACTCACCTCTACTTAAAAATTCTTTCGGTAACACACAAGAAAACACAGTACAGAGGTTCGTATCATTCTTAACTAAAATATGTTGTAGTTTTGAGTCTCGTGCTTTTAGGAATTGTCTCTTAAAAGGATCTTTGCTTTTATTATGCATATTTTTTTTATGTGCAGAGCGACGTGCTGCAGGGAAATCCGTCAAGCGCTACAGAAGCGATTCGTTTGCGAAAATGTACTCGGTGGGAAACACAGTACTGAGCAAATCATTCCAAGGGAATGAGGTTCTCCATATAAAAAACTGCATGAAAATGTTGTACGACTAGTGACAAGCTGAACCTAATACGTACGTGATGCTCGACGTATTTTCCTAGCACGCACCGCTCCGGGAGGAATTAAGCGGGCTACATCTTATGAATGGAATTCAACAAATGCAGTGTATATTTGGGAGCACAGCCTCCAACATGGGAGCAGTATTCCATTGTTCGTCGAATTTGAGGTTTTTATATACAAAATTAAGACGTAGGCTGAAAAGTCTTTGGTCTGACACGATATTTCGACGATTAGTTTACAAGTTACGGTAGTTTTAGCAGGCGTAATAAAAAGGTTTTTTATGCGATATGTGACAATGAATGAAACATGAATCCACCACTACACACCGGAATCAAATTGGCAGTCAACTGAGTGGACAGCAGCCGGTAAAAACCGCCCGAAACGACCAAAGACCCAACAGTCGGCTAAGAAGGTTTTGGCCTTTGTATTTTGGGATGCACGTGAAATAATTTTCATCGACTATGCTGAGAAGGGAAACACCATCAATAGCGAATATTATATAAAGTTATTAGTGCGTTTGAAGGCAGAAATCGCAAAGAAACGGCTCAAAATGAACAAAAAAAAGTGTTCCATCATCAAGACAATGCACCATGTCACAAGTTAATGGTTACGATGGCAAAATTGCATGTATTGAAGTTCGAGATGCTTCCTCATCCACAGTATTCTCCATATTTGGACTCCACCGACTATTATCTATTCGCAGACCTCGAAAAAATGCTCGCAGAAAAGAGATTTGGCTCCATTGAAGAAGTTATCGCCTAAATTGAGGCCTATTTTGAAGGCAATGACAAATCCTTCTACAAGACAGGTATACAACTATTAGAAAAGCGTTGGACTGGTTGTATTGCTCTTGAGGGAGACTATATTGAAGAATAAAGTAGAATTGGCTACTGTCATCCCAAAATGGAATTTCTTAACGGTCTTTGTTAAGTTGAACGACTTCCTGCTGTCTGAGTCTATTTGCATGAGTGGCCGATGTTCGAGCATTTAAAGTAAATGAAGAAATAAGAGTACGGTCACCTGCAAACCTGTGGATTAGATTCCAGGTCCTTTTCAGCAGATCGTAAATGTAATTGAGAGAGAGACAGTATGGTACTCGTAAAGAACGCTCTCTGAGGAAACACGAGGGCCATAGACAAAACTTTTCAGACATCCCATAAGAGCGTAGCTTAGCCAACAATCCGTCATGCCAAACACAATCGAATGCCTTAGATATATCAAGTTCAATCACTCGAGATTCTCCAAAGTGTTCCATAACTTTCGATGTTATTGAAAGCAGTGCGACTGGTCGATAGTTCTGTGGAAAGATATGCTTGCCTCTTTTGGGTACTGAGTGAACTGTAACGAATTTCCAGCAGGAAGAAAATATCCTTTTTTGTAGCATAGATTGAAAAATCTACAGAAAACTAGTGTTAGCGTGTGGCGCATTTTTTCAATATTACAGGGAATCCAACAGCGCCAGAAGGTTTTTTTGGTGTCTAGCTTCTTTAAAATGCATAAATTGTGCATTATAATGAGGCAGCTTATGCACATATTTTCCCTAGCAGAGTTTTTTAATATAAACTCGGTAATACGGCGTTTTATTGGTCTACAATATATAGTTATTATACGATCACATAAAAAGCTTAATATTTTGAGTATGAACTAATTTATATAATTGTATAAAATGTGTCTGTTTTATGCATTGGCCTAATCACATAATTTTTGTTTAGTTTGAAAAAAAAAAACGATGGATCTAGAGTTACAAAAATTCTATCAATCGAAGAACAAATATATACAGTAGTTGATACACATCATGCGGACACTTGTATAGTATATAATATTTCTTGGGCATGGAAATAATATTTGCGAATCTAAGCGTTTTCTTAATAATCCCCCCCTCCATTCCCGTAATATTAGCAAACTTTTTTATTCAACCAGTTCAAATTTTTAGGATATTTTTTTAACAAGAAAAAAACAGATATTATATTAACAATCTTTTTTAGGTTTTGCAAGTAAAAGTTGTGTAACATGTAAGGATGCTGATTGCTTAAAGAAAAATGTAATTCAGATGAACTGTAGCGAATATGTACCCACATTACCATTTGAAGACCAACTTATAGTAAAAAATGACGCTAAAGACAAGCTTCAATATGGATGTTTGGACTTGGAATATTACAATGGTAAGAAGAAAATTAACACTTATTTACCATTTATTTCTGACCTTTGCACAGACTAAATGTGGTTTTTTTGAGTACTGAGTTCTAATCTGTAACTTTCATGCCATATATATGCTAAATCATCTTTATTATTTGCTACTACTAGATGGTAGATAATTATTTTTAAATTTTCCATCGATTTAGAGCTTTGGCAAAGTGTATTTTAGAGTGTAGGTGATACACAACTTCCATATCTACTAGAAACCGGCTTAATATTTTTTATATCGCCTATTTTTATTTTTGATGTTTATTCATCATTCAAGTTTTTACGAGTGTAGCTAATATTGATTTCCTGTTCCACTCTCGACAACTCCTTAATGGAATATACATAGATATACAGACATAATCCTAGACTTTATGGAGATCCATAAACACAAAGAGATTGTTGTCTTAAACAAAAGACCTTATCTGTAAGTGTCCGTCCGGTTCGTAACCCGGATTGTTCTTCTTCCTTGTGGTCTCTATATTCCATGTAATCTAATTTGTATCTCTTGTGTATAGATTAGACGCAGCTTTTCCTTCGTCTGGTGTAGAGGCGCCATTTATCTACTGATTTATGCTCTATGTAAATCTTTCAAATTATTTTGTCGTGCCCCATTTGATTAGTTCTGCAGGAATTCCTTCTAGACTTCCATTTTTAAGTTATTGTACCACATTCTTAACGGTTACAACATCAATGTGGATTTTTTCACCCTGATGCAAAATATCCGATGATCCATTTTCCATATATTCATATCTATCCTGAATTAGAAAGTTATGTATAATATTGATGCCATTTTTTCATGGAGTTAACTTGGATATTCCGCACTTTTATTTTGTCGAGTTTACTCGTTGAGTGAATTTTTAAATTTCTGAGTGGTTCTTCTCTCGTAAAAGCATTTTAATTTCTTGAATTTTTTTTTATCTCACATTTTTCTCTTACCTTTTGTTATTGTTATAGTAGTTGTTCATTTTATTTCATGGTTTGGCCACCTCTTGCTTAATAATATTAAGTAGAACTGATTTATGCACAGCACTAATGTTATTACTCTATATTAAATATAACTTACAGCGACTATCTACAAGTTCTTTTTTTCAACAGATTAAAAAAAATATCTATTTTTTTTTTTTTTTTTTTTTTTTTTTTATGGGTCTAGCACACGTGCTACAGGGAAGTCCCTAAAGCGCTACAGGAGCGACACGTGTGCGGAGAAAGCGATTCACGTTGTTCTTGAATCGCTGTAGATTGTACTCGGTGGGAAACACAGTCCTGGGTAAACCATTCCAAAGGTATGATGTTCTCCATATAAAAGACTGCTTGAAAAGCGTTGTACGAGGAGTAACAAGCTGAACCTCATACGGATGTGAAGCATTAGCGCGACGTGTACTTCTAATATGCACCGCTCTGGGAGGAATTAAACGGGCCACATCTTTCGAACACTTTCCATGAAAGTACTTGTAGAATAGGCTCAAGTCGCCAACCGTTCTTCGATGCTTCAGCGAACCAAGGCCGTCGGTCAGTTCCGGGTGTCCAATCAGACGAACAGCTCTTCTCTGGATAGAACCCAACAAATGCAATGTATGTTTGGGAGCGGAGCTCCAAACATGGGAGCAGTATTCCATAGTTGGTCGAATTTGAGCTTTGTAAAGAATTAACAGTTGTTGTGGAGTGTAAAGCTTTCTGGTTCGAAACAATATTCCCAACTTTTGAGACGCTCTTCTTGCTATGGCTGCAACATTTCATGCCAGGACATATTTGCTCCCAAATTAACGCCCAACAGATTGAGCGACGATGTTAGAGGGATGGAGTGCCCCGACATAACTATGTCGGGTTCTGCAACGTTAACTTTTTTAGAAAAAACTGCCGCCTGGGTTTTTGTAGCGTTAAATTCCACTTGGTTACTGTCACCCCAAGATAGAATTTCTTCCAGGTCTTTGTTAAGTTGAATGACTTCCTGCTGTCTGCGGATATTCGTCTGAGTAGTCGATGTCCGAGCGTTCAAAGTGAATGAAGAGATAAGTGTACTGTCATCTACAAAGCTGTAGATTGGATTCTCGGTCTTTTCCAGCAGATCGTTAATATAAATGAGGAAGAGAGTAGGAGACAGTATGGAACCTTGGGGCACACCGGCGTTGATAGTGAAGGTGTTAGAAAGAAATCCGTCAACTGCCACTCGTAAAGAACGCTCTCTGAGGAAACATGAGAGCCACAAACAGAACTTTTCAGACATACCACAAGAACGTAGCTTAGCCAACAGCCCATCGTGCCAAACACGGTCAAATGCCTTGGATATGTCAAGAGCAACCGCTCGAGATTCCCCAAAGTGTTCAATTGCGTTGTTCCAAACATGTGTTACATAAGTCAGAAGATCTCCTGTTGATCTATTTTTACGAAAGCCATATTGCTGATCACTAATAATGTTGGATCCTTCAAGATATTTTAGAACATGCTGTTTGATAGTCTTTTCCATGACTTTCGATATTATTGAAAGCAGTGCGATTGGTTGCGGATTTTTTTTTACTATTATTATTATTATTATTTATATTATATTATATGTTATTGTTGACGATTGAATCAATTTTAAAATATTTTTAAAAAAATCATCCACACAGTATGATTTACATAGGGACTCAAAAATCTAAAAAATTGCTTTAAAAATTTGAATAAAATTTTAAATAAACATTATGAGACCTTTAAGATTCCCAAAAATATATTATTAAAAGGAAACATACTGGCATATTAATAAAAATTATGTATTTTTTAGGAAAGGCTGTACGACGCATTCAACAATGCGTTGCAACGTCAGACTTAGAATCATTTTGTGACACCCTGGAATATTCAGTTAAAGTAAAAAACTGTACCGTTGAAAGCAGAGCAAGTCTAAATAAAAAACTCTTGAGTAATAAGCTTGAAAATATAGATGGAGAATCATCTGAAAAACCAGAACTTGGAACGACTCCAAAACCTGGGACGACCCCAAAACCTGAGACGACCCCAAAACCCGAGACGACGACCCCAAAACCTGGAACAACCCCAAAACCTGGAACAACCCCAAAACCTGAAACAACCCCAAAACCTGGTACAAACCGTAAAACCTACCGGGCCAACCACAGAGTCAGTAGAAACTACAACCGCCCATGCTAGCACAATACACCTTTTCTCCTTGGCATCTCTTTTCGGAGTACTAGCAATACTAATTTTATAAATCATCAAATAATTTTTTATTCATCAGAAAATACTAGAAAAGGTTAACAATGTTAAACTGACCCAAATATTAAAAACTTTACTACTCCTTTTTATACAAAATGAGCAAAACTTTAGCTAATTCAGTATTTTAGCGTATTTTAAGATCTCAAATGCAATGGTGTCAAAATTGTTTAAATAATTTCTGACTTATTGCTTTTTTTATTAATTAGGTTTATTATAACAATTGTTGTTCTTAATAGATTACAAATTTATTTAATAAAAAATATTACAAAGACTTATTGTTTCATTACTTAAACAAGAGAAAATCTAACACGATACATTAAAAAAAGTTATAAACGTATTTTATATGAAAAAAATAAATAAATTTTGGATTAGGAGTAGGAGTTAATTAGTCGAAATCCCACCCCAATTGCGATAAGCAGCAACTTATATCAGTTTTAGGCTTCTTATAAATATTCTTTTTTTGTTATTATATGTAAATATGTATAAACCAGGGTATTTTTGAAATTATCTACCTAGATACGTAAGAAACCTAGCCAAGCTTAAAAAAAGTCTTTCCTACATAACTACAATATGCACTATTGTACTTGGTCCAGTCTTTATAGAGTTGTTTTACGAGTATTTGATCGAAAAAAATTCTTTTGCTACGTGCCCAAAAATGATGCTGATTTATTTCTTTTGATGTTTAGAGAGCGTTAAATCCACTTCTATAATTGGGTTGAACAATAGACTACTATTTATGTTATTGTTTAATGTAAGACTATGTTATTAAATGTAAATTTTGAACAATCAAAATAGTGCGCAGCTGGGGCAGCAAAAGCATCCTTGGATCAACAGCAACAATAGTTAACGCGGACTCGATATAATCGCATAACATCTTGTCATTACCAGATTTGCCAGAAGATCTTCTGATAAAATGAGCGCATTTGATGTTCTTACTTCTAGTGATAGCATAGCCGCTATTTAAGTGAATAGTATATATCACATATTTTTTTAATTAATGGTTGAACTGTACGAGTTGGTGGACATAGCAATTGTCGTACGAAAGCAAAGTTTTGGTTCTCGATGGATTGGAATATTTTACTTTAATGATCTACTTCAGTTTTTTTTATTACCTTTCCATCAATTTCTCCATTAATTGCGTACCATTATTCTATACCTATTACCACCAAAAACAAAAGATCTAGTAATCGCATTCTACAGCCACCTTAAATAGCAACATATAATGTAAGAATCTTGTCAACAAATGAAAAGCTAATATAATTAGAGGAAGAACTCGAAAACATTAAATTGGATATAATAGGTCTAAGCGAAGTCAGTACAACTGAAAAAGACCAAATCATACTGAACTCCAAAAATTGTCTATGTTATGCCTGTGAAGAAAATTTGATTAGACGAGTCGGCTTCTTGGTAATTAAGGAACATATCCACAAAATTACTGAAATCAAAAGTATTAGTCCGAGAGTCATATATCTAACACTGATCAACAGTGAAATTTTTTCCTGAAATTTTATATGTATTATAGGGTATATCCGAGGCCCTGATTACGGAAAAAATACTGGTTTAATGCTATCAGCTCTTCTTTTATTTATATGAAATTACAATTTTCTTCAAAAATAAAACAAAAATAATTTTTTCTATGTTTGATATAATTACACACTATGAAACATTCTTTTATACGATTTTCTTGAATGTACGGCTTGAGGATCATTTCTTTGTAAACCGAATCCAACAGTAATCGGCCATCATATGGATGTCCCACCTTCCTTAATAACGCTCTTCCATTGTGCGTATATCTTGGTGAAATCTTTCACCCTGCTCTTCACTGAAATCGCCAAGATTTTCTGGGAATCGATCCAAATGAGATTGTAAGTAATGAATCTTGATACTCATGGTGCAGCCTAGATCTTTCAAATTGGATAACATGTACTCAACTAACTCAGAATAGTGGTCGGACTTATTGTTTCCAAGAAAATTTTTAATCACCACAACAAATGATCTCCAAGCTTTAGACTCGACTTCATTCATTGAATTCACAAAGTTTGGGTCTTTCACAGGTTGTCTGATTTGTGGCCCATCAAAAATACCCGCTTTCAATTTTTCTGTGCTTAATTCTGGACACTTGCGTAAAAGAAAAGCAAAACATTCACCGTTTTTGTCAAGGGCTTTTACAAACTGTTCGATAATGCCCAGTTTGATATGAAGTGGTGGCAGTATAATGCGATCTTAAGTTACTAAGGGCAAATTAATAATATTTTTGGCCATCAGTTCCTCTCATACTGGCCACTTTTTTTTGAAACGAATGAAGTTGTTTGTCGCGGCTATCCCACAGACGCGTAAAACATGGGTATTTCGTGTATCCACCCTGCTGTCCTGGAAGTTAAGTCTACACAAATGAACCAGTTGTGGTGTCGATACTTAATTAATTCCTGAAGAAATAGTTGTATACTCTTCTTGTATACTATTCTTTCATAGTAGTAAGGTGTGCAATAGGTATAGAACCATACTTGTTGCCGTTATGAAGTAGGACACACTTAAAGGTTCTCTTGCTACTATCTATAAAAAGACGCTAATTATTTGGTTGGTATCGTCCATCTTCTCCAGAATACCTCTGACATCATTACAAAAAACTAAATAATTTATGAAAAATATGGTAAGAAATTCTTTTCTCGGGTCCAATATAAAGTCATTCTGGTTCCTGGTGCAAGTAAATTCTTCTTCTTTTAAACGAGATGCCAAAATTTCAGAAGGTTCTTTTGACAAATTTAGATCCCTTACTAAGATATTCAATTCCTTTTGATTAAAAGGTTGAGGATCTGATGATTGATTACATTTAAAATCCGAAACAGTATTGCCCATTATCTTGTCTTCAATTTTCAAGATCTGGTTCTTCAGAGCATTTAAATGATGCTCCTTGTATCTCACCAGCATATAGAAGAGGTTGTTGAGCGGAGGGTAAGTTAGGATATGACCATTTATTTCGATTTCCAGAATTTATGCCGTTAATATTTACGACGTAAAAATAAGAGTCGTCATGGGTTCCTGCCAAATCATCGGTGTTTTAAATTTGATAGCACTTTTTTTCCATTTGGCCATTGCCACAGATACACAATACAGTTCTGACACACAATATGAGGTGCCCATTGCTTGTCTTGATTGCACAATGTTATTTGAAAGTGGTTAAAATACATAGTTTTAACGAAGTCCGAGATAGGTTTTCGATATTTTTCAAAGATGTATTCTCCACAAATATAGCAAAAACAATCTGGATTGTGTAAACAACATCTACGTGTCGAAGCCATATCTGAAATTTAAAAAAATAATTATTCTGAATCGGGTAGATCTTAAAAAACTGCGAGTGACGTCTAAGTTAGGGCAGACCGGAAATATTAAAAAACATGAGCAGTCAGAGAAAAACTAATATCGTATTCGAAATCAGAACACTACAATAAGTCCAAAACTGAAAAAAAATTGGAGGAATAAAATCCAAAAAAAAAATTTGTTGACCAGTGTAATCATTCAATAACTCGAAGATACTCTCTAAAAATTGTTCAGGCTTGTGCACCAACGAGCAATCACTTAGAAAATGAAACATACTACGAAGAAATTTCCTTCCCTCTAGAAGGCGGAAAAAAAAAAAAAACGCATTTTACGATGTTGATCGGCGCCTTCAATGCCAAAATTGGAAGCAAAGAGGACGAAGATGAAACTGCCACTATGGGCTAAACCAAATAGTTCATATGTAATGAATACCTTTAAAAAAAAAACAAAAACAGAGAATGCACATGGTCCAGCACAAAAAATGCAGTAGATTTCATAATCAACAACAAGAAAGACATAATCCAAGATGTAAGTGTACTAAGTAGATGATCAGTTGGAAATGACCATCGCAGTGTAAGAGCAAAAGTGTTTTTATAAATAACAGACCATTAAAAAGGAAAGAAACAACATAATCCTTAAAAGAAACCATAAGAAATGAACAATCGCGTGTAGATTCTTATAGAATGGGGATAGCAAGCTCCTTGGAACATAATGAATATACAGCAGTTGATAACATATTTGAAAATATTAAAAATAGTATAGAAAGTACCATTGAAAAAACTTGCTCAATACAGCGAAAAGAACAGAAATTAAATCAAATAATAAAACAGTTAATGAAACAAAGGAGAGAAATGGTAGATAAGACTACAGATGAATACAGAATTATAAATAAGGATATATCAAAGCAAATTAGAACTGATAAAAGACAAAAAAAAATTAAAAACGTTGTAGAACAAAATAAAAGCTTAAAAGTTTTGACAAAAAAAGAAGAACTCAACAGGAAGAAAATACATATGCAGGATACATGGAGGCAGGACATACGTGGTAATATAATAACAAACAATATTTAAAGGATTATCTAATCGAAAAACCTCACAGGGCAGGTACAATTATTCACGGCTAAACATGGCTTCTTTAAGAACTTTTTTTACAGTTAAACGTGTAGGGGAAAGGTTTGTAAGTTGCCGCGGCTTGTAAGTTGCCGCAGCGTGGTTTCACTATATTCCACCAGTTTCAGCACTGTGCCACCGACACAAAGCGTCAAGAAAAGAGTCCGCTTTAATTTTTATAAAGTCATTTGAAAGAAAAACATAACGCATCATAGTCGTTCAGACATTCATAAGAAGTGAAAAATTAAAAGTGAATTGTTTATTTGGTCGTAAAAATTGGTGAAATTTTTGAAAAAATTTGAAAGTAAGTTCATTTCTTCGTTTTTAATTAAATTTTTACAATTTAATGGCGATTGAGCGAAAATCGCGATTCAATACAACTTTTTGGATGCCACAAAAAATGGCGGCGAATTTGTAAGTTGCCGCACTTATGGGTTTGTAAGTGGCCGCACCATTTTTTTTTTTTTTTCCTTTTTGGGGGGGGGGGGGGGGGGGGGGGGGGGGGGGGGGGGGGGGGGGGGTTTTTTGTGTTTTCTTCACACCAATTATTGTGTGAAATCGCTATTTTATCAACTCTTAGTCATTTTAAATGCATTTTGACGAAAATTATATTGACTTTGAATGGTTTTTTCAATTTTTTGTGTGTTTCTTGGTTTTTGTGATTGTTTCTTTAACTTTTCGTTACTGTGTCTAGCATGGCTGCCCGCAGACCACGAAAAACTGATCACGGTGTGCAAGATTATGAGAAATTGTTGGAAGCAATTAAAGAAGTGAAGGTGGAAAAGAAATCGTTTCGTCAAACGGCCACCAAATTTGGAATGGATGATCGGAGTTGGGACCGATATATCAAGAAATTCGATATGAAGGTTCCAGATATCGAGGCTATTGATGATGAGAAGGCGTTGACATTGCTTCCACGCATTGCATCGTACGCGAACACTGGCTTAGTGCATATGGTTAGTAATTGACCATATTTTCTCATAATTGTGGTAATATTTTATGGATTTTTTTTACAGATATTTGATTATGAGCAAGAAGCATCGTTGGTTGATTATTTGATTCGTTGTTCGCTACTTTATTACGGTTTGAGTATCAAAGAAGTGAAGCATTGGCATGTCAATTCACCCGAAAACTTGAATTACTGTATCCAATGAGTTAGGATGAAAAAGAAATGGCTGGAAAGCAGTGGTATTATGGATTCATGTTACGTCATAAAAATTTGTAATTGAGAAGTCCGGAACAAACAAGCATGAGTCGTACAAAGGCGTTTTGCAAAGAGAATGTTGACCACTTTTTTTCGAATTTAGAGCGCGTGTTTGCTGAGACCCCGTATGGACCAAGTTCAATATGGAATATGGACGCGACAGGGTTCTGAATTGGGAAAGTAGTTTCGGTGAAAGGTCAAAAGCGCATTGGTCACATCACTTCGGGCGAACGTGGGGCCATGATTACGTTGGCGTTTGCGGTCAATGCAGCGAGGAATACGCTTCCACCTTTTTATTTATTCCCCAGAAAAAAGATGGCGACAGCGTATCTTGAACATTCGTCGAAAGAAACGGTGGGGTACACGAACGGAAGCGGATGGATGCAACAGGCTGAATTTGTTCAGTTCATGAAGCATTTTATCAAATACACGCACTCATCGAAAAGCACACCAACGCTTCTTTTACTGGACAACCACGCATCTCACCTTTCAGTGGAGGTGATTGATTTGGCTGTTGACAATGGTGTGACAATGCTCACCTTTCCACCGCATTGTAGCCATCGACTGCAGCCGCTTGATGTTGCAGTGTATGGACCCGTGAAAGGTGCATACATTCAACAACACAATGGGTGGATGAGAGGTAGCACTCTTAACATCATGCACATTCCTCTGCTTGTGAAAGCGGCTCTGTTGAAAGAGGCGATACCAGAGAACAACGTGAATGGCTTCAAAGCCACTGGTATCAGCCCATTTAACCCTTGAGTGTTTAAAGACTCGGGCTACATTTCGGTTGGCGTAAATGAAACGAATGCAGAAGCCAGTGCCGTTGAGAGAGAGTTTGACGAAGAAGAACAGCGTCGGATCATAGTTCTTTCTGATGAATTACCGGTTGCTAGCAATGAAACGGTTTCCACATCTGACCACCTGGACTCAGAACCGTTAACATCCGGCATTTCGCGAGCCAGTAGCTACGCTTCCGTCATATCAAACATTGGTCATCTCAAATAAGCACCACCGCAAGAAAAATCAAATCGAGGGCGCAAAGCAAAAGGCACTTCCATTATAACGTCCCCAGAAAATCTAGCCATTCGCCGACAACAACAAGAGAAGCGCGATGGTGCAAAAGCTCAGAAAGAACTCGGCGCAGAAAAAAACGCCAACGTGCATCTGCAAGCAAACGCAAATCACCATCAGAAGCAAAAGCGCAGCCACAAAAACGAAAGAAGAAGCGGCAATCAACAAGTGAGGACAGTGATGAGTTTTGCCTCGTTTGCTGTGAACAAATGCCACCCAAAATTCCAGCCAAGAACTCAGAGCGATGCCGTAGCTGTCGACAATTCGTCCACGCTACTTGCATTGAGAAAACAAACACATTCTATTTTTGCCCAAATTGCGATTCTGGTGATGAGAGCGATTAATGAATTTTCCATTTGAATTTATTTCTTTTTAACTATTTTTTTCTATCAAATAAATGTCAAAAGTCTCTGGCTGCCTTTTAAATTCAATAAATGTGCATAAATTGAACGAATTTGGCGTTTTTCATTGTGATTTTTCACTATTTCAGTGCTTTTTCGTGGTGCGGCAACTTACAAACTAAAATTTTAAAATGGCCATTTTGGGACATTTCAGTAAATGAGCTATAACTTTTTTCTCATGAGTCCAATCGACTTGGCAAAATTGTAGCTGAGACTTCTCTCTTTCGAACGGTATACCTAACTCTACCTGTTTTCCTATTCTACTCCGAGTTATCGGCCTTAGAAAAAAAGTGCGGCAACTTACAAACCTTTCCCCTAAATTTTTGCGAAAAAAATGGAAAAACTCGCTAAATTGTTGTAAAAAGCATCAAAAATTAATATATACTGTACCGTATACCTAAATATATATATATATATATATATATATATATATATATATATATATATATATATATATATATATATATATATATATATATATATATATATATATATATATATATATATATATATATATATATATATGTTTGTATTTTTTTATATTTTATGTAATGAGAGCGAGAGTCAGAATTATGGCACATTTATATTTTTCACACTAGCTTTGAAGGGGCCAAGACAACATTTTGTTATAGAGGCAATTAAACAAGGAGGACAACAAACTATCAAATATCTTTATGTTACTTAATAAATACCCCTTGGAAGGGATAACTTCATTGTAATAGAATCTGCAAACATGCATAAAAAAGGAGATATTTTGGATCTTACAAACTATGGACCCATCAGCCTATGTATCCAAATTATTCACTAAAATACATACCAAACGTCATGTATCCAAATTATTCACTAAAATACATACCAAACGTCTAAAAAGTAAACTTGAGTTTTTCCTTTTAAAAGAACAGGCATGTTTCTGCTCGAGATAAGGAACAAACGTCCATCTGCTTACAGTTAAAGTCCTCGTTGAAAAATATATTTAGAATATAATAAGCCTTTGATATTCGTGGACTTCGAAAAGGCTATTGATCCTGAAAATCAGCAGACTCTTAGAAGCACTTCAAATCAAAAGAGGAGTGCAACAAGGTGATACGTTGTTTCCCAAGTTTTTTTTAACACTTCTAGAAAGTATGCTACAATCAATAAACTGGGAGAAAATGGGACTTAATATTGACGGAGAAATCTTAAATCGTCTTTGCTTTGATGACGACATTATCTTAATAAGAGACAATGTACAAGAAGCACAAACTATGGCGCACATGCTTCAAGAATCTTCATAAAAGGTTGGTTTAAAAATTAATCTATCCAAGACCCAGTTTATGACAAATCTTGCATTAAACGACGCTGTAAAACGAAATCACGTGGACACACCGTCTTAAATACCTAGGACGTGAAATCAGCATAGGACGAGACAACTAAACATACTAAATTCAGCGGAGAATAGTTCTTTCTAGCCTTCTTATGTGTATATATATACGTACGGAGCCGATACTCTGACAATGACGAAGAAAAACATCAACAAAATATGTGTCATGCCAAAAAAAAATGGAGATGTCAATGTTACGCGTTACCCTTAGAGATCACATCCCAAGTCACATTATCAGGAAGAGAATGAGGGTACAAGACGCGGTCAAATTCATTTTACATCGTAGATGAAAAGAGGTTGGGCATGTTGCTAAATTTGGGGATGGACGATGGACAAAAAGAATTATAGAGTAGCGACCAAGATCCAAAGCCTTTAGAGTAGAGGTAGACCACCAAGTCGGTAGACTGATGATTTGAAGAGGGTGGCTGGAAACAAGTGGCCCAGAACAGAAAAAGGTCGCAAGACCTGAGGGAAGCTTTCGTCCAGCAGTGCACACTATAAACTAATGATGATGATGATGATTCTATCTATCTCAACAAACAAAATTCTTTCGCAGTCCCACGAAATCGAACATCATCTTTTTAGAAGACGATTGAGTTTTCGCTTTCTTTGGTGATGGAAAACCCTTAAGAACCCATTACATGGACTCCTGTTCCGTGGGAGGCTTCCAGTTGTCCCAAAGTCCTATCGCCTGCAATGCTAGACACAAAAAATAACTCTTAGCGTTTTCTTGAAAAATTTCTTTCTTAGAACAAAATATCGAAATATCAAAAAATAATTTAAAGGCTGACTTGGATAGAAGAGTCTCGTTAACTTGGTCTGCGTTCGGAAGGTTACAATTCATATTTAAATTGGACATCCCAATTACAATAAAAGTCAGAGTGTTCGATCAATATATACTGTCAGTATCAACATATCGCACCGAAACATGGGTATTAAATAAAAATATAATATATTTTTTTTTTTTTTTTTTTTTTTTTATTGGTCTAGCACACGTGCTGCAGGGAATTCCCTAAAGCGCTCCAGGAGCGGCACGAGTGCGGAAAAAGCGATTCACGTTGTTCTTGAATCGCTGTAAATTGTACTCGGTGGGAAACACAGCGCTGGGCAAATTATTCCAAAGGGATGACGTTCTCCATATAAAAGATTGCTTGAAAAGCGTCGTACGCGGAGTAACAAGCTGAACCTCATATGGATGCGAAGCACCAGCGCGACGTGTATTTCTAACATGCACCGCTTTGGGAGGAATTAAGCGGGCTACATCCTTCGAACACTTTCCATGAAAATACTTGTAGAACAGACTCAAGTCGCCAACCGTTCTTCGATGTTCCAGCGAATCAAGGCCGCCGGTCAATTCCGGGTCCCCAATCAGACGGACCGCTCTTCTCTGAACAGAATCCAACAAATGCAGTGTATGTTTGGGAGCGGAGCCCCAAACGTGGGAGCAGTATTCCATAGTTGGTCGAATTTGGGCTTTGTAAAGAATTAACAGTTGCTGTGGGGTGTAAAGCTTTCTGGTTCTAAATAATATTCCCAATTTTTGAGAAGCTCTCCTTGCTATGCCTGCAACATGTTCATGCCAAGACATATTTGCTCCCAAACTAACGCCCAACAAATTGAGCGACGATGCTAGGGGAATGGAGTGCCCCGACATAACTATGTCGGGTTCAGCAACGTTAACTTTTTTAGAAAAAACTGCCGCTTGGGTTTTTGTAGCGTTAAATTCCACTTGGTTACTGTCACCCCAAGATAGAATTTCTTCCAGGTCTTTGTTAAGTTGAACGACCTCCTGCTGTCTGCGGATATTCGCCTGAGCAGCCGATGTCCGAGCGTTCAAGGTGAATGAAGAGACAAGCGTACTGTCATCTGCAAAGCTATAGATTGGATTCCCGGTCTTTTCCAGCAGATCGTTAATGTAAATGAGAAAGAGAGTAGGAGACAATATGGAGCCCTGGGGCACACCGGCGTTGATAGTGAGGGTGTTAGAAAGAAATCCGTCGACCGCCACTCGTAAAGAACGCTCTCTGAGGAAACATGAGAGCCACAAACAGAACCTTTCAGACATACCATAAGAGCGCAACTTAGCCAACAGTCCATCGTGCCAAACACGGTCGAATGCCTTGGATATGTCAAGAGCAACCGCTCGAGATTCTCCAAAGTGTTCAATTGCGTTGTTCCAAACATGTGTTACATAAGTCAGAAGATCTCCTGTTGATCTATGTTTACGAAAACCATATTGGTGATCGCTAATAATATTGAATCGTTCAAGATATTTTAGAAGATGCTCATTGATAACCTTTTCCATGACTTTCGATATTATTGAAAGCAGTGCAACTGGTCGGTAGTTATTTGGCAAGGTCTTCTTACCTTTTTTAGGTATCGGCTGAACCGTGGCACATTTCCAGCAGGACGGAAATATTCCCTTTCTGTAGGATAGGTTAAAAAGTCTACAGAAAACTGGTGTTAGTTCCCTTGCACAGTTTTTGAGAACTATGGCAGGTATTCCGTCAGCGCCAGAAGCCTTCTTGGTGTCTAGCTTCATTAAAATACGCTTTATGATGCGCTGTCTGAAGACAACATCGGGCATCCTTGACTGCAATATGGGAATAGTAGGTGGTGTTTTTCCTTGGAAATCGACAGTAGAATGCGAAGCAAAGAGTTCAGCCAACAAGTTCGCTCTCTCAACAGGTGTGGTTGCAATGGAATTATCTGGCCGTGTGAGTGGTGGTATCGTGGATTTGGTAAAGTTTTGACTAACTGCCTTAGCGACTGCCCAAAAGGACCTGGAATTGTTGGGGCAAGCCAGAAGTTTGTTTCTAATTCGTTGATTGTGTGCCTCCTTGGTTTCGTCGATAATTCCCTTGCATCTGTTCCGGGCATGAACAAAGATGTTTCGATTTAAGGTGTTAGGATTTTCACGCCATTGTCGGTAGGCAATATGTTTAGAAGCAACAGCTTCTTTGCATTTTCGGTCGAACCAAGGCTTGCCGTTGGAGGAGCATTTCTTCGAAAAAGGGATGTAAGCTTCCATACCAGCCAAAATAACATCGGAGACCTCCCTGGCGCAGTCAGATGGATTATCGGATCGAAAACAAACGTCCATCCAAGGGAAAGTTCGAAAGTATTCCATGAGATCTTCCCATTTAGCAGATTTGTAGTGCCAAATCTTGCGCGGCCTAGGCGCCTCTCTGTCACTGATTGGCAGGATACTCGATGTCGAAAGCAGTTTATGGTCGGAAGAACCTAACGGCGGATTTACGGTGACCGTGTAAATCTCCGGATTGGTGGTTAAAAACAGATCAAGAAGACTGGCGAACTCCCCGTCTCGATCAGGGATCCGTGTTGGTTCGTCAATAAGCTGAGTTAAGCCATAACTGATTGAGAATGACTCAGCTTCACGACCTTGTTCGTCGGTAGTATTTGAATATTTGAGCCAGTTGATATTGTGGACATTAAAGTCGCCCAGGATGGCAATTTCGGCACTTGGATAGTTACTTTGTAAATGATCGATGGTGTCTGCAAGAGAAGCGAAAAGTGTTCGAAAATTGGTATCACTTGGTGGTCGATACAGGATACAGATGAACCTTGTGGTTTGTTGAGTCGTTATTTTTAACCACATAACATCAAAGTTTGGGGGCTCCAGAGCTTCTTCTCGTTGACAAGAGAGGTCACTTCTGACAAAAAGACAGATTCCAAAGTTACGCCTAAATCGGGAATAGAAGTCGTACCCAGGATAAAGATAGTTGACCGTGCTGGTCGATGGACTGACCTTAGTTTCACATAGAGCGAATACATGAGGTTTATTTGATTGCAGGTGTTGATGCACTGAATTTATGTTCGCGTTTAAACCTCGTATGTTGCAAAAATCTATCTTAAAATTATGATGTCTGCAAGTCGACGCCTCCGAACCAGCCCCTACCCGGAGATCCGAACGGGGGGCCATTCTACCTCCGGAACTTCTTGCATCCAGGCGCCTCATCATGCTCTTTGGTCCCACAGTAGTTAATGTGGAATTTTCCTGTTCTGTCACATGTTTATCTTTGCCTTCTTTGGCTTTGATCCAGGGGGTGTTATTATTGGGTAGTTTGGGTTCTGACCAGATACTTTTCCAATGATCTGCGAGTTCTTGTTTGTTTGATGGTTCGGTCACCGCTGTCTGTTTGCTGTGCATAGTTTTCCGGTAGAACTGTGTTTGGCTTCTTCGGAAGAGGTTGTTGGTATCTTTCCTCTCATTTGGTTCTTTGTATCTGCGAAGTCTTGCGGCATATACGGATAATTTTTGTTTCAGAGTATCCAGGATTTCTAGCAGTGTTCTGTCGGGAGACCCGGACTTGATCTTGTTTATACTCTGCGTGACTCGTTTGGACACGTTCCCGTTGATAAACTGGGTAAGGTGTCCTAGATATCTCCTGATGTTGTTGATTTGGTTTTCTATTCTTATTTGCCGTTTGAATTTTGGTTTTGTGCTGTTGGGATTTCTTTGTCGTTGCGGGAGTTTTTGATTAAATACTTCGTCGGTTGCGTTTGGGATTGATGGTGGTGGGTCTAGGCGGCGAGTGATTCCCTTCTCAGTGGTTTCTTTGTCAGGACTTGTGCTTTTATCAAAGCAACGCATGGTGTGTTCGTTTGTTCCTGTAGTAAAAACTCATGCGTTGCTCTGACTTTCCCGCCTTGGTGGGTGTCGGTTTACTCGCCGGCACAACACTTTTGGCAGGTCCATTGTCAGTTGCCCGGTCTTCATCGTTTTGGTCGAGCTGCCATTTCCCGCGACGTCCTCGACCGTTACGTCGCTCGCCCGATGCTTCTTTTATTGGTCTACTGTTGTTTGGGATGTTTTTAGTGTTTTGTGGTGTCAGAAGCTCAAAGTGTCCCGACATTGGGTTGCCTGTTAGTAGAAGGTAAATAGTTTCGGTGTGTTTTCTTGTGCTTATTATTGTTGGCTTGTCCCTAAAAGTTATTTTTGTATCTCTTGTTCTTCGTTGTTTTGAGAAGATATGAAAGTTGCTATTCTGGGTTTCCGAGAGGGCAAGTATCTCTAGGCTCGTTCCATAGGTGCCATTTTTCCTCATATAGTTATAGTAGTTATTGAAGTCTTTCATATCGTCGTCGCCAATTAATGAAAATGTGTTAAGTTCCGACCAGTTTTGTTGTATATATCTTAGAGCAGCCTCTCGGAGTCTTTCATGATGGTTTTGGTGGCCATATAAGTGTAAGCTAACTGCACGGAAAAGGCAATTTCCATCACCTACAATGTCGGATCTGGTAAAACTATCGGGAGTAGTTTCAGCTGAGGCGGTTGGTTGGATCGTTTGTCGTTGTTGTTGTTGTGGGGGTGCTGTAGCTGTTTGTACGACAGGGGTCCGCCTCCTCAGCACCCTGCCATTATCACTAGTATAATTATTATTTTGTGACATAGTGTTCCCACGAGTATCCTAGGAAAGAATGGTCGACTGCGGCAGAGCCTGGATGCCACAGCAAGGCTACTTACACCCGGAGGGCGCCCGGTATCCGGGGGAACCGTTTGCGACTCATAAACGCTGAGCCATTCATCTTCTCGGCACGGCAAACACCTTAAGATTGCGTTTTTGTTACATATAATCTGCACAACACAAGACAGCACAACATGACTCAGGTACCTCGGATCGTCAATGCCCGTACTAGGAGAATCCTGGGATTCCCCTAGCCCCTGAGGGTATATACACATATATATATATACATATATATATATAAGCTCCAGATAACCCAAAGAACGATGAAAAGGAGAATGCTAAATATTAGATTCTAAAATCGTATTCCTAACACCGCGATCCGAAGAAGATCGAAAGTGACAGATGTAATACAACGAATATGTATAGTAAAGTGGAATGGGGGGATGGATGATATCAGATGCACACGCCGTATGGTTAAACCTAGAGAACATAAAAGATGCAGAGACAAGATGAAGACATAAAAAGCGGGACATTATTGAATGTAAAAAGCAAAAAACAGAGCTCATTGGAGACGAGATCAACCCAGATTAACACGGACCACAACAAGACCAATCACGCTGCATTTATTTTATTTATTATATTTATTTTATTCATTTTATTCACTTTGTTTACTTTATTTGCTATATTTACTTTATTGACTTTATTCCCTTTATTTTTTTATTTTATTATATATATATATATATATATATATATATATATATATATATATATATATATATATATATAATATATATAAAATGAAACGTCTCTCTATCTGTCTGTCGGTCTGTCTGTCCGTTAGTGCGCTTATCACTGGAGAACCACTTATTCAATTTACGTACTTTTTTTTTAAACATACATATGTTCTCTGGACAGGTTATAGGCTATATTTTATTACGATAGGTAGCATAAGGAATGAGCAGTAACGATAATAGTGAATTAAGTTGGAAAACAGTTTGCCGCTAGCGCGTTCCCTTGCAATACACAGCCTAAACCATTAAAAATGGAACATTATTATGTAGCAGAGAATATCTATAATATATATAAAATATATAAAAAATATACAGACAGACAGACAGAGAGATTTTTATATATATAATATATAAAAATCTCTCTGTCTGTCTGTCTGTCCATTAGTGCGTTTATAATGCGAAAACCACTTATCCGATTTACATGTCTTTTTTTAAATTCATACAAATATTCTTTGGCCAGGTTATATAATAATAATAATCTATTTCTATAATATATATAAAATGCAACGTCTCTCTGTCTGTCTGTTAGTGCGCTTATCACTAGAGAACCACTTATCTGATTTATGTTTTTTTTTTTTAATTCATACATTTATTCTCTGGCCAGGTTATCTACGAGTATAATCTTCTATCTATAATATATATAAAATGCAACGTCTCTCTGTCTGTCTTTTTGTCTGTCTGTTTGTCTGTCTGTTTGTCTGTCCGTCCGTTAGTGCGCTTATCACTGGAGAACCACTTATCCGATTTACATGCTTTTTTTTTAAACATACATATGTTCTCTGGCCAGGTTATAGGATATATTTTATTGCGTTAGGTAACATAAAGAATAAGCAGTGACGATAATAGTGAATCAAGTCGGAAAAAAGGTTACCGTTAGCGCGTTCTCTTGAAATACACTGCCTAAACCATTAAATGTGAAGCAATATCATGTTGCATAAAATGCAACTTCCCTGTCTGTCTGTCTGTCCGTTAGAGCGCTTATCACTCGAGAACCACTCATCCGATTTACGTGTTTCTTTTTAATTCATACATATGTTCTCTGGCTATCCGATTTATGTGTTTTTATAAATTTATACATATGTTCTATATAATTCGATATAAGCCTAGATAATGGGGGATAAGGTGAGATAATGGGAGATAAGTATAAATAATGGGAGATAAGGAGAAATAATGGGAGATAAGCAGAGATAAGTCTAGATAATGGGAGTTATGGTGAGATAATGGGAGATAAGGAGAAATATTGCGAGATAAGCTTAAATAATGGGAGATAAGGTGAGATAATGGGAGATAAGGATAAATAATGGGAGATAAGGAGAAATAATGGGAGATGAGCAGAGATAAGCCTAGATGATGGAAATTATGTAGAGATAATGGGAGATAAGAAGAAATAATGGAAGATAAGGGAAATAATGGCTGATATTTTATTACGTTAAGTAACATAAGGAATAAGCAGTGACGATAGTAGTGAATCAAGTCCACGCGAGCGGAGCCGCGGACACGGCTAATATATATATATATATATATATATATATATATATATATATATATATATATATATATATAGCACTTAGCTCTATAGAGATCGTAATGGATTTTTTATGCCAAATAAAGTATAAGGTTACGGTAGTCCAAATTGTAAAATTTTGGAGTATATGAGCAATCAAAACTATCATAATCTCTTAATAGTTAATAGAGAGTGCACCCGTGTTGCGACGGATTTTGAAGAAACAAGAAAGATTATGACAAATTTTTAGAACGTATTATTGCTATATACATACATATTTTAAACTTTCGTACCGTAATTTCATCCACTTTCTATTACACTATAGTACATATTTGTCTACACTGCTCTGTAGTCACAATACAACAACCATTATTTTAAGTTTTATTAACAAATTACTTTTTTGATTTAATGTACAATCTACCAAAATATATCTATATTTTTTTTTATCGTTCACCTTCCCATCTGAATAGGGATGTACTCTTCTTTTCATATCCTAAGGATATCGGTGAGGATGTTGAAATATACGTCAATGTTGCCCAAGTGCTGAAACATAAATTTTTATATTTCACGACACTTTCTAGACAACGAGGTTGTGCTGTCACTTATGTCATTGCATTTCTGCAACAACTACTACCTATGCATGTGGACAAGCCAATAATACTTAAATAAATTAATAAATAGGTATACCGACCTGCAGGGATTTGAACCTTTCTACACCATAAGCAGGCACCATGCGACAGCTAAGGCCGCCACAATATATATGTGTCCCCCGACGGATCTTCACCTTGGTGGTGGGGCTTAAGACTGCATCCGTAACTATCCTCAAGGGGATAGGACGGGTGCGGTTCAACTAAGAGGGATCCTCCAAGCTAAGGTATTAGCTGCCGTGCCGAAGGCTGCATGGCACAGAGGGTGCTGCGTCGCGGACGATGCCTCCCGGATACCGGGGACCTCCGGGAGTAACGAGCCAAGCCCCAACCGCTGGTTGCGTGAAATCGCAAATTCACCGAACTCGTGGGACTATCTATGGACACATAACAAAAAAAATAAAATAACAACTGTCGCTGAAATCGTCTAGGGGGTGGCTGCCTTGGGTAGCGAACAACCGGAGGGCGAAGCGACATCTAACGCAGGGGCACCAGCAGGCTCTAAACCCCGAGTTCGTTACAGTTGACTCGGTTTTAAAAAGCTGCGGAAGAGCGAAAGGACTAACCAACCTGTGCACTCCTGCAGCAAAAAGGTGAGAGGCGGAACGACAACCCCGGCCCAAATGTTCAAACGCAGTAAGCCGGACAATGCTTGTTTGGATTTCCGGGTGGGGGGCTAGTTCAGGGGCGTCGACATGCAGTGATCATAATTTTAAAATAGATTTTTGCAACATACGAGGTTTAAACTCGAACATAAATTCAGTGCACCTGCAATTAAATAAACCTCATGTACTCGCTCTCGGTGAAATCAAGGTCAGTTCATCGACCAGCACAGTCAACTATCTTTATTCTGGGTACTTTGGAATCTGCCTTTTTGTCTTGCCAACAAGAAGAGGCTCTGGAGCTCCCAAACTTTGATGTTATGTGGTTAAAAATAACGACTCAACAAACCACAAGGTTCATCTGTATCCTCTATCGACCACCAAGTGATACCATCTTTAGAACAGTTTTCGCTTCTCTTGCAGACACCATCGATCATTTACAAATTAACTATCCAAATGCCGAAATTGCCATCCTGGGCGACTTTAATGTCCACAACATCATGGCTTAAATATCCAAATACTACCGACGAACAAGGTCGTGAAACTGAATCATTCTCAATCAGTTGTGGCTTAACTCAGCTTATTGATGAACCAACACGGATCCCAGATCAAGACGGGGAGTTCGCCAGTCTTCTTGATCTGGAGATTTACACGGTCGCTGTAAATACCCCGTTAGGTTCTTCCGACCACAAGCTGCTTCGACATCGAGTATCCTACCAATCAGTGACAGAGAGGCGCCTAAACTGTGCAAGATTTGACACTACAGATCTGCTAATTAGGAAGATCTCATGGAATATTTTCGAACTTTCCCTTAGTTAGACGTTTGTTTTTGATCTGACGACCCATCTGACTGCGCCAGGGAGGTTTCCAATGTTATTTTGGCTGGTATGGAACCTTGCATTTCTTTTTCGAAGAAAATGCCCTTCCAACGGCAAGCCTTGGTTTGACCGAAAACGCAAAGAAGCTGTTGCTTCTAAACATCTTGCCTACCGACAATGGCGTGAAAATACTAACACCATAAATCGAAACACCATTGTTCGTGCCCGGAACAGATGCAAAGAAACTATCGACCAGACCAAGGAGGCACACAATCAATGAATTAGAAACAAAGTTCTCGCTTATCCCAACAATTCCTGGTCCTTTTGGTTAGTCGCTAAGGCAGTTAGTCAAAATTTCACCAAATCCACCATATGGCACTCACACGGCCAGATAATTCTGTTGCAACGACACCTGTTGAAAAAGCGAACTTGTTGACTGAACTCTTTGCTTCACATCCTACTGTCGATTTCTTAGACAAAAACACCACCTACTATTCCCATGGTGCAGTCAAGGATGCCCGATATTGTCTTCAGACAGCGTATCATTAAACGTATTTTAATGAAGCTAGACACCAAAAAAGCTTCTGGCGCTGACGAAATACCTGCCATAGTTTTCAAAAACTGTGCGAGGGAACTAACACCAGTTTTCTGTAGACTTTTCAACCTATCCCACAGAAAGGGAATATTTCCTTCCTGCTGGAAATGTGCCACCATTCAGCCGATACCTAAAAAAGACAAGAAGACCTTGCCAAATAACTATCGACCAATCGCACTGCTTTCAATAATATCGAAAGTCATGGAAAAGACTATCAAACAGCATGTTCTAAAATATCTTGAAGGATTCAACATTATTAGCGAACACAGCTTTCGTAAAAATAGATCAACAGGAGATCTTCTGACTTATGGAACACATGTTTGGAACAACGCAATTGAACACTTTGGAGAATCTCGATCGGTTGCTCTTGACATATCCAAGGCATTTGACCGTGTTTGGCACGATGGACCGTTGGCTAAGCTACGCTCTTATGGTTTGTCTGAAAAGTTCTGTTTGTGGCTCTCATGTTTCCTCAGAGAGCGTTCTTCACGAGTGGCAGTCGACGGATTTCTTTCTAACACCTTCACTATCAACGCCGGTGTGCCCCAAAGCTGCATACTATCTCCTACTCTCTTTCTCATTTACATTAACGATCTACTGTAAAAGACCGGAAACCCAATCTACAGCTTTGCAGATGACAGTACGCTTATCTCTTCATTCAGTTTGACCGCTTGGACATCGGCTACTCCGACGAATATCCGCAGACAGCGGGAAGTCGTTCAACTTAACAAAGACCTGGAAGAAATTTTATCTTATATAACGCTAAAAAAACCCAGGCAGCAGTTTTTTCTAAAAACGTTTACGTTGCTGAACCCGACATAGTTATGGCGGGGCACTCTATTCCTCTAACATCGTCCTCAATTTGTTGGGCGTTAATTTGGGAGCAGATATGAACATGTCGCAGGGATAGCAAGGAAAGCTTCTCAAAAGTTGGGAATATTATTTCGAACTAGAAAGCTTTACACTCCACAACAACTGTTAATTCTTTACAAAGGTCAAATTCGACCAACTATGAAATGCTGCTCCCATGTTTGGGGCTCCGCTCCCAAACGTACATTGTATTTTTTGGATTCTATTCAAAAAAGGGCTGTTCGTCTGACTGAAGACCCGGAACTGACCAGCAGCCTTGATTCGCTGGAACATCCGTATGAGGTTCAGCTTGTTACTCCTCGTACAACGCTTTTCAAGCAGTCTTTTATATGGAGAACATCATCCCTTTGGAATAATTTGCCCAGAACTGTGTTTTCCCACCGAGTACAATTTGTGGCGATTCAAGAGCAACGTGAATTGCTTTTTTCGCACACGTGTCGCTCATGTAGCGCTTTAAGGACTTCACTGCAGCACGTGTGCTAATCCCATAAAAAAAAAATATATATATATACATCTATATATATATATATATATATATATATATATATATATATATATATATATATATATATATATATGACTGGAAAAATTACAAACAAGTTTTCTATCAAGGTGATTTTTTTTTTTTTTTTTGTTTTCAGGGAGTTCTTCATTTTTCTCGATGCATGTATGGCTAAAGTCACGATGGTGAGCCGTTAAGCAGTGTCCCGAAAACTATCATAGATCGAATTAAAAATGGGTTTATGAAAGTTTATTAGTAACGAGCACAAAAAAAATCCTTATTTTTAATGGAATTTCGCATACGTCGAGATTACTGTTATTAGTTAATTAATTAATAGTTATGTATATATATATATACAAACATATATGTATATATATATATATATATATATATATATATATATATATATATATATATATATATATATATATATATATATATATATATATATATACTACCGTCAAAAAGTATTTGCCATTCTAGTTATTTTCAGGCCCGAGACAACAAGAACCCAGATAATATATATTTTTTTTAATAAATTATTATTTATTTTCACATTATTTACAGTCTAGAAAATCAGAGAAATGATTTTTCATCATGTGACTCCTTTGTTTTTAATTACCGCTTTACAGAGTTTCAGCATTCTGTCCAGTAGTATCTTTAAAGGTTTATCGGTTATTTTAAACCATTCTGCTGATATTGGATTGAGTTTTCGAACACACCTGTCCAAATGGTCCCACAGCAATTCGATGGGGTTCAAGTCGGGTTATTGTGGAGGCCAAGTCATCACTTCCAGGACGTCATCGGATTTCCATTTGTCCAAAATTCTCTAATTTGGTTAACAGAATGTTTAGAGTCGTTGCCATGCTGAAAAATAAATTTCCCCTAAAAAATATTTCTTCCAGAAGGAAGCATTTGAGTTAGCAAAATTTCTTGATACTGTTTTTTTTGCATGATTATTTCTATCCTAAAGATTTTTCCAACTTTACCGTTACCCGAACAACCCCAAACCATTACTGTACCTACACCATGGGCACCTGTAGGGAACTGACAAGCTTCCAACATCCTCTCTCCAGCTGACCGTCGATTTGAACCGAAAATTTCGAATTTAGGTTCGTCGCTCCAAACGAGAAATTCCATTGATCTGATGTCCAATTTTCATGTTCTCGGGCCCATTCTAATCGTTTACGTTTATTCACTTACCTAAGAACTGGTTTCCTCACTGCCACTTCCCCGTGTAGTACACCTTCTCCTAACCTGTTCTTCAGGGTTGTCACGCTGATAGGGATGGGCCACTCCAGGTTTATTTGAGCCGTGATTTCTGGTGCGATTAGGCGGCGATTACGTCTGCTGGACATTGTTACAGCTCTCTCTTCAGCGGGAGTTGTTTTTCGAGGCCGTCCTGAACGTTTTTGGTTGGGAATTCCATGTCCCGTAGAAAATTTTTTACGATGTACGCCACCGTTCTCCTTGGCATCCGCATATCATTCGCGATTTGTCGACTCGAGTGACCATTTTGATATCTCGCAATTATCAGATCCCGATTTTCAACGGAAACTTCTTTTGTTTTTGGCATTTTCACAAAACAATTGAGCCTGTATCAGTGACAAAATACTGTTTGCGAATGGCTAATTTCCAAAAGGGCAATGATATTTATAGCATAGTTTTTATCATAAAATGTCACTAGAAATTTCCATAATCCCTAGAAACTTGAAATGAGTTTTTACTTCAACCGGAATTCTCAGAAATCGCCTCAAAACGATAATCATGCAAAACTTGGTTTTTAATTTGTGATTTCATCCAAAAGGCTTATCTAAACAATTTTATGATGGACATTTGTTAAGAACAATTAAATTTACCTAATATAATAAGAGGGTTTATATATACATATATATATATATATATATATATATATATATATATATATATATATATATATATATATATATGTATATATATATATATATATATATATATATATATATATATATATATATATATATATATATGTATATATATATATATATATATATATATATATATATATATATATATATATATATATATATATATATATATATGTATATATATATATATATATATATATATATACATATATATATATATATATATATATATATATATATATATATATATATATATATATATATATATATATATATATATATATATATATATATATATATATATCTATATGTATATATATATATATATATATATATATATATATATATATACATATATATATATATATATATATATATATATATATATATATATATATATATATATATATATATATATATATATATATATATATATATATACATATAAAAAATACAGAGAGAGAAAGCAAAAGTTGCCGTATCAAACAAAATCCTAAGTTATGAAACTAGTTGGGGAACTCGGCAAAAAAGGACATCAACAGATGTTCACACTATATTCATTTAGCCGATATTTCGGTCCTAGGTTGGGACCTTCATCAGGGCACAAACTGAAAAAGAGATAACGAAGCAACCAATACAAAAAAATTAGGCATGAAGAATTAGTATTGTTGAGTCTAATTTTTAATTATTAATTTTTAATTTATAATTTTAATTTCAATCTTATAATTATTGATAAAAAAAACCTATTGTAGTTTAAAAGTATTATTGTTCTGAAGAAACTTAAATTGTTGTTATTATTATTATTTTTGTTTTTTTTTTCTCACATTTGATCAATGTGGTTCCATGTTTGGCTGAGGGGCGCAAACCAAGTCAGCACAAACGCATTACCATTGTATATTAAGGAATGACCTGACAATGTTACATGTTTTCAAAATCACTGACTTCTGAATGTTTTTGTGTATGTTTGTGTTGAGTCCTAATTGTACTAAGTGTGGTGTGAATGTTATTGGTGTAAGGCCTGTGGCTGATATAATGAGGGGGACAATGATAACTTTTTCTTGTTTCCATAGCCGTTTTATTTCCGTTGCAAGGTCTGTGTATTTGGAAATTTTTTCTGTGTATTTCGTTTGGATGTTTGTGTCGTTGGGGACAGCTATGTCAATTAGATAGGTGACTTTTTCTTTTTTGCACTGAAAAGTAATATCGGGTCTATTGGCGGAGACTGTTTTATCTGTCTGGATACTGATGTCCCAATAGAGTTTGTAATCTTTATTTTCAAGTACGGATGTTGGTGTGTATTTGTAGTAGGGATCTGTGTTTTCTATGAGCCTGTATGTTGTGGCTAGTGCTTGGTGAACTACTTTTGCCGCTGAGTCATGTCTGGCTGTGTATTCCGTTCCGGCTAATATTTTACATCCGCTTGTTATGTGTTCGATCGTTTCTTTCTGCTGGTGGCATTTTCTGCATCTGTCTTCTGTAATAGTTGGGTCTTTGATGATATGCTTTTGGTAGTTTCTGGTTAATATGACTTTATCCTGGATGGCAAGTAAGAAGCCTTCTGTTTCCGGGAATAGCTGCCCATCTCGCAACCAGGCGTATGATTGTTTTTTATTTACGTGGTCTTGTTCTATGTGGTATCTGTGTTTTCCGTGGAGTGTTTTTTCTGACCACGTTTTCATCTTTTCCTGTTGTAATTGGGTGTGACTGTGTGTATCTGCTGGGTGGTTTACCCGGGATAAGTCGAGTGGGGTATAGTTTTTGTCTGCTTTGACTGTTGCTGTATGGAGGCTGGTTTGCTTGGTGTGAAAGTATTTCCTAAGTGCTTGTATTTGTTTTGTATGTAATGATCTGATGTCTATAATTCCTCTTCCTCCTGCCTTCCTCTCGATGGTAAGTCTTTCTTTGCATGCGTTGGGGTGTAATTTCCTGTATTTGGTGAATTGAGATCGTATAAGGATGTGAATATTTTCTATGTCTGTTTGTGACCATTTGATGATACCAAATGAATATGTGAGTATAGGTATAGCGAACGTGTTGATGGCTTTAGTGAGATTCTTAGAGTTGAGTTTTGTTTGTAAAAGTTTCGTCAGTCTGTTTTGGAATTCGGTTCTGAGCTCTGTTTTGATGTGACTGTGGTTGAGTTTGGTGCTTTGTTGGAGGCCTAGATATTTGTATGTTTCTTTGTCGAACATGTTATCGAGTGTTTCATTGTCGATGGTTTCTGTCTCATGGTGGCCCTTCCACTGGCCTTTGTTGATATGGAGCATTTTGCATTTACTTATACCAAATTCCATATTGACATCCAAGGTGAATATTTCTGTGATTTTGAGGAGTTCTTTCAGCTGTGTTTTTGTGGCAGCGTAGAGTTTTATGTCATCCATATATAGGAGGTGGTTTATTTTATGTTGATTCACTTTTTGGTGTCTGATGTTGAAGCCATGCTCTGTTCTGTTTAGTATATTTGAGAGTGGATTGAGACATAGGCAAAACCATAGAGCGCTGAGCGCGTCTCCCTGAAATATACCCCGTCTGATGTACAGCTCTTCTGTTTGGATGCGTTCGGTTTGTGTTTCTAGGCGTATTTTGGTTTTCCATGTTTTCATAATTTGCGCGAGAAATTGCCTGAGGTGTTGGTTGATTTTATAGATTTCTAGGGCTTTGATTAACCAGTTGTGGGGAATGGATTCGAAGGCTTTTTTTATAGTCTATGTAACCGATGTGAAGGTTTCTGTGTTCTTTTCTGGTTTGTCCCATAATCACGCTATCTATGATCAGCTGCTCTTTGCATCCTCGACTATTTTTCCTGCATCCCTTCTGTTCTTCTGTGAGAATATTGTTGTCTGTTAGGTATTGTTCTATTTTCTTGGAAATTGCGGCTGTGATGATCTTGTATAGGGTTGGAAGACAGGTGATAGGTCGGTAGTTTGACGAGTTTGTAGTGTCTGAACTTTTGGATTTGATGTATGTTATTCTTTGTGTAAGAAAAGTGGGGAATGTGTGTGGTTGTAGAATGGCTTTGTTGATCTGGTGTGTGAGTGCTTCGTGTGTGGTGGTGAACTGTTTGTACCAGAAGTTTTGTATATTGTCTATCCCAGGGCATTTCCAGTTGTGTGTGTGTTTGATTGTTTCTATAATTTCTTCTGTAGTTAGTATGGAATTTTCTTGTTCTGTCACACGTTTGTGTTTATCTTCTTCGGCTTTGATCCAGGGGGTGTTATTATTATGTAGTTTGGATTCTGACCAGACAGTTTTCCAATAATCTGCGAGTTCTTGTTTGTTTAGTGGTTCAGTTACTACTGTCTGCTCGTTGTACATAGCTTTTCGGTAGAACTGTTTTTCGCTTCTTCGGAAGAGGTTGTTGGTGTATTTCCTCTCGTTTGATTCTTTGTATCTACGGAGTCTTGCAGCATATACGGATAATTTTTGTTTTAAAGTATCAACGATTTCTGGCAGTGTTCGGTTGAGAGATTTAGATTTGATCTTGTCTACACCCTGTGTGACACGTTTGGATGCGTTCCCGTTCATAAACTGGGTAAGGTGTCCCAGATCTCTTCTGATGTTGTTGATTTTGGTTTCTATTCTTATTTGCCATTTAAATTTAGGTTTTCTGCTGTTGAGGTCTCTTTGTCGTTGCGGGAGTTTTTGATTATTTTGTGTTATAGTGGTGATTGCTGCTGCATATATTATTGTGTGAATGTCTTCGATCGTGCTTAAGTCTGTTATGTACTGTGGTATTATGTGCTTGTTTATTGTGTTGAGGATTATTTGTGTGCTCCGTTTGAAGATTAAACGAGGGATGGGATTTCTTGTTGTAGGGTCGGTGCCTGACCATCGAGCTAGATCTGACTGCATTTCTGCTTTGAGTGCTTGTATGAGAGGTGATTCGGGGTGATGTTGTGTAGATGTTGTTGAGGGTGGTGAGTCATTCATTTTGTCGTCTGTGATATGGTGTCGTGTGATTCCTGCTATTTGCATTGAAATATTGTTTTGAGTTATGCTCCTGCTGGGTGGTGAGTCTTGTTGTTTTCGACTGGGTGGTTGTGTGTGTGAGATTGGTTCGGTATCTGCTCTACTGTTTCTATTGTTTGGTTGGTCTGTGTTCAGTTCAGCAGCTACTTGGTCTGTGTTCAGTTCAGCAGCTACTGTATCTTTGATAGTTTGCAATTCGAAAGGTGTGAGGCGATTGTTCTTGGTAATAACTCTTTTTTGGTCTATTACTCTCTGTTCTGTTCTGTAACAAGTAATTGCAGATGTGGATATTCGGTCAAGAAAAGTCTGTGTAGTTCCAGTCTGTAGCCTGATGTCACTGTTTCTAGTTTGGTGGCGGTGTAGTAACAGCGCATCACTGTTCTATTCATTTCATCTGTCCACTTTAACCGCTGTCTTGGTTTGCCAGCCTTGATAGTTGCATGTTGTCCTTGCAAAACATACGCGGTTTGGCCTGGCTTTGGTGGTTGTATTTGTCCCGAATCTACCTCGTTTGCGTTTGGGATTGGTGGTGGTGGCTCCAAGCGGCGAGTGATTCTCTTGTCAGTGATTTCTTTGTCAGGTGTGATTCCATCACAGCAACGCATGGCGTGTTCATTGATTTCTGTGGTGCAACTCATGCGTTGCTGTGACTTTCCCGCCTTGGTGGGTGTCGGCTTACTCGCCGGCACAACACTTTTGGCAGGTCCATTTTCGGTTGCCCGGTCTTCATCGTTTTGGTCGAGCTGCCATTTCCCGCGACGTCCTCGACCGTTACGTCGCTCGCCCGATGCTTCTTTTATTGGTCTGCTGTTGTCTGGAATGTTCTCAATGTTTTGTGATGTCAGAAGCTCAAAGTGTCCCAACATTGGGTTGCCTGTTAGTAGAAGGTAAATAGTTTTGTTGTATTTTCCCGTGCTTATTATTGTTGGTCTGTCCGTAAAAGTTATTTTTGTATGTCTTGTTCTTCGTTGTTTTGAGAAGATGTGAAAGTTGCTATTTTGTGTTTCCGAGAGGGCAAGTATCTCTAGGCTCGTTCCATAAGTGCCATTTTTCCTCATATAATTATAGTAGTTATTGAAGTCTTTTATATCGTCGACTTCAATTAATGAAAATGTGTGAAGTTCCGACCAGTTTTGTTGTAAATATCTTAGAGCAACCTCTCGGAGTTTCTCATGATGGTTTTGGTGGCCATACAAGTGTAAGCTAACTGCACGGAAAAGGCAATTTCCATCACCTACAATGTCGGATCTGGTAAAACTATCGGGAGTAGTTTCGGCTGAGGCGGTTGTTTGGGTCGTCTGTGGTTGTTGTTGTTGTGGTGTTGCTATAGCTGTTTGTACGACCGGGGTCCGCCTCCGCAACACCCTTCCATTATCATTACTGTAATTATTATTCTTTGACATAGTGTTCCCACGAGTATCCTAGGAAAGAGGGGTCGACTGCGGCAGAGCCTGGATGCCACAGCAAGGCTATTTATTCCCGGAGGGCGCCCGGTATCCGGGGGAACCGTTCGCGACTCATAAACGCCGAGCCATTCATCTTCTCGGCACGGTAAACACCTTAAGATTGCGTTTTTGTTACACATAATCTGGACAACACAAGACAGCACAACATGACTCAGGTACCTCGGGATCGGACTAGGAAAATCCTGGGATTCCCCTAGCCCCTGAGGGGCTTATTATTATTATTATGAAGAAATGTCAAAACAAAAATGCAAGTGACTCACATGTAGTATGCAAATTAATCTAACAAAGATGACCATAAATAACAATTGCCATAACAAAGACCAACACTGAAATAAAACAGCCACTATTCACTAACATATTAATATAAAAATATGGCATTTACAGCAAGGATGCCATTAGAAACCTTGGATGCTGAAAAAAATCAAAATTAATTAACCATCTGCCATCTGAAAGAGAAGTGACAAGTTTGACAAGGCGCTGACAAAAGACGACCACCTGACAGATGTAAGGGATCACTCAAAATAAAAGGGGAAAAGGTTAGACAACCAGGAAAGAACCGGTTAAGTACAAATTAGGTACTACGTCATATAATGAAAATTTTGGTATAAAAGGAAAAGTACCCAATGGGAACGCAATTTTTTTTAACGGTATGGAAATTAAGTGGCATAGGGAGGAAATGATTTTTGTTCTTCTTGAGAGGAGAATGGAGGGACAGGAAAAGGAACTGGCAAGTGAAAAGGGGTTTTTTATTAATTGGGAATATACTAAGCAATTTTATTAAAAATGGGAGTGTAATTGTAAAGAATTTCACGGGAACCAAGAGAAACCAAGAGAAACATGTACTCAAACAAGGGGGCACCTAGAGGACAAATATGTAGGAGGAGAGAGCTATAGACTACCGAAGACGAAAAATTATGACGAGAATGACGACCCAGAGACATTATGTGGGGAAGGCAAATCACAAGAGAGGAGAAAACTGTATATGTCGCTCAAGCCGTCAAGATCAGTTCTTTTATTAATATTATGGGGATTTTCGTGGATATAGCACATCTCAAGGAATTCTCTTTTAAGAAGGTTTTTTTGGATATGAAGAATCTTTGGTTCTCTGAAATTATCGACAGAGTGGATCGTCAGTGCACATCTTTGAGGATGACGTCTGGTGTCGCTTTTATGTAATGCGATGCGACGATTGAGAGACTGTGATGTCTGGCCAATATACACAGCGGGACAATTAAGACAGGAAATGGAGTAGACAATATCTGACATAGAAAGAATGGGTAGAGAGGATTTCAATTTGCTAAAACTACGCTTGTTTTTATGGAAATAAGATTTGGCAATCTTAACATTGGGAATGACACGCAGAATATGAACCAATTTCGAAGTAAGACCGGGTATAAAGGGCAAAGAGAGTAACGAAAGACCTGTTTCCGTATGGCTGGCAGGGGGTAAGGGGGGTGGAAGGAGGGGGGGATGAAGGTATAGGAGGAGGCTTCGGTAAGATGCTATCAGAGATGGAGAGCTTATCAACTTCGTCCTTGGTCTTGAGCAGGAACTTCTTATTGTACTCATTTTCCATGAAGAGATTGGTGAGTAATGTTTGTGCTTGGGATAGATAATCCGGGTGAGCTATATTTTTGACTCTTCGGTAGAGACCCTTTATGACATTTACTTTTACTTTCTAATCATGGCCGGAGTTGGCATGAATATATCTGCCTGAAGAGGTTGGTTTTCTATACCAATCCAGTCTGACAACACCATCCGGACCTTTGATGACTCTTGTGTCCAGGAAGGGGACAGCATTGTTGGACTCTTCTTCCATGGTGAACTGTAGGTGTTGATCAAAAGAATTGAAAACATGGAGGATTTCCTCTTTACCATTTTCTGGTATGGACAGAATAAGATCATCAACATATTGAAAAAGAAAAGGGAGTCTGAAGGATAGCTTATCGATGCAATTTTTCGAAAGATAGGACATGACTATTGCTGCAAGAATAGGATTTAAGTTACTGCCCATGGGGCAACCAAAGGTTTGTAAATAGAAACTTTCTTTATATTTGAAAAATGTAGATTGAAAGAAGAATTCCATGATGGCGAGGAAGGAGAGTTTATCCAATTTTGTGTTGGGCGAGATTAATGCCCATTCAGAATCAATAATCTGTTTGGTTAGCTGCCATGAAATGTTGGTAAAAAGACTGACTACATCGAGAGAAATGATGACATGATTATCAGGTAATTGAAAGTTATTAATTTCTGCACTGAAGGCAAAGGAGTCCTGTCTTAAATGTCCCGCTGTGTATATTGGCCAGACATTACAGTCTCTCAATCGTCGCATCGCATTACATAAAAGAGACACCAGATGTCATCCTCAAAGATGTGCACTGGCGATCCACTCTGTCGATAATTTCAGAGAACCAAAGATTCTTCATATCCAAAAAAACCTTCTTAAAAGAGAATTCCTTGAGATGTGCTATATCCACGAAAATTCCCATAATATTAATAAAAGAACTGATCTTGACAGCTTGAGCAACATATACAGTTTTCTCCTCTCTTGTGATTTGCCTTCCCCACATAATGTCTCTGGGTCGTCATTCTCGTCATAATTTTTCGTCTTCGGTAGTCTATAGCTCTCTCCTCCTATATATTTGTCCTCTAGGTGCCCCCTTCTTTGAGTACATGTTCCTCTTGGTTTCTCTTGGTTCCCGTGAAATTCTTTACAATTACACTCCCATTTTTATTAAAATTCCTTAGTATATTCCCAATTAATAAAAAACCCCTTTTCACTTGCCAGTTCCTTCTCCTGTCCCTCTATTCTCCTCTCAAGAAGAACAAAAATCATTTCCTCCCTATGCCACTTAATTTCCATACCGTTAAAAAAAATTGCGTTCCCATTGGGTACTTTTCCTTTTATACCAAAATTTTCATTATATGACGTAGTACCTAATTTGTACTTAACCGGTTCTTTCCTGGTTGTCTAACCTTTTCCCCTTTTATTTTGAGTGATCCCTTACATCTGTCAGGTGGTCGTCCTTTGTCAGCGTCTTGTCAAACTTGTCACTTCTCTTTCAGATGGTAGGTGGTTAATTAATTTTGATTTTTCAGCATCCAAGGTTTCTAATGGCATCCTTGCTGTAAATGCCATATTTTTATATTAATATGTTAGTGAATAGTGGCTGTTTTATTTCAGTGTTGGTCTTTGTTATGGCAATTGTTATTTATGGTCATTTTTGTTAGATTAATTTGCATACAACATGTGAGTCACTTGCATTTTTGTTTTGACATTTCTTCATAATAATAATAATAATAATAATAATTATCATCTCATCATCTTAATAATAATTATAATAATGAAAATGGAAGGGTGTTGCGGAGGCGAACCCCTGTCGTACAAACAGCTACAGCAACACCACAACAACAACAACGACAGACGAATCAAACAACCGCCTCAGCCGAAACTACTCCCGATAGTTTTACCAGATCCGACATTGTAGGTGATGGAAATTGCCTTTTCCGTGCAGTTAGCTTACACTTATATGGCCACCAAAACCATCATGAGAAACTCCGAGAGGTTGCTCTAAGATATTTACAACAAAACTGGTCGGAACTTCACACATTTTCATTAATTGAAGTCGACGATATAAAAGACTTCAATAACTATTATAATTATATGAGGAAAAATGGCACCTATGGAACGAGCCTAGAGATACTTGCCCTCTCGGAAACACAAAATAGCAACTTTCATATCTTCTCAAAACAACGAAGAACAAGACATACAAAAATAACTTTTACGAACAGACCAACAATAATAAGCACGGGAAAATACAACAAAACCATTTACCTCCTACTAACAGGCAACCCAATGTCGGGACACTTTGAGCTTCTGACACCACAAAACATTGAAAACATTCCAGAGAACAGCAGACCAATAAAAGAAGCATCGGGCGAGCGACATAACGGTCGAGGACGTCGTGGGAAATGGCAGCTCGACCAAAACGATGAAGACCAGGCAACCGAAAATGGACCTGCCAAAAGTGTTGTGTCGGCGACTAAGCCGACACCCACCAAGGCGGGAAAATCACAGCAGCGCATGAGTTGCACCACAGGAATTAACGAACACGCCATGCGTTGCTGTAATGAAAACACAAAACCTGACAAAGAAATCACTGAGAAGAGAATCACTCGCCGCTTGGACCCACCCACACCAATCCCAAGCGCAACCGACGTAGATGCGGGACAAACACAACCACCAAAGCCAGGCCAGGGCCCGTATGTTTTGCAAGGACAACACGCAACTACCAAGGCTGGTAAACCAAGACAGCGGTTAAAGTGGACGGATGAGATGAATAGGACGGTGATGCGCTGTTACTACACCGCCAGCAAACTCGAAACAATAACATCGGGCTACAGACCGGAACTGCACAGACTTTTCTTGACCGAATATCCACATCTGCAATTACTTGTTTCAGAACAGCGAGTAATAGACCAAAAAAGATTTATTACCAAGAACAATCGTCTCACACCTCTCGAATTGCAAAGCATCAAGGACACAGTGGCTGTTGAACTGAACGCAGACCAACCAAACAATAGAAACAATAAAGCAGATACCGAACCAACCTCACACACACAACCACCTAGTCGAACACAAGACCCACTACACAGGAGGAGCATAACGCAAAATAATATTGCGAGTACCGCGCAACACCATATCACAGACAACAACATGAATCACTCGCCACCCTCAACAACATCCACACAACCTCACCCCGAAACAACTCTCATACAAACACTTAAAGCAAAAATGGAGTCACATCTAGCTCGATGGTCAGGCACCGACCCCACAACAAAAAATCCCATCCCTCGTTTAATCTTCAAACAGAGCACGCAACCAATCCTCAACACACTAAACAAGCACATAATACCTCAGTATATAACAGACTTAAGCACAATCGAAGACATTCACACAATAATATACGTAGCAGCAATCACCACTCTAACACAAAATAATCAAAAACTCCCTCAACGACAAGGAAACCCCAACAGGACAAAACCAAAATTCAAATGGCAAATAAGAACAGAAAACAAAATCAACAACATCAGGAGAGATCTAGGACATCTTACCCAGTTTATAAGCGGGAACGCGTCCAAACGTGTCACACAGGGGGCAAACAAGATCAAATCTAAATCTCCCAACAGAACACTGCCAGAAATCCTCGATACCTTGAAACAAAAACTATCTGTATATGCCGCAAGACTCCGTAGATACAAAGAATCAAATGAGAGGAAAGACACCAACAACCTCTTCCGAAGAAGCGAAAAACAGTTCTACCGGAAAACTATGTACAACAAACAGATAGCAGTGACTGAACCACCAAACAAACAAGAACTCACAGATTATTGGAAAAGTATCTGGTCAGAACCCAAACTACACAATAATAACACCCCCTGGATCAAAGCCGAAGAAGACAAACATAAACATGTGACAGAACAAGAAAATACCACATTTAATACACAAGAAATTACAGAAACTATCAAACACACACACAACTGGAAATGTCCTGGAATAGACAATATACAAAACTTCTGGTACAAACAGTTTACCACCACACACGAAGCACTCACACACCAAATCAACAAAGCCATTCTACAACCACACACATTTCCCACTTTCCTCACACAAGGAATAACATACGTTAAACCCAAAAGCTCAGACACCACAAACCCGTCAAACTACCGACCTATCACCTGTCTTCCAACCCTATACAAGATCATCACAGCCACAGTTTCAAAGAAAATAGAACAACACCTAACAGACAACAATATCCTCACAGAAGCGCAGAAGGGATGCAGGAAAAATAGTCGAGGATGCAAAGAGCAGCTGATTATAGATAGCGTGATTATGGGACAAACCAGAAAAGAACACAGAAACCTTCACATCGGTTACATAGACTATAAAAAAGCCTTCGACTCCATACCCCACAGCTGGTTAATCAGGGCCCTAGAAATCTATAAAATCAACCAACACCTCAGGCAGTTTCTCGCGCAAATTATGAAAACATGGAAAACCAAAATACGCCTAGAAACACAAACTGAACGGATCCAAACAGAAGAGCTGTACATCAGACGGGGTATATTTCAGGGAGACTCGCTCAGTGCTCTATGGTTTTTGCCTCTGTCTCAATCCACTCTCAAATATACTAAATAGAACAGAGTATGGCTTCAATATCAGACACCAAAAAGTGAATCAACATAAAATAAACCACCTCCTATATATGGACGACATAAAACTCTACGTTGCCACACAAACACAGCTGAAAGAACTCCTCAAAATCACAGAAATGTTCACCTTAGATGTCAATATGGAATTTGGTATAAGTAAATGCAAAGTGCTCCACATCAACAAAGGCCAATGGAAGTGCCACCATGAGACAGAAACCATCAACAATGAAACGCTCGATAACATGTTCGATAAAGAAACATACAAATATCTAGGCTTCCAACAAAGCACCAAACTCAACCACACTCACATCAAAACAGAGCTCAGAACCGAATTCAAAAACAGACTGACGAAACTTTTGCAAACAAAACTCAACTCTAAGAATCTCACTAAAGCCATCAACACGTTCGCTATACCTATACTCACATATTCATTTGGTATCATCAAATGGTCACAAACAGACATAGAAAATATTCACATCCTTATACGATCTCAATTCACCAAATACAGGAAATTACACCCCAGCGCATGCAAAGAAAGACTTACCATCGAGAGGAAGGCAGGAGGAAGAGGAATTATAGACATCAGATCATTACACACAAAACAAATACAAACACTTAGGAAATTCTTTCACAGCAAGCAAACCAGCTCCACACAGCGACAGTGAAAGCAGACAAAAACTACACACCTCTCGACTTAGCCCGGGCGGACCACTCAGCAGACACACACAGTCACACCCAATTACAACAGGAAAAGATGAAAACGTGGTCAGAGAAAACACTCCACGGAAAACACAGATACCACATAGAACAAGGCCACGTAAATAAAAAACAATCATACACCTGGTTACGGGATGGGCAGCTATTCCCTGAGACTGAAGGCTTTTTACTTGCCATCCAGGATAAAGTCATATTAACCAGAAACTACCAAAAGCATATCATCAAAGACCCGACTATTGCAGAGGACAGATGCAGGAAATGCCACCAGCAGAAAGAAACGATCGAACACATAACGAGCGGATGTAAAATATTGGCCGGAACGGAGTACACAGCCAGGCATGATTCAGCTGCCAAAATGGTTCACCAAGCACTAGCCACAACATACAGACTCATAGAAAACACAGATCCCTACTACAAATACACGCCAACATCCATACTTGAAAATGAAGATTACAAGCTCTACTGGGATATCGGTATCCATACAGATAAAACAGTCTCCGCCAATAGACCCGATATTACTTTTCAGTGCAAAAAAGGAAAAGTCACCTATCTGATTGACATAGCTGTCCCCAACGACACAAACATCCAAGCGAAATACACAGAAAAAATTTCCAAATACACAGACCTTGCAACGGAAATAAAAAGGCTATGGAGACAGGAAAAAGTCATCATTGTCCCCCTCATTATATCAGTCACAGGCCTTACACCAATAACATTCACACCACATTTAGTGCAATTGGGACTCAACACGGACATACACAGAAACATTCAGAAGTCAGTGATTTTGAAAACATGTAACATTGTCAGGTCATTCCTTAATACGGAATGGTAATAGCGTTTGTGCTGACTTGGTTTTGGCCCGTCAGCCAAACATGGAACCACATTGATCAAATGTGAGAAAGAAGAACTTTTTGTAATAATAACAACAATTTAAGTTTCTTCAGAACAATAATACTTTTAAACTACAATAGGTTTTTTAACAGTAATTATAAGATTGAAATTAAAATTATAAATTAAAAATTGATAATTAAAAATTAGACTCAACAATACTAATTCTCCATGCCTAATTTTCTTTATTGGTTGCTTCGTTATCTCTTTTTCAGTTTGTGCCCTGATGAAGGTCCCAACCTAGGACCGAAATATTGGCTAAATGAATATAGTGTGAACATCTGTTGATGCCCTTTTTTGCCGAGTTCCCCAACTAGTTTCATAACTTAGGATTATATATATTATATATATATATATGTATATGTATATATATATATATATATATATATATATATATATATATATATATATACATATATATATATATATATATATATATATATATATATATATATATATATATATATATATATATATACATATATATATATATATATATATGTATGTGTATATATATATATATATATATATATATATATATATATATATATATATATATATATATATATATATATATATATATGTATGTATATATATATATATATATATATATATATATATATATATATATATATATATATATATATATATATATATATATATATATATATATATATATATATATATATATATATATATATATATATATATATATATATATATATATGGTAGACGATCATTTAATTTAAGATTATTAGTCAATTAATTTATTTTATATTTATTATTTAATTATATTACTGGTACTGACTAAAAATAATGAAAGAAAATCACGTTTCAAAATCTCTGACAGACCTAGTACCGTTCTGAAATTTCCTCACTACAAATTTTCTTCAAAACCATTGTACTCTAGTACGTCGCAAAAGCTGCCCTACCTATCTTTTAGAACCAATCTCAAAACCTAACCGACCTATAAAATAATATTTAAACTTTGCCTGTTTTCGCAATTTTGATATCTCAAGCTTACATTTTTTGAATTAAAACATTTAGTCTGTTAGTGGCACTGGCAGTACTTTTTCTAAGTATTGATTTTTACTTACTGAGGTGCTATTTGAATATGGTTTGATGGCTCAGGTGTCTTTAAATGAATTAAATTAACATGTCAACATGTTGCTAATTTTTACAAACCGGTTATTGAAGTGATCATTTATGCAGTTACTGAAAACATATAATACTAAGACTAAAGAACTTTTGAAATAAGTGACTGTTTTTTGTCGCTTTACTTTTAACAACGAGAAAAAAAAACTTTTACACGGGTACTATTTTAATAATTATTAAAAGGAAATTTTAGCTGGCGACCCATAAAAATATTAATTAGTTTGGCTTAGTTAAAAAATTATTTTATCATTTAAATCAGGGGTCGGCAACCTATGGCACGCGGGTCATCTCTGGCACGCCAGGCAATTTTGAATGGCACGCATACCTACTCAAAATTTACACATTAATTCTGTAATCTGTGACATGTTTTGAAATTAAGTAAATAATCGAAGACAGTATTACTTTAACGATATAAACAAAAACGATATATTATATAGGTCACCAGGTATTATTACCAAAAACTACAAAATATATATTTTGTAATTTATAATTTTACTGAATGCATTGGTTTGGCTTTAATTTCGGCAAGTATTAAAGACGGCAAGCCTCAAAATATAAGCGTAGGCAAAAACACAAATAAACGTCCTCAATTCAGATCAAAAGAGCCGCTATAGGGCGGTTTTTGTTTGACTTGACTTCAATCATTCCGACGCGCGCCGCAACTCTTTTTATATTGCCGGACTTTAGTTTTTGTTAGATTTAACTTCTAGGCGGCCCTTTGATTGCAATGGGCGCGTTGTAGATAATAATTTTTGTTCTAAGAAATTTAATAAACGTAATTATTGAAATTTTCTGGAAACATTATTTTTCTATATATAGCAAGCTGCTACACGTTTGGATCATTTAGTATAGAAGTAACATCCGTTCCAGTCAATAGTCGTCAAAAAGTTTAAAAATTAAAATTACGTTGCGTTATGGCCGCGAAGAAACAGAAGGTAGACGTTCGATCATTTCAAACTTCATGGACAACAGATTAAGGTTTTCTACAGCAAAACGATCTGGTCATTTGTGTCCTATGTCGGGAAAGCGTAGTTTTCCGGACATCTAGTGTTCAACGACATTTCCAGATAAAACATGAATCGCCATTTAAAGTTAACGCTGACAAAACAATACGAGAAACAGTCAACATTCTTTAGCAAAGTTTTCCAAGGAAAAAATCAGGTAACTGAATGCAGTTTCAAAATTGCACAAGCGTTGGCACAAAAGGGCAGGCCGTTCACTGACGGAGAATTTATGAAGCAAACGTTTTTGAGTACTGGCGAGATTTTATTCGACGACTTACCCAAGAAGGATACAATATTGGCCAGGATTAGAGATATACCGGCATCAGCGCGGACCATCAAGAGACGAATTACCGAAATGACACAAAATGTCCAAAAACAGCAGAGAGACGCTATCAAACCGAGTTTTGTATTTAGTGTAACATTGGATGAAAGTGTCGATATTAATGACCTTGCCCGTCTGGCAATCGTTGCGCGATACTTCGATAATGGCAGTGTGTATGAAGAGCTGATTTGTCTGCTCCCATTGCAGGGAACTACAAGAGGAAAGGATATATTTTCAGAATTTGTTAAACATTTTGAAAAGCGGAACACTGATTTAAATAAAAATTTTTGCGTAACGACAGATGGCGCTCCTGCTATGATTGGGAGACATAAAGGATTTGTTTCCCTTCTTATAGAACGCATGGGTCGATCAGTTTTGAATTTTCATTGCATAATTCACCAAGACAGTTTGTGCGCTAAAATCTCCGCTGGAAGTTTAAAATCCGTGATGGATAGAGTGGTTAAAATAGTTAACTACATTGTCGGTCGTTCTTCACTGATCCATAGACAATTTAAGGCGTTTCTGCAGGAATTAGAAAGTGCATATTCAGATATACCATTGCACAATAATGTGCGCTGGCTCAGCCGGGGTAAAGTGCTCTCTAGATTTGTGCAATGTCTGGGTGAAATTAAATCGTTCTTGTTGGAAAAAAATCAAGTGGATGCTTATCCTGAACTAGAAGATAAGAACTGGATCTGTATGTTAATGTTTCTTACTGATATTACAAACCATCTCAGTGAACTCAACTTAAAGTTACAAGGTCCAGGCAAAACAGTTCTGGATTTAGACGAATCCTGGAAATCATTCAAATTAAAAATAGATTTATTTTTCAGCGATATTACTACAAACACATATAAATATTTTCCAAATTTAAAAACTTATATATCCAGTGTCGACGATGGTACACTAATAGACGAAATTCTTAAATATATGACTAATTTAAAAGAGGAGTTTATCGAGAGGGGTCAGGATTTTGATAAACATGGTCCTATGTTCGCTTTTTTAATCAAACCAGATTTAATGGCTTTTTCCAGCAGTTGCTTTGACATATCTCTTTTCTCATGGATGGACAATAATAATTTTGATCTTCAATACATTGAATTCCGAGTTATGAAACACGAAATTTGTAGAATTAAGAAGGGTATTAGAAGGTGACCAGAACCATTCAAACGAGATTCTCAGTTGTTGGATGAGTTTACCAGAGAAATTTATTTGTCTTAAGAAAGTAGCGTTAGCCATGTTTACAGCTTTCGGATCATCCTATATCTGTAAACAACTTTTTTGCCATATGAGAGTGATTTTAAACCCGTACCGAAGCAGGCTGACAACAGACAACTCGGAAGCATGTGTGACACTGAAAATAACCAGACATGAACCGGATATAAGAAAACTGTCTAAAGAACTTCAAGCACAGGGTTCACAGTAGGTCCTAGGACTAGTATAATTAAATTATTTGTTAAATGTTAAAATTTTTTTGTAATTAAACCTTCTAAAAGCAATATTTTAAGTTAATTTAAGTTAATTTTTGTTAATTTTAGTTGTAGTAAGTACCTATGTCGGCACGCAAAATGTTGTATGGATGAAAACTGGCACCCCTTAGTTAAACGGTTGCCGACCCCTGATTTAAATCACCAAATTCTACAAAAAAAATCCATTATTAAAAACCTTTTTAAAATAAACTTAGAAATATATATTTACCACGAGGTTTTTTCAAAGTTATACAATTATTAATTATAAATTTAGAAAGGTTATTTACAAATCGTTAATTCAATAATTCAATATTCATAGAGGAAATATTTAGCTAGAAATTCTGTTACAGAAACAAAGAAATTGAGAAATTAAATAACTATAATATGTTATATTGTTATAACACTAATTGTGCAAGTTCAACTTGCTCTTGACCGGTTTTTTTTAATAACACCACAAGGTAGCGGACTATTTGATACGTTAGAGTTTAAGTTCCTTCTTTTATTGGATGACGATGTCTGGTGGTTCTTTTAGGTGGCAGCTAAAGCAACAGGAAAGAAACAAAACTACTGAAATTTTTAGTAAAAAATATACACAAAAACATCTCACACTACTTACCACATCCACTCTCCATTATTAAACGCCGACGGATGGTACTTTTTTAATCGGTTAGCGTTCGTTTGACAAATTTTCGTCAACAAATCCACCCATTCCTTTTCTTCTACACAGTTAGCTGCCTGTACGCACAGCGCCCGTTCCGGCTGGACTATTTGAAACATATTCTTCATTTTAAACGACGTTTCCGCTAGCCTTTCTACCGCCAAGATGTTGGAAAGGGGGATCTCACACAGCGCTTCTTTTCCTGAAATTTAAGAAATATTTTTTTATTGCGTTTGACAAAACGTAATCTTTAAATTAATTACAGTCGACACTGTTTATAGTGAAACTCTATATAGTGAAAAACTCTTTATAGTGCAATTTTTTCAAGACAGAATATATGTTATACACAAACAGATATTTTAACAATTCACTGAAGATCTATGCAGAGGGAGAATACAAACAAAATAAGTATTGCCAATTTTACAAAATTGAACAGCTTAGTTAAAAAATGGTCTGTTGGAGAAACCCGCGAGATTACGGAACCTTCACAGACTTTAGGGACTCTCGAGCTGTCTATCGATATCGATTTTCGTAGCAACTTAAAAATAGACAATTATAATAGATTTCTACAGTACAAAGTGACAATATATGCTTGCGACGTGGGTCGCTGGGAACCAAATCTGGCCAATACGGTGGATGTGGAAGCACATCGAAACGAAGCCCATACAGTTTTGCACCAATAATGCGAGACGTGTGTGAAGGTGCATTATCATAATGAAAAAGCACTTTCTCTTTTACAAGATGCGGACATTTCGCATGAATAGTACCCTCTGATTGGTATAGTAGTAAAGCATAATAACCTCTAGTGATATTTCTACTTTTCTCCAGGTACTCTGTGAGCACAACTCCGTGAGAATGCTAAAAATCGTCTCTATTCTGCAGATGTAACTGTTTTTGCTTTCTTGGGTACACTTTCATCTGGTCCCACCCACTCAAATACTTGAAATGGTCTACAACAATGAAAACAGGAAATTCATTTATGTTTGACCGTTCTTTATTACGACTTCACTCTAATAATTGTCCATAGTTTTTGCTAGTGATTTCAAGGCACTCCATAATTGATTCTAGGTCTTGTATTAACGTTGCTAGTATAAAAGTATCGTCCGCACATCTAAGGTTACTTCTCTTTTTCCACCAATTGTGACAGCTCCACTCCAGCCACCCAAAACAGACCTCATTATATTCTTCTTCTTAAAGTGCCTATTCGGTTCGAATGTTGGTAATCATTTTGGCTACTATTACTTTCTCCACTACAGCTCTGAAAAGACCGGTAATATTTGTTGAAAAACAATTTTGCAGATTATTTCGCCAGGAGATACATCTGGGTCCTGGTCTCCTTTTTCCAAAAACTTTTCCTTGGAGTATTTGCTGTAGTAATCCATTTCTGTGGGAATTTCTCATTATGTGTCCTAAATACTCCAATTTTCCTACTTTAACAATTTCCCTAATTTCCAGTTTCCTGTTCATGTTACGTAAGACATTCTCGTTGGTAATATGGCCAGCATAAGAAATTTTCAAAATCTGAGTTATAGCCATAATTCAAATGCTTCAAGTTTCTTGGAAGTGGCTTCAGTCAGCGTCCAAGATTCCACACCGTAAAGAAGGACACTGAAGGCATAACATCTTAGGAGTCTTATTTTTGTGCTTATTTTTATTATATTATTTTTAGTTTTTGAAAAGTTATTGTAAGGCACCCTACTCTAGCTTTTTCGATGCGGCAACGAATTTCCTGAGAGTGATCCTACTGTTTATTTATCATGATACCTAGATATGAATATTATGCAGTTCTTTGTATCTGTTGATTGTTATCCATCAACAATGTAGCAGGAACCGGAGGCTTGCTGATTACCATGCCCTTTGTTTTGCTGTAATTAAGTCCGAGGCCGTATCGATTACTGACTTCGTTTATTTTTATCCTAAGATGTTGTAAACCCTGTTATCAACCATAACCGCCGTATCGTCAGCATAACGAGTATTCGCTCATTATTGAGCAGTATTCTTTCATCACCCTCTTCCAGGGCGTCTCTAAAGATTTGCTCAGAGTACATGTTAAACAATAGTGGAAACAAGACATAACCCTGCCTTACCTCACTCTCAATCGATATTGCTTCTGAATGTTTCCCTAGTATCTTAATAAATGTCATTTGGTTCCAGTAGAGATTCCTAATAATCCATCTAGCCCAAGGTCTTTCAGAATTCCGACCATTTTGTGAAGTTGGATTTTATCAAAGGCCTTTTGGTAGTCGGTCAGGTACAGATATACGTCACAATTGACGTCTCTATATCACTGAATCAAAACCTGCATAGAAAATAAGGTCTCTCTGGCCCCCATGGCTCATTATATGTTCACTATATATGTTAAAAAGTAAGGGTGACAGAATACAGCCCTGTCTGACGACGGCTTCTTCGTTAAAGGAATCGGAAAAAGAATTATTCAGTCTAATTCTGCCATATGTATTATCGTACAGGGATCTGATAAGGTTTACAAGATGTATAGGTATTCCCATGCTGATTAGAACCGACCGAACTAGAGTTTGTTCCATTGTATGCAGCGGAAGCTTTGAAGTAGTCAATTAAACAGATATAGGTTTTTATTTGGAATTCCCTAACTTTTTCTATTATCTGGCGTATGTTGAGAATTTGTTCCCTAGTCCCTCTTCCTGTAATGAAGCCTGTTTGTTTGATAGATATTTGCGGCAGCAGAAAAGTTTTGAGTCCTTCATTTAGGATCTAGAAAAATACCTTAGCAGCGTGTGATACAAGAACGATTATTCTATAATTACTTCAATCCAAAAGGTATTCTTTCTTATGCAAGGGTATAAATGCAACTTCACACCAATCTTTGCAGACTGTGCACTGAATCCAGTCGTTTCCCGTAGTATCTTCACTGTACCAAGCACCACAGAGGGGGCAAAAACAGTCATCCGAATCATTTGAATGTTCAGGGTTATTTTTCTTTACTTTATACCTAAAATTCACTCTTTTATTCGGTCGCATTAAGCATTTTTTTTTCTTGCCACGTTTATCTTTTATATTCAGTTTCCTTTTTGGGGGTTGCTTTTTTCTTTTTCTAGCAAATTGATTGCCAAGGATTCTTCATATTTCTGAGCTTCTGGTAAGTCAATAATTGATTTCTCACATAAGTCTGGAAAGCGATCACTCGGGCTCAAGTCAAAGTTTGTTATATCGAACAAAGCTTCTTGGTTTAGTAAATTCGGTATGAGATTACTTGAAATGCTAAGATTATCTGACCGATTCTCTAACCGTTTTCCAGATCCTTGCACGAAAGCCGATTCAACTGAACATATAGTATTATGTGTATCGATAATACTGGGTCTTCCACTTTCTGACCTTTCAGAGCCAAAATCGCCAAAAACATCGTTAACAGTTGGTCATGATTGATCACTGATATGTTCACACCCAATTATATTGCAAGAACAACTGAGAGATTTCATCATGAGTTTTCGTGGCAAAAAAGCATTTCCTTGTACTTGATGGACTTTGAGAGTACAATTGAAAGAAGTCAAATTTGGTTGATCTGCCGAAATCAGTGTTTCCATGTCTTCAGTCTCGCTATCGAACACTGTTATTTTGGGACATCCATCTTGAATTGCCCCGCAAAACTCATCCAGATTCGTTATGTCAAGTCCGCGGGCCACAGCATTGTCTGCAGTTCTTTTGCAGACGGCTCCTACACCATCGGGAGCCCCTTTACCGTGATTCGCTTCATGGTAGTTCCAGGTCCAGTATATAATTCTCGGGTACACATCGGACATTTTGCAAGCCAAAACAAACAATATGAGTTTGTTTCTATATTGCGTAACTGGCCCGGCACTTAAAAAGTGAATGTTTTCAATTTCTGTGGGCAATTCTTCCAAAACTGGTTTTAAGTGGGCTCAAATAGCGTGTACATTATGAGTCAAATTGGAAAAAACTGTACAATAGTGGACCCCATCAAGTATACGACAACAGTGTGAAGTGATAGTTGTGTTTGGGACCACCAAAATGAAAAGACTGAATTTCTTCATTATATTTGGTGGAATAGTTTTCAGAAAAATCCATGTGCACTATTACATCTTTTTGAGTGAGAGATTCTTTCAACGGTTTTATTGTTTGATACTGGTGTATTATATTTCTTTCATGGTGACAGTTTTTGGCCAAAGCATTTTCTACCTTTGCTATCAGTTCCTTAGTAGATATTTCAACATTCTCTTTCTTCTGTTTGACTACAGTTCGTTCCTTTTTTGTTTTCGAATCAATTATGGTTTCTTTTGAAGACGACCATTGTTTGTAAGTAATCGACATTGTGTCATCAAACTCTTCATAGTAGGGAACAGTTTTTGTAAAGCAAATATCGCAGGTTCTTTCCAAACATCTTTCATTGTACCTGTCACAGCAAATAGAAATAAGCAAATTCGGATAGCTCAGACCTTCAATATTTTTGCGTTGTTTAGGGCAGTCTCAACCAATTATATGTTGTTATGTACAGTACACATGCACGTGTCCCGATCTGTCACTTTTGGAGCAACTATCCAAGTAAGCCTCTCGAATATGAATAACTGATTATGGCAGTTCTTTTATTTTTTGTGAGGAATTCATTTTTTCCTCCATATAATCGAATATATTTGTCGCCTTCCAAAAATTTTTGAAATAGGTCTTTGAGACATCTTCTTGTCCGCACGTTTGATAATTTCTGTCTTTGAGAGTGCCAAATCTTTTTGTACGTAATAACTTGTTTATTATATTTCTAAATTTTCCGTTGTTTGACGATAGGTCCCAAAAGTAATTTATTGGCAACGTATTTCTCGCGTTTTGTTTTTAAGTTGTGAATGTTCTCTGTAATTCGCTTTTTCATTACGTCACCGAACAAAGCTTTTTTTTACAACATCGGCTCGTGTCTCTGGGTCTTCAGTTAATTTTAACATTTTTGTATTAGGTGTAAGCTCCTGCGGTTTTTGATTTAGTTCTTCCTTCAATTTGTAGTATCTTTTTTTATACTTATTTAAACGTGCTTTAAGTTTCGAAATAGTAGTATCTTTTTCTTACAACTCTAGGTTTCGTTTACGACGCTGTCAACGCGATCGTTCCTTTGCCATTACTAATCTAGATGTCAACTGTTTCTGAAGTTGCTACGGTGGATGAGAATTTTTAGGTTCATCATGTAGACTGGATGAAGTATTCGTCCTCATGAAATCTATAGCAACCTTTTGAGTTTTCTTTTTTTTGATTAAATATTTTACTGAGTATTTTTTCCAATTTTTCACGAGATGGCATTTCGGATACTAGTTTCCTTTGCCCTTTCTTTTTTAAATATTTCTGCTTCTCTTGTTCTTTTTGTGCCGCTAATCTTTCAGGATCATTTTTAATTTTCATAACGGAGCCTTTCAGCTGTCATTTGCTTCGCTAATCCGTCTTCTTTACAAAATGTTTTTCTTTCGGTCGTGGCATTTTCTTTTCTATGAAAAATAATAACAATAAAGTTGGTAAGTGAAAACTAAAATAAATTTTCTAAAGAACTCTGAACGCCTTTGTCACACAATCATTTTGTTTGTATAGTTTCAGTTAAAATTTATCAGGCCCCTGGATAGGTCTCAGTCCCCTGTTCTATTAGTTTGCAGGGGACTGAGGTCAGTGGACTGAGATATTTATGGGTGTTCTTGGGAAAACGTCATAACATACTGTTATGAGATTTACCTATTCTACAAATTAATGTAACTAATTTACGATTTAATAGTGCGTATAAAACAATAGATAAATTAATATTGCGCGTAAAATCCTTGCCAGGGTCCTGTTGACATTGGTTGGCCGCGATACAACCTCATTCACAAAGTTCGCTGTGCCGACTAAACGAACCGCCGACAGAAAGCAGCGAGCGCAATATTGTGCTAACTTCACCCAATACTTCAAGCCGCTAGAATGGCAACGTAGCTCGGGATTGTAGTTCTCAGTGTTTTTAACGTGTTTTGATTTGTCAGGGTACTGATAGAAAACTCGAGGGACAAAATTCAGTGAAGTATTTTTAAATTAAAATTACAGTTATTGTAATAGTTTTAGTGTAGGTATTAGCTAAGTATCAATACTCATTTTAGTAGTAAAGCTAAGGTTTAGGCTTTTCACTTACATTTTGGACGAGAGGGGCCTAAGAATTTAACACTTTGAGGAGTATTATCTACAAGAAATATATTTCAGATTAGGATAGTTGAGATTTACATTTGTGTTTGTAAATTAATCCAACTCATTAACAGAAAGTACTCGAAAAATACTGAGCCGTCGAAAATTCCCTTGTAAGTAGAACCACACATATACATTGCAGGCACCTAACCTAGGTAACTTAGCCTAGGGATTTTATTTATTATACAGCAATCACCGTAAGGGACACTAATTGCGCAAGTCCGACTTGCACTTGGCCAGTTTTTGCTTAATGATTTTAGACAACGTACAACATTCATTTAAAATTGTTAAGTATGACACCTATTAGAATAGCTTAGAAAACTCTTATAAGCATGAGAAACAATACCCGGTGGAATATTTTTCCAAGCCATTCTACTTTTTACAAGTCAACCTGTCAAAACTAATATTCGTGAGGAGAATAACATAGAAAACCCCAATGACAATAGATGTCCTTCTTAAAAATTGAAAAATGGTACTTTTACATTTTCCCTAAATAGAAAAATACTCACTGAAAGTTCGAGTCCTGCGTAAAGTATTAAAATGATAATATAATTTAAAATAGTAACTTTTCATTTGTCAAAGTAACAAAAATTCTGTTATCACAGGATCAATCACAACTAGAGGACGGTTATATTTCGGAAATCTGACCTCTGTAAAACTTGACAAATTGTTGACAAAAAAACTCTACCTTTGCTGATATCACAATGTTACTTTCCTTGCTAGTGTTTCGGAAACCTTAGCAAAAATCTATATAAAACTTTAGCGCTGTAGATATTATCTTTTTACTACTTTTACTAAAGGGGAGTATTCTACACGTGAAAGAAGCACCCCCGGAGATTCAGGAGAAGCACGTTTCAGGGTTCTCAGATCATGAAAAACACAATCTCCCGTTTTCGCCGATCTGCCTTTCTAGTAGCACAATAAATCTCGAGCAAATTGAAATATTAATATTAAAAGTAGTACACATATAATACTTGAAGTAGGAAGAGAATCAACAGTATTTGTGTAGTATTGGTTGATAATCTTTATATATTTTCAACCCTATTAGAATTTTTTTCTAGAGTTTGGTAGTGATAAGGATCAAATTTTAAATGTAATTATTTATAATCACACATAAAATTGATTAAAAGTATGAAGGAAAAGGTTAAAGGGATTGCTCAGGTCAGTTAATAAGTTTTGAAAGCGACATCTATGGAGCATCACTTGAACCAAGTATTGAATACCATTTTGAAGCTTCATCTGTCGTATGAACACCCTAAATTTCCAGTCGATCTGTCAAGTCATTCATTGTTTAAAAGCTGGTTAAAGTAGACACGTTTGAGTATCTTTTACAAACGGAAAAATCTAATATCGTGCAGTGATATTATTCTTTGTTTTAGAAGGTTTATCGGCAACTGAAATCCATGCCAAGTTAGTGAAAGTATTAAAGGAGTCTGCTCCTTTATTTCTAGAGTGTAAACGTGGTCGTACAACCGTCAATAATGATCCACGTTCAGGACGTCCAAAAAACTGCAACAACTGAAGAAACTGTTGTGCAAGTACAGGGTATAGTAATGGAAGACCGTCGATTAACCATAGATGATTTAACTGAGGCTATAGACATCTCATATGGATCAATACATGAGATCTTAACTAATATTTTGGGTATAAGAAAGCTAAAACGTACTCGAGAGAAACTTTCTAAACAATATTTGGTTCGTTTCACAAAAAATAAAACTGATTTTGTGCGTCGATTTGTAACTATGGATGAGACTTAGATTTACCAGTATGATCCTGAACTGCGATAACAAACCTGACAGTAAACTGAGCCCGGTTGTTCAACTCCAAAGCAGTCAAAGTGATCAAAATCTCCTAAAAAAATTATGGTATCAATTTTCTGGGATGCAAAAGGAGTATTGTTATTGATTGACTTCAAACCGGTAAAATAAATACAGGAGAGTATTATTGCAACCTTTTGGACCAGCTATGAGAAAATTCGTGAGAAGAGGCCCGGTTTGCAGAACAAAAAAAATCATCTTTCATCATGACAATGCACCTGCTCACCAAAGTACTTTGACAACGGCAAAACTGGGCGGATTAAAGTACGAATTGCTGGAACATACACCCTATTCGCCAGATCTGGCTCCGTCTGACTTCTATCTCTTCCTAAAACTTAAAATATTTCTACGTGGGAAGCGTTTATCAACAAATGATGAGGTAATAGCATCCGTAGATGGGTATTTTGAAAGTCTTTCGGAAAACCACTTCAGAGATGGGGTAAACGAATTGGAAAATCGCTGGAAAAAATGTATTGAGCGAAGGGAGATTATACTGAAGAATAAATGTATTTAAACTGATTAATTCATCTTGTTTCATTTGCGCTTTCAAAACTTATTGACTGACAATATATCGTATTATACGTCTCTTTCCGGATTCTTGAAATCGATTAATCTGAAAATTATGTTATTTTTTTGTTACTTTCAATTATTTATTGCCAAGCGTATAAAGGCTTATAGAGGTGGAAAAGGCAATAAGAGGGGTTGATTCGTATATATCATTTTCAGAGTTGTCGGAGACGACGAATCAAAAAATTGTGTTATTTTTCAATATTTTCAATTTTAGTATGCATCTAAATAACTCAGCTATCTTTTAAAATATCATATGTAAGCAATACTTAAGTTGTTCTTTAGTGGGAGAAGGTTAAATTCAGTATTAATTTTTTTTAATGGAAACCTCAAGTGTAACTTTCGTACCTATTTTTTCTTCTGTTACTAAGGAAAGTATTATATTCGTGAAAAAATCAGCCCATTATGGCATCACTAGATCACGAAAAACATAGTTTCAAATTTCCACCGATCTGTCTGTAGAACTTGGAGAAAAAACGTTAAACACTGGTTCGCAAGATCCCTGAAGAGATTTGGGAAGAAATGATAAAGATATAACAGTTAAAAAAACTGATTTGGGTAATTCGGTGACCAGAAGACGCGATTTGGCGGTCCTAAGGAGAGTGATCGGTAACATTCGGATAGAATTTAGTGCCGGACATTTAGGACTGAACAAAAATGGATTAAAAAAGTTTATAAAGAGTCCAAAGACGAAAGTAGCTATTTTCAGGTAACATGAGTGGCAGTGGAGAAAGTAAGAGTGAAGCAGGATGGAAACGATACAGGACAAGAAAGAAGGAAGGGGGAACAAAACGCTTAAAAAAATCGAAGAAATGGTTAAAAAAGCTAGGAACCGATGGTGGCACAAGAAATTGTGAAAATACTAAAGACGATAAAGTAAAGACACTAGAGACTATAAGCAGAAAAAGCGGTAACAAAGGAGACGATATGAGTTGTACACATATATCAAGGAGAAAAGTCCAGAAGTCGAATGAGGTAAGAAAGCATTATTTGTACAGTTCGAACTATAAAATATATTGGAACGGTGAAAAGGTAAGTATAGAAAGTAGTAGAGGAAAGTGTACGGAACATATGGTCACTGCCAAATATTGAATTTAAAGACTTAAATTCAGCCTCTGCAAACTCTGAGTTTTTTGCTCAACACCAAAGTTATTAAAAAGAGTCTTCTTTCCCTCCAGTTAAGCAGGAATTAGATTACGGAAACCCGCAAGATCAAGCGGAGAGTTAGGTGAAAATGCAATATTTACGAGTCTTTCTGTAGTTTTCTTGCTATACAGTTATATTATTTGCAGCGAAGAGAGAATCTAGAGCTTCTGAGTAATATTACTCGGGTGAAAAGGAATGGCATCAATAAATTATGTAGATAAATAGGTTTGTCTGAAAGAATAAACAAATTTTGAGTATAAATATTTATTAAATCTGTAAAAGTGTAGAAGGAGATTTGATAGAGATATCTCGTATATACATGTTATATATCCTTTCAGTGTGCTCAAAGTTCAGGAATCAGAAAGTCATATTTTTTATTATATAAAATCGTAATAGAAATACAGTACAGGAGGCTAGGATATGATTACAAGTAACCTCAAATAATAACCAACAGCATTATTCCAATTTTAACAGGGTAACGTTATGTTCCTAGTATTGCTCTTGCAGATAGCAATTGTAGAATTAATATATATGTATATATATATATATATATATATATATATATATATATATATATATATATATATATATATATATATTATACCGTCTACAAGCGGGGCCATTTTTATAGCCTCACGTTGGAACTTTCTTTATTTTTAATAATTTTATTTATTAAATAGAAGCTGTTATTTGCTCCTTACGTATATCTTAATTTTGAGAATGAATTGAGTGAATATTAATTCTAATAGAGGACAGAATTAAGATATCAGCTAGCTCGTTTTGTTTGGAGAGGTTATGGATAAGAGATAATTTTTGTACGTCTTTTAAAAATAGTCTCTATAGTTGTTAAAACTTGGCTGTACAGATTTGGGCACCATTCATTTTAGGGTTAAAAGGAATCTAACTTCAGCTCAAAAAATGAAAAAATACTGAACACTATTTAGTTGTTAATATAAAATTGAGTTGGGTACAACCCTTACGCCCTGAAAGAAAGAGCAGGAGCTTAGTGAGACACTACACATTTAAATAAAGAAAGGTATATTAACTAAATAAAAATTCCTAACTTTATTACACTCTTAAAATTACTTCTACAAAATAAAAACCCCTTATGTTAAAAGAGTGTACACTATTGCATAGAGTCCTTAAATTAGGATTATTAAGTTTTCACTAAAAGGCTTGATAAAACACGATATTAAAAGTTTGTGAAATTAACTCCGCGAGTTACACGTGTTGAGTAGTCGATGGAAACGCACTTGTAGACAGGAAGTGAGATTTTTAGATTGGTGTGCTTATGACTTACTGATTGGTTTTTCCTCGTGGGTTTTCCATAAGTTACTTGGCCTCTCCTGGTGATATTCTCATAAAAATATTGTCTCAGACATTACCATCCTAGTTTCATTTGGGTTTTTTCGATTTTTAACATGAGTGAAAAAATTCAGCAAAGAAGTTGCATTAAATTTTGTTTTAAAAATGGTTTTTTTTTTTTTTTTGGCTTCCCAAACGTTCGAATTTGTCTCAAGAGGCCGGAATTATGGGTCGATAACTCTTGGTTTTTTTATCACGATAATGCACCTTTTCACACAGCATTGGTTCTTCGCAAATCTTTCATCAATCGCCCTGTTGGCCTGATTCAGCTCCGTCGGACTTCTGGTTATTCCCTAAACTCAAAAAACCGCTTCGAGGACATCGTTTTGAGTCGATTGAGGAGATTAAAACCGAAACTAAGAAGGCTTTAAAGGCCATTCCAGAAATCAAATTCAATAACTGTTTCGAAGACTGGAAAAAACGTTGGCATAAATGCATTGTATCCAAGGGGGATTACTATGAAGGAGATGACATAAATTTGGAAAAATAACTAACCCGTTTGCGTTTTATTTCAAAAGTCTGACTATTTTTTGATCACAGTAATATACACATATATTTATATTTATATATATATATATATATATATATATATATATATATATATATATATATATATATATATATATATATATATATATATATATATATATATATATATATATATATATATATATATATGTATATATACATATATATTTATATACATATATATATATATATATATATATATATATATATATATATATATATATATATATATATATATATATATATATATATATAAAATTTTCTTTTATATTTTTATGTATATTACAAGTATGGAGCTACTTCTATGAAGAAAAATTTAAACAGGAAGACGAAGCCACAATTCCACAAGCAGACGAACTGATGGAGGACCAAATAGAAGAAATAACCAGGAAAGAACTGGAGGAGGGACTTCAAAAGATCAAATTAGGACAAGCATGCGGATCAAACGGAATAGACCCGGAAATGATTAAATGGATGGGAGAGGAGGGCAGAATGTGGTACTAGGAGATGTGCAGAACAGCATGGAATAACGAGAAAATCCCCAAAGAATGAGAGGAGAATTTAATAGTTCCCATATACAAAAAAGGAAGTGAATTCAAATGCGAAAATTACAGAGCGATTTCTATGGCGTCCTCAGCATTTAAAGTATATACAAAAATAGTAGAGGGAATGATCAGAAAATTCGCGGAACATAAAATACGCGAAGAACAGGCAGCAATTAGAGGAGGGAGACGAACAGCGGATGATATATCCATAATAAGAAACTTGGTGGAAAAAAAGGACAAGGCTAACGAAGAATTGTTTATTACGTTTATAAGCTTGAAAGCAGCGCTCGACACGGTGGAAAGGTCAGCAATGGATGAGATGGGATCCTAAAGAAAAATTATTAGAATAGTTAAAAGCATTTACAATACAGTTTACGGCATAGTAATACTGAATGGGAAAAAGATCTGGAAAATTTAAGATGAGAAGAAAAATAAAACAAGGAGACAGTCTTACCCCATTATTGTTTATATTAGTAATGGACAAAATATTGAAAAATACAAGGAAAAGAACAACAAGACTCCAGATAACCATAGGATACAGGCAGATGCTGCCGATCCAACTCGATGGAATGCTATACACAGATGTGCTGTTAGCGCATACAAAGGGAAAAATGAAGGCACTTATCGACTTTTGGGCGAAAGAGATAGAAAAAATGAAGATGGAAGTTAATATAGGAAAAACTAAATATATGATAATAAATCAGAAAACACCAATGGGTGCAGAGGGGATAAAATGCAAGGGACAACAAATAGAACGAGTAACAGCATATGAATACCAAGGAGTTTTGATATCAGATGATGGGAAAATAGATCTAGAGATAGCAAACAGAGTAAGGAAAAGGACAAAAATGTATTATGCTCTGAATAATACAATATTTGGGAAAAAAAGAGATCGAAACAAAAGTGAAACTCCAGATATACAATAAACTAGTAGTACCAACGATATTATATGGATGTGAGTCGTGGTTTAGTGTAAACAAACATGAGAGTGCGGTGACAGCAGCAGAGATGAAATAACTGAGAAAAATAGCAGGAAAGACAAGGATGGATAGAATAAGAAATAAGGACATCAGGTAGCAATTAAATTAAGAAGACATAGAAGGGAAGAAAAACAAGAGAATATTGAACTGGTTTGGACACGTAATAAGAATGGACAACAACAGATTGGCGAAAAAGGCAATGGAAGCACGGTCGGGAGGGAGGGAGAGGAGAGGGAGACCGAGAAAGACGTGGATACAACAGATGGAGGAGATAGGAAGATGAAAGGGAAAAACATTAAATGAAATGAAGATGCTGACCGGTGACCGAAAAAACTGGAAGGGATGGGTGGAAGAATGTATATTTTACATATATTTCTAAACATTTTTATAAATATAATATAATTTATATAATTAATTATTTATTAACAAAATTAAACACTGATATGTTTCACAATTTCCACTTTACTATTTTTTCCGTTACAATTGTTTTAACACGACAGTGTCTTCATCAGACTGAAGATATTCTAAACTAACGATAAAGTGACATTATACCTTTATATATGTATTTAGGTCTGCGTATTTCCTTTAATTCTTTTTTCTGTAGACTTTTCAATCTATCCTACAGAAAGGGAATATTTCCGTCCTGCCGGAAATATGCCACGGTTCAGCCGATACTTAAAAAAGGCAAAAAGACTTTGCCAAATAACTACCGACCAGTCGCACTGTTTTCAATTTTATCGAAAGTCGTGGAAAAGGTTATCAATCAGCATTTTCTAACATATCTTGAACGATTCAATATTATTAGTGATCACCAATATGGCTTTCGTAAACATAGATCAACAGATCTTCTGACTTATGTAACACATGTTTGGAACAACGCAATTGAACACTTTGGAGAAACTCCAGCGGTTGCTCTTGACATATCCAAGGCATTCGACCGTGTTTGACACGATGGACTGTTGGCTAAGCTACGCTCTTGTGGTATGTCTGAAAAGTTCTGTTTGTGGCTCTCATGTTTCCTCAGAGAGCGTTCTTTACGAGTGGCGGTCGACGGATTTCTTTCTAACACCTTCACTATCAACGCCGGTGTGCCCCAAGGCTCCATACTGTCTCCTACTCCCTTTCTCATTTACATTAACGATCTGCTGGAAAAGACCGGGAATCCAATCTACAGCTTTGCACATGGCAGTACGCTTGTCTCTTCATTCACTTTGAACGTTCAGACATCGGCTGCTCAGGCGAATATCCTCAGACAGCAGGAGGTCGTTCAACTTAACAAAGACCTGGAAGAAATTCTATCTTGGGGTGACGGTAACCAAGTGGAATTTAACGCTACAAAGACCCAGGCGGCAGTTTTTTATAAAAGACTTAACGTTGCTGAACCCGACATAGTTATATCGAGGCACTCCATTCCCCTAGCATCGTCGCTCAATTTGTTGGGCGTTAATTTGGGAGCAAATAAGTCCTGGCACGAACATGTTGCAGGCATAGCAAAGAAAGCTTCTCAAAAGTTGGGAATATTATTTCGAACCAGAAAGCTTTACACTCCACAACAACTGTTAATTCTTTACAAAGCTCAAATTCGACCAGCTATGGAATACTGCTCCCATGTTTGGGGCTCCGCTCCCATGTTTGGGGCTCCGCTCCCAAACATACACTGCATTTGTTGGATTCTGTTCCGAGAAGAGCTGTTCGTCTGATTGAAGACAAGGAACTGACCGGCGGCCTTGATTCGCTGGAACATCGAAAAACAGTTGGCGACTTGAGCCTTTTCTACAAGTATTTTCATGGAAAGTGTTCGAAGGATGTAGCCCGCTTAATTCCTCCCAAAGCGGTGCATGTTAGAAATACACGTCGCGCTAGTGCTTCACATCCGTATGAGGTTCAACTTGTTACTCCTCGTACAATGCTTTTCAAGCAGTCTTTTATATGGAGAACAACATCCCTTTGGAATAATTTTCCCAGCGCTGTGTTTCCCACCGAGTACAATTTACAGCGATTCAAGAACAACGTGAATCGCTGGAGCCCTTTAGGGACTTCCCTGCAGCACGTGTGCTAGACCCATTAAAAAAATTGAGGTGCAGTTAAATTATAACTATTTGGGTTTATCTATTTACTAAAATTCCAGGCACATTTAATTGGGTTCTTCCCGATTATAAATTAAGGTTCAATAATGGGGAGTTATTAGTTTCTAATTGTTGATGTAATAACATACCTACATACTTTCTAGGAAACTTCATCATTTAATAACAGAAAATCACGTTTTCAATTATAATTTTAAAATACTCCATAATGAAAATCTAAAAAATTAAATTTCCTAGGAAGTATGGAGATAAATAAATATGAAAAATATATATGTTTTTAAATTAACAATTAGAAACTAATAATTCCCCATTATTGAACCATAATTTATATTCAGAAATAACCCAATTAAATGTACTTGGAATTTTAGTAAAGAGTACAAATGTTTATAATTTAACTGCCCCTCAATTAGACTAAATAAGTAGACCCAAATAAATATATATAGAAATAATGTCAATCATCTGATGAAGGCACTGTCGTGTTGAAACAATTGTAACGGGAAACATAATAAAATGGAAACTGTGAAACATATTGGTGTTTAATTTTGTTAATTTACAATGAATTTCCATCAAGTAACGGCTAACTCAGCAAATGAAATTAATTATTTGTTTTTTAATTCGTTAAATTTAACAACAAAAATCGTCATTAAGCTTTTATGATTACTCACTATACATCTTTATTGCATTACGAATGATGATCTAGATTATTATGTTAAAATATAGGTTGGGTAGGTTTTAGACAGAATTTATTATTTAAATGGAAAAAAGGTGGAGTTCAGATTATAATTATCAGGATGCATTTATTTCTGTCTTTATTAGGTGATCAGTAAAGTACGTCGTTTGTATACGTATATGCATCAATCATTATTTTTAATAACCATTTCATAAAACTATATTTTTGCTATAAATCATACCTAAACCTTCCTCTTTTCGAAAGACAACTCTAGTATAATCCATTTAATCATTATGATTTTTCCATTTCATACTTACAATACCCAAAAAATATATTTTACATAATTGATTTATTCTACTCCGACTTCAGAATTACAGAGAATAATATCACAAATGCAAGCCACTAGCTGAAGTTTATTTTCATTTTTTATCTGAAAGCAGAAGAGCCGGACTCCGACGACTTCATTTCTAGTATAGCGGTTGAACGTAGGGCGGCCAACTTTCTAGACCGGAAAATCGAAAAAGTCACCATTTTCGTATATTTATGGAAATCGTTTTTTTTTAACTGAAATCTGCTTACAACGAATTTTAAAACTTCATTAATATTTGGCAAAAATTATAACTTATTAGTTTTGTTGGATCAAGAAGCTGGATAAGCATTATCAGTCATCAATTTTTATTTAGACAATCTCAAAAATAGTACTTTTCTAATCAAAATATCACTTAATATGTTTCTTTAATTGTTACTGCTATTTTGTTGTCATCTTATAATTTATTTTTACTGGTAACTCCGGCTTAACCATGTCGACAGTTTTATTCACCCGTCCATAAATTCGTCATTAGGGAAGGCACGCATTCCACAAAAGCACTGCTAATGGGTTGCACTTTTCAATTCCAATTTGAACGACATTTTAAAAACGGAATTTTCGTGAATATAAATTTTGCTTAAATATCGAATAATACTGTTTATACCACATTACGTTCTGTTTTTAATAGAACTTGTTCAGAAGTCATCAAAGATTTTATATTTTTTATTACTTTGGCGTCATAAAACTGAACATGCAATAAGCATTTTTTTTCACATTGTTCATAATTAGATGTTAGTCAGTATATATCACCGATGATGATGTGTAAAATATAAATAACATCTGTGTAAATAGATTTCCTCCGTCATTAGAATCGTACTCCTTTACAAATTCCCATATAGCTCCACGACATACAGTTTCGAAACACCTTTTAAAATACATTGATATAACAGGCTTCGACAAGATCAATCGGTCAACAGCTTTAGCTAAACTTAACTATCTAGATGGCTCATATTGTAAAACATTTCTGTATTCAGTTTCGGATTGTTCGAAAACTTTTTGCAACTTTTAGAACTGGTGTTATTTAGTGATTCGGGATTTGAATTGACAAGAACACCAGTACTACAATAATGAAGTTATGTAGTACAAGACCACAAAATTAATTTTCATTTCGTGTTAAATCAATAAACACGAAATATTGTTTCAAAATTCTAAAAATTGATATATTGTCTACCTGTTCGAAGGCTTTTACTCTCGATTTTTCTATTAAATTTTTTTACAAAAAGGTTTATTTTATATTTACAATACAAAATATTACATTGTAAAAAAAGTACAGCTGCACAAATATAACTTTAGCTGTCATGGCAATTAAACCGAGTCTAACTTTTAGACTTCTTCAGGGAATCCGAAAATAGCTATATGGAATGTAAAAAGTATATTTGCAGCAGGCAAACTTGAAAATTTAGCCCTGGAAATGAAACATCTCGATTTGAACACACTTGGAATAAGTGACGTACAGTGGTCAGATGCATGCGAAGATCTTATCAAAGATGGAACTTTATACTACTTATAAAATAACGATAACTCCCATAGATACGGAGTGGATCTTGGTCACTAAAAAAATAAACAAGTGTATACGTAGTTTTACTCCCTATTCTGACAAAATTATTTTACTTCAACTTCAAAGACTTGTCAACTTTATACAGGTCTATGCCACCTCAGCCGAGAAAGTTGACGACGAAATAGGAAAATTCTACTCCGACCTTGATGAAATTTTAACATTTAGAAAGACATCATGTAACGACTTTCCTGACGATATAGACCCCGATAGAATGAGGGAGGAATTAGAATAAGCGCTCAAGCATGCGAAGAATGATAAAATAGCTGGACTCGATGATATACCTGTTGAACTCGTTCAATTTAATATACAAAACCGGAAATATACCCGACGATTAACTTCAGTCCATCTCATTGCAATCCCAAAAAGATCAAATACTATAGAATGTAGTGATCATCGAATTATATTTCGCATAAGTCATACATTAAAACACTTTCTAAGAATAATACACAATTATATCTACAATAAACTGGAAGCGGATATAGGCGAAACACAGATGTGATTGAGAAAAGAGTTGGGAACGCATGAGGCTCTATTAGAGTTAAATGTTCTGTCACAGAGATGTATCGACGTGAATCAGGGATTATCCGCTTGTTTTGTAGATTTTGAGAACGATTTTGGTAAAGTCCGGCAAGATCAACTAAAGAAGAGCCTTATAAATAAAAATAGAGAGCGAGATATCCGCGTCATATGTAAACTGTACTGGCACCAAAAAGCTAGGGTGAAAGTTGAAAACGTAACAACGGAAGAGATCGAGATCCGTCGGGGAATGCGACAGGGCTGTATACTGTCACCTCTTCTGTTTAATATCTATACTGAATATATCTGCTAGGAAGCACTATCCGAAGCAGATGAAGGGCTAACAATAAACGGTGAAACCCTGAAGAATATAAGATACGCTGATGATACTGTCCTGTTAGAAGGATCTTTGGAAGACTCACGACACCTTGTTGAACGACTAAATAACAGTTGTGAGAATTGTGGACTAAAGATAAATCTCAAGGAAACGAAATTCATGGTGATATCATAGTTTCGAAATATTTAGGGTAATTGAATTGTGGTGTTATCCACGTCTTCTGAAGGTATCGTAGACGAACAGAGTGACCAATAACGAGATTCTCCGAAATTCTTTTAACTTTAAGTAAATATCACGTAAAGAAAATATAAAGGGCACAAGAAGGTTAACAGTTCTTTAATCATTGTTTTCCATTAAGAAAAAACCTTATCACTTGGTTATCCGCGTGCTGAAAATTTTAGTATCTTATTTCATTTTTATTTTTCTGATTTTCTTTAAAAATGCTTTCGAAGCGGCCAGATTTTCTAGCCATCCAATGATCTTAAATTTGCTCAAAAATATTTTTATTTTTACTTTCTTTGGTCAAAAGGCGTGAATAATATCCATGGAAATATCGTATTGGTAAAAAATAGCCATGTTTGCCTTTCTTCTCATTTTAGGGTCACAAAAATATAATCTCTCATTTCCGCCAGTCTGTCTGTTGATACTATAACTGTCGAACGAAATGAGATATCGATTTGAAATGTGATCCACATATAATACTTGAAGAAGAGTGGAACCTATAATTTTTAAGCGTTATCACTTTAGGAGGGGGGCAAAGGGTCGATAAGTTTTGTAACATTTTTAATACAATTATGAGAATTTTTCCAAATTTTTCATTAAGAAATTAATACGTTTTAAACATTATTTACGTTATTAAAGATTATTTCTAAAGATATAAAGAGTTAGAAAGGTGAAACGGGGCGGGTTAATAGCGGTTTCTTTGCATAAATCGTGTTATACGTGATTTTCAAGGTCGTTGGAGTCGAGAAATCTGAAAATTGTATTGTTTTTTCCATTATTTTAAGTTATTTATAGGTTATATATATATATATATATATATATATATATATATATATATATATATATATATATATATATATATATATATATTAAAGGTTAAAGGGATAAGGAAGGAAGTTCGAGGGGTTGCTCTGAATATAGTGTTATACACACACATATAGTGATATACATCTTTTTTAGGGTTCTTGGAGAAGAGGCATTTAGAAATTGTGTTATACTTTGATTATTCTCAATTATTTACAGTCAAATATATAAAGCATTAAAGGGGTGGGAAAGGGAGTTAGAAGAGTTGCCCCTCAAATATCGTGTTATATCGAGTTTCACAGTGAAACATATAACCGGTTAAAAGGATAGGAAAGGGAGGTTAAACAGATGCTTTGTGTACGACTTGTCATTCTTTGTCCTTGGATTTAAAAATATAAAAACAGACATAGTTTGTAGGAGAAAATGTCAGGTTATTATACTGTAATTAACAATCTAAACGCCAAACAATGTTAGATACCTATAAACGTACACTACGTATACTTTGAGCCCCACTGCGCTTATTACTTGAAATATTGAGTTGTAATTAAATTATTTTTTAATATGAAAAGGTTAAATTATGTATTTATTTATTTTTACTTCTCTTGTTAAAGGAAAATATTGTATTTATGGAAAAATCACATTCCCAGATTTTTGAATTTCTTCGTGTTTCAGAGTCCCTAGATCACGAAAAATATAGTTTCCAGTTTATGCCGGTCTATCTCCTGTTAGCACGAGAACTTTCTGATCCTACACATATAATGTTGTGAAATGCAATAGCATCGTCCAGTTTAACAAAATCTAAAATATTTAATAAAAAATAAGTTATTTTTTAAAATCACTAAAGAAATTCAAGAAAAATATTTTATATGTAAATACAAAAGCGATATACAAAATGAAACGTTGGTATATGCTTTATGTAACTGTTATTCACAGGAAATCAAACTAATTTAATAGTATTTCTCCTTCTTCTCAACCCAAGTTGGTCCACTCCTGAACTCTGTCTCTAAGGGAGATACCAAGCATGCTTCTCTCCATAGTTCTCTGTGAAGTTATGAGCTTTTTAGCAAATATTTTGATGAGGCACATCGTTTCCAGTCCATGTCTGCTGTCAGTTAGGATACAAGTATTGTAGACTTTAGTTTTTAGGTTTATCTAGTACTTTTTGCGATAGATCCTAGTTTCCCAAAAGCTGCCCATGCCAGCCTTATTCGCCTGGTAATTTCTGCATGCTGGTTCTCCTTTCCGATCTTAATAGTGTAATCTAAGTAAATATACTCGTCAACGCGTTCTTTGGAGTTATTTCCTATCTTTATGTATATATGGTATATTCAGGGCTCATTAATTTAGTTTTTTTTTTAAATTCATTTAAAGACCTACCCTTGCAGAGCCCATTTTCAGCTAGTTTAACATTAACATTTAACATTAACAACTCTTCATATTATTTATTTCATATTTTACTTGAGATTCAAAAATTTTTAGCTGGTTTTATTTTCGTCATATTTATGTAGTATGCTCTACATTAATCGCTGAATTCTGTGTAGTTCTTACAAGTCTCTCTTAACTCCCTATTATATAAAATGGACTTTTAAACAAGCAACTTTAACTTCTTATGGCACGAGTTACAAGGATCGTGCAATTTGTGCAGTCTTTCTACCTCCTCATAATCTTCTCTTCTCCATTTTTCTTTCACTTTATTTATTTTTCTGTTGGTAGTGCCATTAATTTCGTTAAATTTATCTTGTCAGTTTAGCGCACGTCAACGTTCTCAGATCAAGTTCAATATCTCGTCAGTCATCTATAATATATATAAAATGCAAAATTTCTTTCTGTCTCTCTGTCTGTCCGTTAGTACGCTTATCACTCGAGAACCACTTATCCGATTTACGAGCTTTCTTAAAAAAAAAACATACAAATGTTCTCTGGCCAGGTTATAGGATATATTTGATTACGTTAGGTAACATAACAAATAAGCAGTGACGATAATAGTAAATCAAGCCGGAAAAAAGTTTGTCGATAGCGCGTTCTCTTGCAATACACTGCCTAAACCATCAAATATGGAAGAATATCATGTAGCAAAGAATATAATATATATAAAATGCAACGTCTCCCTGTCTGTCTGTCTGCCCGTTAGTGCGCTCATCACTTGATAACCACTTATCCGATTTACATGCTTTTGTTTATAATACAATAATATATATATATATATATATATATATATATATATATATATATATATATATATATATATATATACATATATATACGTATATATATATATATATATATATATATATATATATATATATATATATAATGCAACGTTTCTCTGTCTATCTGTCCATTAGTGCGCCTATCACTCGAGAACTACTTATCCGATTTGCATGTTTTTTTTTTAAATTCTTAACTTAATATTTATCAAAAAAATTTATAATATTGTATAAAACGCAACGTCTCTCTGTCTGTCTGTATGTCCGTTAGTGCGCTTAGCACTCAAGAATCATTTATCCGTTTTTATTGTAAAATACTCTGGCCAGGTTATAGAATATACTTTATTACTTTGGGTAACATAAGGAATGAGCAGTGACGATAATAGTGAATCAAGTTCACGCTTGCGACGCCGCGGGCACAGCTAGTCTATATGGTTGTGCAAAACCAAAGTCAGTAGCCGCTTGAATGTTCGTTTGAGACAATTTCATATTTTATTTGGTGTATGTGGTTGTGGTTGTTTTCTTGTCAAAGTTCTGCTGTCTCTGAATTTGAATATTATGTGTATGTGTCTTTATTATTGCTTGCTTTAGATTTTTCCATTTTAGATTAATATCATTGGTGTCTTCGTTCCCCTGTTTTATGGTATATATATATATATATATATATATATATATATATATATATATATATATATATATATATATATTAAGATGCGTTTTCTTGCAATTCTCGACTTGCATCCATCACTACATGAAAATATACCATCATTAAATGAGTTACCTATATATTTTAAGTCTTCTTCAATTCGGTGTTTGTATAAGCTTTATTAAAATAACCGCAGAGGTGTGTGTTGACACATATTTATAAATTTGAGAGCTTATCTTTGATTTTATCACTGTTTAATTCCTACAATCTTTTTAGCTTATATAATTTATAAACCCAGCACTGTCTTTCTTGTTTCCCAGTAGTGTGTTTTAATTTACCAGAGTAAGGATGAGATCAAGATTTGGAATTATTTCCATCTTGTTGCTTCTTACCTCTCAATGTAAGATTTTTTAATTTCTTAGCCATTTTTATAAATGATTCTGAGACCAAAAACTATATAAATGTGTTTTTACTACCATATAGTTGGTTTCTATATGAAATTTTTAAAATATTTCTAGATTGCGGTATCGCAAATTGAAGTAATTTCAATCTTAGAATGACCCATGATCCGTACATCAAATTATAAGATATTAATATTGCGCCCAAGAAAAGCATTTTTATAAAAAAAAAAATCATTTTAATTGTACTTAAAAGTTTGAGTTAACCCTCCCAGAAGCAAATAAATTATTCTTTAATAAAATTAACTTACAAAATTATTATAAAATACAAAACTTTTAGATGATTATGCTTTTTCTTTACAAAATTTGAAATATACCGACAACAGATTATACATATATATATATATATATATATATATATATATATATATATATATATATATATATATATATATATATATATATATATATATATTCACATACACATATATGTGGTTGTTGTCGGTGAAATTCTGGAGCATAGATGCGAATTATTTATTTCTAAATATTTTCTCTGGGTCGGACTAACTAAATTATTCTTTAATAAAATTAACTTACAAAATTATTATAAGATACAAAACTTTTAGATGATTATGCTTTTTCTTTATAAAATTTGAAATATACCGACAACAGTTTACATAGAACATTAATTTTATTGACAAATATTTTTTCCTTCTAGGCAAACTTATTCTTTCTCTTTGTTTATTAATTTATTTATGGTTTTGCAGTGTTGCATACAACCACTACAAAAATTTTAAATTTCACAAAGAAAATAAATAAAATAATTCACTGTGTCTCACACTCTATGCTAAAGATTTAATACACTCGGATTTCCTTGAGCCACCACCTAATCTAAGAGATATTTATGTATTTCGCCTTTTTGTACCATAATATTAATTAAGAAATGACCGAATAGTTGACTGTGCAGAAACATGGGCTCTCACTAAGTAATGTATTTTATAGGAGACTAACTGATAGCTGTGTTATTATGGTTGTGTATTAGAGTGATATATATATATATATATATATATATATATATATATATATATATATATATATATATATATATATATATATATATCTATATATATATATATATATATATATATATATATATATATATATATATATATATATTCACATACACATATATGTGGTTGTTGTCGGTGAAATTCTGGAGCATAGATGCGAATTATTTATTTCTAAATATTTTCTCTGGGTCGGACTTAGGACAGTTTTGCTTTTTTTTAGAGCAAATATTTCTAAAGTGATTTATTTTAGTCTTATAAATGTTACGAATGTTATCAAATGAAAGCTTGTGACATTATGAGTTCAAAAATATATATGATTTAATCCTTTATTTAAAAAAAAAAATAGCCAAAAACGCCTGTACCCCCCTCTATCGCAGAAAGTACTCATCAAAAAATTTTGAAAAAATTCTGAAATATTTTTCGTAAAGAGTAGATTGAGCGAAAATTATCATCAGTGCATTACGTCTGATAATTAATGACAATATGGTGGAAGTTTCGTTAATATATTTTTCAATACACTCACGGATGGGTACCAAGGGAAATTAATTTAATTTTATTTGTTTATAATGAAACAAAAAATTAGGTAGTAAATGTTTATTTTTCACTTTTATTATTAGATTCTAGATTAAGCTATATTGATTTATTCGCTACTAGGTAGCTAAGGTACTATAATTATTATACATTATTGACTAAGAAAAGACGTGAAAATACATATTGGATCTTAAAATATATACATGTCAGGGTCGTAATTAACTTACCCTAGATAAGGATTTTATTTTATTTTAAAAGCAATCACAGTATGGAACCCTACTTGCGCAAGGCCGACTTGCACTTGGCCGGTGTTTTTATATTTAAATACATTTTATCCAGGATCTTAAGTGATTCTTACGTCAGTCTCAGGGCATATCGATATCTTATTATTATTAGTGGTAAAAAAATTTATTCTTGAAAATATTGGTTGTCAAAGTCTAACTGTAGTTATTTAGTCTGTAGTAATAGAAAAGAAAAATGTGATAATAGGGAAAAAAGTTATCGTAGATGGAAACTGATACCTAGAAAATTACTCGTGCGTTATACTTGCTGTCTGTGGATATTTGCAAGCGTGTTAAGTAAATGAAGAAACAAACGTACTGTAATCAGCAGAGCTGTAAATTGGATTTTTGCTCCTTTCCAACCGTTCGTTAATATAAAAGAGAAAGACAGTATGAAGCATTGGGGCAAACCGGTGTTGATAGTGACATAAGTGGGAAAATCTCCTGTTGATATCTGCTTACGAAAGCCATATTTTAAGCGATGGTATTTGTTAGCTTTTTCCATAACTTTCACTACTTAGTAAAAGCAGCACGACCGGCAGGTACGAGGCTGGTTTGAAAAGTCCGTGCAAAGTCCGAGAGATGGCACCACCGGCGCGTATCGAGGTCATGTGTAGTTAGTAGCATCTCTTGAATGAACGCACACCAAGTTTCAGCCATATTCGTCTATTTCTTTGTGTTTGGCATTCGTGTGAATCAAGGAAGTCGAGTGATTTTCAAGAAATGGACGAAAAAGAATTTCGTGTGGTGATTAAACATTACTTTATGAAAGGCAAAACGCCTCAGGGGACTAAAGAGAAGCTTGATAAACATTATGGTGACTCTGCACCTTCGATTAGAACAGTTTATAAGTGGTTTCAAAATTTTCGGACTGGCGATATGGGCACAAGTAACGTTGAACGTTCTGGACGGCCTGTGGAGGTTACGACTCTAGAAATCATTGATCAAATCCATGATATGGTGATGGATGACAGAAGAGTTAAGGTGCGTGAGATTGCTAGTGCTGTGGGCATCTCGACTGAATGGGTACATAATATTTTGCATAAACATTTGGACATGAGAAAGCTATCCGCAAGATGGGTGCCGCGATTGCTCTCGCTTGACCAAAAACGGAATCGTGTGAAGTGTTACAAGGATGGTTTGCAGCTGTTCCAGAAGAATCCGAAGGACTTTAAGCGTCGTTTCGTCACTGTGGATGAAACATGGATACATTACTATACTCTTGAGATCAAACAACAATCTAAACAATGGGTTACCAAGGGGGAATCTGCACCAAAAAAGGCGAAGACCGTTCCTTCGGCCGGAAAGGTTATGGCGACTGTCTTTTGGGATTCGCAAGGGATAATCCTCATCGACTATCTGGAAAAGGGTAAAACTATTACAGGTGAATATTATTCATCGTTATTGGACCATTTGAAAACCGAGCTGCAAGAAAAACGCCCGCGATTGGCCCACAAGAAAGTCCTTTTCCATCACAACAACGCACCAGCACACACCTCAGCAGTTGTGATCGCAAAATTAATGGAAATAGGATTCCAACTCGTTTCACATCCCCCCTATTCTCCAGACTTGGCTCCCTCGGACTACTATTTGTTCCCCAATTTGAAGAAATGGCTGGCGGGACAAAGATTTTATTCAAACGAGGAGGTGATTGCAGACACTAATGGATATTTTGCAGACTTGGACAAATCCTATTATTCGGAAGGGATCAACAAACTAGAACATCGTTGGACGAAGTGTATAAGCCTAAAAGGAGACTATGTCGAAAAATAAAAAAGGTTTACCCCAAACACATAAGTAGTTTTTATTTTTGCACGGACTTTTCAAACCAGCCTCGTAGTTGTTTGTGTGTTCGCAGAATTGTAGCTCTTTTCTATTAGGAAGGAGATTTTCTCTTTTTGTAAGATAGGTTAAAAGCCTACAGAAAACTTGTGTTTATTCTATCTATTTTTTTAGGTCTAAGGCAGATATTCTATAATATACGTCTTATGACGCTCTGTCTGAAGACAATATCCTGACCTTTTAACTACACGTTGGGAATAGTGGGTATTGTTTTTCCGTGGAAATCAACAGTAGGGTGTGAAGAAAAGAATTATGCTTGACTAATGAATGTTTGATATCAATAATCTTTTTTTTTATTAGTGGGTATATATATGTATATATATATATATATATATATATATATATATATATATATATATATATATATATATATATATATATATGTATATGTATATGTTGTTTTTAAACTACAATTACAGTGTGTACCGCCTACGAATTGTACGTACCACATTTTTACTTACAGATATTTAACACTGAAGATGAATGATCAAAATACATAGGTGTTAGTTTGTTGCTAAATTTTTCTCCTTTTTGTCACTAAGCTTAATTAAATTAAAATTTCTCCTTGGGTATCGCCTTCATCGTAAGATATATCCATAGTTGGTTGTTCGCTTAAACTAATTTATTTATTTTTTGTAACTTCTAGAAAGGACAGTTGCCCCCGTGCTCTTGGCCGGATACGTCCATGCCAAGGCAGGGCACTTTTAAATTTTAAATCGTCATAAGACACAACAAAATATTAAAACTTTTACATCGTTTTTAAAAATATTAATTTTATTGGAAGTGAAGTAAATCCCAAGATATAAGATCCTGCCTTTTTCCTTTTCCAGTGGGGCAGTAAACGACCCTATTAAGGTTTTGTGCATAGTTGCCAGGTATTACGATAAACGTATTTTTATTTTACCTGCTTTGTATACCGATTGCACCTGCAATCATATTGGATCTATTTTTACCCATATATTTACTACCTGGCAACCCGGTTTGGAGCCCTTTAAGTATTGGATAATATAGGCCTAATGACCACAGGTCCCCAATAGTGGCTATCGCAAGAGAAAACATTTACCACTTGACGCTAAACAAATAGTGAAAAATGTTTACGACAGTTTGGTAAGAAATTTGAATAAACAAAATGCTTTGCAAGAAACCAGTGAACTAACAAAAATCCCAAATTAAGATTAAGGGTATTGTAGGAAAACCATCACTCATGATCAGGAAAAAACGAAAAGATTTTCAAATGCATTATGTAGACGATTGTGAAAAAGACGTCATCAGGAGAAAAAATATATTCTATGTATGAAGAGCAATTGGTGCCGACGCTAGACAAAATAAAATTAAGACTGGTGCAGAAGGGGACCAATATACTTTGTGGCAGATCAACGCTTCACAGAATTCTCTTAAGAATGGGATTCACGTTCCGAAAAATCAACAAAAGGCAAGTAGTGATGGAGTAACAAAAATTACGAATCTTGCGACATACTTTTGTACAAGAAATTAAAAAGTATCGATCAAAGAATTGGCCAATAATTTACCTTGACGAAACATGGTTCGATACCCATGACACTGTGTAAAAAGGGTGGGTTGACAGCAGTACAAAATGTCAGACTAACGCACCTTCAAATAAAGGTAAACGAATAACCATTTTGCATGCATCTGAAAAGGGCTAGGTTTCAAATTGTCTACTATTATCTGCAAAAAACATAAAAGATTCTAGTTTGGACTATCACGAAGACAGGACCACAGAACTTTTTCAAAATTGGTTTCAAAATTCCCTTTTGCCAAATGTTCCCGAACAGAGTGTTATAGTTACGGACAATACAAGTTACCATAGTCGCCTACTTAATAAGGTTCCTAATGCAACCAACACCAAATCGGAAAACAGGAATATATGTTAGAAAATTACATTTATTTTGACTTTAGTTATGAAAAAGTGATCTTATGGAAGTTTTGAAAGACTATAAATTGAAAAAGAAATATGTTTGTGATAGTGTTGATGAGAAAATGGGACACACTGTTTTGCGGCTTCCTCCGTATTATTGTGTGTTTAATCCAGTTGAACATATTTGGCATCAAGTTAAATCAAAAATAAGGGCACAAAATGTTTCTCCTATTTTAAGCGTGTCAGTGGTTAATTAAAATATAAATAAACCTTTTGAAAGCTGGAAGAATTCCATTCAGCACGTTGTTAAAGTTGAAGATTCATATATTTATGAAAATAATATAAAACCACTAATAATTACCTCAGCTGATGACAGTGATAGTGAAACCGAATTAGGCTTAAGTTAAAATATATTTTTATTTATACATTATATCCCTTCTTGTAAACCCCATTCATTCAAACTGTATATTTGTACTTCTTATCCATTTGTTTTTACATGCATCTATAAACAAACATCTCCAAAAAAACTTATAATTCTATTTATTCGCATTAATGAATAAAATTCTTAAGTCCATCTCTGAAACCTATCATACAAGTGGTCAGAATTTTTATATTGCATACTTAAAACGGCAAAAACACGATCTTATATTTTGGAACAGGCTATAACAGTTTTTCACCCCACGTGCGAGTCTTTCCTCTCCTTGGTCCCTATAAATGAGCAAGCCCAAGTATTAAAAATCAATTAAATAAATTTATTTAATTATAAATTTTGTGTTTTATTAAGAGAACAAAGTTATTTAAAAGATTATTTTATTTTTAGGTTTTTCTTTAAACTGTAGAACATGTAAAAATGATGGATGTTTTAAAACAGATGCTTTAGTTATAAATTGCAACAAAAATGTACCAGTCTTGCCTTTCCAAATTCAGATGCACAAAAATAAGGAAAAATTGCAATACGGCTGTTTACACTTGGAATATTTTAATGGTAATTTGTACCTACTTTCCTTTTATTTTTTTAAATTTAAATAATTATTGTATAGCTACCTCCTAACGAATAATTACATATTCTGCTTTAAAAAAAATAATTCTAACAATGAAGTAATTAGTATTAAAAATAATTATATGAGTACTTCTCCTTAGCAAACCAGCTTTATTTTTCTTTAATAACAAAAGACATTGATCGCTATTCTTAAAGGTCAGAAGATAACGACGTCAAATGTCAAATTAATAACGCGAAACCTAGAAATAATAATGTGACGTGTCAAAATGGCTCTACCTTATAAAAATGAACTCTAAGCCACAATACATATAAATACTACTTAAATAATGTTTAAGTTAAGATAATAAGACAATAGTTGAGTAGCCTTCTAAATCATTTTTTTGAAAAATACATAATTGTAAAGTGATGCAACAGTGTGATAACGATGAAGGGAAATAACTAAGTTAATCGATTAAAAACAAAGTAGTTTCATGTGAATTTGAGTATGCGGAAGAATATAATTCTGTAAATTAAAGAAAACTGTTGTCATAAACAAAGGAATTAATTTTAAAAATGTGGAAAAAGCCATTTTAGAATATTACATACAAAACTATAACAGAAAAGTATTGAAAATTCAATGTCAAAATAGCTGAAAATTTTAGAATAGAAATAAAACTTATGATAATTAATAAAATAATGAACATGTAACGAAGAGCTTTTTAGTTTTGTACACACACGTGTATCTATAATAGTTTTCTACACAAACGTTTCACGTCCCTATGTTCTTAACTTTTCAGTTGATATCCTCCGATGTAAGAACAGCAATCATTGTTTTTGTATTCTTGAGTAGAGTAGTAGAGAGAGTATATTTTAAATAAGTTTAAAAATATGTTTTTAGTGTTCCGTATAGAACACTTATGGGATTACTTAGATGTTTAGTCTATCTGTCTGTCTGTCCGTCGTTCTGTCCGTCTGTCACACTCGATTTTCTCCAAAACTATCTGACAAAGAAAGTTGAAATTAGGAACGAATATAGGAATTGATGGCCCAATCGGAGCTGTGTAGTTGTGGAAGATAAATTTCGATTTAAGGGGGATGAAAAAAATTTACTAGGTCATCGAGTGTGATGTCAAATGAAAGCTTGTGAAAACACGAGTTCGAAAATATATATGTTATAACACTTACACGAACCTTTCTTTGTACTATTTTTAAAAAACGGCCAAAAAGCCCTGCTCACCTACCCTATCTCAAAAAGTACTGATCAAAAAATTTTGAAAAAATTCTGGAATATTCTTCATAAGGTGTAGATTAAACGAAAATTATCACGAGTGCATTGCCTTTGATAATTTCTCTGGTATATATAAAAAAAACAAAGATCGGAAACAACCTTTGTTGAAAACTCCTTGGGGGGTGTTTTGTGAAGTCATTAATTATTTTATACTCCCGTAACAAAAGCAATCACCGTACGGAACACTAATTGCGCAAGTCCAACTTACACTTATCAGGTCTTTATTTATTTTTTTTTGTTTTCGTCTAATGAAAACAAATATACCGGAAAAAGAATAAAACGATAACAGCCATATTTACTAAATTTAGTTGCAATGGAATTTAAAACCAACGGGAGCCGAGATGAATTTTTGTTTTTGACAAGGTTATATTTTCTTTTCTAAATCTCACTAAATAAGCGTTTTTATGAAAAATTTGATATAAAAATTTTAACACTTTTTCATCGTTATTTATTTAATCACAATTGGGATAGAATTTACTGGTTTTGTGCTGCACATCAAAACTTTGGTTGACTTACTGGTGCTTTTGTTAATTTAAACTCCCAACTACCAAATAAGACCAAAGGTGGAACCACGGCCTATCGATATCAACCAATCGCAGGGTGCTGTTTTAGCGAAATAATCGACATGAGCTTTTTTTTTTATGGGTCTAACACACGTGCTGCAGGGAAGTCCCTAAAGCGCTACAGGAGCGACACGTGTGCGGAGAAAGCGATTCACGTTGTTCTTGAATCACTATAATTTGTACTCGGTGGGAAACACAGTCCTGGGCAATTTATTCCAAAGGGATGATGTTCTCCATATAAAAGACTGCTTGAAAAGTGTTGTACGAGGAAGCTGAACCTCATACGGATGTGGAGTATTAGCGCGACGTGTACTTCTAACATGCACTACTCTGGGAGGAATTAGGCGGGCCACATCCTTCGAACACTTTCCATGAAAATACTTGTAAAATAGGCCAACCGTTCTTCGATGTTCCAGCGAATCAAGGCCGCCGGTCAGTTCCGGATCTCCAATCAGACGAACAGCTCTTCTCTGAATAGAATCCAACAAATTCAGTGTATGTTTGGGAGCTGAGCCCCAAACATGGGAGCAGTATTCCATAGTTGGTCGAATTTGAGCTTTGTAAAGAATTAACAGTTGTGGAGTGTAAAGCTTTCTGGTTAGAAATAATATTCCCAACTTTTGAGAAGCTCTCCTTGCTATGCCTGCAACATGTTCATGCCAGGACATATTTGCTCCCAAATTAATGCTCAACAAATTGAGTGACGATATTAGAGGAATGGAGGCCCCGACATAAATATCGGGTTCAGCAACGTTAACTTTCTTAGAAAAACTGCCGCCTGGTTTTTGTAGCGTTCAATTCCACTTGGTTACTGTTACCCCAAGATAGAATTTCTTCCAAGTCAAAGTTTCAAATATTGAAATTGATGACCCAATCAGAGCCGTGTAGTTCTGAACGTTAAATATTGACTTAAGAGGTTGGTTTTGGGGGGTGAAATCAGAAGTGGAAAAAAATTTACTAGGTCACCGAGTGGCGTGTCAAATGAAAGCTTTTGAAAACACGAGGTCAAAAATATATGTGATGTAATACTTACTCACATTTTTCTGTATATTACTTTTAAAAAATGGCCAAAAATCGCTGCCCTCCACTCTCCACATCTCGAAAAGTATTGATCAAAAAATTTTGAAAAACTTCTGGAATAGTCTTCATACAGTATAGATTGAGCGAAAATGATCACGAGTACATTACGTTTAATAATTTATCTGGTAAAAGAAAAAGCTATGTGCCTTGTCAATATGGTAGAGTTTTTTTTAATATACTTTTCAGTACATTACTGCTACCGAGTCGTGCGTCACTCCTTTGCCTAGACAAAATAATTTTATTTTATTTGTTTACAATTAAGCAAACATTTAGGTAGTAAATATTTGTTTTACACTTTTATTACTAGCTTCTAAATTGAGCTAGATTGATTTATTGGTTATTAGGTAGCTAAGATGCTATAACTATTATACATTATTGACTAAGAAAATCGTGAAAATACATATTGGATCTTAAGATACATACATGTCAGAGACCTAATTAACTTAGCCTAGGTAAAAATACAAATTGCGTAAGACCGACTTGCATTTTGCCGATTTATTTTTTGGTTTTAAATCTGATCGCAAACATTTTTTTTTGGTAATAACTATCCTATCCACTCACATGATTTTTATCATTTGAATTGCGTTAATAAAATTTTTATAGTTTGTTTCATTTTTCTTTTGCTTTTAAAACTGACTGAAATATTTTTTTGTTATTAACTACCCTATTTTTGTCTTTTACTTTTTTTATCCTTTTTTGCCCCATTGCTATACAGTAGGTATACATTTAAATTTTGTAAATTGGTCTAACTAACTGAATAATTAGATATTTTTGCTTATAAATATGAGACTGTACAGGATGATCCACATGGGTCACTTTTAAAGGTAAACCCCTTTATCTAAAGGAGATAGACGAAAACTGATGTCGGTGTCTGAGGCTCAATTTTTATGATAAACTCAATGGTGAAAACCACATATCGATATCTAGTACCGTTTCAGATATACAGGGTGTTTTTCAAAAATCTGCATTTTGGAAAAATGTTTGTAATTCTTTTCCTATTGAAAATTTTTGATTTCTGAAAAAACATTCTTACAGCACTTTTTCACGTGAAGTTCAACAGTGTAAATTATATTTTTTTACAACTAATATTTTAATAGTTATTAACGAAAAAATATATTTTTTAAATGGGATACCCTGTATATTTTTCCTTATCCGAATAGAGCTTTAAATTACCATTCTAAAAATATAGCACACTTTATATTTTACTTAAATCTACTTCAAGATATAAGGGTTTTCAGTTTTTACGCGAGTTTTAAATGCACATTTTGTGAAGTAGGCTTGGAACGGAGCGGCCATATGGTTTAATTCAATTGTTTACTTGTAGTTGTCAAGTTTTACTTCAGGATCAGTTATTGAATTGTCAAATAAATCGCAATGAAGTTTGAAAATTACTAAAAAGGGATATGATAGTGTTTTTCATACAAACCGGAGAAAATTCGGGACCGGCAAGTAATTTGTACCACGAACGGTATCCAGAGAGGCGTCAATCCTTCAAGGATATCTGCACTGGATTGAGACATAACTTAGTTAATAGTGGCCAGTTTGCAAAGAAACGATCCAAAAATTATGCATCAAACAGGGATAAGGAGTTAGAAGAAATAGTAGTTTTAGGAACTATCGGAAATAATCCCAACATTTTAACCCGACAGTTAAAAGAATCCACTAGACTACCAAGAACTAATGTAAGTCGTACTTTGAAGAAGCACAAATTCAGGCCATATAGGACAAGAAAAGTTCATCACATTAGAGACGGAGATTTTCAACGGCGTATGAATTTTTGCCAATGGTTTATGGAGAATTGTAACCATGTTCCGAATTTTTCATTAAATTGCATTTGGACAGACGAAGCTTATATAAGCAATGCAGATATTTTTAAACCGTTACAATTCTTATGCGTGGGCACAAGAAAATCCTAATTTAGTTGTGGAGCAAAGAAATCAAGGAAGATTTGAATTTAATGTGTGGGCAGGAATTTTTAAAGGCGGGGTTATAGGTCCATTTATTTACGAAGGAACACTCACCTCTCAGAGATATTTAGAAATTTTAAGGCAGCAAATAGAACCTCTTGTTGATGAACTGCCGTTAATGGACCTTAGAAATTTATTTTTTCAACACGACGAAGCACCCCCTCATAACGCTGCAGTTATCAGTAATTTTTTATCGGCCAATTTCGAGAATAACTGGATAGCCAACCAAGGTCCGAACCGTAAGCCGACAAGGTCACCGGATTTAACACCCATGGACTTCTATCTCTGGGGAAGATTGAAAGACCTAATTTTTAAATTTCCCACAAACACCAGGCAAGAGTTAGAAGTCGCAGTGATACAAAGTTTTACAGCTCTCACTCCTCTTGAACTAATCAACTCGGTAAAAAGTGTCCAGAAAAGGTGCCGCCTATGTGTAAATGACACTGGTCGACATTTCGAATATCTCTTATAGAAAATTGTTTTGTTTTAGTTTGCTTTACTAGTGTGCTATATTTTTAGAATGGTAATTTAAAGCTCTAGTCGGATAAAGAAAAATATACAGGGTATCCCATTTAAAAAACACATTTTTGCGTTACAGATTTTTGAAAAACACCCTGTATATCTGAAACGTCACTAGATATCGATATGCGGTTTTTACCATTGAATTTATGATAAAAATTGAGCCTCAGACCCCGATATCAGTTTTCGTCTATCTCCTTAAAGGGGTTTACCTTTAAAAGTATCCAATTTGGACCATCCTGTACATTTAGTTTACGTTTCTATTACTATACCTTTGTTCAATCCTTATATACCTACGCCAAATGACAAGTATACGAAGGTGGATTGAAAAATCTTATAAAAAACAAACTAAATAATATTTTTTTGAAAAAAACAAAAATTTATTTCTCAACATACTCTCTATTCAGCTCAATATATTTAGTCCAGTGAAATTCCATATTTTCCTTCAAATAAAAATTATTTCGAACTGTGCATAATACTCGTTTACAACACAGATAACCTCTTCATTCGGCGTAATTTTCTTCCTCCAAGCTAATTTTTGAAGTTAAGAAACAAAACAAAATTCACTTGGGGCCAAATCTGGGGAATAGGGTGGATGGGGAACTATTTCGAAACCCAGCTAATGCCATTTTAACGACCAATCTTTCAGCATGTCCAGGAGAAGCAGTAACTTTTTACGCGCTAATCTTGGTCGCTTCTGCTTCAACCCACTTCCAAATAGTCAATCCTGAAGTTAACCTGTGAGCCCCAAAGAGCAGTTGCCATCACTTTTCCCACCAACAAAACTTTATCATCTCAGCAATCTCACGAAGCTTAGGCCGCTTCCTGATTTATCGGTGCGGTTTCATTTTTCTCGGTGTGCTCGGTACCGGTTCGGTAACGAAAACATGCCGAACGCCTATATTTCAAGAAAACCCACCTGACTTACTCCGCGCCCGCGCATCCCGCACAAGTCAGGCACACCGAGAAAAACGATACCGCACCGACTTAATGTGATGATCTTCCATCACGCAACTATGAATTTTATTGACAATTTCTTTAGAAGAAACCTCCATCGGGCGTCCTGAACGTGCAGCATCTGCCGTGTTAGTACGACCACGTTTAAATTCATTTATCCAGTAATAAACAATATTGAGTGCTGATGCAGAGTCCCCATGAATTTTCTTCAGTTTAGTTTCTATCTGAGCCGTAGTTCACTCTTCTAAATAAAACTGTTTTGTCACTGCACGATAATCGGCTTAATCCATTTCTACAAAACGTGTAACACCGATTACTTATAATAGCTGTCAACAAAGAATTGCGCGTTACATCTGTTTGAAGCTTTGAACACAACCGTTATAGAAATCACGCTTACAAACAGTCATGCCCCTTAACAAAATTTTCCGCCATTGCGTAGAAATTTATCAAACTCTTGTACATAATGCATACATTCGATTAAACGTCAGGTACTGATTATTGCTAGAAGCGCTTGAACTCGTGAGATTTTTAGTATTATTACTGATAATTTGAAAAACATTCTGGTATACAGTGTGAGTAAGAAAACTGAGCTAACCTTTTACATTATAATTGGAACAAATTTGATTTAGATACCATATTCTATACCTCAACAGAGATTTATATAGTCATATTCTTTGACTAAATCTCCGGCGTAAATCAATATTTATTTGATTATATAATATTTCCATGGATAGAGTAACTTTTTAGTGTTCCATACGGAACACTTATTAGATCACTTCAGTGTCTGTCTATCCGTCTGTCTGTCTGTCACACCCGATTTTCTCCAAAACTATTTGACAAAGAAATTTGAAATTTGGTACTAATATAGAAATTGATGGCCTCATCAGAACTATGTAGTTTTGAAAGTTAAATTTTGATTTAGAAAAAAAATTTACTAGGTTATCGAGTGGGGTGTCAAATGATAGCTTGTGAAAACACGAGTTCAAAAATATATATGATGTAATACACTTTCCGTTGTATTATTTTTAAAAAATCGCGAAAAATCGAAAAGTACTGATCAAAAAATTTTGAAAAAATCCTGGAATATTCTTCACAGAACGAAAATTATCACGAGTACATTACCTTTAATAATTTATCTGGCATATTAAAAAAAATTCAAGGTCATCAGTTTTTTTCAGTAAAAATCGGAAAGAAACTTTGTTGAAAACTCATTTGGGGTGTGTTTTGTGAAGTCATTGATCATTTTATACCTCCGTAACAAAAATGTTTATTTTAAAAGCAATCAACGTACGGAACACTAATTGCCCAAGTCCAACTTGCACTTTACCGGTTATTTACATTTGAATACGCTGTATCATCTTAACAGTACAACTTGGATTGAAATGACTTTTACACTCCTATCTTGATGGACCATCTAAAAATTCAAGTTCCGGTTTACTATATCTTAAACGTTTTAGAGGAAAGTTATTCATACAACACAATTTTACAATTACAAGAGAATACGTACATCATATTTTTTGAGTTACCCTGTATACAAAAATCTAAAAATTAAAAATTTGCTTATCCAGATTACTCCCCTTTTTAATAAAAATTATTACCTATTTTTTATTCGAATTTATGTAATTATTTGTAAAATGCAATATATACTCAAATTATTGAACAACTTGATATTTTAGAATTATGTAAATACTCTACGTTTCTAAACGAGACATTTTAACTAAAGACATTTTTAAAAGATCGTGTTTAATATTCACAGAATGTCGCTTAGCCAGTAATTTATAAAACTCAAGTAAAATCAAACACATGAATTAAAAAAGTAATTTTCTTTTAGGTAATTCAATAGATACGCTACAACAGTGTATACTGACAGAAGGTTTAAATAAATTCTGCCAAAGTATTGCGAAAAGTGTAAATGTGATAACATGTAAGGTTAATTTACCCACAGAAAGTAGATTGAAAAGGGCTGTTAAAAATGATAATAATAATATTGATGGATTTCAAATAATTTCTACTGAGAATGATGGTTCTGACATAACTTTCTTACCTAGTAATCTTAATGATATCGCAATCCAAGAAAATAATGAGACCGAGGAAAATATCATTCTTCTCGAAACTGCCGCAACATATGGGGATTCTTCATCGCATACAACTAATCCTTCCTATAGAGACATTACTGATGCAGATAATTTGGAAAGTTCAATTGACAGCAGAACGACTACATATTCTATGGTAGTAACAGTTTTGCCATATGATTCAATATCTTCATCTCAGTCTAATGAATACCATACATACGAGAATTTGGCAGCAACTACCACTCGAACACCTTATCAGTTTAACCTAGGTGTAGGAGATGATTTTGAAGAAAATTCAAGTATGTATGATTCAGAAAGTCCAATTACATACAGAGATTCACCAACACACACATCCGATTCATTGGCAGAAAATTTAAAATTTGTAGAAGGCTCGACAACGATTGATCTGAAAATTTTAGATGCGTCTGAAGGTTCTTCAACTATTTCACCATCCTATACAATTAATTCAGATAGAGACACTACTGATCCAGAAAATTTGGAAAATTCAAGTGAAGACGAGTCAACGGAAACTACTTATTCTACTATATTACCAGTTTCACCATATGATTCATTAGATTCATCTGATTTAACAACCACTACTCAAAGGTCTAACCAATTTAACACAAATCCAGAATTAGAAAAAGAGGCCAGTAGAATTAATTCAGAAACACCAGATACGTACTTAGATTTACAAACAACTCAAGCAACAGACTTATCAGATGCAGATAATTTAGAAGGATCCGGAGTAGGAGATGATTTTACCACTCAAGATGTGTCTCATTCATACAGCGACGAATCTGACACATATTTAACAACCATTCCATCGTACGATTTATTTAATTCAGTTAAACCTACTACAGCTGATGAATACTTGACAGAGAATGAAGCTACTTCTACAATCGAATCAATTATTTATTCTTTTAGCTTAGATTCAAAATTTGACGAAGATTTAACAACGATTTATCCTAAAGGACAAGTTACATACGAGGATTCAACAATAAGATCAATAACTGAAACAATAACTCCTCTTGATATAGATGATGTAGAGAGTTCAGGTACAGATCAACTAGCTGATTTTACTATTACTCAAATTACATATTCTTCTACAGAATATAATTTAAGTACTGATGAATCGGAAATAGTTTCAACAACAATTGTACCTTATGTTGCAACTACATTATCAGTTAATTCTGAAATAACAAAATCTTATGATAATTTAATAACGACTTTTTCAACTGAAATAAGTTACTCAGATTTAGACATTAAAGATTTGATTACAACTCAAAAAGATGTAAAATCTGTAGAGGACACAACAACTATTGATCCGACAACCTTAGATGCGCGGGACGATTCTCCAACCATTCCAACAGAAAATCCAGATAATATAGAAGAATCGGATCAAAGTGGATCCACTGAATTGACTACCACTCAAGCTACGTATTCATCTATTAGAGATGACTTTTATGAACCGAAAACAGATTTTGCAACAACTTTATCAGATGATCTACATAGTTCAGCTGATCCTGATATAACAAATATCTACGAAGATTTAACAACTGATAAACCAACCACGTTAAATGAATTTACTAATACATTTATAAATCTTGACGAATTTCCCACTACTCAAATAGATAATCCAGTAACCGGAAATTTTGAGTCTGAAGAAGATTCACAAACCAATCATTTTGATATTGTAGATCCTCAAGAAGTAACACCTCATGATCTTGAGAATTCAGAAATAACAACCGAACTACCGGTTACGACCGAAGAGACAAATAATAATTCAAATGCTGCATCGACATTTAGATTTTCGTTTGTTATTTCGATATTATTAATCTTATTATTAACAAAACTACAATAAACTTTGTAATATTTTTAAATGTTTGTGATTAAATATATTTATTTATATTTCTTTAAATTTTTTTTTTCTGTCTATGTGTGTAGCCTAAATAGTTTATTACATCCATGCAATGTTAAGACGACGAAATATTTGCAACGTTTGAATCCTGGATTATAAATTGTTTATTTTAAATTGAGTGAGATGGTTGACTAATTTAATTTGTGAGTCAAAGACTTGGGTTTAAAACTATTATTTCATCTAAAAAGAGCTTAAAAAGAACTTAAATTTAAAAAAATCGAAGATATTGCAACAAAAGAGATTATATTGTAAGTTTAATAAAAACCAGAGTATAAACAGTATTTTGTGAAACTAGATGCCACTCAAAATTAAAATTTATCGTTTATAGGCACTACACTTTTCTGTAAGACTTAAAAAGTTTGTGAGAAATCTGCTTCAACCCGAGAATATAAGTAAAACGTAGTATTAGTAATATCGTTTTAAGGCCCTGTTTATTGATTATTGCTTATCTGCATTCCTATATTTTCTGTAATAATTTTTTAGGATAGCCTCTAAATTTAAAAACATTTTACCATAATTGAAAATAAAAATCTAACAACCATGTTGCCAATTTAAAAAAAAATGGCAAAGAATATAGAAGAAGCTACGTCTATATTGTTTTATAGAAAAGGGTCACTCGCTTTTAAGACCCACTGTGAGAGGATAGTTGGAAAAATCGCCATGAGGAACAACTTATTGAGAAAGCTTAGCCCTAGTAGATAGGTCGCAAAGCCAGAAGTGTTGCTTATGCTGCACTGAGGAGTATGCTTCCCCTTATAGAATATGTCGGTGTACCCCAACCAGATCGATACGACTTTGAACGAGACCTGTCGAATCGCTACTAGATGTTTGAGGCCAAATCCACTAAATAGTTTATGCTGTATGTGGAATATGCAGAACGGTTTAAGCAGGTCTTTGAAGCGCGACACCTCATATTTAGAGACACTCGTCAAAAACACCAGAGGCTAGCATCACTCTGTCCAATATGATATATCCTCGATGACCCTTGGAGTGGAAACCATTTAGCTATCGACTTGGTCCGATACTAAGTCCACAAGTTTTAGGACATGTTCCTCACTCGGATACGAAAAAGTAAGGTAATAGAAAAAGGGCACGTTATACAATTTCACGCATCAAAAGCAAAATAGATAATATTAGGGAAATTGAGTAGATCACCTTCAGACAGCGTGTCATAAGACGTATTTTAATCAAGCTAGACACCAAAAAAGCTTCTGGCGCTGATGGAATACCTGCCATAGTACACAAAATATACGCGAGCGAGCTAACATCAGTTTTCTGCAGACTTTTGAACCTATCCTACCAAAAAGAAGTATTTCCTTCCTGCTCAAAATACGCTACAGTTCAGTTGATATTCAAAAAGGCAAGAAAACCTTGCCAAATAACTACCGACCAGTCACACTACTTTCAATAGCATCGAAAATTATGGGAAAAGCTATCAATTTTCTAAAATATCGGGAAGGATTTAATATTATTAACGACTGTCAATATGGCTTTCGTTTGCAATGATCAACAGGAGATCTTCTAACTTATGTCACACATATTTTTGCCTCAACTGAATATTTTGAAGAATCTCAAGCCATTACACTTGATATATCCAAGACATTCAACCGTGTCTGGGATGACGTATGGTTGACTAACCTACGCTCTTATATTGTCTAAAAGGTGTTGTCCATAGCTACCGTGATTCCTCAGAGGGCGTTATTTATGAGTGTCAACCGAAAGATTTCTTTCTAATACCTTCACTAGCAACGCCGGTGTGTCCCAAAGAGCCATATTGTCTCCCTCTCTTTCTCATTCACATTAACAATCTGCTGGAAAGATTCCGGAATCAAATCTACAGCTTTGCAGATGACTGCACGCTCGTTTCTTCATTCACTTTGAACTCTCGAACATGGGCTTCTCATGCAAATATCCGCAGATAACCGGAAGTATAACTCATAAAAAAACATTATACTTGTTAGTTATTGTATTTGAAAATGTGGAGAATCCACGAAACTGCAGTCATGTAGAAATTAGATAATAAAGCCATATGTTAACAAAGTAAATTGATCATATTTAATATTTATGATCTATGTCCATAGCTTGACTATTTTAGTATTGCTTTTGAGTTTTACTATTATTTTTATACATGTAGGACATCTTCTTTCTAGTTTCTTTAGTAAATCGGTATACTAATGTACTAAATGAAAGAATAAATATGCCTCAGTATACAACCACCAACCGTATTTTGACAATACACCAAAAAAGACTGACGTCAGAAATTCAATGTTAATTGAATTTCTGACGTCAGTGGAGCAATGTTTATCGAGATTATTTGACTTTTATTCAAACTTCTTTTGCCGAAAAATCTGACTAGATTTTATTTCTTTTTAAGCTCCACTAAAATGAGAAACTTACTAGTAATAAATTTAAAAATTACTGGTAGTAAATCCACTTGATGCTTTTATTTTGTTTTTTATGAGAGACAACTGAATCTTTGTGTAATCAATATATAGGTTTTCTTTAATTATAGGGATCGACTGTCGCTAGTATCCTTATTGCCGGTAGCTCTTCCTAACTTTTCTATATGAATGGTGACTTTTAAAGCTACAGAGTAGCACACAGAGTTTCGAAGATTAGTTAACTTTGATTATGTTTACTATTCAATTTCGAATAGTACTAAACAGTGCGAAAAACCTTATACTATGAACAGTCGCTTTTTCGGTCTTGGTCCACTTAAACATTTCGGTCTAATGCTATCGTGATCAACGTTCGTTTAAACCAGGGGTGCTCAAACTTGATCTACCTCAATATTGTTAGACTACGATCGATCGACTCTGAGAGGCTGCAAGTAAGTGTGATGCAGGATTGTCGTCTTGGGATGGTGTATCGTGGCATAGATATTAGTTTTCCGCACAATATGCATTTTTTAGTCAAGGTAAGTGTAGGTCTGCTCTAAAATGTCAATGAAAAAACTCATAATTATTCAAAATTGCGAGTTTATTGGTTCTTACAAAACAAACGAGTTCTAGTGTCTAAACTCAACTAAAGAGTGACTTTGGATGTTGAATCGTGGCACTGCATGTCCTCAGCATACTTTTCATAAGATGGTACGTAATTACCGAGTGCTAATCGCAAGCATGATGGCATATGTTCGTCAGTTAGTCGATTGCGATATTTTGACTTAATTATCTTCATTTCAGAAAACGCAGATTCGCATAAGTAAGTTGACCCAAACATTGCCGTCAGTTGAAGGGCGATTTGCCTTAGATTCGGATATTTATCTTCAGATATAAAACACCAGAATTTTGTATCAAATGCTGTGGCTTTGAGATGTATATCTGATATAATCTGCACTAACTCGTTTTCAACAGAACATGAGTCCATGTTAAACTGACTTGCTATTTCAGTAGCTAATTCCTCAATGTTTTTACACGAAAAAGGATAACTCATAAATGATGCTATATTTGCCAATTTACTGAAATCACAAAAACGTATTTCGAATTGGCCCAAAATATTTGATAATTCTGCCTCATAAATATCATAATTCAACTGAGGAATCCTTGCTTTCAAAGACGGAAAATTTTTCAGATCCTTTCTTTTCAGTTGATCTATCATAAGTTGCAATTTACTTTTGAATGCGTTTATTGCGCTAATCATCTCAATAATAGTTTTTCCTTTACCTTGAAGCTCCAAATTAATGGTGTTTAAATGCATTGTGATGTCTGTCAAAAATGCCAAATCAGTCAGCCATTTTCCGTTTTTCAGCATCTGAGTGTCATCACCTCTTTCTTCCAGAAAAGCTGTTATTGCGGGCAATAATTCTTGAAACCTTTCTAGGAATTTTCCGCGATTCAACCACCTGACGTCCGTGTGAAGAACTAAATCAGCGTGTTCAGCTGACTCACTATCTTCCAACTGCAATTTAAAGAGCCGTCGTTGCAAGCTACGTGCGCGGATAGAATTCACAATTTTTATTGCAATGCTCATAATCTCCTCCATGTTTAGAACTTTTGAACACAAAACTTGTTGATGTATAATGCAATGGAAGGAGAAAAATGAAGGGAAATCATCATTAGCTCGACACAATGCCACAAAACCGTTTTCGTTTCCAGTCATTGCTGGTGCTTAATCGGTTGTAATGCACACTAGTTTATATATTGGTAGCTTGTAGTTTGTTACAAAATTGAAGAAAACATCATATATATCTTCGCCACGGGTATTTCCTTTCAGAGGAATCATTGTCAAAAACTCTTCCTTAGCCGACATGTCATTGAATACCATTCGAATAAAAATACACAGCTGGGCAGTGTCTGTCATATCGGTGGATTCGTCAAACTGTAAAGAAAATTTTGTACATTCCATGATATCATATTTTAGTATATCTGCTATGTCCTGACTGATGACTTCAACACGCATTGTGACATTCGGACGAGATAACTGAAGTTCTCTAATAGCAGACATAATCTCTGTTTTATTTTTAAAATCTCCAAATAAAGTTTCACCCGCTTCAATAAATGCTTCCTTCACAACCAATCCATCATCAAATGGTTTCTTGTGTTTCGCCAATATATGAGATTTTTTTTGAATGACGCGATCGTTGCAGCTTTTGATTGTTTGGCTGGTCTTGTGAACATGGTTTGCTTTTTTTCAAACAAGTTATCAAATCACGTACTTTTCTTTTCCTTAATTCACTCTGTGACGAAAAATCCTTTTCATAGTTTTTATGAACCGTTTTATGATGCCTCTCTAAGTTCCCACGCTTAGGTATTGCAACTGACGCATGGCAAATGAGACAAATGCACTTATCCATTACCATACAAAAGAAAAAATTCTTCCTCCCAATCGTTATTAAAATGATAAGTTTTACTTTTCTTCGCCGCACTTATTTTGGACTATTTATTAATAAACTTTGTATCGATGTATCGCCTTCAAGTTACAACTCAGACTGACTCCTATTCCTGCAGGCGCAACATTTATATCGGCGCGAACGAAGTCTCGAATGTTCCCGTCAAACACGCCGCCCGAAGTTTCTAGAAAAATCGGCGGGAATCAAAAACGCGGCTTTTCTTTGACAAGTACCGCGCGTTCCTTTGATAAAGCCGTCTTTTGCCGCTAGCAGGGGTTATTACGATAAAAGAAAGTGATGAGGGGGCCTAATTGTGGATCGAATAAATTTTAGTAGTTTATTCATTACATTCTGTTGTAGTTACCTAAAACAAAAATCTGTGAATAGTTCTATATCGGAATTTTTTTCTCGAGATCGACTCAAAAAGCACTCGCGATCGACTTGTCGATCGCGATCGACCGTTTGAGCACCCCTGGTTTAAACTAATTGAAAGATTAATTACCTCCTTTTTTATTTTCATATTACTACTTCTGCTTTTTAGTTGAGTTTAAAGGTTCGATTTTTTGAATTAGTTTGTTTATTAAAATAAGACAGATCTGTAAGTGTATATATCGATGTAACAAAAATCCGATACGATAATTTAGATATACTCTTACTAAACAAGTCGGTGTTGCCGTAATGTCAAAAACCTAACCCAAGTTTTACACGTTGGTTTATTAGGTTATTTATTTGTGTTCAAAACATTAAAATGGTTTTAAAAAATAAAAATAAAGTAAAACCAAAAGCACAATTAACTAGGCGTCAATTGAGGAAAGAAAAACGCAAAGAAAAGAAGGCAAAACGTAATCAGTACTATACCAAAAGGGGGCAGAAAAATTTGTCATTAACTGATTTACAACCTGAACAGGAAACAAATAAAATAAAGTCAGTGAGAAAAACAGATAATATAGCCCTGAAAAATATTAAAGATGTAGCTTGTGTGGACGGAAGCCTCATTAATACTAAGGTAAGTGTTCAAAACATTTAAGAAGTTACAGAAGTATAGTGAAAAATTCATAGTTCATGGTGGCAAAGACGAAGTGGCGATGGGCAGGTCATGTGGCCTGAGATAGATGGGTATACAGGATCACAAAATGGAGATCCCGAGAAGCAGGAAGAGGAGTAGGTCATCCACAGCAACAATGGGTTGAGGATATAAGAAAAGTAGCGGGCAAGCAATGGTTAAAGGTAGCAAAAGATAGGGCTCAGGAGTGGATGAGTTTGGTCTGAGAACAGGACATTAATTTTGTATTTTTTTGTTTAAAGGATCAAATAAGTCAATTTAAATGTATTTCAGTGGTTTATGTACATTGGAAATTATAGTGCTGGAG
>CM032455.1:94306049-94399097 GCA_019049505.1 Pachyrhynchus sulphureomaculatus
TATTATAATAATAATAGATTAGAATTTGATATCTATAGGAAAGACACAATAACAGATAGATATATTCCTAATGATTCATTTCATTGCAAACAATACAAATTAGCCTCATTACATTTTTTAGTTTTACGTTTGGTTACTTTTCCTCTGAATAGAGTAAACTTTAATAATGAAAGGAATCGTATTAGAAATATAACTAGAGTTAAATGGTTTTTGACGATGACTTAGTAAACAAGCTAATAAATAGACATAAGTTCCGGTTAAATATTCAGAATTCCACCTTTTTTTACAAGCAAAGAAAATAACACCAAGTATGTCCCCATACCATATAATCCGAAATATAGCAGGGACTCAATAAGGTATTTAATAAGGTAGGCTTCACCTTGGTCTATAAGTCATCAGACAAACTGAGGGACTATCTTAGGCAATCCCAAAAGATAAGATTCCTAATTATGAGAAAAGTGGAATTTATGAAATTAGTTGTAATGATTGTGACAAAAAAATATGTTAGGCAAACTGAAAGGTCAATTAAAACACGATCTAAAGAACATTTAGCACACTTAAAATACAGTAGAGCAGAAAAGTCTAGCATTGCTGAACATGCCCTTGAAACTGATAATATTGTAACATTAGATAATCTACGATTAATTAAAATGTATCTGATAGGAGATTGTTGAACACATACGAAAGTATGGAAATTATAAAATGTAAAAGTAGTTTAAATAAAGACAGAGGGCCTATTCCTTATAGTCACCTCTACTGGTTACTTGACCGGAACTGATGGCCTTGCCTATGCCATTAGTTCTGCCTGAGTAATTCAAGGGTTAGACTAAGTATAAATAGGGTAGTTATTTGTAGTTGTCATCGCTCCTGATGAAGCTAACATGGTTAGCGAAACGTGCGTTGAGCACAAAAATAAAGTGTTTGGTGTAGTGGTGATATATACTCAGTAGTGTCATTGTGCCAAATATTCCACATTCCCAACTTAATAATGTTGACATTTAAAACAAAAATTCTATAATTTAAAGTACAATAAAAATATGTAATCGTCATTCTTTTGTATTATTCACTTAATAACCCTTAAAATATTTTTTTGCAGAGTCCAGGTCTATGTAAACTGAGCAATAAAAATCAACAAAACAAGACAGAACACAGAAAACCAGAACTAACATAAATTACTATTTATATCGTAAGCCCTTCGCAACACTAAATTTCTCAAGCCAGTCAGAGATACACTGAATATCTCAAAGTCCACATCATTACATTCAGAAAGAAGTCTCGCGATAGGAGAGCGCAGCACATAGTTACACAGGTGAAAAGGTTGTGCAAAACTGTTGTGTGTATTTTACTAGATTAATTTTATTAGTGTTCCATACGGAACACTTATAAGATCACCTCTGTGCCTGTCTGTTTGTCACAACCGATGTTTTTTTGTCGAAACTATTTGACATAGAAGGTTGAAAATTTGGCACTAATATAGGAATTGATGGACTCATCAGAGCCATGCAGTTTTGAAAGTTAAATTTTGGGGTTAGTTTTGGGGTGTGAAATCGAAAGTGAAAAAGAAAATACTTGGTCGGGTCGAGTGGGGTGTCAAATAAAAGTTTGTAAAAACACGAGTTCAAAAATATATATAACTAGCCGTGCCCGCCTCTCCGCTCGCGTGAACTTGATTCATCTTTATCGTCACTGCTTTTTCTTTATGTTTATATTATTATATAGCTCAAGGGGCCTTAGAGGCCCATGGCTTGGTTGCATACTTGTCTCCACTTCTTTTTGTCTCCTGTTAGCTTTTCCCAGTGCAGGATTCCCATCAACTCCGGATCTTGCTTTACTGCCTGAATCCATGTAGATCGAGGTCTACCCTTGCCTCTTCTTCCCAACCACTCCTCTTTATTAGGGCTTGCTTTGCCTGTCTTTTTTTCTTCCTTCATCCTTGCCACGTGTCCCCAGCCCATCCTAATGCTGGCTTATTATGATTCGGCTTATAAGGGTTTCGTATATAGGCATTTTAATTCGTAGTTTGTTCTTCTTCTCCACAGTCCCTCTTCTTTCCTTCATCCGTAGATTTTTCTCAAAGCTTTCCTTTCCCACACCTCCAACGTCTCCTTTTCTCTTGCATTCAGTTTCCACGTTTCGCATCTATATGTCACCGTGGGTCTGACAACTGTCGTATATATTCTTTCTTTTACTTTTCTTGATACATTCTTTAATTTCAATATTGGATTCATTGCCCCCAAACATCTCTGTCCTTTCGCTATTCCTTCTTGTATCTCCGTCCTTTCTTGTCCACTCTATGTTATTGTTACTCCCAGATAATTAAAATTTGTCTACTTTTTCAAACATATATCTTTTTTCTAAGTTGTTTATTATATCTAAACTTTTGTTGTTTTTAATATTCTTCTATTTTTCATGTATTTTGTTTTTTCCTCATTTATCTTTAGTCCTCTCATCCTTCCCCTTTCTTCTATCCTACTTATAGTTTTTTTTTTGAGGTTCTCTTTTGCTCTTGCAATCACTGCTACATCATCCGCATAGGCCAAGCATTGGCAGGTTTGTTTGGTATATCGTTCCATTTGTTTTTATTTCTGACTCCCGGATTATCTTCTCCAATATCAAATTAAATAGACATGTCGACACTGGTTCCCCCTGTCTTAATCCTCTCTTCACCTTAAACTTGTCTGATACTTTGCCCTCAACCAACACTCTATTTTCTGTGTCATTCAGGTCATTCTCACCATGCGAATCAATTTACTTGGAATTTTTAGTTCTTCCATTATCTTGTAGAGTCCTTCTCTATTTACAGAGTCATATGCTTCTCTGAAATCCACAAAGACCAAGTGTAGTGCCAAAATGCTATTATCTTGGATTTACTTAATCGAAAATATCTGGTCTGTAGCCGATCTGTTTTTCCTGAATCCACACTGGTACTCTCCCAGAATAGACTCGGCTTTCTCTGTTAGTCTGTTTTTGATAGTCAACACTACTATCTTGTACACGACATCCAGTAAGGCTATTGGTCTATAATTAGCACATATAGTTTTTTCTCCTCCTTTTTGTATATTGGACAAATGAGCGACTCTCTCCAGCTCACTGGCATCTTTTCTGTTTCCCATATTTCTTGCACCAACCGGAATATTTCATTTTCCAGATCTACTCCTCCAGCTTTTATTGGTTCTACAATTTCCACCCGGGGCCTTATTTTTTTTTTTGGGTTCTGAGTATTTCTCTTATTTCTTCTTTGCAGGGTTTATTTGACGCCTCCTGCCCTTCAGTTAATTTTGCTTCCTATTTCTCATTCACCTCCTCATTTTCATCTCCATTTAATGTTTCTTTAAAGTATTCCGCCCATCTATTCAGTCTTTCTGCGAAGCTTACTGCTAAACTTCCAACTTCTTTCCTATATATTAGCATTTTGTCTCTGTTTATTCCCTTTGTATTTTATAAAAAAAAACACGTAAATCGCATAAGTGGTTCTTGAGTGCTAGGCGCAGTAATGGATAGACATACAGGCAGAGAGATGTTACGTTTTTTATATATATTGTAGATTTTTTTTTTACATATATTAAATTAGGAATTAAAAAAAAAAATCACGTAAATCCGATGAGTGGTTCTCGAATGATAAGCACACTAACGGACAGACAGACAGAGAGACGTTGCGTTTTATATATATTATATAGATTATTATTATTATTATATAACCTCTTCAGAGAACATATGTATGAATTTAAAAAATCACGTAAGTGGTTCTCGAGGGATAAGCGTACCAACGGACAGACAGAGAGATGTTGCATTTTACATGTATTATAAATATAGATTATTATTATTACTATATAGCCTGGCCAAAGAAATATATGTATGAATTTAAAAAAAGACACGTAAATCGGATAAGTGATTCTCGCCTGATAAACGCACTAATGGACAGACAGACAGACAGAGAGGCATTGCATTTTATATATATATATATATATATATATATATATATATATATATATATATATATATATTATAGATTATAGATTATAGATATTCTCTGCTACATAATATTGTTCGAAATTTAATGGTTTAAGCTGTGTACTGCAAGGGAACGCGCTAACGGCAAACTTTTTTTCGACTTCATTCACTATTATCGTCACTGCTCATTCCCTATGCTACCTATCGTAATAAAATATAGCCTATAACCTGGCCAGAGAACATATGTATGTTTTTAAAAAAAAAAGTACGTAAATCGGATAAGTGGTTCTCCAGTGATAAGCGCACTAACGACAGACAGACAGACAGAGAGACGTTGCATTTTATATATATTATAGATGTAGTACTTGTGCACACTTGTCTTTGTAGTATTGTATAGTGCGAGAAATCGCTGTCCCCCCTCCGTTATCTCGAAAAGTACTGATCAACAAATTTTGAAAAAATTCTAGAATATTTTCTACATGATGTAGATTGACCAAAAATTATCACGAGTGCATTATCATTAATAATTTATTTGGTATATAAAAAAAAACAGAAATTTCAAGGTCATCGGTTTTCAGTAAAGATCGGAAAAAAACTTTATTGAAAACTCATTTATGATGTGTTTTGTGAAGCCACTGATCATTTTATACTTCCGTAACAAAATTTTTTATTTTAAGAGCAATCAACGTACGGAACACTAATTGCGCAAGTCCAACTTACACTTGACCAGTTATTATTTTTGCAGATTGGATTATTACTTTTTGTAAAGTTATCCTATAGACAAGGAGGCACAATAGTTTTTATCAGTGGTCCATTTAATCCGATAAACAATAATGTTAACTACTCAGTATATATCACCACTACATCAAACATTTTATTTTTGCACTCGCGTTTCCTTAACCACGTTAGCTTCATCAGGAGCGATGATTGACTAAAGCTAAACCAATATGATTCCATTAAATTCACTTACGAAGTTGAGAACAAAGGACAACTGCCTTTTCTAGATATTTTAATTATTATAATAATAGATTAGAATTTGATATCTATAGGAAAGACACAATAACAGATAGATATATTCCTAATGATTCATTTCATTGCAAACAATACAAATTAGCCTCATTACATTTTTTAGTTTACGTTTGGTTACTTTTCCTCTGAATAGAGTAAACTTTAATAATGAAAGGAATCGTATTAGAAATATAACTAGAGTTAATGGTTTTGACGATGACTTAGTAAACAAGCTAATAAATAGACATAAGTTCCGGTTAAATATTCAGAATTCCACCTTTTTACAAGCAAAGAAAATAACACCAAGTATGTCCCCATACCATATAATCCGAAATATAGCAGGGGACTCAATAAGGTATTTAATAAGGTAGGCTTCACCTTGGTCTATAAGTCATCAGACAAACTGAGGACTATCTTAGGCAATCCCAAAGATAAGATTCCTAATTATGAGAAAAGTGGAATTTATGAAATTAGTTGTAATGATTGTGACAAAAAAATATGTTAGGCAAACTGAAAGGTCAATTAAAACACGATCTAAAGAACATTTAGCACACTTAAAATACAGTAGAGCAGAAAAGTCTAGCATTGCTGAACATGCCCTTGAAACTGATAATATTGTAACATTAGATAATCTACGATTAATTAAAAATGTATCTGATAGGAGATTGTTGAACACATACGAAAGTATGGAAATTATAAAATGTAAAAGTAGTTTAAATAAAGACAGAGGGCCTATTCCTTATAGTCACCTCTACTGGTTACTTGACCGGAACTGATGGCCTTGCCTATGCCATTAGTTCTGCCTGAGTAATTCAAGGGTTAGACTAAGTATAAATAGGGTAGATTTGTAGTTGTCATCGCTCCTGATGAAGCTAACATGGTTAGCGAAACGTGCGTTGAGCACAAAAATAAAGTATTTGGTGTAGTGGTGATATATACTCAGTAGTGTCATTGTGCCAAATATTCCACATTCCCAACTTAATAATGTTGACATTTAAAACAAAAATTCTTATAATTTAAAGTACAATAAAAATATGTAATCGTCATTCTTTTGTATTATTCACTTAATAACCCTTAAAATATTTTTTTGCAGAGTCCAGGTCTATGTAAACTGAGCAATAAAAATCAACAAAACAAGACAGAACACAGAAAACCAGAACTAACATAAATTACTATTTATATCGTAAGCCCTTCGCAACACTAAATTTCTCAAGCCAGTCAGAGATACACTGAATATCTCAAAGTCCACATCATTACATTCAGAAAGAAGTCTCGCGATAGGAGAGCGCAGCACATAGTTACACAGGTGAAAAGGTTGTGCAAAACTGTTGTGTGTATTTTACTAGATTAATTTTTATTAGTGTTCCATACGGAACACTTATAAGATCACCTCTGTGCCTGTCTGTTTGTCACAACCGATGTTTTTTCGAAACTATTTGACATAGAAGGTTGAAATTTGGCACTAATATAGGAATTGATGGACTCATCAGAGCCATGCAGTTTTGAAAGTTAAATTTTGGGGGTTAGTTTTGGGGTGTGAAATCGAAAGTGAAAAAGAAAATACTTGGTCGGGTCGAGTGGGGTGTCAAATAAAAGTTTGTAAAAACACGAGTTCAAAAATATATATAACTAGCCGTGCCCGCCTCTCCGCTCGCGTGAACTTGATTCATCTTTATCGTCACTGCTTTTTCTTTTATGTTTATATTATTATATAGCTCAAGGGGCCTTAGAGGCCCATGGCTTGGTTGCATACTTGTCTCCACTTCTTTTTGTCTCCTGTTAGCTTTTCCCAGTGCAGGATTCCCATCAACTCCGGATCTTGCTTTACTGCCTGAATCCATGTAGATCGAGGTCTACCCTTGCCTCTTCTTCCAACCACTCCTCTTATTAGGGCTTGCTTTGCCTGTCTTTCTTCCTTCATCCTTGCCACGTGTCCCAGCCATCCTAATGCTGGCTTATTATGATTCGGCTTATAAGGGGTTTCGTATATAGGCATTTTAATTCGTAGTTTGTTCTTCTTCTCCACAGTCCCTCTTCTTTCCTTCATCCGTAGATTTTTCTCAAAGCTTTCCTTTCCCACACCTCCAACGTCTCCTTTTCTCTTGCATTCAGTTTCCACGTTTCGCATCTATATGTCACCGTGGGTCTGACAACTGTCGTATATATTCTTTCTTTTACTTTTCTTGATACATTCTTTAATTTCAATATTGGATTCATTGCCCCCAAACATCTCTGTCCTTTCGCTATTCCTTCTTGTATCTCCGTCCTTTCTTGTCCACTCTATGTTATTGTTACTCCCAGATAATTAAATTTGTCTACTTTTTCAAACATATATCTTTTTTCTAAGTTGTTTATTATATCTAAACTTTTGTTGTTTTTAATATTCTTCTATTTTTCATGTATTTTGTTTTTTCCTCATTTATCTTTAGTCCTCTCATCCTTCCCCTTTCTTCTATCCTACTTATAGTTTTTTTGAGGTTCTCTTTTGCTCTTGCAATCACTGCTACATCATCCGCATAGGCCAAGCATTGGCAGGTTTGTTGGTATATCGTTCCATTTGTTTTTATTTCTGACTCCCGGATTATCTTCTCCAATATCAAATTAAATAGACATGTCGACACTGGTTCCCCCTGTCTTAATCCTCTCTTCACCTTAAACTTGTCTGATACTTTGCCCTCAACCAACACTCTATTTTCTGTGTCATTCAGGGTCATTCTCACCATGCGAATCAATTTACTTGGAATTTTTAGTTCTTCCATTATCTTGTAGAGTCCTTCTCTATTTACAGAGTCATATGCTTCTCTGAAATCCACAAAGACCAAGTGTAGTGCCAAAATGCTATTATCTTGGATTTACTTAATCGAAAATATCTGGTCTGTAGCCGATCTGTTTTTCCTGAATCCACACTGGTACTCTCCCAGAATAGACTCGGCTTTCTCTGTTAGTCTGTTTTTGATAGTCAACACTACTATCTTGTACACGACATCCAGTAAGGCTATTGGTCTATAATTAGCACATATAGTTTTTTCTCCTTTTTTGTGTATATTGGACAAATGAGCGACTCTCTCCAGCTCACTGGCATCTTTTCTGTTTCCCATATTTCTTGCACCAACCGGAATATTTCATTTTCCAGATCTACTCCTCCAGCTTTTATTGGTTCTACAATTTCCACCCGGGGCCTTATTTTTTTTGGGTTCTGAGTATTTCTCTTATTTCTTCTTTGCAGGGTTTATTTGACGCCTCCTGCCCTTCAGTTAATTTTGCTTCCTATTTCTCATTCACCTCCTCATTTTCATCTCCATTTAATGTTTCTTTAAAGTATTCCGCCCATCTATTCAGTCTTTCTGCGAAGCTTACTGCTAAACTTCCAACTTCTTTCCTATATATTAGCATTTTGTCTCTGTTTATTCCCTTTGTATTTTATAAAAAAAAACACGTAAATCGCATAAGTGGTTCTTGAGTGCTAGGCGCAGTAATGGATAGACATACAGGCAGAGAGATGTTACGTTTTTTATATATATTGTAGATTTTTTTTTTTTTTTTTTTTTTTTTACATATATTAAATTAGGAATTAAAAAAAAATCACGTAAATCCGATGAGTGGTTCTCGAATGATAAGCACACTAACGGACAGACAGACAGAGAGACGTTGCGTTTTATATATATTATATAGATTATTATTATTATTATATAACCTCTTCAGAGAACATATGTATGAATTTAAAAAATCACGTAAGTGGTTCTCGAGGGATAAGCGTACCAACGGACAGACAGAGAGATGTTGCATTTTACATGTATTATAAATATAGATTATTATTATTACTATATAGCCTGGCCAAAGAATATATGTATGAATTTAAAAAAAGACACGTAAATCGGATAAGTGATTCTCGCCTGATAAACGCACTAATGGACAGACAGACAGACAGAGAGGCATTGCATTTTATATATATATATATATATATATATATATATATATATATATATATATATATATATATATTATATATATATTATAGATTATAGATTATAGATATTCTCTGCTACATAATATTGTTCGAAATTTAATGGTTTAAGCTGTGTACTGCAAGGGAACGCGCTAACGGCAAACTTTTTTTCGACTTCATTCACTATTATCGTCACTGCTCATTCCCTATGCTACCTATCGTAATAAAATATAGCCTATAACCTGGCCAGAGAACATATGTATGTTTTAAAAAAAAAAAAGTACGTAAATCGGATAAGTGGTTCTCCAGTGATAAGCGCACTAACGACAGACAGACAGACAGAGAGACGTTGCATTTTATATATATTATAGATGTAGTACTTGTGCACACTTGTCTTTGTAGTATTGTATAGTGCGAGAAATCGCTGTCCCCCCTCCGTTATCTCGAAAAGTACTGATCAACAAATTTTGAAAAAATTCTAGAATATTTTCTACATGATGTAGATTGACCAAAAATTATCACGAGTGCATTATCATTAATAATTTATTTGGTATATAAAAAAAAAACAGAAATTTCAAGGTCATCGGTTTTCAGTAAAGATCGGAAAAAAACTTTATTGAAAACTCATTTATGATGTGTTTTGTGAAGCCACTGATCATTTTATACTTCCGTAACAAAATTTTTTATTTTTAAGAGCAATCAACGTACGGAACACTAATTGCGCAAGTCCAACTTACATTTGACCAGTTATTATTTTTGCAGATTGGATTACTTTTTGTAAAGTTATCCTATAGACAAGGAGGCACAATAGTTTTTATCAGTGGTCCATTTAATCCGATAAACAATAATGTTAACTACTCAGTATATATCACCACTACATCAAACATTTTATTTTTGCACTCGCGTTTCCTTAACCACGTTAGCTTCATCAGGAGCGATGATTGACTAAAGCTAAACCAATATGATTCCATTAAATTCACTTACGAAGTTGAGAACAAAGGACAACTGCCTTTTCTAGATATTTTAATTATTATAATAATAGATTAGAATTTGATATCTATAGGAAAGACACAATAACAGATAGATATATTCCTAATGATTCATTTCATTGCAAACAATACAAATTAGCCTCATTACATTTTTTAGTTTACGTTTGGTTACTTTTCCTCTGAATAGAGTAAACTTTAATAATGAAAGGAATCGTATTAGAAATATAACTAGAGTTAATGGTTTTGACGATGACTTAGTAAACAAGCTAATAAATAGACATAAGTTCCGGTTAAATATTCAGAATTCCACCTTTTTTACAAGCAAAGAAAATAACACCAAGTATGTCCCCATACCATATAATCCGAAATATAGCAGGGGACTCAATAAGGTATTTAATAAGGTAGGCTTCACCTTGGTCTATAAGTCATCAGACAAACTGAGGACTATCTTAGGCAATCCCAAAGATAAGATTCCTAATTATGAGAAAAGTGGAATTTATGAAATTAGTTGTAATGATTGTGACAAAAAATATGTTAGGCAAACTGAAAGGTCAATTAAAACACGATCTAAAGAACATTTAGCACACTTAAAATACAGTAGAGCAGAAAAGTCTAGCATTGCTGAATATGCCCTTGAAACTGATAATATTGTAACATTAGATAATCTACGATTAATTAAAAATGTATCTGATAGGAGATTGTTGAACACATACGAAAGTATGGAAATTATAAAATGTAAAAGTAGTTTAAATAAAGACAGAGGGCCTATTCCTTATAGTCACCTCTACTGGTTACTTGACCGGAACTGATGGCCTTGCCTATGCCATTAGTTCTGCCTGAGTAATTCAAGGGTTAGACTAAGTATAAAATAGGGTAGATTTGTAGTTGTCATCGCTCCTGATGAAGCTAACATGGTTAGCGAAACGTGCGTTGAGCACAAAAATAAAGTGTTTGGTGTAGTGGTGATATATACTCAGTAGTGTCATTGTGCCAAATATTCCACATCCCCAACTTAATAATGTTAACATTTAAAACAAAAATTCTTATAACTTAAAGTACAATAAAAATATGTAATCGTCATTCTTTTGTATTATTCACTTAATAACCCTTAAAATATTTTTTTGCAGAGCCCAGGTCTATGTAAACTGAGCAATAAAAATCAACAAAACAAGACAGAACACAGAAAAACCAGAACTAACATAAATTACTATTTATATCGTAAGCCCTTCGCAACACTAAATTTCTCAAGCCGGTCAGAGATACACTGAATATCTCAAAGTCCACATCATTACATTCAGAAAGAAGTCTCGCGATAGGAGAGCGCAGCACATAGTTACGCAGGTGAAAAGGTTGTGCAAAACTGTTGTGAACCCTAGTGTTCCTCAGAGGAACAAAATACCAGTCTAAGCCAATAGCATGGGAGAGTTCACTGCTTTACACAAGAATAGCAGCTTCGCCCTCATCCTTCGGCTCGAAAGTCTAGGCAACCCCACAATTGATCTCATGGCGGTTGCAGAGTAATTCCGTGAGGCAATACTTAGTTTCATTGGGACAAATTTTAAACACTTATTTTGAACCATTTCCAGAGATGAAACATGTGATATGTAAGACGGAGACCAAACTGGTGAAGAGTATTCCATAATAAATCTAACAACCCTGTCCACTGAGGCAAGACTCGGATCATTCAGAAAATATGAAAAGTTTATGTTATTTTGGCCTCTGTAAAACGATATTACTTGACATTTATCAATATTAAGGGTAAGGCGATTAATTCTACACCACTTTACTAGGTTGCCCAAGCCCTCCTAAAGTGAATAATAATAGAGACAAAGTTCATTACTTTAATTATATTTTAGAATCGTCAGCAAATAGCAAGAAGGGACACATCAGGCATACTTCAATATCGTTAATACATATATATTGAATAAAAATGGCCCAAGGTGGCTTCCCTAAGGGACCACCGAAGTAATAGCAAATTGATTTTGGAGTGCTCCCTTCAAGCAAGATCAACTTTGGACTTCTTAGTCTATTCCTCCAAGACTATGAATTTGTCTTCTGGTCCTTTTTCATCGCTAAATTTCTTGCATTAATTCAATACCCCTTATGATATTTTGATGGTGAACTTATCGTTAACCAGTATGAATATTATTATCCTTTGTTCATCGTAAGATTGTTAGCACTAATCATATTGGAAATACACGGTGTAAGCAACTATCTTAAAAAATCTTAATTAAAAAAATCTTAACCTCTTAGTGCTGATTTACAAAATTTATATGTACATCAATAATTTTGAAATTTAATTTTTTAAAATGTACCAGTTTTTCAATGTACCTTGTACTGGGTGAGTCAACGATAGAGTAAAAATTCATTATCTCATTTGTTTCGGGAATGACGAAAAAATTTTAAATGCAATAGTTTCAGGGAATGTTAAGGTGCACAGTTTAAAATTATTTTTGAGTATACAGGGTACTTCAAAAAAGTGTGGCCGATATAACATATGTTTTTTTAAATGGAACATCCTATTTTCTAATTTATTTTTAAATTCCGCGTAAAATTTCATAACTTTTTTATTAATAATGTTATATAACTAAAACATTTTTTTTTTTAAATACTAGTTTTCAGCTTTGTAAAAAATTGCCAGTAGCGCCATTGTTTCTGAAAGTGGAATACTCATAATTGGTACGAGCGTTCCATAGAGTGGAAAAAATATATGTAAAGAAATTTGAGTTAGATGCTACAGGGTGTTCAAAATAAACTTATACATTTCGAATATTGTAAATTGAAAAATCTCAAATTTTTTAAAAGGCACACCCTGTATATTATTATTTCTTTTTGATAGATCTTACAAAACCCTCCAACTCCTCTAAGTATGTCATATACCTATTTCTAATAGTTTTCTATTTATTTCGATTCTTTCAATTTTTACCCTTGTTTTCAATACACTTACGCTATTGTGAAAACATAAACAAATAGTTAATAATAATTTCAATATAGTTTAATTTTTCTAATTATTAATTATTATGACGTAATAAATGTTCAAAAATATGCTCGTCTACTTGAATACACATGTTTAGTCGTTTTACTATATTTTCCTTCACTTTCCTTAGCATAAATAAATATTTTAAAATATTTCGTCGAGACAATACGTGTTTTTTGATTCTCCGTATAATAAACGTTTAGTAACGGAAATATTGAGTTTCTTGTCCGGTTTTTCTGTTCAAAGTGTGCCCTACAGTACAGTTTATTCTATCCTAAATTTGAATTGGATTGGATGGATTTGAAATAAGGGAGAAATAAGGGTCGAAAGGTGCTTAACCAGTAATAGTTAGACACTAACCAATAGTGACTTAATGAGCCCTAATATATAGATGGACAAAAAAGTGCCAGCTCAAAGATAACATCGGATCTTTAGCGATCTATTGTGAATCTGCTTGATATACAAGGAGTCATCAACAATGCCAGACACAACGGATCAGACTACTGATAATGGGGCTGAAAAAACAAAATGTTTGCATTGTAAAAAGTTTGTTGCTACAAGCTATGAATGTTTAAAGTGTGGTGGAATTTTTCATCCGGCTTGTATGAATCAGGCCAATGAGGCTAAAAGTAGGCAGTGTCGCCATATGGACATCAAAAATTTGGTTAAAGAAGTAGAGTCTCAGAATAAAACCATATAGAAGTTGATATCTAGAGTCTCGGGGCTTGAGGATGCTGTTGCAAATCATGGTGGTAATTCCGACAATCGGCATAAAAACCTGGATTGTGGTGACACAATTACAGTTTTGACCGAAAAAATTGAAGCTCTTGATAATAAAATTAAGCTGCTTGGGAGCAGTTCAGATGAGGCTGGCGAGGACATAGCTAATACAGCTGCTTCTCACATGAAATCGACTATGGAAAGCCCAAACAATAATGACACCATATCAACCATATCAACAGAGCTGAGGAATCAATCAGAGCAAATGCTTCATAACGTGGTTGGGGTCATAAAGAGTAGTAATGCTGAGTTGGTAAGATTTCTTACGGAAAATCCGCAGCTTCCATTATACCAGCGCCAATCAACCTTATTACAGGTGAAATCTCCAATAAAATTACAACCCCATTGCAGAGGGCGCTCAATGGTAAAGGCAATGGTACAACTTCGGATACCGGTGCGGATCCAAACTTAAGAAGTTCGGAGAAGGCTGAGACACAATCGGCCAAGATAAGGGTGGTCAACCGGGACACAAGTGATGCTGTAACTGACATTAAGGCTGCAACTGAAAGAAGATGGATTTATGTGGGAAATTTATCTTATGAATGTAATGTCGATCAAATCAAAAAACATCTAAGCAACAACAACATTCCTATTATAAGTTGTGAGAAGATAAGTGGAAGAAATAGTAACAGTACCTCATTCAAGATAGCCGTTGATCCAGGTCTGGAGGGTACAGTATTGAGAGGTGAAGTATGGCCAGTGAATGTAACTGTAAAGCCTTTTATTTTCCGCAATGCGAGGCGTGCGGACGACATGGATATCGACAAAATTTTGGGGCCAGTTATCGTCGCCGAGAAGGATCTCGCAGAAGATGGTGAATGTTGGACCTCGTCGAACAAATGATTCTATATCATTGAACTCTAAATTAATAGACTTTAACAATAATGTGTTGGCTACATCTGATGAGTATGATGTTGTGATTTTAACTGAAACTTGGCTTTATGCAACATGTGGAAAGTCCAGAGGGCGGTGGGGTTCTGATAGCGTCAAAAGAACATATTGATATTTGTAGGGTTAATACACATTTTGAGGATGAAAATGTTGACCTTCTTTGTGTAAAGTTAAATTTGGGGAATAGTAGATTCATTTATCTTCTTGCTGTATATGTTGCTCCAGTGTGAGGTCTGCATTCATATAAAAAGCTATATACGTTTATTGAAGAGCAAAATTATCTCTTGGATTCTAATTTTGTAATTATGGGTGATTTTAATTTAACATATCTCAAAATGAATTATGAAGTAAGAATAGCTGATAAATATGTTCAATTGTTAAATAATTTTTTTGAGCTTCTACGGTGCTAATCAGTATAATCAAGTTGTAAACTCCACAAACCGATTATTGGACATTGTGGTAAGTAATGTTAATTGTCTTGTTTTAAAAAACGACTTTAGTCTCGGTCCAGAAGATAAATACCACCCCACTCTGGGTATTTCCGTATCAATACCGCATATGAGAATAAAATAATTAAAATCTAATAATGTACGCTATAATTTCCGCAAAGCGGACTATTTGTCTTTGTATCATATGTTACATGCCACGGATTGGACATTTCTTGAATCTTATGATAATGCTAATCTAGCCCTCAACGGTTTCTATGAGAAACTATATGACATATTTAATAAGTGCATATCTAAAACTAATAATAAATCAAAAAATTATCCTACTTGGTTTAACATAGAAATAATAAATAAACTCAAGTATAAAGCAAAATTTAGGAAAAAATAAAAAAAGGACTAATGATTTACTGGTATTGTTAGAATTTAAAAAAATAGGGGCTCAACTGAAAAAGGATATAAGAAGTGCTGAATGTGCGTACTTGATAATAGTACAGAACAATATTGGAATAAGCCCTCGTTTATTTTGGTCCTTTATTAACAACAAAAAAGGGTCATTGCACATACCAAATAAAATGTTTTTCAATATAGAGGAGTTTAATGGAGGGGATGAAATATCTAATGCATTTGCTATTTACTTTGAAAGCGTCTACTCTAATGATTTAGGTAGCAGTAATGATAGTGTTGAAAGTGTCAATCATCACGGTGTTCTAATTGACAAAATTGATATAGTTAATGTTGTGGAGACAGTGAGGGAGTTGAAGAACGATAGAGCAACAGGCCCAGACGGCATTCCCCCATACATATTTAAGGGCTTTGTGGATATATTATGTTATCCGCTACTGTTTTTGTTTAATTTGAGTCTTAAAACAAAAATATTTCCTCACCTGTGGAAAAGAACAAGAATATGTCCAGTTTTTAAAAAGGGTGACAAAAACGATATAAAGAGCTATCGACCAATTGCAATACTCTCAACGGCAGCTAAAGTTTTTTGAAAAGATTATTAATAACAACGTCGGTTCGTCACAGTATAAGTACTTATCAGCACGGCTTTATGGAGGGTAGATCTGTCATTAGTAATTTATTAGTAGTAACGCAGGCAACGTCAGATGTCTTAAATCGATGCGGCCAAATGGATATTGTATATACAGACTTTGAAAAGGCAAGGATATTGTTGAATAAGCTGGAGAAGGATTTTGGATTCCACGTGAATTTAATTGAGTTTTTAAAATCTTACCTTTATAATCGTGAACATGTAGTAAAGATAAAGGGGTATGAGTTCAAACCTTTTACACCTACATCCGGGATTCCGCAGGGGTCCAACCTAGGACCTGTGCTCTTTTTACTCTATATCAACGGCTTCACTGGTGTAGTTAAAAATGCATCCTGAAACTTATTTGCTAACGACTTAAAACTTTATTATGAAATCAGATCGCCTGCTGACTGCCGGATTTTGCAAAATGATATAGACAACGTTGCAAAATGGGCAATTGACAGGAAGATTTACTTTAGTGTAAGTAAGTGTACTGTTGTTTCTTATACTAAAAAACTGAAGCCGATAAAGTTTATATATAGTATTGAGAATGTCCCACTTTTGTATGAGGATAAGATAAAGAACTTGGGGGTGATTTTTGATTCAAAGTTGACGTTTAACTATTATGTAAATTATACAGCAAGTAAAGCAAACAAAATGTATGGCTTAATTGTCAGAAGCACAAAAGATTTTAGAAGTACAAATTGCATAAAATAGCTATACATATCCTATGTTAGAAGTATATTAGAATATGCGAGTATAGTATGGTCACTCTTTTATAATTGTCAAAAGCGAACACTTCAATTGATACAGAATAAAATGATGCGTTACATGCATTATAAACAAACCGGTTCATATAACTCTATGATCTCTTCTACACTGTTGCACGTACGCTATGGGATGGTAACCTTAGAGAAACGAGAAAAAAATATTGCATGCTCTACTTGTACAAAGTAGTGATTGGTCTCATTGATGACCCGGCATTTCTGTCCAACTTATATTTTAGTGTGCAACGTACACCACAAGAAATCATAGCACTTTCTATATATCAGATGTAGCCCATAATAACCATCACCTGGGATCTCCATTGTATAATGCTTGCATGCTATACAATGGAATCCAGAATAGTGTAGATATATTTAATGATAAATGCAGTCTTTTCAAAACTAAATTGCGTGCATTGTTTTAAGTGTATGTAGATTGTTATGTAATATTATTTAAATTAAGTTAATTTAAGTTCTAGTACTTTGTAATTGGAAAGATCTCTCTGATCAATCTGTAAAGTGCAGTAAGTAAATAAATAAATAATAAATAAAGGACGTTATTGTCCTGCACGCATCCCGTATCCTATTTTCCATATCTACTGGTGTTTTAGGGGGATTGACATAAATACGATCTTTAATGTAGCCCCACAAAAAAGAAATCTAAAGGTGTTAAGTCACATGATCGAGGGGGCCACTGAATGAATCCATCCCTACCGATCCATTTTTGTGGATAACGATCGTTTAAAAATTCCCGAACTTCCCGGTGGTAATGAACAGGAGCTCCATCTTATTAAATCCACATTTGTTCCCTTTCAAAGTTATCAACTTCTTCAAGAACCTGGGGTAATTCGTTTTGCAAAAAATTGAGATATCTAGGTCCGTTAAGCGGTTCGCGGAAAAAATATGGATCAATAATTCGAAAATTTACTATTCTACACCATACATTAAGCGACCAATGGTTTTGGTTTTGAACTTCTCGGACCCAAAATGGATTAACTGTTGAATAATAATGCATGTTATGCCTGTTAACTGCTCCATTACTGCGAAAAGTAGCTTCATCAGAAAACATTATTTTGGATAAAAAATTTGGATCGGCCTCTATTGCTCCATTCATGGTGGTACAAAAGTTTACTCGTCGTTCGAAATCACGGTCTTGAAGTTCTTCGTGTAGTTCCATATGAAAGGGATGATACTTGTATTTTCTCGTGGTGCAATTAGCCGTAGATTGGGATGTGTCAGATAAGTCAGCTAGTTGACGGCTTGCTTAGCAACTATAATGTTATAGCGTAAGTGTATTAAAAACAAGGGTAAAAATTGAAAAATTCAAAATATATCCAAAACTATTAGAAATATATATAGTATATATAGTATATGACATACTCAATAAAAGATGGAGGGTTTTGTAAAATTTATCAGAAAAAATAATAATATACAGGGTGTGCCATTTAAAAAATTTGAGATTTTTCAATTTAAAGTAGTCGAAATGCAAAAATTTATTTCGTACACCCTGTAGCATCTAACTCAAATTTCTTTATATATATATATATATATATATATATATATATATATATATATATATATATATATATATATATATATATATATATATATATATTTCATCTCTATAGAATGCTCGTACCAATTATGAGTATTCTACCTTCAGAAATAATGGCGCTACTGAAAACTAGTATTTTTTTTTAAATTGAAATATTAGAAAAACTACTAGGTTTAGGTATATAACATTATAATAAATTAGAAAATAGGATGATCCATTTAAAAAAACATATGTTATATCGGCCACACTTTTTTGAAGTACCCTGGATACTCAAAAATAATTTTAAACTCTGCACCTTAACACTCCCTAAAACTAGCGTATTTAACATTTTTTCGTCATTCCCGAAACAAATGAGATAATAACTTTATTTTATCGTTGACTCACCTTGTGTATTACATTTTTACTGTTATGTTAGTCGATTTTTTTTTAAATCTGAATTAATGCCAAAATGTTGTTCATATTTCTTGCAAAATAGTTCAAAAGCTTTTTAATAAAAAAATTCGTATTTTCCAAAATAGCGAAACGGGCTTAATTTGTTTTTAAAGAGCACAAGTTCTCAAACCACAAAAGTCTGCCCTGTAAACCTAAAATTCAATTTTCCGGCCAACTTGTAATCAGGGGCAGATTTAGGATTTAATCCAGGAGAGCACATATGATTAATTAGAGGGTATTCAATGAAATTCTGATCATCAACCAATTCCGAATTACAACAATATCTTTAGTGGATACTAAAATAATAATTTATTGTTTTGTATTTATTCAGTATATACGTTTTATAACAAAAATAGGAACAATGATTGATTGACCTTTTCAGACCAGGAGATAAAAATGAGAAACCTCCACGTGATCTTCTTCTTCCAGTGCCGTTTTCTCTATATACTGGCGATAACTGTACCAAAATTTTTTCTATTCTTAGCTGTTCTTATTACTGTGTCTATATTCATGCTGATAAGATGTAATATGTGGTGTTTACTGTTTTTAAGTATATGTTTAAAATATGAAGTCTTTCTTTATTTAACAATATTTAGAATTTCACCTTCTTTATTAACTCCATTTAGACGGATATGTTCAGCCCAAGGAATTCTTAAGGTTCGGCGTAATATCCACATCTTAATCTTTCTCACAGTTGTAAGTTTACAGGTCTAGGCCTCCATGCCCTATAATAGAACTGAGTAAATATAGCACTTTACCATGTGGTAGCGTATATTCAGTGTCAATTCTCTATTACAGAGAAGTTGTTTCATTTTAGAGAAGACACTCTTACCTCTACGTTTGGATCCAAGTTTTCGGTAATCCATCATCATATACATTTGAACTTGTTAACTTACTCTATATACGAATTAACGCCCTTTATAACCTCATCGATAGCATAGAAGATAGGACTAATAAGATACAACCTGGATGAACTGTGCAATGAAAGTATCAGAACATTCCACCAAACTAGACTAAATTCGAAGTTGAACGATAATTGCCTAACTCAAGAAACTGAATATCTGTACAATCATATAACAGCATCCGTGCATTCTGCAGATTATGAGGCACTAGGACAAGAAAATAAGAACCACCACAGGCATAATTTCAACACCATTTGAAACACAACACTAAAAGAACAAAGAGCAAAAAAACAGGAAATCTACACAAGGGAGTATAAAAGATGACCATTGAAAATAAGAACGTAACGTGGGAAAGAAAATTAAGAGAAATATACTCCTGTATAGGCGGTACAAGATCATCAGAAATCTGGAAATGAATTAAGTCGCTGAAAACAAACACTACAAACAAAACGCATTTCCAACCAATTCGATTAGACGAATGGTAACGACACTATATAAACAAACTTACTGAAAACAGAGGCAATACATAGATGTTACTGAGAATATCATCTGCAAAGCCATAAAATCAATAAAGAACTAAAAAGCTGCTGATCCAGAAGGATTACTTGCAGACCTGTTAAAAGATAGTACTTATCCCCAAGAAATCGAACAGCAAGCTATCTTTCGAACCGGTAGATCATGCGTTGATCACATTTTCAGGCTGGTACGGGTAAATGAAAAACAGTTGCGATAAACAGAGAAGTTCATTTATTGTTTGTGGATCTGGCCAATGCATACGATAGTATACCGGCACAGAAACTTTGGTCCTAGAACGATCCCCTATAAATAACACAATAATAATAACTGTCAAATAACTATACTCAACACTCATCATCACAAAAAACACCTTGTCAGATAGCTTTAAAGTCACCAAAGGTCTTAGACAAGGAGGCTGTCTCTCTCCCACATTATTTAAAATCTCAATGAAGTTTTAAAGAACTGGAGGAGAGCGTGTAACAAAATGGGCATACAACTTAACGAAGACACAACGCTGTATACCCTTCATTTCGCGGATGATCAGGTTTTGATTGCTCAGGATAAGAAGGATCTGGAATTAATGCCTCGAAGACTGTTCCAATATTATGAAGAACGGAGCCTATCGATTAACAGAAAAAAAAACAGTATCTATGTGCTGGAAGAGAGATAACAGAGGATTTTAAAGTAGAGCAACAGAATGTAATTAAATCGTGTATGGAGTACACCTACTTAGGAACGAAAATGGAATGCAAATTTCGCTTCTGGAGAAGACCTGTCAGTAAGTCATGACTGGAAAGAATACGAAATAATCGAATAAGAGAAGTCATCAGGGTCGATTTTTTTTTATGGGTCTAGCACACGTGCTGCAGGGAAGTCCCTAAAGCGCTCCAGGAGCGGCATGTGTGCGGAAAAAGCGATTCACGTTGTTCTTGAATCGCTGTAAATTGTACTCGGTGGGAAACACAGCGCTGGGCAAATTATTCCAAAGGGATGACCTCCATATAAAAGACTGCTTGAAATGCGTTGTACGCGGAGTAACAAGCTGAACCTCATACGGATGCGAAGCACCAGCGCGACGTGTATTTCTAACACCACTTTGGGAGGAATTAAGCGGGCTACATCCTTCGAACACTTTCCATGAAAATACTTGTAGAACAGACTCAAGTCGCCAACCGTTCTTCGATGTTCCAGCGAATCAAGGCCGCCGGTCAATTCCGGGTCTCCAATCAGACGGACAGCTCTTCTCTGAACAGAATCCAACAAATGCAGTGTATGTTTGGGAGCGGAGCCCCAAACGTGGGAGCAGTATTCCATAGTCGGTCGAATTTGACCTTGTAAAGAATTAACAGTTGTTGTGGGGTGTAAAGCTTTCTGGTTCGAAATAATATTCCCAACTTTTGAGAAGCTCTCCTTGCTATGCATGCAACATGTTCATGCCAGGACATATTTACTCCCAAACTAACGCCCAACAAATTGAGCGACGATGCTAGGGGAATGGAGTGCCCCGACTTAACTATGTCGGGTTCAGCAACGTTAACTTTTTTAGAAAAAACTGCCGCCTGGGTTTTTGTAGCGTGAAATTCCACTTGGTTATTGTCACCCCAAGATAGAATTTCTTCCAGGTCTTTGTTAAGTTGAACGACCTCCTGCTGTCTGCGGATATTCGCCTGAGCAGCCGATGTCCGAGCGTTCAAGGTGAATGAAGAGACAAGCGTACTGTCATCTGCAAAGGTGTAGATTGGATTTCCGGTCCTTTCCAGCAGATCGTTAATGTAAATGAGAAAGAGAGTAGGAGACAGTATGGAGCCCTGGGGCACACCGGCGTTGATAGTGAAGGTGCTAGAAAGAAATCCGTCGACCGCCACTCGTAAAGAACGCTCTCTGAGGAAACATGAGAGCCACAAACAGAACCTTTCAGACATACCATAAGAGTGTAACTTAGCCAACAGTCCATCGTGCCAAACACGGTCGAATGCCTTGGATATGTCAAGAGCAACCGCTCGAGATTCTCCAAAGTGTTCAATTGCGCTATTCCAAACATGTATTACATAAGTCAGAAGATCTCCTGTTGATCTATGTTTACGAAAACCATATTGGTAATCGCTAATAATATTGAATCATTCAAGATATTTTAGAAGATGCTCATTGATAATCTTTTCCATGACTTTCGATATTATTGAAAGCAGTGCGACTGGTTTGTAGTTATTTGGCAAGGTCTTCTTGCCTTTTTTAGATATCGGCTGAACCGTGGAACATTTCCAGCAGGACGGAAATATTTCCTTTCTGTAGGATAGGTTAAAAAGTCTACTGAAAACTGGTGTGAGTTCCCTTGCACAGTTTTTCAGAACTATGGCAGGTATTCCGTCAGCGCCAGAAGCCTTTTTGGTGTCTAGTTTCATTAAAATACGCTTTATGATGCGCTGTCTCAAGACAACATCGGGCATCTTTGACTGCAATATGGGAATAGTAGGTGGTGTTTTTCCTTGGAAATCGACAATCGAAAACAATAATCGACGAAATATAAAGACGGTAACTAAAGTGGTATAGCCATGTTCAAAGAATGGACGTATTCTCAAGTAAATTTTAAAGTGGACACCGGCAGAAAGAACAAAAAGAGGAAGACTCAAACCAATGTGGATAGGAGGAATACAGAGAGCAATGTCTCAATAGAATTTACGAGGAGGCTGTAAACTAAGAATCAGAAGGCGTAGGACGCTAAAGAACCGTTATTATATATATATATATATATATATATATATATATATATATATATATATATATATATATATATGTATATACAGTCAGTCCAAAAAGTTTCCATACACCACCTGCTTTCTATAGTATTTTTCTATTATGTTTAACTAATTAATTGGAACTATGAAAAAACATGTTTAAATTAATATTTGAAGCTTAACCAACGAGGATTAGTATTAAAAACAACTACGGAACATTTAATTTAGAAGTTACGTCATTGTTATAAAAATGTCAACAAAATTAATGTCAAAAAAGTCTCCATGCACTTAACAATTGCTAATAATAGTTTGATGGAGTTTAAAGGAAAATAACAACTTCGTTTAAACTAATATTTAGTGGAACCGCCGCGCCGCGCCGCGCCGTTGGCCTTGATAATTTCCTGTAACCTTTTGGTCATGCTTGCAACCAGCTTTCTAGTAACTTCTGCTGGCATGTTCTTCCATTCGTTCAATATTCGATTTTTTAATTCTTCTCTATTTGAAACATTATGTTTGCGAACGCGCCGTTTACATTCCTCCCATAAATGCTAGATGGGGTTCACATCGGGTGATTGCGGAGGTATATGAAGCTGCAGTCGCACATTATGGATCATCCATTCTCGCACCAAGTTTGCGGTATGTTTCGGATCATTGTCCTGTTGACAAATTTATCTTTTTTCGAGTGCTAATTTTTGGACACTTTCTCTTAAATTATCTCTCAAAGTGTTCAGATAAACGTGCTAATCTATTGTACCATTAATAAAATGTAAGTTTAAAACCCCTCCAGCAGATATGCTTCCCCAAAGCAGAACATTGCCATCCCGTTGTCTCACCGTGGAACAAACGTTTTTAATATCGAATGCGGTATTCTTCTTTCTCCAACCTTAGTTCTGCCATCAGCCCCAAAAAGGTTAATTTTAGTTTCATCACTAAAGATTACGGATTTCCAAAATTTAGGAGGTTTAGTAACGTATTCTCTAGGAAAAGCTCACCGCTTTTTGCGATTAGCTTCCGAAATTAACGGCTTCTTCCTGGTTGCACACCCCTTATAGCCTGCCCTGTGTAAACAATTTTTCATTGTTTGTGAACACACATTTTTCGAAAATAGTTCCGTACTTCTTCTTTTAATTTTGGTGCACCTTTCTTGGGATTTATAATTATTTGTCTAACAATACTGGCCTCTTCATATGGAGTCAGTTTCTTGGGACGACCGGAGCGTGGTCGAATTTTATAAGAACCCGTTGATTTATATTAGTTTACAATGTACTGAATAGTAGCATGCGATTTTTTAACAATTTTTTCTATATTTCTGTACGATTTTCCATCTTTCAACAAATCAGTTAAGATCTTTCGAACTTGAAATGGAATTTCACAATTTCTCTCGCTTTTTTTTTTATTTTTTTTTTAAGGGGAGACATCCGCCTTATAGATTCTGGAGCAGTCTGCGCCATAAAGGTGCCCCAAAATGTTCCAGTTATGTGGGGCTCTACAACCTGAAGGGTTGGCATATCCACTAAAACTCCTTGTGAGCTGGGAAAACCCTTTACTCCTTTTACATACTGAGATTTTTAATGTCTAGATGTGTTTTCTCTCGCTCATTTTTAAGGTATTTTTTATGGGAAGACAGAGTGAGCTTTATGTTAAAGAAAGACGCGAAATAATTTGGTTTTCAAAGTATAATGAATGTGGCCACGTAGCTTCTCGCTTGGGTCATAATGGTGAATGGAGACTTTAATGCTAAAATTGGTTGTACAAATGACAACGACCAGATTCGGAATATCATTGGTAAATTTGGGCTTGGCGCGGAAATCGTTTATTGCTATTAATAATAGCTTCACTATCACTAATACCACCTTCAACCATTTTCGACTTTCCACGTGGGTGTCACCGGACGGGCACTATAAAAATCAGGTTGATTATATTCTGATGAGCTCTAGATGGAGGTCATCTATATTGAATGTAAGATCCCGCTCAGGGGCAGTATGTGGTTCAAATCACAAGCTGTTAAAGGCTCATATGAAAGTAAAACTAGCCATCTCTAAGAAAACAATAACAAACAAGAGCATTACAGTGTCAGACAGTACTCTTTTCCAAACAATAATCGGACATCACAAAAGATATAGATAAAACGTGGACAGATATTAAGAAATGATTTTAACAAACAACACATTGGATCGGCAGGAGAGAATCAGATCAATCAATAAAGAAATCAAGGCGGCTTGTAAAAGGGACAAAAATGCATAGTTGAATAATATGCGTGAGGAGCTAGAATAACATGCTACAAACAATCGACCACAAGAACTTTATGAAAAAATAAAACACTTTTCGAAAGAATTCAAACCTAAAATACAAATAATTAGAGATAAGGAAGGTAGAACAGTCCCCGAGAATGCCGAGAATTATTCACGTTTGGAAGGATTACTGCAAAGAACTTTTTATGCCTCAATTCGTGGGCGACTGCATTGTCGACAACGAAGCCACCGAAAAAGACAAGAGCCATATATTCTTAAATCTGAAGTCAGGGACGCTATTTAAAGGTTAAAGAACAGAAAAGCAGCAGGTACTGACGAGATAACTGCCGAAATAATAAAGATGATGAGAGCCACTAAGCTACTATCCATCAATTGGGTATGTGGTATGGAAGACTGGAAGATGGCCGAAAGATCGGTGTGAAGTTGCATTTATACCCTTGCATAAGAAAGAATCCCTTTTCGATTGCAATAACTATAGAATAATCGCTCTGGTATAACACGCTGCTAAGGTATTTTTCTAGATCCTAAATGAAAGACTCAAAAGTTTTCTGCTGCCGCAAATATCTACCAAACAAACAGGCTTCATTACAGGAAGAGGGACTAGGGAACAAATTCTCAACATACGCCAGATAATAGAAAAAGTTAGGGAATTACAAATAAAAACTTATATATGTTTTATAGACTACTTCAAAGCTTCCGCTGCATACCATGGAACAAACTCTAGTTCGGTCGGTTCTAATCAGTATGGGAACACCTATACATCTTGTAAACCTTATCAGATCCCTGTACGATAATACAAATGGCAGAATTAGACTGAATAATTCTTTTTTCCGATCCCTTTAACGAAGAAGCCGTCGTCAGACAGGGCTGTCTTCTGTCACCCTTACTTTTTAACATTTATAGTGAACATATAATGAGCCATGAGGGCCAGAGAGGCCTTATTTTCTCTGCAAGTTTTAATTTAGCGATGTAGAGATGTCAATTGTGACGTATATCTGTGCCTGATCGGCTACCAAATGGCCTTTGATAAAATCCAACTTCACAAAACGGTCGGAATTCTGAAAGACCTTGGGCTAGATCAGAGGTTCCCAAACTTTTTTTTTCTCGTAGACCACTTTCAAAATTTTACTGGTTTCGGTGGACCCCCTGCTGCTACATTTCTACCATATTCCCAAAACTCGTCAAAAAATGTGAAGATTAGATCTAACGATGGAAATTTGCGTCGTGGCTGAGTTCCAACCCTAAATTCGAAGTGGTAAAAATAAAAAGAAAAATAATATATTTTCTTGTGTTCTATTTATTAAAATAATATGATTACAGACTTAATAGAATTAAAATTAAATATTAATAGCGTACCATAACTTCAACAATGCAAATTTAATGGGAGGGATGTACTTGATGGATTGACAGCAAATTATCAATATCTGACTTCAGTTTTGTAAGGAATAACCGCAAATCTCCGCGTTCTGTGATGTTCAATCTCCTCCTTTTTTTTTTGTTAATAGGTTTGTAACGATACTAAAACTTTTTTCGACAAGGTATGACAATAGAAACGCTATCAAAAGTTTTTCGCAATTTCCCACAGCCCAGGATATTTTTCGGGTATTTCTGCCTGCAGCCAAAATGTTTGATAGCCTTTTTTAAATTTCACCTTCAGCTCCTCATTGGTGCTAAGCTCGAGTAGCTCCTCTTGTAATACCACATTCGCCACTTCCGTTTCATCAAATGGATTTATGATCCATGGTGGTATTTCCATCGTCAGAATATCTTCAAATCTATTTTTAATGTCATCATGCAGGGCATTTAAATGTTGAACGTATGTTGTTGAATATCCTCATCAAGACATTCTGCCTATGACAAGTTTGGAAACTGGGAGGATTCACGCCGACTAATATTTTGCTTCATAAATTTCAATTTTCCAAGAAAAGCCGAAATTACACCCCTTTTTTTTTATTAAATTTAGGCTGTCCCCTTGTAACTGCAAGTTAATGTCATTAAATTTTTTGAACAAATCTGTGAAATACGCGATGTCTGCTTTTAATTTTGATCAGGTTTTCTTTTAAATCTGGATCTTTAGTTTCCAGAAACTTTAAAACTGATTCAAAAAGTGAGTAAAATCTTGTTAAACATGCACCTTTCGACAACCAGCGTACTTCAGTATGTAAGAGCAATCGTTGGAAGTCTTCATCATTTTCGTCGCACAATTGTGCAAATAAACGGGTATTCAACGCATTGCTTCTTATTTTGTTAACTGCTTTAATCACAAATTGAAGCGATTGGTGCAATCTATCACTCAAATTTTTCGCTACCAGGTGTTGTCGGTGGATGACACAGTGAATTGGAGTTACTCCTGGTATAATTCTTTTAAGATGGCTTATAAACTTACGATATCGCCCGAAGATGGCAGGAGCTCCATCTGATTGATATTGATTCGCCTTTAGTGTCCGTCTCCAAAGTTTTCGCGAATAGCAGCTCTTCATGGATTTCTTCGTCCATAACAAATCGAACATATGCAAAATAATAATGCTTCATTACCAGATAAAGTTGACTCGTCCAGTTGAATAGAAAAATGAGTTGTTTGCAGATAATTACACAAGAAGCTTTAAATATCAGAGCTCATTTCATCAATACGTCTTTCTACAATGTTGTTACTCAAAGGAATCCTTTTGAGTACGTCAAATGGAGGTTTGTGCAGAACAGTTTTTAAAACCTCTTCAACAGCGGGGAAAATTAACTGTTCTCCGATGGTGTGCGGTTTTCCAGATTTCGCTATAAACAATGAGATATTGTAAGATGCCCGCAAGCCATCATCGTTACTTTGAGACGTTGAAGCAAACATACTGTGCACGGTGGGTCTCTTTTCATATTTTTCCTTCAATGTTTGAAAATATTTTAAATCTTTACCTATTTTATCAGGATGACACCTTCTTAGATGATCTTCGAGCTTCGATGGTTTCATAGAGTCATTGCTTAAAACTTTGTTGCATAAAAGGCATATGGGCAATCGTTTGTCTGCCTTTGATAGAAGAAAACCAAATTTCAAATAATCAACACTGTACTGTCGACATTTCTTCTTAGATTCAGCCATGTTTCGTATCAGTTACCTACCTGTAAAGAAAAAAATGTTTGTTTTAGTAATCATAAGGCGACTTTAACAGGATATGGCTATTTTAACAGAATAAAATAGGATTTATTAATTACTGCAATGAAAAAACCAAAATGCCGGCGGCAAAACTGATTTTAATTATTAAAAGCAATAAACTGTTAAGATCCATATAGAGGTTTTCACAAAACGGCTGAACCTATTTTAATGTAATATAAAATATTTTTTTTGATTAATTATATTTTGGTACATTTCTGTAAATTCGAGAGAAAATACTTTTAAAGAATATTTTGACATCAAAACTCCGCGATTTTAATGATTTATTTATTAGTTTGATGTACGTTACGAGTGGTACATAAAGACATGTACATTTTATGAGAATATTTTTAGTCATTTAGCATTAGCAACTACGAGGGCACTGAAATATGTACAAACATGCAGGTCAATCATATATCTCTCCTTTAGTGAATCACCACAGTCGGGTAAATAAATAATTTTATAATAAAAAGTACTAAAAGTTCAATCTTTCTCGGCTTTCTGTTCTTTTATAGAAGTATCGAATAATGGCCCTGTTCAGTATTTAATTTTATTACGTACGCACTACACGCAAACCTAACAAATATAATATTATTACAATATAAAATAAAAGTATGAATAACAAAAAGGCAGGTATTTACTTTTTCCGGCACTGGCAAACACTGACATCGATTCACTCACACTTTTCTTTTCAAAATTCTGGAAACAAATGAGTAACGTTTGTCCTTGGTATTCGTATTTATATTGGTGAAGAGTCAAACAAGTGTATGCAAGATTGCAAGCATAGCACAAGTCGTATTTCGTCCCTTTGCACGTCTGAACGGGTTGCGTTGCGGACGGGCGGGCGGCGCTTTGCAAGTCTCGACGTGCGTTGTACTGAATATCGAATATGCAAGTTTTGACAATTAACAGTCGCTGTCCTTCTTAAAATACACTACTCAAAAAAATTAAGGGAGGTTTTAAAACAAGGAAATTAATGCTAAATAAACAGGTTATCTGATCCATATGCCGGCCTAACTGAAAAATTTTTTTTCAAGCCCGTGGACCAAAAAAAAAGCAAAATATTTGCAATATTATTTTGTCGCGCTATCTGTTAGGATTGCATGAGAACCGTAGCTTCTAAACAATTTTAGCCAAAAAATCTCAATACGACCATTTTTCACCGAAATACAGCCTGTCAAAAATCACCGAAAAATTTGGATTTTTTTTTTGCTCCTTTAATTTTTTTGAGTAGTGTATTATCTGCCTACATCGATAGGTAAAGCCAAGCCAACATTTTTGTTCTTTACTATCGAAACCAGATAAATTTTCGTGGACCCCCACTTACAACTTGTGAACCCCCATTTTTTTTTCACGCCAACGTAGACCCTCGTCGAGTCTCCCGTGGATCCCTGGGGGTCCACCTGAACCACTTTGGAAATTACTGGGCTAGATGGATTATTAGGAATGTCTACTGGAGCCAAATGGCATTTGTTAGAGACTAGGGGAGCATTCAGAAGCAATATCGATTGAGATGGAGGTAAGGCAGGGTTATGTCTTGTCTCCACTATTGTTTAATATATACTCTGAGCAAATCTTCAGAGAGGCCCTGGAAGAGGGTGATGAAGGAATACTGCTGAATAGGGAGCGAATAAATAATACTCGTTAGGCTGACGATACGGCAGTTATGGTTGATAACAGGGTTTACATCTTGTGATAAAAATAAACGAAGTTAGTAATCGATACGGCCTCGAACTTAATATCAGCAAAACAAAGTGCATGGTAATCAGCAAGCCTCCGGTTCCTGCTATATTGTTGATGGACAACAATCAACAAATACAAAGAACTGCATAATATTCATATTTAGGTATCATGATAAATGAACAGTAGGATCACTCTCAGGAAATTCGTTGCCACAACGAAAAAGCTAGAGTAGTGTTCCTTACAATAACATAACTTTTCAAAAACTTAACATATAAATAACAAATAAATAATAAAATTAAGCACAAAAATAAGACTCCTAAGATATTATGCGCTGACTGAAGCCACTTCCAACAAACTTCAAGCATTTGAATTATGGCTATATCTCGGAATTTTGAAAATTTCTTATGCTGACTATATTACCAACGAGAATGTCTTACGTAACATGAACGAGAAACTGGAAATTATGGAAATTGTTAAAGTAGGAAAATTGGAGTATTTAGGACACATAATTAGAAATTCCCACAGAAATGGATTACTACAGCAAATACTCCAAGGAAAAGTTTTTGGAAAAAGGAGACCAGGACGCAGATGTCTGTCCGGGCTAAATAATCTGCAAAATTGTTTCTCAACAAATACTACCGGTCTTTTCAGAGCTGCAGTGGATAAAGTAATAGTAGCCAGAATGATTACCAACATTCGAACGAATAGGCGCTTTAAGAAGAAGAATACAATGAGGTCTGTTTTGGGTGACTGGAGTGGGGGTGTGACAATTGGTGGAAAAAGATAAGTAACCTTAGATGTGCGGACGATACTTTTATACTTGCAACGTTAATACAAGAGCTAGACTCAATTATAGAGTGCCCTGAAATCACTAGCAAAAACTATGGATTGACAATTATTAGAGTGAAGTCGTAATAAAGATCGGTCAAACATAAATGAATTTGCTGTTTTCATTGTTGTAGATCATTTCAAGTATTTGAGTGGGTGCGACCAGATGAAAGTGTACCCAAGAAAGCAAAAACAGTTACATCTGCAGAATAGAGACGATTTTTAGCATTCTCACGGAGTTGTGCTCATAGACTACCTGGAGAAAAGTAGAACCATCACTAGAGATTATTATGCTTTACTACTATACCAATCAGAGGGTACTATTCATGCGAAATGTCCGCATCTCGTAAAAGAGAAAGTGCTTTTCCATTATGATAATGCACCTTCACACACGTCTCGGATTGTTGCTGCAAAACTGTATGGGCTTCGCTTCGATGTGCTTCCACATCCACCATATTGGCCAGATTTGGTTCCCAGCGACCCACGTCGCAAGCATATATTGACACTTTGTACTGTAGAAATCTATTATAATTGTCTATTTTTAAGTTGCTACGAACATCGATATCGATAGACAGCTCGAGAGTCCCTAAAGTCTGTGAAGGTTCCGTAATCTCGCGGGTTTCTCCAATAGACCGTTTTTTAACTAAGCTGTTCAATTGGCAATACTTATTTTGTTTGTATTCTCCCTCTGCATAGATCTTCAGTGAATTGTTAAAATATCTGTTTGTGTATAACTCTATAATAATATATCATATTATAGTTATTTAATTTCTCAATTTCTTTGTTTCTGTAGCAGAATTTCTAGCTAAATATTTCCTGTATGAATATTGAATTATTGAATTAACGATTTGTAAATAACCTTTCTATATCTATAATTAATAATCGTATAACTTTGTAAAAACCTCGTGGTAAATATATACAGTCGACACTGTTTATAGTGAAACTCTATATAGTGAAAAACTCTTTATAGTGCAATTTTTTCAAGGCCTAAAATATTTTAATGAAATTTCATGTAAAAAGCCCTGCATATAGTGAATCTGTAAAATAGTAACACTCTATATAATAAAATTTTTACCGAAATTTTATGTATAAATTTTTATGCATTTATTGAGATCTTGGCCATTTCGGGTTTCCCATTTTTATCTAACATTAGCACGAATTCCATTTTTATGACGCATTCTTTTGAAAAGGTTCTTAACGCGTTTATAACGCCCAATGGTTGGCAATAAATCAGGTAGATTTCTGTGAGAAACCCGAGGAATAACCCATTTTATAGAAACCCGGGGAAAAACCCATTTTATAGTCGAGGCCTAGTAATTCGCAAATTCAGGTTCAGTTTCTTTTTGTTTAAGAATCAAGTAAGATGTCCAAGCGAGTGTGTTTAAGTTTAGCTGAGAAAATTAAAGTTTTGGAGGAAGTTGATAAAGGCTGCAAAAAAATTGATGTTTTGCTGCAAAATTTGGTGTTTCTCCAAGTTGCGTCTCTCTGATAATAAAAAGTCGCGACAGTTTCATCAAGAAACCTAGTGTTCCAAGCAGTCGAAAACGAGTACGGGTGAGTACTTACGAGGATGTAAATGAAGCAGTTTTACGATGTTTTCAAGTGGCCCGTACGCATCAAAACGTACCAATATCGGGAAATTTAATAAAGCAAAAGGCTCTACAATTTGCTAAAGAATTTAACTGCGTTAATTTTCAAGCTAGTGTGGTTAAGTGCCTGGAAGACTCGCAATTCAATTGTTTTCAAGACGGTGTCTGGCGAGAGTGCAAGCGTTAGTCAGGAGGACTGTGACATTTGGACTGAAACTGTTTTAAAAAGTGCATTGAAAAAGTACGAGCCAAAAAAACGTTTTCAATTGTGATGAAACCGGTTTGTTTTTTAAATGTTTGCCAAATAAAACTTTTGCTTTTAAAAGTGATAAATGTTTGGTGTTAAAACAAGTAAAGAAAGGGTAACACTTATGGTTGGAGCAAACATCGATGGCTCAGAAAAACTGAAATTACTGCTCATAGGTAAAAGCAAAAATCCCCGTTGTTTAAAAAGGCATGGATGACTTCTGAGATTTTCGAAAGATGGATCAAAGAACTGGACACGAAAATGAAAAGCCAAAAGCGAAAGATTGTGATGTTTATAGACAATTGTCCTGCACATCCAGTTACTGTAAGTACAAATTAAGGAATATTGAATTGATCTTTTTTTTTCACCAAATATGACCTCTAAATTGCAACCTATGGACCAGGGTATTATAAAAAACATAAAACATCATTACCGAAACAGAATTGTTCACAAAATTGTTAATGCGATTGATAACAACCTTCCAGTCCAAAAATTGATTACCCTTAAAGAGTGTATAACCGAAGTCGCTAAAGTATGGAGTGAAAATGTTTCTCAGAAAACTATCAAAAACTGCTTTTCTGAAGCAGGTTTTACTGAAAAAATTGACGAATGGGAAGAAGAAGACGAAATGGATCTCGCTACCTTAAAAAGGCAATGGGATATTCTACAAAAAACTGCTACCGTCGACGCAGATTTTTTACTTGAAGATTTCTTAGAAATCGACAATGATGTTGGCACGACAGATCTCCCAACTGACCGAGACATAATTGACGATATTAAAAGTATAGAAGATCATGAAGAAGAAACTGAAACCGGGGAATGTCCTACTAAATTTAGTGAAAATGAAATAAGAAATGCATTTGACATTGTACGAACTACTCTTAGGGGCCAGGAAAGTGTACCTGATCAAATCTTTATGCATTTGAATAAATGCGAGAATTTTGTTGAGCAACAATTATTTTTCAAAAGTAATGTCCAAAAGAAAATAACTGATTATTTTTCCTAGTACGTATGTACGTAGTATGTACATATGTATTAACGGATTTTGTATTATTCTTTTTATTTCGTATGTAGTACATACATACATAAAGTCCGTACGTTAATCTTTACACGTGCGTCACCGTTTTCAGGCAATATCCCAGACGACTATTATATTTTTTTGTCTCTTTTTACCAATACCTACGATTTATTGGTGAAAAGAGACAAATAATATAATAGTCGTCTGTTATATGGCCTGAAAACTATGACGCACGGGTAAAGATATAACGTACGAACTTTATGTATGTGTTTAGCCCTGTACATTTGGTGATTTAAATGATAAAATAATTTTTTAACTAAGCCAAACTAATTAATATTTTTATGGGTCGCTAGCTAAAATTTCCTTTTAATAATTATTAAAATAGTACCCCTGTAAAAGTTTCTTTTTCTCGTTGTTAAAAGTAAAGCGACAAAAAACACTCACTTATTTCAAAAGTTCTTTAGTCTGAGTATTATATAGATTTCAGTAACTGCATAAATGATCTCTTGAATATCCGGTTTGTAAAAATTAGCAACATGTTATATGTTAATTTAATTCATTTAAAGACACCTGAGCCATCAAACCATATTCAAATAGCACCTCAGTAAGTAAAAATCAATACTTAGAAAAAGTACTGCTAGTGCCACTAACAGACTAAATGTTTTAATTCAAAAAATGTAAGCTTGAGATATCAAAATTGCGAAAACAGGCAAACAAAGTTTAAATATTATTTTATAGGTCGGTTAGGTTTTGAGATTGGTTCTAAAAGATAGGTAAGGCAGCTTTTTGAGACGTACTAGAGTACAATGCTTTTGAAGAAAATTCGTAGTGAGGAAATTTCAAAACGGTACTAGGTCTGTCAGAGATTTTGAACCGCATTTTTCTTTTCTTTCAAATTGGGAATGTTAAGATGATTGGTCAATAACGTTCAAGTTTCCTTTCGTCCATGTTTTTCATTTTTAAAGATCGTTACTGAATTTGTGTGTTCCAAAAAGATTTTTGTAGTGACTAACAAATTGGCAAATATTTTAACAAAATCATCATATTCCCAATACAAAAATTTTTTAAGACGATGCGTCCCCACTTCAAAGTTTTTTGGTAAAAATTAGTTCAGTTTTCTTATTTTTTTAAGAGGTTGCTTCCAGAAATCATTATTTTTAATCAGTAATATAATTAAATAATAAATATAAAATAAATTAATTGACTAATAATTTTAAATTAAATGATCGTCTACCATATATACATATATATATATATATATATATATATATATATATATATATATATATATATATATATATATATACATATATGTATATATATATATATAAAATATATATATATATATATATATATATATATATATATACGTATATATATATATATATATATATATATATACGTGTATATATATATGTATATATGTATATATATATATATATATATATATATATATATATATATATATATATATATATATATATATATATATATATATATATATATATATATATATATATATATATATATATATATATATATGTATATATATATATATATATATATATATATATATATATATACATATATACATATATACATATATATATACACATATATATATATATATATATATATATATATATATATATATATATATATATATATATATATATATATATATATATATATATATATATATATATATATATATATATATATATATATATATATATATATATCTATATATATATATATATATATATATATATATATATATATGTACAAATATATATATATATATATATATATATATATATATATATATATATATATATAAATATATATATATATATATATATATATATATATATATATATATATATATATATATATATATATATATATATATATATATATATATATGTATATGTATAAAATAAATAAAATAAAAACCAATAAAAAAATAAAATTAAAAACCAATTAGAACAAATTTTTAAGTTTTGCATGATTATCGTTTTGAGGCGATTTCTGAGAATTCCAGTTGAAGTAAGAACTATGGAAATTTCTAGTGACATTTTATGATAAAAACTATGCTATAAATATCATTGCCCTTTTGGAAATTAACCATTCGCAAACAGTACTTTGTCACTGATACAGGCTCAATTGTTTTGTGAAAATGCCAAAAACAAAAGAAGTTTCCGTTGAAAATCGGGATCTGATAATTGCGAGATATCAAAATGGTCATTCGAGTTGACAAATCGCGAATGATATGCGGATGCCAAAGAGAACGGTGGACTATATCGTAAAAAAATTTCTGCGGGACATTGAATTCCCAACCAAAAACGTTCAGGACGGCCTCGAAAAACAACTCCCGCTAAAGAGAGAGCTGTAACAATGTCCAGCAGACGTAATCGCCGCCTAATCGCACCAGAAATCTCGGCTCAAATAAACCTGGAGTGGCCCATCTGTATCAGCGTGACAACCGTGAAGAACAGGTTAGGAGAAGGTGTACTACACGGGAAAGTGGCAGTGAGGAAACCAGTTCTTAGGTAAGTGAATAAACGTAAACGATTAGAATGGGCCTGAGAACATGAAAATTGGACATCAGAATAATGGAATTCCGTCCTTTGGAGCGACGAACCTAAATTCGAAATTTTCGGTTCAAATCGACGAATTTACGTGTGGCGGTCAGCTGGAGAGAGGATGTTGGAAGCTTGTCAGTTGCCTACAGTAAAACATGGTGTAGGTCCAGTCATGGTTTGGGGTTGTTCTGGTAACGGTAAAGTTGGAAAAAATCTTTAGAATAGAAGGAATCATGCGAAAAGAACAGTATTAAGAAATTTGGCTAATTCAAATGCTTCCTTCTGGAAGAGATATTTTTCAGGGAAAATTTATTTTTTTCAGCATGGCAACGACTCTAAATATTCTGTTAACCAAATTAGAGAATTTTGGACCAATGGAAATCCGATGACGTCCTGGAAATGATGACTTAGCCTCCACAATCACCCGACTTGAACCCCATCGAATTGCTGTGGGACCATTTGGACAGGTGTGTTCGAAAACTCAATCCAATCTCAGAAAATCACTTGTGGGAACTTTTACAAGCAGAATGGGTTAAAATAACCGATAAAACTTTAAAGATACTACTGGATAGAATGCCGAAACTCTGTAAAGCGGTAATTAAAAACAAAGGAGTCACATGATGGAAAATCATGAATATTTCTCTGATTTTCTAGACTGTAAATAATGTGAAAATAAATAATAATTCATTAAAAAAATATATATATTATCTGGGTGCTTGTTGTCTTGGGCCTGAAATAACTAGATGGGCAAATACATTTTGACGGTAGTATATATGTATATATATATATATATATATATATATATATATATACATAACTATTAATTAATTAATTAATATATTATATATTAAAAAATAAAAATAAGGATTTTTTTTGTGCTAGCTACTAATAAACTTTCATAAACCCATTTTTAATTCGATCTATAATAGTTTTCGGGCCACTGCTTAACGGCTCATATATATATATATATATATATATATATATATATATATATATATATATATATATATATACATATATATATATATATATATATATATATATATATATATATATATATATATATATATATATATATATATATATATATATATATATATATATATATATATATATTTATGGACTAGCACATGTGCTGCAGTGAAGTCCTTAAAGCGCTACAGGAGCGACACGTGTGCGGAAAAAGCGATTTACGTTGCTCTTGAATCGCCGCAAATTGTACTCGGGGGGACACACAGTCCTGGACAAATTATTCCAAAGGGATGATGTTCTCCATATAAAAGACTGCTTGAAAAGCGTTGCACGAGGAGTAACAAGCTGAACCTCATACGGATGTGAAGTATTAGCGCGACGTGTATTTCTAACATGCACCGCTCTGGGAGGAATTAAGCGGGCTACATCCTTCGAACACTTTCCATGAAAATATTTGTAGAATAAGTTCAAGTCGCCAACCGTTCTTCGATGTTCCAGCGATTCAAGGCTGCTGGTCAGTCCGGGTCTCCAGTCAGACAGAACAGAACAGCCCTTTTTTGAATAGAATCCAAAAAATGCAATGTATGGGAGCAGCATTTCATAGTTGGTCGAATTTGACCTTTGTAAAGAATTAACAGTTTTTGTGGAGTGTAAAGCTTTTTAGTTCGAAATAATATTCTCAACTTTTGAGAAGCGCTCCTTGCTATCCCTGCGACATGTTCATATCTGCTCCCAAATTAACGCCCAACAAATTGAGAGATGATGTTATAGGAATAGAGTGGCCCGCCATAACTATGTCGAGTTCAGCAACGTTAACTTTTTTAGAAAAAACTGCTGCCTGGGTTTTTTTAGCGTTATATTCTACTTGGTTACTGTCACCCCAAGATAAAATTTCTTCCAGGTCTTTGTTAAGTTGAACGACTTCCCGCTGTCTGCGGATATTCGTCTGAGTAGCCGATGTCCAAGCGTTCAAAGTGAATGAGAGATAAGCTTACTGTCATCTGCAAAGCTGTAGATTGGGTTTCCGGTTTTTTCCAGTGGATCGTTAATGTAAAAGAGAAAGAAAGTAGGAGATAGTATGCAGCCTTGGGGCACACTGGCGTTGATAGTGAAGGTGTTAGAAAGAAATCCGTCGCCTGTCATTCGTAAAGAACGCTCTCTGAGGAAACATGAGAGCCACAAACAGAACTTTTCAGACAAACCATAAGAGCCTAGCTTAGCCAACAGTCCATCGTGCCAAACACGGTCAAATGCCTTGGATATATCAAGAGTAACCGCTCGGGATTCTCTAAAGTGTTCAATTGTGTTATTCCAAACATGTGTTACATAAGTCAGAAGATCTCCTGTTGATCTATGTTTACGAAAGCCATACTGGTGTTCGCTAATAATGTTGAATCCTTCAAGATATTTTAGAAGATGCTGTTTGATAGTCTTTTTCATGACTTTCGATTTTATTGAAAGCAGTGCGATTGGTTGGTAGTTATTTGGCAAGGTCTTCTTGTCTTTTTTAGGTATCGGCTGAACTGTGGTACCTTTCCAGCAGGAAGGAAATATTCCCTTTCTGCGGGATAGGTTGAAAAGTCTACAGAAAACTGGTGTTAGTTCCCTCGCACAGTTTTTGAAAACTATGGCAGGTATTCCGTCAGCGCCAGAAGCTTTTTTGGTGTTTAGCTTCATTAAAATACGTTTAATGATATCGGGCATCCTTGACTGCAGTATGGAAATAGTAGGTGGTGTTTTTTCCTTGGAAATCGACAGTAGAATGTGAAACAACAAGTTCGCTTTTTCAACAGGTGTCGTTGCAACAGAATTATCTGGCCGTGTGGGTGCCATATGGTGGATTTGGTGAAATTTTGACTAATTGCCTTAGCGACTAACCAAAAGGACCAGGAATTGTTAGTATAAGCGAGAACTTTGTTTCTAATTCGTTGATTGTGTGCCTCCTTGGTTTGGTCGATAGTTTCGTTGCATCTGTTCCGGGCACGAACAATGGCGTTATGATTTATGGTGTTAGGATTTCCACGCCAGATGTTAAGCAACAGCTTCTTTGCATTTTCGGTCAAACCAAGGTTTGCTGTTGGAAGGGCATTTTTTTCGAAAAAGAAATGCAAGGTTCCATACCAGCCAAAATAACATTGGAAACCTCCCTGGCGCAGTCAGATGGGTCGTCAGATCAAGAACAAACGTCTAACTAAGGGAAAGTTCGAAAATATTCCATGAGATCTTCCCAATTAGCAGATTTGTAGTGCCAAATCTTGCACAGTTTAGGCGCCTCTCTGTCAGTGATTGGTAGGATACTCGATGTCGAAAGCAGCTTGTGGTCGGAAGAACCTAACGGGGTATTTACGGCGACCATGTAAATCTCCAGATTGGTGGTTAAAAACAGATCAAGAAGACTGGCGAACTCCCCGTCTTGATCTGGGATCCGCATTGGTTCATCAATACGCTGAGTTAAGCCACAACTGATTGAGAATGATTCAGTTTCACGACCTTGTTCGTCGGTAGTTTTTGGATATTTAAGCCATGATGTTGTGGACATTAAAGTCGCCCAGGATGGCAATTTCGGCATTTGGATAGTTAATTTGTAAATGATCGATGGTGTCTGCAAGAGAAGCGAAAACTCTTCTAAAGATGGTATCACTTGGTGGTCGATAGAGGATACAGATAAACCTTGTGGTTTGTTGAGTCGTTATTTTTAACCACATAACATCAAAGTTTGGGAGCTCCAGAGCCTCTTCTTGTTGGCAAGACAAAAAGGCAGATTCCAAAGTACCCAGAATAAAGATAGTTGACTGTGCTGGTCGATGAACTGACCTTGGTTTCACCGAGAGCGAGTACATGAGGTTTATTTAATTGCAGGTATTGGTGCACTGAATTTATGTTCGAGTTTAAACCTCGTATGTTGCAAAAATCTATTTTAAAATTATGATCTCTGCATGTCGACGCCCCTGAACTAGCCCCCACCCGGAAATCCAAACAAGCATTGTCCGGCTTACTGCGTTTGAGCATTTGGGCCGGGGTTGTCGTTCCGCCTCTCACCTTCTTGCTACAGGAGTGCACAGGTTGGTTAGTCCTTTCGCTCTTCCGCAGCTTTTTAAAACCGAGTCAACTGTAACGAACTCGGGGTTTAGAGCCTGCTGGTGCCCCCGCGTTAGATGTCGCTTCGCCCTCCGGTTGTTCGCTACCCAAGGCAGCCACCCCCTAGACGATTTCAGCGACAGTTGTTATTTTATTTTTTTTGTTGTGTGTCCATAGATAGTCCCACGAGTTCGGTGAATTTGCGATTTCACGCAACCAGCGCCGCGTATGGTTGGGGCTTGGCTCGTTACTCCCGGAGGTCCCCGGTATCCGGGAGGCATCATCCGCGACGCAGCACCCTCTGTGCCATGCAGCCTTCGGCACGGCAGCTAATACCATAGCTTGGAGGATCCCTCTTAGTTGAACCGCACCCGTCCTATCCCCTTGAGGATAGTTACGGATGCAGTCTTAAGCCCCACCACCAAGGTGAAGATCCGTCGGGGGGCACATATATATTGTGGCGGCCTTAGCTGTCGCATGGTGCCTGCTTATGGTGCAGAAGGGTTCAAATCCCTGCTGGTCGGTATACCTATTTATTAATTTATTTAAGTATATTTGGCTTGACCACATGTACAGGTAGTAGTTGTTGCAGAAATGCAATGACATAAGTGACAGCACTACCTCGTTGTCTAGAAAGTGTCGTGAAATATAAAAATTTATGTTTCGGCACTTGGGCAACATTGACGTATATTTCAAAATCCTCACCGATATCCTTAGGATATGAAAAGAAGAGTACATCCCTATTCAGATGGGAAGGTGAACCACAAAAAAAAATATAGATATATTTTGGTGGATTGTACATTAAATTAAAAAAGTAATATATATTAGTGTTGCAAGAGAACGCGCTAACGGTAACCTTTTTTCCAACTTGATTCACTATTATCGTCACTGCTTATTCTTTATGTTACCTAACGTAATAAAATATATCCTATAACCTGGCCAGAGAACATATGTATGTTTTTTTAAAAAAAGCACGTAAATCGGATAAGTGGTTCTCCAATGATAAGCGCACTAACGGGCAGACAAACAGACAGACAAAAAGACAGACAGAGAGACGTTGCATTTTATATATATTATAGATAGAAGATTATAGATAACCTGGCCAGAGAATAAATGTATGAATTTAAAAAAAAAAAACAGATAAATCGAATAAGTGGTTCTCGAGTGATAAGCGCACTAACGGACAGACAGACAGACAGAGAGACGTTGCATTTTATATATATTATAGATATACATTATTATAAGCATATATGTATGAATTAAAAAAAGACACGTAAATCGGATAAGTGGTTTTCGCATGATAAACGCACTAATGGACAGACAGAGAGATATTGCATTTTTATATATTATAGATTATAGATATTCTCTGCTACTTAATATTGTTCCATATTTAATGGTTTAGGCTGTGTATTGCAAGGGAACGCGCTAGCGGCAAACTTTTTTCCGACTTCATTCACTATTATCGTCACTGCTCATCTCATACCTTATGCTACCTATCGTAATAAAATATAGCCTATAACCTGAGAACATATGTATGTTTAAAAAAAAGTACGTAAATTGGATAAGTGGTTCTCCAGTGATAAGCGCACTAACGGACAGACAGACATACAGAGAGACGTTGCATTTTATATATATTATAGATATATGTAATAAAATAAAAAAAAATAAAGTACATAAAGCAAATAAAGTAAATAAAGTGAATAAAATGAATAAAATAAATATAATAAATAAAATAAATGCAGCGTGATTGGTTAAGTTGGGAATGTGGAATCTTTGGCACAATGATACTACTCAGTATATATCACCACTACACCAAACACTTTATTTTTGCACTCGACGCGCGTTTCGCTAACGTTAGCTTCATCAGGAGAGATTTAGCATTCTCCTTTTCATCGTTCTTTGGGTTATCTGGAGCTCATATATTATATTTTTATTTATTGCCCATGTTTCGGTGCGATATGTTGATACTGACAGTACATATTGATCGTACACTCTGGCTTTTATTGTATTTGGGATGTCAAATTTAAATATGAATCGTAATCTTCCGAATGCAGACCAAGTTAACGAGATTCTTCTATCCAAGTCAGCCTTTAAATTATTTTTTGATATTTCGATATTTTGCTCTAAAAAAGAAATTTTTCAAGAAAATGCTAAGAGTTATTTTTTGTGTCTAGCGTTACAGGCGATAGGACTTTGGGACAACTGGAAGCCTCCCACGGAACAGGAGTCCATGTAATGGGTTCTTAAGGGTTTTCCATCACCAAAGAAAGCGAAAACTCAATCGTCTTCTAAAAAGATGATGTTCGATTTCGTGGGACTACGAAAGAATTTTGTTTGATAGATAGAATCATCATCATCATTAGTTTATACTGTGCACTGCTGGACGAAAGCTTTCCTCAGATCTTGCCACCTTTTTCTGTTCTGGGCCACTTGTTTCCAGCCACCCTCTTCAAATCATCCGTCTACCGACTTGGTGGTCTACCTCTACTCTAATAGGCTTTGGATCTTGGTCGCTACTCTATAATTCTTTTTGTCCATCGTCCATCCCTAAATTTAGCAACATGCCCAACCTCTTTTCATTTACGATGTAAAATGAATTTGACCGCGTCTTGTACCCTCATTCTCTTCCTGATAATGTGACTTGGGATATGATCTCTAAGGGTAACGCCCAACATTGACATCTCCATTTTTCTTGGCATGACACATATTTTGTTGATGTTTTTCTTCGTCATTGTCAGAGTATCGGCTCCGTATGTAACACATAAGAAGGCTAGAGAGACCTATTCTCCGCTGAATTTAGTGTGTTTAGTTGTCTCGTCCTATGCTGATTTCACGTCCTAGGTATTTAAGTCGGTGTGTCCACGTGATTTCGTTTTACAGCGTCGTTTAATGCAAGATTTGTCATAAACTGGGTCTTGGATAGTTTTTAAACCAACCTTTTATGAAGATTCTTGAAGCATGTGCGCCATAGTTTGTGCTTCTTGTACATTGTCTGTTATTAAGATAATGTCGTCGTCAAAGCACAGACGATTTAAGATTTCTCCGTCAATATTAAGTCCCATTTTCTCCCAGTTTATTGATTGTAGCATACTTTCTAGAAGTGTTAAAAAAAAACTTGGGAAACGTATCACCTTGTTGCACTCCTCTTTCGATTTGAAGTGCTTCTAAGAGTCTCTGCTGATTTTCAGGATCAAAAGCCTTTTCGAAGTCCACGAATATCAAAAGCTTATTATATTCTATATATTTTTCAACGAGGACTTTAACTGTAAGCATGGACGTTTGTTCCTTATCTCGAGCAGAAACATGCCTGTTCTTTTAAAAGGAAAAACTCAAATTTACTTTTTAGACGTTTGGTATGTATTTTAGTGAATAATTTGGATACATGACTCAGGAGGCTGATGGGTCCATAGTTTGTAAGGTCCAAAATATCTCCTTTTTTATGCATGCTTGCATATTCTATTACGATGAAGTTATCCCTTCCAAGGGGTATTTATTAGGTAACATAAAGAGATTTGATAGTTTGTTGTCCTCCTTGTTTAATTGCCTCTATAACAAAATATTGTCTTGACCCCTTCAAAGCTAGTGTGAAAAATACAAATGTGACATAATTCTCACTCTCGCTCTCATTACATAAAATATAAAAAAATACATACACACACACACACATACACACACACACACACACACAAATATATATATATATATATATATATATATATATATATATATATATATATATATATATATATATATATATATATATATATATATATTTAGGTATACGGTACAGTATATATTAATTTTTGACGCTTTTTACAACAATTTAGCGAGTTTTTTCCATTTTTTCCGCAAAAATTTAGGGGAAAGGTTTGTAAGTTGCCGCACTTTTTTTTTTCTAAGGCCGATAACTCGGAGTAGAATAGGAAAACAGGTAGAGTTAGGTATACCGTTCGAAAGAAGGAAGTCTCAGCTACAATTTTGCCAAGTCGATTGGACTCATGAGAAAAAATTTATAGCTCATTTACTGAAATGTCCCAAAATGGCTATTTTTAAATTTTAGTATGTAAGTTGCTGCACCACGAAAAAGCACTGAAATGTGAAAAATCACAATGAAAAACGCCAAATTCGTTGAATTTATGCAAATTTATTGAATTTAAAGGGCAGCCAGAGGCTTTTGACATTTATTTGATTGAAAAAAATAGTTAAAAAGAAATAAATTCAAATGGAAAAGTCATTAATCGCTCTCATCACCAGAATCGCAATTTGGGCAAAAATAGAATGTGTTTGTTTTCTCAATGCAAGTGGCGTGGACGAATTGTCAACAGCTGCGGGATCGCTCTGAGTTCTTGGCTGTAATTTTGGGTGGCATTTGTTCACAGCAAACGAGGCAAAACTCATCACCGTCCTCACTTGTTGATTGCCGCTTCTTCGTTCGTTTTTGTGGCGGCGCTTTTGCTTTTGCTGGTGATTTGCGTTTGCTTGCAGATGCACGTTGTTGGCGTTTTTCTGCGCCGAGTTCTTTCTGAGCTTTTGCGGCAATTTATCAGAAAGAACTACGATCCGACGCTGTTCTTCTTCGTCAAACTCTCTCTCAACGGCACTGGCTTCTGCATTCGTTTCATCTACGCCAAGCGAAATGTAGTCCGAGACTTTAAACACTCCAGGGTTAAATGGGCTGATACCAGTGGCTTTGAAGCCATTCACGATGTTCTCTGGTGTCGCCCCTTTCAACAGAGCCGCTTTCACAAGCAGAGGAATGTGCATGATGTTAAGAGTGCGACCTGCATTTTCTCTCATACACCCATTGTGTTGTTGAATGTATGCACCTTTCAAGGGTCCATACACTGCAATATCAAACGGTTGCAGTCGATGGCTACAATGCGGTGGAAAGGTGAGCATTGTCACACTATTGTCAACAGCCAAATCAATCGCCTCCACTGAAAGGTGAGATCCGTGGTTGTCCAGTAAAAGAAGCGTTGGTGTGCTTTTCGATGAGTGCGTGTATTTGATGAAATGCTTCATGAACTGAACAAATTCAGCCTGTTGCATCCATCCGCTTCCGTTCGCGTACCCCACCGTTTCTTTCGACGAATGTTCAAGATACGCTGGCGCCATCTTTTTTCTGGGAATAAATAAAAAGGTGGAAGCGTATTCCTCGCTGCATTGACCGCAAACGCCAACGTAATCATGCCCCACGTTCGCCCGAAGTGATGTGACCAATGCGCTTTTGACCTTTCACCGAAACTACTTTCCCAATTCAAAACCCTGTCTCGTCTTCTTTTTTATCCCAACTCAATGGATACTGTAATTCAAGTTTTCGGGCGAATTGACATGCCAATTGCTTCACTTCTGTGATACTCAAGCCGTAATAAAGTAGCGAACAACGAATTAAATAATCAACCAACGATGCTCCTTGCTCATAATCAAATATCTGTAACAAAATCCATAAAATATTACCACAATTATGAGAAAATATCGTCAATTACTAACCATATGCACTAAGCCAGTGTTCGCGTACGATGCAATGCGTGGAAGCAATGTCAACGCCTTCTCATCATCAATAGCCTCGATATCTGGAACCTTCATATAGAATTTCTTGATGTATCGGTTCAAACTCCGATCATCCATACCAAATTTGGTGGCCGTTTGACGAATCGATTTCTTTTCCACCTTTACTTCTTTAATTGCTTCCAACAATTTCTCATAATCTTGCACACCGTGATCAGTTTTTTCGTGATCTGCGGGCAGCCATGCTAGACACAGTAACGAAAAGTCAAATAAACAATCACAAAAAACCAGGAAACACAAAAAAACACACAAAAAAATTGAAAAAACCATTCAAAGTCAATATAATTTTCGTCAAAATGCATTTAAAATGACTAAGAGTTGATAAAATAGCGATTCCACACAAAAATTGGTGTGAAGAAACACAAAAAAAATTCGCCGCCATTTCTTGTGGCATCCAAAAAGTTATATTGAATCGCGATTTTTGCTCAATCGCCATTAAATTGTTAAAATTTAATTAAAAACGAAGAAATGTTTTCAAAAATTTCACCAATTTTTACGACCAAATAAACAATTCACTTTTAATTTTTCACTTCTTATGAATACCACGCGACTGAACGACTATGATGCGTTATGTTTTTCTGTCAAATGACTTTATAAAAATTCAAGCCGACTCTTTTCTTGACGTTTTGTGTCGGTGGCACAGTGCTGAAACCTGTGGAACATAGTGAAACCACGCTGCGGCAACTTACAAGCCGCGGCAACTTACAAACCTGTCCCCTACATGTTTAACTGTAAAAAAAGTTCTTAAAGAAGTCATACTACTCAGTATATATCACCACTACACCAAACACTTTATTTTTGCACTCGACGCGCGTTTCGCTAACCATGTTAGCTTCATCAGAAGCGATGATTGACTAAAGCTAAACTACCAAATCTACCCTATTTATACTTAGCCTAACCCTTGAATTACTCAAGCGGAACTAATGAGATAGGCAAGGCTATCAGTTCCGGTCAAGTAACCAGTAGAGGGGACTATAAGGAATAGGCCCTCTGTCTTTGTTTAAACTACTTTTACATTTTATGATTTCCATACTTTCGTATGCGTTTAACAATCTCCTATCAGATACATTTTTTATTAATCTTAGATTATCTAATGTTACAGTATGATCAGCTTCAAGAGCATGTTCGGCAATGCTAGACTTTTCTGTTCTGTTGTATTTTAAGTGTGCTAAATGTTCTTTAAATCGTGTTCTAATTGACCTTTTAGTTTGCCCAACATACTTTTTGTCACAATCATTACAACTAATTTCATAAATTCCACTTTTCTCACAATTAGGAATCTTATCTTTGGGATTTTTCTAAGATATTCCTCAGATTGTCTGATGACTTATAGACTAAGGTGAGGCCTACCTTATTAAATACCTTATTGAGTCCCTTGCTGTATTTCGGATTATATGGTATGGAGACATACTTGGTGTTATTTTCTTCGCGTGTAAAAAAGGTGGAATTCTGAATATTAAAACCTAAACTTATGCCTATTGATTAGCTTATTTACTAAGTCATCGTCATAACCATTAACTCTAGTTATATTTCTAATACGATTCCTTTCTTTATTAAAGTTTACTCTATTCAGAGGAAAAGTGACCAAACGATGAACTAAAAAATGTAATGAGGCTAATTTATGTTGTTTGCAATGAAATGAATCATTAGGAATATATCTATCTGTTACTGTGTCCTTCCTATAGATATCAAATTCTAATCTATTATTATTATTAATAATTAAAATATCTAGAAAATGCAATTGTCCTTTGTTCTCAACTTCGTAAGTGAATTTAATGGAATCATACCGGCTATTTAATTTGGAAACAAAATCATCAATATTTGCTTTCTTTGTATCAAAAATCGCGAAAATATCATCCACATACCTATACCATATCCTTGGGAAATATTCGAATCCTTGACTGGCTTCGATTTCAAACTTACTCATGAATAAATTGGCTATGAAAGGTGACAAGCAATTACCCATAGCTGTTCCTTCTTTCTGAACATAAAATTGATTGTTATATTGGAAATAATTTTGTTCCATACAGAGTTTAGATAATATTAAGTATTCACGAATAATTTCGTCTTCAAAGTCATTCATTCTAAGTAATTCTTCGAGATATTGTAAAGTTTGTGGAATTGGCACACTTGGGAACAAAGAACTAACATCAAAAGAAATTAAGACTTCACCTTCATTAAGAACTAGATTTTTTGTTTTATTAATGAATTCTAACGAATTCTTCACTGCGAAAGTATTTAATGGTAACTTCTCAAGTTCTTTTGATAACCATTTGGATATTAAATATGTGGGTGATCCGACCGATGAAACAATGGGTCGCATTGCTTTTTCCAGGGTAGATTTGGTAGTTTAGCTTTAGTCAATCATCGCTCCTGATGAAGCTAACATGGTTAGCGAAACGCGCGTCGAGTGCAAAAATAAAGTGTTTGGTGTAGTGGTGATATATACTGAGTAGTATCATTGTGCCAAAGATTCCACATTCCCAACTTAGTAAAGAAGTCATGTTTAGCCGTGAATAATTGTTCCTGCCTTGTGAGGTTTTTCGATTAGATAATCCTTTAAATATTGTTTGTTATTATATTACCACGTATGTCCTGCCTCCATGTATTCTGCATATGTATTTTCTTCCTGTTGACTTCTTCTTTTCTCAAAACTTTTAAGCTTTTATTTTGTTCTACAACGTTTTTAAGTTTTTTGTCTTTTATCCTTTCTAATTTGCTTTGATATATCCTTATTTATAATCCTGTATTCATCTGTAGTCTTATCTACCATTTCTCTCCTTTGTTTCCTTAACTGTTTTACTATTTGATTTAATTTCTGTTCTTTTTGCTGTTTTGAGCAAGTTTTTTTTTCAATGGCACTTTCTATACTATTTTTAATATTTTCAAATATGTTATCAACTGCTGTATATTCATTATGTTCCAAGGAGCTTGCTATCCCCTTTCTATAAGAATCTACATCCTCCGCGATTGTTCATTTCTTATGGTTTCTTTTAAGGATTATGTTGTTTCTTTCCTTTTGAATGGTCTGTTATTTATAAAAACACTTTTGCTCTTACACTGCGAAGGTCATTTCCAACTGATCATCTACTTAGAACACTTACATCTTGGATTATGTCTTTCTTGTTGTTGATTATGAAATCTACTGCATTTTTTGTGCTGGACCATGTGCCTTCTCTGTTTTTGTTTTTTTTTTAAAGGTGTTCATTACATATGAACTATTTGGTTGCTCTTTGCTTCCAATTTTGGCATTGAAGTCGCCGATCAACATCGTAAAATGCATTTTTCCGCCTTCTAGAGGGTAGGAAATTTTCTTCGTAGTATGTTTCTATTTCATTTTCTAAGTGATTGCTCGTTGGTGCAGAGGCCTGAATAATTTTTAGAGAGTATCTTCGATTTATTGAATGATTATACTGGTCAACAAATATTTTTTTGGATTTTATTCCTCCAATTTTTTTTTTCAGTTTTGGGCTTATTGTAGTGTTCTGATTTCGAATACGATATTAGTTTTTCTCTGACTGCTCATGTTTTTTAATATTTTCGGCCTGCCCTAACTTAGACGTCACTCGCAGTTTTTTAAGATCTACCCGACTCAGAATAATTATTCTTTTAATTTCAGGTATGGCATCGACATGTAGATGTTGTTTACACAATCCAGATTGTTTTTGCTATATTTGTGGCGAATACATCTTTGAAATATCTCGGACTTCGTTAAAACTATGTATTTTAACCACTTTCAAATAACATTGTGCAATCAAGACAGGCAATGGGCACCTCATATTGTGTATCAGAACTGTATTGTGTATCTGTGGCAATGGTTAAATGGAAAAAAAAGTGCTATCAAATTTAAAACACCGATGATTTGGCAGGAATCCATGACGACTCTTATTTTTACGTCGTAAATATTAACGGCATAAATTTTGGAAATCGAAATAAATGGTCATATCCTAACTTATCCTCCGCTCAACGACCTCTTCTATACGCTGGTGACATACAAGGAGCATCATCTAAATGCTCTGAAGAACCAGATCGTATGGAAATTGAAGACAAGACAATGAGCAATACTCATCAGATCCTCCTACCTTTTAATCAAAAGGAATTGAATAACTTAGTAAGGGATCTAAATTTGTCAAAAGAAGCGTCTGAAATTTTGGCATCTCGTTTAAAAGAAGAAGAATTTACTTGCACCAGGAACCAGAATGACTTTATATCGGACCCGAGAAAAGAATTTCTTACCATATTTTTCTAGAGAAAATTATTTAGTTGTTTGTAATGATGTATTTTGAAGAAGATGGACGATACCAACCAAATGATTAGCGTTTTGTTATAGATAGTAGCAAGAGAGCCTTAAAGTGTGTCCTACTTCATAACGGCAACAAATTTGGTTCTATACCTATTGCACATTCTACTACTATGAAAGAATAGTATACAAGAAGAGTATACAACTATTTCTTCAATAATTAATTAAGTATCGAGACCACAACTGGTTCATTTGTGTAGACTTAGAAATGGTTAACTTTCTTCCAGGACAACAGGGTGGATACACGAAATACCCATGTTTTACATGTCTGTGGGATAGCCACGACAAACAACTTCATTCGGTTCAAAAAAAAGTGGCCAGTACGAGAGGAACTGATGGCCAAAAATGTTATTAATTTGTCCTTAGTAAATCGAGATCGCATTATACTGCCACCACTTCATATCAAACTGGGCATTATCAAACAGTTTGTAAAAGCCCTTGACAATAACGGTGAATGTTTGGCTTTTCTTTCACGCAAGTGTCCAGGATTAAGCACAGAAAAATTGAAAGCGGGTATTTTTGATGGGCCACAAATCAGACAACCTGTGAAAGACCCAATTCAATGAATGAAGTCGAGTCTAAAGCTTGGAGATCGTTTGTTGTGGTGATTAAAAATTTTCTTGGAAACAATAAGTCCGACCACTATTCTGAGTTAGTTGAGTACATGTTATCCAATTTGAAAGATCTGGGCTGCACCATGAGTATCAAGATTCATTACTTACATTCTCATTTAGATCGATTCCCCAGAAAATCTTGGCGATTTCAGTGAAGAGCAGGGTGAAAGATTTCACCAAGATATACGAACAATGGAAGAGCGTTATCAAGGAAGGTGGGACATCCATATGATGGCCGATTACTGTTTTTGTTGAGTTTACAAAGAAATGATCCTTAAGCCGTTCAAGAAAATCGTATAAAAGAATGTTTATAATGTAATTATATCAAACATAGAAAAAATGTTGTATTTTTGTTCCATTTTTAAAGAAAATTGTAATTTCATATAAATAAAAGTGGAGCTGATAGCATTAAACCAGTATTTTTTCCGTAATCAGGGCCTCGGATATACCCTATAATATATAGAAAATTTCAGGAAAAAATTTCAGTGTTGATCAGTGTTAGATATATGACTCTCGGACTAATACTTTTGATTTCAGCGATTTTGTGGATATGTTTCTTAATTACCAAGAAGCGGACTCCTCTAATCAAATTTTCTTCACAGGCATAACATAGACAATTTTTGGAGTTCAGTATGATTTGGTCTTCTCCAGTTGTACGGACTTCGCTTAGACCTATTATATCCAATTTAATGTTTTCGAGTTCTTCCTCTAATTATATTAGCTTTTCATTTGTTGACAAAGTTCTTACATTATATGTTGCTATATAAGGTGGCTGTAGAATGCGATTACTAGATCTTTTGTTTTTGGTGGTAATAGGTATAGAAATAGGTAATAGGTACGCAATTAATGGAGAAATTGATGAAAAGGTGATAAAAAAAACCTGAAGTAGATCATTAAAGTAAAATATTCCAATCCATCGAGAACCAAAACTTTGCTTTCGCACGACAATTGCTATGTCCACCAACTCGTACAGTTCAACCATTAATTAAAAAAATATGTGATATATATTATTCACTTAAATAGCGGCTATGCTATCACTAGAAGACGTAAGAACATCAAATACGCTCATTTTATCAGAAGATCTTCTGGCAAATCTGGTAATGACAAGATGTTATGCGATTATATCAAGTCCGCGTTAACTATTGTTGCTGTTGTTCCAGGGATGCTTCTGCTACCCTAGCTGCGCACTATTTTGATTGTTCAAAATTTACATTTAGTAACATAGTCTTACATTAAACAGTAACATAGATATATAGTCTATTGTTCATCCCAATTATAGAAGTGGATTTAACGCTCTCTAAACATCAAAAGAAAGAAATCAGCATCATTTTTTAGCACGTAGTAAAAGAATTTTTTTTCGATGAAATAAAACAACTCTATAAAGACTGGACCAAGTATAATAGTGCAGATGTAGGAAAGTCTTTTTTTTAAGCTTGGCTAGGTTTCTTACGTATCTAGGTAGATAACTTCAAAAATACCCTGGTTTATACATATTTACATATAATAACAAAAAAAGTATATTTATAAGAAGCCTGAAACTGATATAAGTTGCTGCTTATCGCAATTGGGGTGGGATTTCGACAAATTAACTCCTACTCCTAATCCAAAATTTATTTATTTTTTTCATATAAAATACGTTTATAACTTTTTTTAATGTATCGTGTTAGATTTTCTCTTGTTTAAGTAATGAAACAATAAGTCTTTGTAATATTTTTTTATTAAATAAATTTGTAATCTATTAAGAACAACAATTGTTATAATAAACCTAATTAATAAAAAAAAAAGCAATAAATCAGAAATTATTTAAACAATTTTGACACCATTGCATTTGAGATCTTAAAATAGGCTAAAATACTGAATTATCTAGTTTTGCTCATTTTGTATAAAAAGGAGTAGAAAAGTTTTTAATATTTGGGTCAGTTTAACATTGTTAACCTTTTCTAGTATTTTTTGATGAATAAAAAATTATTTGATGATTTATAAAATTAGTATTGCTAGTACTCCGAAAAGAGATGCCAAGGAGAAAAGGTGTATTGTGCTAGCATGGGCGGTTGTAGTTTCTACTGACTCTGTGGTTGGCCCGGTAGGTTTTACGGTTGTACCGGGTTTTGGGGTTGTTTCAGGTTTTGGGGTTGTTCCAGGTTTTGGGGTTGTTCCAGGTTTTGGGGTCGTTTCGGGTTTTGGGGTCGTCTCAGGTTTTGGGGTCGTCCCAGGTTTTGGAGTCGTTCCAAGTTCTGGGATTTTTTCAGATGATTCTCCATTTATATTTTCAAGCTTACTACTCAAGAGTCTTTTATTTAGACTTGCTCTGCTTTCAACGGTACAGTTTTTTACTTTAACTGAATATTCCAGGGTGTCACAAAATGATTCTAAGTCTGACGTTGCAACGCATTGTTGAATGCGTCGTACAGCCTTTCCTAAAAAAATACATAATTTTTATTAATATGCCCGTATGTTTCCTTTTAATAATATATTTTTGGGAATATTAAAGGTCACGTAATGTTTACTTAAAATTTTTTTCAAATTTTTAAAGTAATTTTTTAGATTTTTGAGTCCCTATGTAAATCATACTGTGTGGATGATTTTTTTTTTTTTAATATTTTAAAATTGATTCAATCGTCAACAATAACATATAATATAATATAAATAATAATAATAATAGTAAAAAAAAATAGATATTTGTTTTAATCTGTTGAAAAAAAGAACTTGTAGAAAGTCGCTGTAAGTTATATTTAATATAGAGTAATAACATTAGTGCTGTGCATAAATCAGTTCTACGTAATATTATTAAGCAAGAGGTGGCCAAACCATGAAATAAAATGAACAACTACTATAACAATAACAAAAGGTAAGAGAAAAATGTGAGATAAAAAAAATTTCAAGAAATTAAAATGCTTTTACGAGAGAAGAACCACTCAGAAATTTAAAAATTCACTCAACGAGTAAACTCGACAAAATAAAAGTGCGGAATATCCAAGTTAACTCCATGAAAAAATGGCATCAATATTATCCATAACTTTCTAATTCAGGATAGATATGAATATATGGAAAATGGATCATCGGATATTTTGCATCGGGGTGAAAAAATCCACATTGATGTTGTAACCGTTAAGAATGTGGTACAATAACTTAAAAATGGAAGTCTAGAAGGAATTCCTGCAGAACTAATCAAATGGGGCACGACAAAATAATTTGAAAGATTTACATAGAGCATAAATCAGTAGATAAATGGTGCCTCTACACCAGACGAAGGAAAAGCTGCGTCTAATCTATACACAAGAGAAACAAATTAGATTACATGGAATATAGAGACCACAAGGAAGAAGAACAATCCGGGTTACGAACCGGACGAACACTTACAGATAAGGTCTTTTGTTTAAGACAACAATCTCTTTGTGTTTATGGATCTCCATAAAGTCTAGGATTGTGTCTGTATATCTATGTATATTCCATTAAGGAGTTGTCGAGAGTGGAACAGGAAATCAATATTAGCTACACTCGTAAAAACTTGAATGATGGATAAACGTCAAAAATAAAAAGAGGCGATAGAAAAAATATTAAGCCGGTTTCTAGTAGATATGGAAGTTGTGTATCACCTACACTCTAAAATACACTTTGCCAAAGCTCTAAATCGATGGAAAATTTAAAAATATTTATCTACCATCTAGTAGTAGCAAATAATAAGGATGATTTAGCATATATATGGCATGAAAATTACAGATTAGAACTCAGCTCTCAAAAAAAAACACATTTAGTCTGTGCAAAGGTCAGAAATAAATGATAAATAAGTGTTAAATATTTTCTTCTTACCATTGTAATATTCCAAGTCCAAACATCCATATCGAAGCTTGTCTTTAGCGTCATTTTTTATTATAAGTTGGTCTTCAAATGGTAATGAGGGTACATATTCGCTACAGTTCATTTGAATTACATTTTTCTTTAAGCAATCAGTATCCTTACATGTTACACAACTTTCACTTGCAAAACCTAAAAAAGATTGTTAATATAATATCTGTTTTTTCTTGGTAAAAAAATATCCTAAAAATTTGAACTGGTTGAATAAAAAAGTTTGATAATATTACGGGAATGCGGGGCGGGATTATTAAGAGAACGCTTGGATTCGCAAATATTATTTCTATGCCTAAGAAATACTTTATACTATACAAGTGTCCGCATGCTGTGTATCAACTATTTTAAAAAACAACAGCGTATATATTTTTTCTTCGACTGATAGAATTTTTGTAACTCTAGATCCAACGTTTTTTTCAAACTAAACAAAAATTATGTGATTAGGCCAATGCATAACAGAGACACATTTTATACAATTATATAAATTAGTTCATACTCAAAATATTAAGCTTATAGTTTTTATCTGATCGTATAATAACTATATATTGTAAACCAATAAAACGCCATATTACTGACGTCATATTAAAAAACTCTGCTAGGGGAAATATTTGCGTAAGCTGCCTCATTCAAAAGCATAATTTATGCATTTTAATGAAGCTAGACTCCAAAAAAACTTCTCGCGCTGTTGGAATCCCTGTAATACTGAAAAAATGCGCCACACACTAACACCAGTTTTCTGTAGACTTTTCAGCTTATCCTTCAAAAAAGGAATATTTTCTTCCTGCTGGAAATACGTTACAGTTCATCCAGAACCCAAAAAAGGTAAGCATATCTTTCCACAGAACTATCGGCCAGTCGCACTGCTTTCAATAATATCAAAAGTTATGGAACAACACTTTGGAGAATCTCGAGTGATTGCACTTGATATATCCAAGGCATTCGACCGTGTTTAACATGACGGATTGTTGGCTAAACTACGCTCTTATGAGATGCCTGAAAAGTTTTGTCAATGGATCTCGTGCTTCCTCAGAGAGTGTTCTTTACGAGTGCCATACTGTCTCTTACTCTCTTTCTCATTTACATTTACGATCTGCTGGAAAGGACCCGGAATCCAATCCACAGGTTTGCAGGTGACACTACTCTTATTTCTTCATTTGCTTCACTCAACGATGCAAATAGACGCAGACAGCAGGAAATTGTTCAACTTAACAAAGACCGGTAAGAAATTCCATTTTGGGATGACAGTAACCAAGTAGAATTTAGTGCTACAACAACCCAGGTGGCAGTTTTTTCTAAAAAGGTAACCTTGAAGAACCCGACATAGTTATGTCGGGATACTCCATTCTTCTAGCATGGTCACCCAATTTGCTAGGCGCTAATTTGTGGGAGCGATATAATCAGTCCAACGCTTTTCTAACACTTGTATACCTTTCTTGTAGAAGGATTTGTCTTTGCCTTCAAAATAAGCCCCAATTTCGGCGATAACTGCTTCATTGAAGCCAAATCTCTTTCCCGCGAGCATTTTTTTGAGGTCTGCGAATAGATAAGTCTCGCTGGGGCCAAATCTGGAGAATACGGTGGATGAGGAAGCAATTCGAACTTCAATTCATGCAATTTTGCCATGTGACACGGTGCATTCTCTTGATGAAAGAGCACTTTTTTCTTGTTCATTTTAGGCCGTTTCTTTGCGATTTCTGCCTTCAAATGCATCAATAACTTTATATAATATTCGCTATTGATGGTTTTTTCCCTTCTCAGCATAGTCGATGAAAATTATTCCATGTACATCCCAAAATACAGAGGCCAAAACCTTCCTAGCCGACTGTTGGGTCTTTGGTCGTTTCGGGCGTTTTTTACCGGCTGCTCTCCACTCAGTTGACTGCCAATTTGATTCCGGTGTGTAGTGGTGGATTCATGTTTCATCCATTATCACATATCGCATGAAATAATTCTTTTTATTACGCTTAAACAGGTCCAAACAGCACTTAGAATCATCAGCACATTGTTGTTTTTGGTCCACTGTGAGCAAACGTGGTACCCATTTCGAACAGAGTTTTCTCATGCCAAAATGTTTATGCAAAATATGACCAACACGTTCTTTTGATATCTTTAGGGTGTCAACTATATCACGTAATTTCACTTTACGGTCACCCAAAAAAAATGTTGAGGAATTTTTGATGTTTTCCGGTGTAACCACCTCACTTGGGCATCCAGAGCGTTCAGCATCATTTGTGTCTATACGACCGCGTTTAAATTCAGCATACCAGTAAATGATGAGTGATTTTCCAGGGGCAGAGTCCCCGTAACACTTATCAAGCCATTGCTTTTTTCCCATTAAAAAATAGTGTTAAATTAATACACGAAATTCGATTTTCTCCATTGTTTTGAAAATATCAAAAGTAGTGCTAAAACTACTGTAACTTGTAAACTAATCGTCGAAATATCGTGTCAGACCAAAGACTTTTCAGGCTACGTCTTAATTCTGTATAAACCTCAAATTCGACGAACAATGGAATACTGCTCCATGTTGGAGGCTGTGCTCCCAAATATACACTGCATTTGTTGAATTCCATTCATAAGATGTAGTCCGCTTAATTCCTCCCGGAGCGGTGCGTGCTAGGAAAATACGTCGAGCATCACGTCCGTATTAGGTTCAGCTTGTCACTAGTCGTACAACATTTTCATGCAGTTTTTTATATGGAGAACCTCATCCCCTCGGAATGATTTGCTCAGTACTGTGTTTCCCACCGAGTACATTTTCGCAAACGAATCGGTTCTGTAGCGCTTAACGGATTTCCCTGCAGCACGTCGCTCTGCACATAAAAAAAATATGCATAATAAAAGCAAAGATCCTTTTAAGAGACAATTCCTAAAAGCACGAGACTCAAAACTACAAAATATTTTAGTTAAGAATGATACGAACCTCTGTACTGTGTTTTCTTGTGTGTTACCGAAAGAATTTTTAAGTAGAGGTGAGTTTTTACGCAGAGAGCAATTTAATTATCCCATTTCTGTATATTTTATAACTAAATATTTTTTTGATTTTATTATGATTACATTAAATAATGATATCTTGGTGATTTTTATAGCTGACTACATATTGTGTACTTTCACAAAGCTTTAACTAATATTTAATTAATAGCCTAATCAATAATATTTTATTTAATTATTTTAACACCCTGCTGACGGGCCTATTCATTCCTTAACATTCTCTCCATTTCAGCAATAGTTAGCCTTCTTCACTTGACATTATGTAAGAACAAGCACAGCTAGTCAGTTTTAGTCGAACACTACATTTGAACTGATTTATAAACATATATAGTGAATTGTTTGCCACAAGAACGTAGTTTGCCTTCACCACCTATCCCTACACACAATTAAAATTCCAATGGTATCGTAAAAAAAGTGGAATTATGTACTGTCTGCCAACTGGTACCTCCCCCTGACAAATGCAATATGTTTTGTATGTAGAAGGGCCTGAGAGGTCCACCCGTCCGAAACGATAGTTAAGTTTATTATAAGTAGAAGCGTGCAGTCTGAGGTAAATAAACTTTCACGATTTTGAAGCAGACATGGTATTATTAAATGTAAATAAATCTGAAATTTGTATCATTTACACAAAACTAGTTACAAGAGTTTACCTTCGCACGTACGGGCCTCGGAGGCCCTGCCGTCCGCAAAGTGTGAAATATTTCCATGTGCTATCTATATTGCTACTAGTAGATTCACTGCTCGACTTACTGCTAGTAAGATTTAGTAGTAGAAGCAGGAGCCTTGGGCGACTCTGCTCTGGGCTCCATTGTACAGTTCCGCCCACACTACCGTATTTTATTATGTTCTTACTAATATATGGAGCAGCGACCTCGCGTGACTCGGTCCTTGGCACGGTTACACGACTCATGCTAGTCAGGGCTAGTAGTTGAAGCAGATGCCTCGTGTGACTCTGCCCTTGGCATCATTGTACGATTCATTACTAACAGGACTCTGTGCTTGTCTCAGCAAAACTCACTTTATTTTAACTAAATTGGGAATATGGAATCTTTGGCATAATGACACTACTCAGTATATATCACCACTACACCAAACACTTTATTTTTGCACTCGACACGTGTTTCGCTAACCATGTTAGCTTCATCAGGAGCGATGATTGACGCAGTCATATATACTGAGTAGTCACTTTATTTTATTATATACTTGTTAGCAAGTGCTGGTATCTAGAACGAATGCCTCGCGTGACTTTACTCTTGGTATTATTGCACGTCTCAGCACTAGTTTTTTTAGTGTTCCGTACGGAACACTTATAATATCATTTTGGTGTCACACCCGATTTTCTCCGGAACTATTTGGCAAAGAAATTTGGTACTGATATAGGAATTGATGGCCTCATCACAGCGTGTAGCTTTGAAAGTTAAATTTTGATTTAAGGGGTTAGTTTTGGGGGGTGAAATCGGAAGTGGAAAAAACATTTTTACCAGGTTATCGAGTGGAGTGTCAAATGAAATCCTGTAAAAAACACACAGTCCAAAACTATTTATAATGTAATACTTGCTCATACTTTTCTTTGTATTATTTTTTAAAAAATTGTGAAAAATCGCTGTCTTCTCCCTTATTTCAAAAAATACTAATTAAAAAATTTTGAAAAAATTCTAGAATATTCTCCACAGGGTGTAGAACGAACATTATCACAAATGCATTATTTTTAATAATTCATCTGGTATATAAAAAAAAAACAAAATTTCATGGTTATCAGTTTTTAGTAACTTTGTTGAAAACTCATTTGAGGTGTGTTTTGTGAATTCATTGATCGTTCTATACCTCCGTAACAAAAGTTTTTATTTTAAAAGCAATCAACGTACGGAACACTAATTGAGTAAGTCGAATTTGCACTTCACACAACACAGTGAAGCATGGTTGATTAATTCTGTAATCTGTAATAATTATAATACTAAATATATAATTAATAAAAAGAAAGAACAAAAGTACAATTGCCCAATGATGATAGTAGTAATAATTTTCACAATGACGACAAAAATAATAATTATCTGATAATAATAATAATTGGTTAATGTCGATAACAACTGTCTAATATTAATAATGCCAGTCAAAGTAATATTAACAATTTCCTAATTAATAAAAAAGGGGAGAACAGATACACATCCACTATTATAAAACCGATTTATATTTAGCCCAAAATTTAATTCTATAGATCAATGAAAATAAAAAGAACATACACGTAAATAGGTAGATTCGTATGTTCAGGATTTATCATTTTAAAAGAATTTTATATGTAAATGTTTTATCATAATAAATCACTCTAATATTAAAGCAAAACGTTTTAAGGTAAATTAGTTGCTCAAATACTTTTTCTTTAATTTCAGGTATTTCATTTCTATCTGTATGTAAGAGGGTCATTCAATGAGTAAAGAGACAATTGGTCTTAGCTTAAACCCATTCAACGAAACCGCTCCATACGTCTAGGAGCGCAAGTTCGCAACCTTGTAATGAGTTTTAATCAGTTCTTCGATCATGTAATGTAAACATGACCTCAAAATATCCAGTTTGCCATCGCGAGTCCATTGGAAGACTGCACTTTAGAAAAGCAGCGTTCTGTCATCAGATTTTTAGTAGCAGAAGGTGTTGAGCCAAGTAAAATACATTCTGGACTATTATTATAGTATGGACAAAATTGCATGAACCGTATGAATTACGAACGTTTACAAGTGAATAGATCGGTTCGAAAGTGGCCGAACAAGAGTGTGTGACGAGCAGCGAAGTGGACGTCCAGTCGAAGTTTCCGGTTCCTCGTTGGAATCGACGATTGATGGACTTATTCGTGATAACAGAAGAATTACTCTTGAAATGATAGCTCAGGAGGTTGGGGTAAGCGTTGGAACTGTTCACAATATTATTCAGAACTATTTACAATGCCCGCCCTCATACGCTTACCCAAGAAAAACTTCAAGAACTGGGTTGGGAGATCTTGCCTCATCCTGCATACAGCCCAGACCTGGCTCCCTGTGATTTTCACCTGTTCGGACCTCTCAAAGATGACCTACGTGGAAAGAGGTTCACCGACAATGAAGAAGTGAAGGAAAAAGTGCAAGAGTCACTTCAACATCACCCGAAAGAATTTGCCACAGGAATCAAGGAGCTAGCAGAAAGGTGGGATAAGTGTATTAAAGTTGGGAGGGATTATGTCGAAAAGTAGGCCAAATTTTGCAATCCAATAAACCGTTCTTGAGCTAGAGCTATTTGTCTCTCTACTTGAATGATCCTCATATATATATATATATATATATATATATATATATATATATATATATATATATATATATATATATATATATATATAAACTGATAGATAACGAAAACAAAGAAATAACGTAGTCAGTAGAAATAGAAAAAAAAACTATAGAAAAATATTATCAAACATTATATATATCAAAAGTCCAATCAACAATAGGAAAAAGAGAAAGACCAAAGACCTATAGTGAAAATATACTAGCAGAAGAAATCCTCGAAATAACAGCGGAAGAAATAGAGTCTGCTATTAAAAACATGCACAATAAGAAAGCGCCAGGGGAAGACAACAAAATAGTGGAAATGATAAAATATGGCGGAAGGCCTTTACTAGAACAACTAAAAATTCTCGATAACAAATGCCTCACAGAATGTAAAAATATCGACTTATTAGTTTGCTATCTATTCTCTACAAAATATTTACAAAAATCATAACACAAAGACTGGCAAACAAATTGGACAATTATCAACCCCGAGAATAGGCTGGATTTAGGAAAGCATTTAGCCTACTGGACCACCTACCAGTGATGAGAGTATTGATTGAAAAGTCAAACGAATATAATATGACATTATGGATGGCAGCAGTAGACTACGAGAAAGCCTTTGATTCCGTAGAGATATGGGCAGTATTAAATGCCCTAAGAAACAGCAGAGTAGACAGCAGATATACAAATCTAATCCAGTATATATACAAAAATGCTACTATGCAAATAATGACACCAACAACTACAAATAAAAATACAACGTGGAGTATGACAAGGAGACTCAATTTCTCCAAAACTTTGTACTACAGCCCTGGAAGACGTCTTCAAAGAATTAGGATGGGAGATGAAGGGCCTTACGGTAGTTGGTGAAAAGCTGCATCATCTGCGTTTCACCGATGATGTAGTATTAATAGCAAATGTTAAAAACGAACTACAGGTAATGCTTAATGAGTTGAATGAAACATCATGAATGATAGGACTTTTGACCAGTATGTGCTACCATTCCTCATATATGGAACAGAGACATGGTCATTTAATAAAATCATAATAGATAAGCTCCAAAAAACCCAGAAAGGAGAATGTTGAATGTAACGCTGCAGGATCGCATACCCAACATCGAGATTCGCAGAAGATCAAGGGTTACAGACGTCATACAACGCATATGTACTGTTAGATGGAACTGGGCGGGACACATTGGTAGAATAAGAGATAAAAGATGGACACGTCGAATAATAGACTGGTGACCACGCGAGAATAAAAGATCCAGAGGTAAAGAGAATCGCTGGTAATGACTGTCCACAAAAGACAAACAACAGAGATCAGTGGAACGCACTTGGGGAGGCTTAGATATTATATATATATATATATATATATATATATATATATATATATATATATATATATATATATATATATAATATCTATTTTATCAATTAAAAATGGAACACGTCTTGTGACTTTTGTAAATCCAAAGACGTTTAGTTATACAGGTCAAAATTAAAACGTCAGTAGTATTTTTTTTTACAAATAAAAATAGCGATCAAGAAATGATGAAACCACTTGAAATGTGTTATTTGTATTCCCTTGAATTTGTTAACAATCTACATGAAAAATAGGCTGTCACATAAATGTATCATATGATCTGTTTAAAATTTAAGATAACGTGTGACTCATAAACGTTTAGTGAAGTGGACCTGTTGAATAATCAATCAATCTGTATTTGTTCATAATATTTTAATAATAACAAAAAAAATATCCGCGTACGCGTGTTAAATTAGTTTTTAAAATTTTAAAAAAACATAACAATTACAAGTAGTTTTACTAGTACCTTAGGTGAACTGCTTTAATAACATTAACACTATCAGTCAAAACAGACAAATTATTGTTGCTATAAACATCTTCCCTTAGCTCTTTTGTTGAGAGTGTTGTAAAATTGTGGTCCACCTTAATTTCAACCGGCTGGAGCTAACAATTTATTTTTTAAAATATGCTCTAGAACTTCTAACTCATGGAATATCTATATATCTATAAATTTGTTTTCTTGATGATTTTCGAGTATTTTTTTCGTGATATTCTATAACAGTGATCATCACTGTCGAAATTATGATTCAACGTTTGAATACAAAGATAGTATATTACAAAATGACACTTTAGTAGCTCTTTGTAGTTTACTGCAATGTAAAAATGCTAATAGTAATAACTTCTTTGATCTATTTCAACTATAGTTGCGATCCAAAATCATTGTCATAGAAAGTTACAAATGAACAGAATAGTAATATTATGTATTTTACTCCATCTAATATATTTTGTGTCACTTAATTTTATCTAAGTCGATTTTTGTGAAAATAAGAAACAAGGGAAAATTTGGCTAAGTATGCACTTTTTTTGCACACTTGGCAACTTGAATCAAATTAAAAATAAAAATATTTAAACCAGATTATATTGTTTATTAAATTTTGTATAATGCAGTATATTTTGAAATTCTGCAGGTTTAACGAAATATTTTTAGTAGAGTAATGTTAACTAATTTTATATATCTAATTTAAAATCTTGCGTTACTATAAAAAAATTACTTAAATCCCTAAATCTAATATAAAAAATTCGTTCCCTATAACTTTTCTAATCCTAATAGGTATTTTGTACAATTTTTGACAAATATTTTGAAATTTTGTAATGGAGGCGGCCATAGCGTAGTGGTTAAAGCTTCTGCTTTCTACGCCAGCGACCCGAGTTCGCATCTCGGGAAATGATAATAAAAATAGTTAAATAAATAATAAAATAAAATTTACAACTTGACAGCCGCCTTTCTCGGGTAGGCAATGGCAAACCAACCGTAGTATCATGCCTAGTAAAGCCCTATCATTTTGGCCGTTCGGAACCGGCATTAGACTGTAGGTTCCCTTTGTCTCTAAAAATATTTAAACAAGCACTAACCATAGGCAAAGGCAAGAGGGTAGCCTACGTCTGTATCGGATAAGGCCCTTCAAGAACTAATGAAGGATTTCCATTCTTTAAATACAACGTATTTCCCTCAAGCCATTTGAAACTAAAAATATTTTCTACTGTTGAATGCAGATAATTGTGCGTACTTTATCTAAAGTTTTTTACTCCCTCTTGAGAGAAGTAATTAATTTCTAAATATGAAAAGTCTACCGGCACAGAACAATTTTGCATAATATTAATTAAAAATATTATAAATATATATTATATAAAAAACAATTCAAAGGATTTTTAGACCAATTTTAAATTAGTTTTGTATTTAAATTATTATTATTTATTTTGATTTCATAAAAAATATTATAATTCTTTTATTATTTCGTTAGCGGCGTTGGGTGCTAATTTTGAATTGGATTTAAAGAAAATTATTGCTCTCCCTACTTTAAGTCAATTAGGCTTGATAATTCCGCTGATTTCCTTTTTTAATTTTTCGTCCGAACTATTGCATGTTTCTTTACCTAGGCTATTCTTTTCCATAATTTATAATGTTCGATACGACTTTCCATTTAGCTAGTATCTCAAGTTATAATCACGTACAAATAGAGTTTGTACTTACATACGATTGTATGATATATAGGTACTATTAATTCACTGAACTATGTGTTCATATTTGAAACATTAAGTTTAATAGTTACACACTGATATTTAACACGGTAGCACATAACTTACAATTTATTGATCTATATATTATTTTGGGTTTGGGAATAAGTACATTTTTTTCATATATTTTACCGACTTTAGGTAGTTGTAATTACCAGGCTAAAATTGTTTAATTAGGTTGAATTCGGATAAAGAAGAGTTAATTCCGAATGATAAAATTTTAAATTATGTGTGCCAAATTGTGTAAAATTTCCTCTACCAAAGTATGCAAAATATTTTTTTCTCAAATTACGCTAAAATAGATATTCTAGTTTAGCGTAATTTGAGAAGAAAATATTTTTTTTGTGTTCAAAATTGTGTAAAATTTCTTACTCTTTCGTCTATCTAAGGGGCAGATGTCAATTTGGCACCAGATAAAAAGAAGTATGAAAGTCTGCAAAATATAGGATTTGTGCGAATGGGAATGGTTTTTGTAAACTAAAACTTACGAGGCAAATTTGACCGACGCGATATGTTTTATTTTGGTCGCACAATGGAAAAGACTAAATATTTAAATAATCCTTACTTTGGTTTACTAGGATAAGCACTATTACACAAACACAGAACTTCATGATTGTCACAAGCTAAAAACTTTTAATGGAACTGATATTAATTAGCATTTGTCAGCCATACTTATATTTAGTCGTATCAAAATTAATATCTCTTCCAGATAATGGTTTTTGTCGTCATTTTGCTCGATTATCTTATTTTTAAATTAAAAAGTACATGATTCTAAAAATCGTTAATATCTTGAGATGAGATTGGGAAAAATCATTTTGTATTAGTCATGCTTTTATAAAAGAAGAGAACATAACAGTAACACAATGCCGCAATGTGTTCTCTGTTTGAACAAGTTTTAATCCTTGGCACGGCTACGATCAGCAAGCAGGAATTATCGAACTATGTGACAGTATTGCTATTTTTTACAGCTTTGAAAGTAGCTGCAATTCTTCTAAATATTTGTGTACTTTGATGGGTATCTTCAAGGCCAGTAACAAACAAACTACATCAGGTAACGATAGGCCACAAAATTAGTGTTAACTGTTGCAAGCAAGTAACCATTGTACCCTACTACAAACCAAGAATAATTCAAGAAGCCACCAAAATTGAGAAATTGAGTACCTTCACTACTCCATCCTCTGGTCCCGACGGTATATAAGTAGTACGCGCAACCCTAAAGAGCCACCAATATATATATATATATATATATATATATATATATATATATATATATATATATATATATATATACATATATATTTATCGCCCCTGTAACTATCGGTACCACTAAGACTTTATTCTGATTCCACATGGTCGTTATCTCTTCAGCCAGAGGGAGATATTTTCGGATCTTTTCTGCCTGTTTCTCTGATGTTTTGTAACGTACAGCCATATTAATAAGGTAAGTGATAATAACTACTATCAAACGATACCTGGTCTATCGTTTTCGATTTGGTGGTATATATAGATTAATAGCTTGGTTTATAGTTATAGTATAGGAGATATTTGGTGATTAGGTTGTCGTTTTTACGCAGTTATTAATGTATTTTTTTCGCTAAATTATCATGTCGTTTTAGGTATTTTGTCGGGTTAATCCTCAGACTTCGACTATTATCATTTACTACAGTTGCAGGTAGGCAGGACTCCTAAATTACCATCATCAAGCCCGGTCTCCGAATCCAAGCTCTCATATTCCAGCCCCGCATTCGAATCATTTTTAACGATCTGTTCGGAATTTAAGAACACCGGGTACCTTCATGAAGCTTTTTTGATCTCCAGATTTGTAGGTGTTGTTCTATACTGGTAAGGGGTTGTATATTTTATTGGCGAGGCGTTTCGCCATTTCTTTAGAAGAAATCTCTGATTTGAACCTTTTTTTCCATTTGCTCTAGGTAAGTAAAAACATTCTACATAGCTTTTCGGGTGTCTTGCTCCATATCTGGAAGACAAGGCTCTTATATTTCCATTTAAATCCTGGAGATCAGTGGTTGATTTGATGGTACCAAAGCGGTAGGCGATTGTTGGTATCGCATAGTCGTTATTTGCTTTTACTTAATTTTTAGCTGTTAAATGTATTTTGAATATGGCTATGGTTCTACAGAGTAGCCGCCTTTTCAGACTTACTTTTGTATCCGTATAATTTATACCTCTGGCAATCCCAAGCAATGATACCCTTCTTCCCTAGTTATACACTATATGTTCCTTTGAGGGTCTAGTTTGAATCCTGGAAAATTTTCCCATAGCGCTTTTCTCATGGCATTTATTTGGCATTTGTTGGGGTTGAACTCCATACCCGTGTCTTCGCTAGACTTTTGAATGGTTCCAAATAAAGTACTGAGACCTTCCTCTGTGACAGATTAATTTAATGTTATCCATGTACGCAGTGAGCAATATGTTGTCCATTTTTTAGTTTGAACCCTTTACTCTTTTTGTTTAACATATTTGACAGTGGTGCTAGCACAATGCGATACCACATTGCGCTCAATGCGCCCTCTGAAAAATTCTCCTTCTCATGTTGACGTTATCAATATTAACACAGACCAACAAAAAAAAAGTGGTGTATACTTTTGATGCGATATATCAGATCCGTAGTATTTTTGCCCGATGATCACGAATCTGAGGTCAGAATATCGCCATCACATCTCAATTTTTTTCTAACCTCAAAAAATAGGTAAAAATTAGTAAAAATTAAGAAAAATATACTCCTAAAAAATTGATTCAAGCTTTTTCATGAATCCAAAGATGTATTAATATGTATTCGGACACGCTAAGCTAATATTCATCGGTTGGATTGAGCCATACAGTTCTGTTTTCTTTCTAACCTCAATAAATCAGACAGATATAGTGCTTCTCGAATGCAAAAACGAATTCAAATTAAAATTCAACCGATCCTTACCATGGGGATTTTTTGGGTCGCTGATCACGAATCTGAGGTTGGATTTGCAAAATTCAAGATGGCAGATGTTTTCGCGCCATTTTGAACGCCGAGAAAATTCATCGGTCGATTTTTATTCTTCTACCTGCATCCAGGGCACCTCCACGTGGTGACGGTGGGCAACGGTGTTACTCCACTAGCCGGCAGAGTCCCTGGATAACGGCTTAGATGGCGTCATGGCAGGTAGAAGAAAGAGAATTACGATGCAGGGACTCGGAAACCCAGTATCGGCGGTTGGTCAGGGTGGGAAAGCGGGCCCGCAGCCGTCGTCATCCAGCGACCGTAGCTCTTCATGTGTGGGTGACTTGGCTCATGTAGAGTATAATGCTACCAGAAAACGGTCTCACGGTACAAGGACTTTTCATAAGTGCGATAAAAACAGTGATTCATTTTGTTATATTTGCTGTCAACACGTATTGAGTAAAATGGGGTCACCGATAACGGATAAGATTAAAACCTTATATAAGGATTGTTTTAACATTGAAATACAGCACCAGGATACAGATTGGGTTCCCCACATCATTTGCAGTTCTTGCAAAATAATGTTGTACATCAATAAGAAGGCGATTAAATATTCCAGACCAGCAATATGGAATAGACCATACAGTGAAAATGATTGCTACTTTTGTATGAATGTTGTATCTAGGCATAACCGAAAAAATAAAAGCACTATTACTTATAACGATGTTTCGACAGTAACAAGACCAACTAAACTAATTCCGCCTCCTGAACCACTTGATGCTGATGTTATGGAAACAAATGATTTCACCTTATCAGTTCATGCCGAAAACATTGAGACTGTCGAAAAAATTCAAACACTGTTACTAATGAATGTTCTAGTGACAACCTATCATATACTAGTGACACAGATAAAGAATTTCTAATATACAACCGTAAACCAGAACCAATACTCGTATCACAGTCAGAACTTAGTGATCTAGTCAGAGATTTAGGCTTATCCAAAGATGGTTCAGAGCATCTTGCTTCCTTTTTAAAGAAAATACATTTACTTAAGCCAGAAGCTACGATTTCTTATTATAGAAACAGAGATGAAGAATTTCGAAAACATTTCACAATGGACGAGGAATTGTCACTTTCATATTGTACCGATGTAAAAGGTCTAATGGATGAATTTCAAAATAACTCATACGATTCTGAAGAATGGAGACTGTTCATTGATTCTTCTAAACGGAGCATTAAGGCAGTTTTGCTGCATAATACCAACGTTTACGCTCCCATTCCGATTGCTCATTCCACAGTTATGGAAGAGCAATATGAAAAAATGAAGCAGCTTTTGATAAAAATAAAATATGCTGATCATGACTGGAAAATTTGTGGAGATCTGAAAATTGTAACAATATTGCTTGGCCAACAGTCAGGGTTTACACTTTATCCCTGTTATAAATGTCTGTGGAATAGCAGAGACAGGGAACGTCATTATAAGAAAAAAATTTGGCCAACAAGAGAATCGTTCACTCCTGGTGAAAATAATGTATTGTTTCCACCATTGGTAGATCCAGGAAAAGTTCTTATTCCCCCGCTTCACATTAAGCTTGGACTTATGAAGCAATTCACGAGAGCATTAGATACAAACGGCCCATGTTTCAAATATTTGCATAAAAAATTTCCGAAATTTTCTGAAGCTAAAATTAAGGCAGGCGTATTTGACGGGTCACAAATAAGAAAATTGTTTCAAGATTCATTATTTGTTACTAAAATGAATAAAGTTGAAAAAGCTGCTTGGCTTAGTTTTAAAGAAGTCGCAACAAACTTTTTGGTAAATAATAAAAGTCCTAAGTACAAAGAAATAGTCGAGAAAATGGTAAAAAATTTTCAAACATTAGGTTGCTTAATGAATCTAAAATTACATTTCCTGGACTCCCACATCGATGATTTCCCAGATGATCTTGGTGACTACAGTGAGGAGCAAGGGGAACGTTTTCACCAAGATCTGAAAATCATAGAAAATCGGTATCAAGGACGATGGGATGACCATATGCTAGCGGACTATTGCTGGTCGCTAAAAAGAGAAACAAGTCCTCAAAAGCGTTTGGGCAGAAAGCCTTTGAATAGGTTATTCGCGGAAAAAAGAACAAGATACAGCCAAAAAAAGGAAAGTTAGGCGCGGGTCTAACCTTAGCAATTCTAGGGTTTAAGGGTCTACTATTTGAGAGTATATGGTTTAAAAGTCCTGGTTTTGAGTTTATTGGGTCTCATTTTTAAAGTTACAGGGTTATTGAGGTCTATTTTTTGAGGTTACAGGGTGTGGGAGTCTAAGGTTTCAGGGTTTAGGGTTTAAGAGTATCAGGTTTGAAGATTCCCCAACTGTATACCAAATTTGGTAGGAATCGGTTGGTTTTCAAAAATTTTCTCCGCCATCCTGGATCCGCCATTTTGAATTTTGCAAATCCGACCTCAGATTCATGATCAGCAACCCAAAAAAAACCCCCGTGTACCAAATTTGGTAAGAATCGGTTGAATTTTAATTTGAATTCGTTTTTACATTCGAGAAGCACTATATCTGTCTGATTTATTGAGGTTAGAAAGAAAACAGAACTGTATGGCTTAATCCAACCGATGAATATTAGCTTAGCGTGTCCGAATACATATTAATACATCTTTGGATTCATGAAAAAGCTTGAATCAATTTTTTAGGAGTATATTTTTCTTAATTTTTACTAATTTTTACCTATTTTTTGAGGTTAGAAAAAAATTGAGATGTGATGGCGATATTCTGACGTCAGATTCGTGATCAGCGGGCAAAAATACTACGGATCTGATATATCGCATCAAAAGTATACCCCACTTTTTTTTTGTGGGGCTGTGTAATTCGTTTTTTTTTTTCCTTTGCATATGCAACTCTGTTCTCCAGTGAGGTATCAAGCTCTGCAGTAGGTTGATTACAGATAAACTGGTTTGGACTTATTTCTTCTACAAACGCTTAAAGTTTGTAGAAGAAATAAGGGAGAAAACACTACCAAAAGCCTTTTTATAATCTATATAAGCCACGTATAGATCTGTTTTTCTTTCAGTTTATAGAGTGTTGTATATCATCATTGGTATTTTGACGACTTTCTTAGCTTTTCCTGCCAAGCCAACTTGCTTTTTATTATGCGTGGTTAAATTTTCCCATGTTGTTATTGGTTTATAAAATATGTTATATTTTCCTATATATGGGTTTTATCAAGTGCATAGGGACCCTTCTGTTGACGTTTTAGTATAACTCTTTTTTGTATATTTGAATGTACGTAGGTAGGTACTTCGAGTTTGATTATTCTGGAACATTTACATACGACGGAAATGTTTTATATTGTCGAGTTTGCGAGAAAAATGTTTCGTGCACAAAAAAGTTTCAAATTGACCAGCATGTCAAGACAAGTCTTCATATCGGAGGATTGCAAAAAAAGGCCCACGACAACAACTTATAACAGCAGCAAGTAGCAGTGATTCCACTTCTATAGGCAAACAAAAAAAAACACTTTAGCATGGATTTATGTGAAGCATTGCTTGCAAGTAATAGTCCTCTCCACAAACTTACAAATCCTACATTCAAAGATTTTCTGCGAAAATATTGCTTGAATCAAAAAATACCAGACGAATCAACACTGCGTAAAAATTACATACCAACAATTTACCAACATGTTCTGGAAGAAATACGTAATGTAATAAACTTAAGGATGACATTATTTAGATTTCAGCTGATGAAACTACCAACAGTTGTGGTCGCTATATTGCGAATTTAATTGTGGGTGCATTAAGATTAGAGCCTTCTTTCTATTTGGTGTCCTGCAAAGAACTTGACAAGACAAATCATTCTACGATCTCCAGATTTGTGAATGAGGTTATTAAAAAAATATTTCCTGAATCTTCTGCAGATGAAAGAGTGTTTATATTTCTCTCAGATGCTGCTCCCTATATGATCAAGGCAGCCAAAGTCCTCCAAGTATTTTATCCAAATTTAATTCATGTGACGTGCTTTGCTCACGGAGTCCACTCGCTGAAGAAGTACGATCCACGTTTGGAAATGTAAAAAACTGATTTCATCAGCAAAGAAAGTGTTTCTTAAGGCACCTGCCCGCAATAACGCCTATAAAGAAAAACTGCCAAATGTACCTTTACCTCCCGAACCAGTGGTAACTCGATGAGGAATATGGATTGAAGTTGTACTATTTTACAATGAATATTTCGAGGCCATCAGAGGTGTAGTAAATGACTTCGATAGTGCAGAGGCTATGGCAGTTCGTCAATCCAAGGAAGCATTTAACGATTCTGATATTAAAAAAAAACATAGCTTTGATTAGCACTCACTTTTCCCACATACCTGCGTGTTATTTTAATCCCTCTTACCTGTAGAACGGCCTGTGCACTTGGGTTATTCAATCTTTCAATTATATCTGTTAATTAGGGATTAAGTGAAACACAGGTATAGATATTTACGGCAGGCGGGTATAAAAGTCTAAAAAATGATAAAGTACTCGTATTAATTATTCTATCTTGTTCCCTTTTAAAAGTTGGATTGAGTTGAGAAAGAGAAAATGGCTTTAGAATATTTAGTTCAGGTTAGTCAAAAAGGCATAACCAAGTTGCTTTTAAACGGTTACATGTATATCGAAGATAAATCGACGAACGCAAGAAAGTACTGGAAATGTGAGTACTTTGCCCAGAAGAAATATAGTGGCCGAGCCATCACAGAAGGAGAAATCATCGTTAAAGAAAATGCCGATAACCATGAAGGGAATGCCGCTGGAGTGGCTACAGTATTGACAAAATCTGTTATATGTGGCTATTTTTAAGTGTCCTTGAATATGTATTAAATAACTTCAAGTAATTATTATACAATATAAATATCTATTCCTCTGTTTTATATTCTCTTTCTAAAAGAAAAACTGTCCATTCCAATATGTATCCATTTGAAATATTGTCGGTTCGAACAATTGTCCATTTGAATATTAGTCCGTTCGATTATATGCCCTTCGATAATTTGTCTTTTGAAATTGTGTCTTTCTATATTTGGTCCGGGATCTACCTGCAGATACATACAGAATTAAAGTGGGGTTAATAAGTGACCGGCTTAAATAATACCTTTTGACTACCAGATGTAACAGTAGCCAGTTTTAATTTTCTTAACTAGTAAAGGATTTGTTTGTAAGATGTGTCGAACACTGTCCGATAGTTCCTCGCGTGCAATGCACATAGTCCGGGGTGACCTGTCAATCAGAATATTACGTTCTTGATGTTGATATGATACCCGGTTCAATCGTGCTGAATAATTTGGTGTACATGATACGAGTGAATGGTGGCTTTGTCAAGGAATTTGGTCTAGGCGTTGCTGATAAATTCACGGATTGTGGGCATCTGGGGGTCTCAGTGGAGTTGGGTATTGCGGACGGTGGGGCTTTGGCGATGGTGCTGAGTGCTTTGCTTTGGATGGTCTGGAGGGTGAATCTGCGGGTGCGTGACATCTGGCATCATACTGGGCTGGAGTAGGTCAGTCCGGCTCGGATGATCACCTTGTAGATTGTCAACTTGTTGCGAGTTGACAATTTGCTGGACTTGAGTAGAGGGTAGAGCTTGCCGAGGAGTTGGTTGGTTTTCTTGGTGGAGGCGGTAACCTGGTCCTTCCATACTAGCCGCTTGTCGTAGTGGAGGCCCAGATACTTAATGCTGTTTGACCATCGGAGTCGGGCTCCTTAGAGGGTGAGGAACTGTATGCAGTAGGTTTCGACGTATTTTGGTTAGAACTGAAGCAGCCGCATTTAATGTTTTATTTTTGTATCATAAATGTCCTTTCAGAATGTCATTATTTGTGCTATGGATGGCGATGTTTCAACTTTATGTGTCTCTTTCTTCAGTAGGCGAAATCATTGTGTGAAGAAAATTCTGTTATAGATAATAGATTTAACTTGCTGTAATTATTAATGTTATTATTGTCATTATTATCTCATATATTTTTAGCAAGAAGAAAATATTTCCTTTCTGTGGAATAGATTAAAAAGTCTACAGAAAACTGTTGTTAGTTTGCATTTGTTGAGTACTATGGCAGTTATTCTATCAGCTCCAGAAGCTTTTTTGATGTCTAGCTGAAATAAAATATGTTTTATGACATGCTGTTGAAAACAATATCAGGCATCCTTGACTTCACATTGGGAATAGTGGGTCCTGTTTTCCCTTGAAAATTGTCACTAGAATGTGAAGTAAATAGTTGAACTAACAAGTTGGCTTTTTCAACAGATGTTATTTCAATGGTATTATCTGATTGTGTGAGTGGTGGTAAAATGAATTTAGTGAAATTTTGACTAATGGTTTTAGCGATCGACCAAAGGGACTTGGAATTTTTTGGATAGGCAAGAAGTTTGTGTCCGATTCTTTGATTCTGTGCCTTTCTCGGTTTCGTCGACAATTTCTTTCCATCTGTTCCTGGTACGAACGACGATGTTACGCTTTATGATGTACTTTATGACGATTTGTGTTTCCAAATTCCTGTATTTGACCATCTTCTCATTGTATATTCCCCATAGCTTGTTAAAGGTTTGGATGGAGCATGTGACTTGAAGTTTTGAAGTACAATGACTGGTGTTTTGTAAGTGACTGTTTAACCTGTTAACATAATTCAGTCCCAGTAGAGTGTAGTCGTTGTTTTCTTCGTAATTGCATCGTGTTTTTCCCTATACCTAATGAATCTAGTGGGGTCGGATGTATTCAAAATTTATCTTTCTAAACAAAAATGAAAAAGGTATGTAATGCAAAACATCTTTATAATCTTTCGTAGAACTATAAACGTAAATTTGAGACAATCAAAAGTAGGAGGCACATTGCTTACAACAGACGAGATGTGTTAATAAACTAAACGCATTTGACGTTCTTGCCCCTTCTAGCTGTTTTTATTTCTCATTGGGTATCAGTTCATTCATCTACAGTAGAACGTTAATTTTCGAGATATTTGCTGTGTTCTAAACTGTTTTCGAATCCTATATATTAAGTACAAATTCAGTAAATATTGACAAAAATGTGTAGAAAACTGTTATGGCGTAAAACTAACGATGTTCTGTCATCCATGTTGTACCTGATTACTAGAATTTTAATGACTTAAAGAAGAAAATACTTCCGTATGTTCTTTGCGATATGTCCCCTGTTTCTAAACCAATGCATATTAGTTATTGTACATAATTCTCAATAGGATAATTTTGTAAGGGCTTGGAAATTTTTTAATTTATATTGTAGTATTTTGAAAGTAAGTAATTTGAGGCGTTATAGTTGTATTGCGGATGACGCCCTTAAAACTTAAGCTCTCGAGTGTCTTGTATTCTTTACACTTCAGGCTCGAAATGCTCCGTAATACATTCACATACAGCAACACTGTAATTTAGTTAATCTTGTTGGATTTAGTTGGATTATGATATTTTTACCTGAGAATTACAAAAAAGAGAATTAGTTAATAGTGATTAACTCGTTTAAAGATAATTAAATACTTAAAATGCACTACATTAACAAGATAATTTAATAACATGAAAATCCCTTGTCGCAAATAAGCCTCAACTTGAGAGACAAAAACCTAAAGAGAGTACGAGGGTGGGTTGGTAACTCTGGCGAATTAATACGAAATGGTGGCAACTTTTGTTAAGCTGCATGCTTTTCCAAGTCAACCAAGGGAGGACAGTTTCTTAGTTTGCAATCAGCTACCGAGTAGCAAGTATTGCCAAATGAGTCTTAGACGAAATGTCTACCACGTCAGCAAGGATATGCCCCTGAGCCTTCAATATAAAAAATACACGCACATATACGTATGCACGCATGCACGCCCGCCGTCCGCCCGCACCCACGCACACATACACACCCACACACCCACACATATATATATATATATATATATATATATATATATATATATATATATATATATATATATATTTATTTATATTTATATATATACAGTGAAATCTCCCTTGGGCGGACACCAACGGGACCGACCGAAAGTGTCCGTTCATGAGGGGTGTCCACTCAACAGAAATACAAGAAAAAATCTTTTTTTTAAAATGAAAACTGTAATTAAAGAATTTGGGACATTTAAAACGTATACTTATGTATGTTTATATTTTTAAAATAAACAAAAAACCTAAATCTTAAGGAAAAAACAAAAATTTGTTTCCTTTAGATATGTACATATAAAATATAATAGGATAGAGTATATATATGAAATGAAAGTCACTTTAATGACGCAAAAATTCATATATTGTTGTTTGTCTCCTCTTTTTCTTTAAAATGGCGTCCACAAATCGTATTTACACGATTTGGAAAGAAGCTCTAAAGACTCTGCATCTTCGGCAAAACTTTTAAGCTGCTTGGTTAGGGTAATAGCTTCACCGTAATTACGGATAGCATCTGTTGGTACTTGAACCTCATCGACATCAGAATCTTCGAAAGTACTTGTATTTCAACTGGATTTGCAATTTCTTGTCCGGATTTCCAACATACAAATTTTCATCTAAGTTTAAAAAATCATTAAGGTTTTCATTATCAGTCAACTCCAACAAATTCTTATTTTTGAGGATAATTGCAAGTACGGAAGCAATTTTTAACTGTTTCCTTGGTTACTTGTTCCCAAGCGGTTTTTGCAAAGTAAACATTGGCGTAATTTTCTTAATTAACTCACAAGCTGTATCAGCAGTTTCAATGGATACTATCAGGTGTTTTAGTATTAGATTTCGGTAATAAATTTCAAATTTTTTTATAATTTCCTGGTCAAGTGGTTGACAAGCTGATGTACAGTTAGGGGGCAGAAACAGGATTTTTACATTTTTAAGCGTATGTTTTTTGGATGACATTCTGCATTGTCTAAAAATAACAAAATGTTTCTTTTTTCTTTTGTCATTTTCCAATCAAGATCTTGCAATCACTCTGTCATAGTTTCTCCTGTCATCCAAGCTTTCTGATTATATTTCCAAGTTACGGGTATGTTGTTTATGTTAATATTTTTAAATGCAAGGAATCCCCTTATGGCGAGCTGCTATAAATCAGTTATAACACAACTTGTCAATTTTGGTGCCATCACCAGATAAAAAGTTTCTTCTTACATTCAAATTGCTGTTCGACATCCACTTGTTTAGAATGACTTCTTTGTGTTTAATTATATTAGCAGCTTGTGTTCTTCCGATATTAAATGCTTGGATAAGTCCCTTACATTTAACTTTTCCTTATTTTGGACTTCAACGATCTCAGTTTTTTGTTTAAGCGTGAGAATTTTTTCTATTTGGAGCCATTTCTGTGCCTCTTTTGTGTCCGCGTCCATTCAAGAGAATGTCGGTCCAAGAGGGAGTTAATACAATGTCAATTATATGAGAGTCGGTCGAAACCATGAGAAACTATCATTTCAAGGGAGGTGTCCGTGTAAGAAGGATGTCCGCGAAGGGGAATTATATATATACCATATATATATACATATATATATATATATATATATATATATATATATATATATATATATATATATATATATGTATATATACCAGGTGTACAAGTATGAAATGCGGATTTCAGACAACAGATGGTGCACCAATGTAGTTTGTGCTATAAAGATTTGACACTACGCCATTTTGTTGTGTCATTAACAAGTGTCAGACGCGCACGAGTGATAAATTGGAAAAGTGTGTGCACAGTATTGTGTTGTGTTCAATATGTCGAAATTTATACCGAACAAAGAGCATTCGCGGACAGCATTAATTTTTTGTTTTCATTTGAAGAAAACTGCTGTTGAATCATACCGATTACTTCGAGAAGCTTGTGGTAAACATGCTCCATCGCAAGATACGTGTGAACGATGGTTTCGAAGTTTTAAAAGTGGTTCGATATTGCAGACAACGAACGTGGAAAATCGCCAAAAAAATACGAAGATGTGGAATTGCAAGCATTGTTGGACGAAGATGATTCGCAAATACAAAAACAACTCGCCGAGCAATTGAGCGTTAGTCAACAAGCTGTTTCCAATCAGCTACGAGAGATGGGAAAGATTCAGAAGACCGGTTGATGGGTACCACATGAGTTGAACGACAGGCACATGGAGAAGCGCAAAACACGTGTGACATTTTGCTCGCTCGGTACAAAAGGAAGTCGTTTTTGCATCGTTTAGTTACAGGGGATGAAATGGAATGAATTTTGAGAATCCCAAGCGCAAAAAATCATGGGTAGATCCAGGCGCACCATCCGCATCGACCGCAAGACCGAATCGCTTTGGCAGAAAGACGATGCTCTGTGTTTAGTGGGACCAGAGAGGTTGGTCTATTATGAGCTGTTATAGCCTAGGGAAACGGTTAATACTAAACTTTACCAACAATTGACCGATTTGAACTGTTCGCTACTTGAAAAAAGGCCAGGAAACCGAAAGAGGCAACACAAAGTCATTTTTCTTCATGACAATGCTCCATCACATACGGCAAAACCAGTGCGCGACACATTGGAAGCACTCAGCTGGGAAGTTCTATCCCATGCGGCTCCTTCCACCACTTGCTGAGCTTTGGTTGGTACCAAGATGTGAAAAATGGCTCGATGAATGGTTCGCAGAAAAAAGGGGAAGATTTTTACTGGCATGGTATTCACAAATTGCCCGATAGATGGGAAAAAAATGATAACAAGCGATGGAGCATACTTTGAATAAAGCACTTTTTATCATTCTTCCAGATTTAATATGTTTTTTTAGAAAAAAAAAATCCTCATTTCATACTTGTACACCTGATATATATATATATATATATATATATATATATATATATATATATATATATATATATATATATATATATATATATATATATAGAGGTATTCACGGATGGTAGAATGTAATACATTAACTGAGTTAACTTCGAGCGGCAGCAGTAGCAGCAAGATCGAGTAGCAGCAGCAGCAAAAGCACTTGAAAATGCCAAATGAGATTTTGGCGAAACGTTGTGCACATTCATTGTTAGACGAACCGATTGAAACCTGGAATTTTAATGTATATATATATATATATATATATATATATATATATATACATATATATAATATATATATATATATATATATATATATATATATATATATATATATATATATATATATATATTATATATATATATATATATATATATATATATATATATATATATATATATATATATATATATATATATATATATATATATATATATATATATATATATATATATATATATATATAGAAATGAAAAAACTAATTTGCTATTTCAAACATGATACGCAGGGACACTTACTTTGCGACATCTATGAAGCTGTTTTAAAAGTCTTATACAGAGGTAATCACATATGATACAAATGGAGCAATGTTAAGTGTATCAATTATCTTCATGCTTAAAAATTTCGGTCGTGAAAGATTGCTTAAACAATTTTTATTGTAAATATGTATATGATAATGTACGTTAGAGCTTCGTTTATGGGTATAGCAGATAAATCGTTCCCAACAAGAACGGTGCGTGTGATAAAGTAGCGAATTACGTTGGTCTTAAATCAATGTAGGTGGGAACTGCAGTCTTGAGCAATTCATTTCAAAATTGTCCATATAAAAGTGTTCTTTAGAAGAGTGGCATGAAGGATGACGCGACATGGATGAGCTGTATTAACGTAACGAGGGCAAACTGGATTTTACCGTCAAACCAACCCACAACTAAAAGGTCGCCATTATACGAAAAAGTTCAACACTGTAAATGTCACATTCTTATTAACAATCAGTAATATTGTTTATTTGTTTTGTTTACCAGGGTCGGAGCGAAAACAATATTTTTATTTAATTTATTTCATTATTTTTTTAGGGTCGATTTTTTACTTTATTATTGAAATCCTCCATTTAAAGTAAATTTTCAGCAATTGGGCTTGCTACAAGGATGTGGCAGTTCCAATATACAGTCCCTGGCCAAATTATTAGACGCACTGTATTTTTTTTAGTAATTTTATGTTTCTCAAGAGTTTTTATGCAATAATGGTATATTTAAACTACAATATTATTGATTTTTATTTAAAAGAATTGTTGTAGACTACATATTTGTATTTATTTTTAACATATGGCAACACTGTGTTGACAAAGTGATACATGAACGTAAACAAGTACAAACCTGTATCAGTCGCGATCGGAATCGAGTCAGGTACGGACGTGTTTCTGTGGCTTTATGGACTGTGATTGTTTGTTTAACAGTTTTATACTACTCAGTTATTAGTTTATTTTGTATGCAGTGTTTTAAAAAAAGTAATTGGACTATTTTCATTATGGGTAGAAAAGGCGATCTTTCACCACGTAAAAAAGCTGAAGTGAAGGCCCTTGTGATTGCGAAAATATTTACAAACCGAGAAATATCACGAAGATTGGAGGTTTCTGAAGCTAGTGTACGACGCATAAAAAAGAAAATTGAGTCAGGGAAGGAATTAAGCCCGAAAAGAAAGAAAAGATGCGGTAGAAAAACCAATTTTCACTCCACGGTCAGAGAGATGTTTGAAGAAAATTTGTGTAGAAAACAGATTTGCTACCACAAAGGTAATAAAATCACAACTCCAGGATGCTAGCGTAAATGCTTCTGAGCGCACTGTTCGAAGAAAATTGAAAGAATTAGATTTTAAGGCCTGTCGCCCCGCCAGGAAGCCCAAGTTAACAGCTGCAATGAAAGCAAAGCGCCTGAAGTGGGCCAAACAATGGCAAGACAAAGATGTGGACTTCTGGAGATCGGTAAGATACAGCAATTTAATCAATAATTGATACATTATTATCATTTTCAGTTAAATAAAGCAAATAAACATGGAAGTTTTATATATTTTTCCTATTTTTGACAGGTCTGCTTCAGTGACGAAAGCACATTCGAAATTTTGCTGAATAAAGCTCAGTATGTGCGTCGTCGTCATGGAGAAAAGTTTCATCCTGATTGTGTCGTCCCGACGGTTAAACATCCCACCAAAGTGATGATTTGGTCAGTCATCAGCGGCAAGGGCACTGGACGTCTGTACGTCGCCAAGGAAAAATGAGGCAAGATCAGTACAAAGAAGTATTACAAAATCGGTTGATTCCGCAGCTCAGAGAATGGTTTCCAAATGGGGAACCATTCACTTTCATGCAAGATGGAGCTCCCTGCCACACTGCTCGGTCTGTTAAAGCTTTTTTGGCAGAAAAAAATATCCCTCTGTTGGATTGGCCCTGATATGAAAATGTGTGGGAGCTGATGAAAAGAGAAGTGGCTAAAGATGTGATTACCAACAAAACCCAGCTCCTAGAAAAGATTATTCATGTGTGGAATCATCATCCTCAAATGCAGGAGACAGTACAATCTTGCATTGATAGCATGCCGCGCAGAATTAAAGCTTTGATAGCGGCTAAAGGTGGCTCAACTAAATATTGACTTTTACTAACATTAATTTCACTTTTCTTTAAAACTTAATAAACTTATGCTTTTCTAAATTAATGCTGTTTTATTTATGTCAAATAAATAGGTAATTGATTGGATAATATAAAAATAAAAAACAAATCAATTTAAAATAATAAAACGGTACAATATCACTCGGTAATTAATATTTTACATGAAATCTTGCAGTGCGTCTAATAATTTGGCCAGGGACTGTAGGCAGTGATTTCAATAACACTCTGTATATAATGTAACTTTAGACCACTTTTCGATTCTCTTTCAGATACCATTGATCATTTACAAATTAACTGTCCAAATGCCAAAATTGCCCTCCTGGGCGACTTTAATGTCCACAACATCAACTGTAAGTATTTAAATACTACTGACGAACAAAGTCGTGAAGCCGAATCATTTTTAATCGGTTGTGGCTTAACTCAGTTTACTGACAAGTCAATACAGGTCCTTGATCGAGACGGAGAGTTCGCCAGTCTTCTTGATCTGTTTTTAACCACCAATCCAGAGATTTACACTGTCAGCGTAAATCTGACGTTAGATTCTTCCGACCATAAACTGCTTTCGACATCAAGTAGCTTACCAATCAGTGACAGAGGGGCGCCTAAAACGTCCAAGATTTGGCAATATAAATCTTGTGAAGAACTCAGGGAATATCTTCGAACTTTCTCTTGGTTAGACGTTTGTTTTCGATCCGACGACCCATCTGACTGCGCTAAGGTTTCTGGTGTTATTTTGGTTTTTATGGACACTTACATATACGATATTGTCTTCAGAGAGTGTATCATAAAACGTGTTTTAATGAAGCTAGACACCAAAAAAGCTTCTAGCGCTGACGGAATACCTGCCATAGTACTCAAAAACGGCGCGAGAAAACTAATGCCAGTTTTCTGTAGACTTTTCAACCTAGCCTACAGAAAGGGAATATTTCCTTTCTGCTGGAAATGCGCCACAGTTCAGCCGACACCCAAAAAAGGCAAGAAGACCTTGCCAAACAACTACCGATCAGTCGCAATGCTTTCAATAATATCGAAAGTTATGAAAAAAACTATCAATCAGCATCTTCTAAAATATTTTGAATGATTCAATATTATTAGCGACCATCAATATGGTTTTCGTAAACATGGATCAGGAGATCTTCTAACTTATGTAACACATGTTTGGAACAATGCAATTGCACACCGTGTAGAATCTCGAGCGGTTGCTCTTGATATATCCAAGGCATTCGACCGTGTTTGGCACGATGGATTGTTGACTAAGCTACGCTTTTCTGGTATGTCTGAAAAGTTCTGTTTATGGCTCCCAAATTTCTTCAAAGAGCGTTCTTTACGAGTGGCAATTCAAAGTGAATGCCCTGGGGCACATCCATGTTGATAGTGAAGGTGTTAGAAAGAAACCCGTCGATCGAGAGCCATAAACAGAACTTTTCAGACATACCAGAAAATCGTAGCTTATTCGTGGTCAATACGGTTGAATGCCTTGGATATATAAAGAGCAACCGCTCGAGATTCAATTCCGTTGTTCCAAACATGTGTTACACAAGTTAGAAGATCTGATCTATGTTTACGAAAACCATATTGATGGCCGCTAATGATATTGAATCCTTGAAGATATTTTAGAATATGCTGATGCTGATGATAGCTTTTTCCATGAATTTTGATACTACTAAAAGCATTGCGACCTGTCTGTATTTGTTTGGCAAGATCTTCTTGCCCTGTTTGGATGTCGGCGCATTTCCAGCAGGAAGGAAATATTCCCTTTCTTTGGGATAGGTTGAAAAGTCTACAGAAAACTGGCGTTAGCTCTCTCGCGCCGTTTTTGAGTACTATGGCAGGTATTCCGTCGCGATGATCGATGGTATCTGAAAGAGAAACGAAAAGTGGTCTAAAGTTAAATTATATACAGAGTGTTATTGAAATCACTGCTTATATTGGCACTGGCACATCCTTGTAGCAAGCCCGATTTCCGAAAATTCACCTTAAATAGAGGATCTCAATAATAAAGTAAAAAATTGACCTTAAAGAAATAAGAAAATAAATTAAATAAAAATATTGTTCTCACTCCGTTCCTGATAAACAAAACAAATAAACAATATTACCGATTGTTAATAAGAATGTGACATTTACGGTGTTGAGCTTGTTCGTACAATGGCGGCCTTTTAGTTGTGGGTTGGTTTGGCGGTAAAATCTAGTTTTGTTCTCGTTACGTTAATACAGCTCATCCATGTCGCGTCATCCTTCGTGCCACTTTTCTAAAGAACACTTTTATATGAAAAATTTTGAAATGAATTGCTCAGGACTGCAGTTCCCACCTACATCGATTTAAGACCATCGTAAATCGCTGCTTTATCACATGCACAGTTCTTGTTAGGAGCGATTTCTCTACTATACCCATAAAAGAAGCCCTAACGTATTCAATTTATGGTAAAAAACTCCAACTGTTTATATTTTTTAGTTTAAAATAATTTCTTACCGAATTCTCGATACCTCCAACATGGTGAGATATAGTAGAGGATGTAAAAAGTCAGGGAAGTCCCATTACCTACATATCTACTGTTAACTTAAACTAATTTCCCGGTGCTTTATCATATACATATTTGCAATAAAAATTGCTTAAGCAATCTTTCACGACCGAAATTTTTAAGCATGAAGATAATTGATACATTTGACATTGCTCCATTCGTATCATATTTAATTAACTATGTACAAGAGTTTTAAACACCTTCATAGATGTAGCAAAGTAAGTGTCCCTGTGTATCATGTTTAAAATAGCTTATTAGTTTTGTCATTTCTAAACATATATATGTTATATATATATATATATATATATATATATATATATATATATATATATATATATATATATATATATATATATATATATATATATATATATATATATATATATATTATATATATATATATATATATATATATATATATATATATATATATATATATATATATGTCAACTTGTGATACATCGTTGGAAAGAGAATTTCAAAGCGAATTGAAAATGATAAAAATTAAGAAAGTTGGGGTCACTTCCGGTCAAACCGGACGTAGCTAAAAATATTTCTTAAGTGATAAAAAAACCTACTCATGTCCCATTCTGGTATCTAAAAGTGCAAATATGTAACTTTTAAAATAAAAATATTACAGAGTGTTACATGTTGGCTGTGTCGCCCGGTATATATATATATATATATATATATATATATATATATATATATATAATATATATATATATATATATATATATATATATATATATATATATATATATATTTATGGGCTTAGCACACGTGCTAAGTAATTCATGTTGGTCTTGAATCGCTGTAAATTGTACTCGGTCATAAAATCATTCCTGGGCAAATTATTCCAAAGGGATGAAGTTCTCAATATAAAAGACTACTTGGAAAAGGTTGTACGAGGAGTAACAAGCTGGACCTCATACGGATGTGAAGTATCAGCTCGACGTGTGTGTTTTTAGTATGCACCGCTCTGGTAGGAATTAAGCTTGCTACAGCCATCGAACACTTTCCATGAAAATACTTGTAGAATAGACTCAAGTCTCCAACCGTTCTTCGATGTTTCAACGAGTTAAGGCTGCTGGCCAGTTCCGGGCCTCCAATCAGGAGAACAGCTCTCTTCTAAATAGATTCCAACAAATGTAGAGTATGTTTGAGAGCAGAGCCCCAAACATGGTTGGTCGAATTTGAGCTATGTACAGCGTGAGTCAACGATATAGTAAAGTTTATTATCTCATTTGTTTCGGGAACGACGAAAAAATGTTAAATACAATAGTTTTAGGGAATTTTAAGGTGCACAGTTTAAAATTATTTTTGAGTATACAGGGTACTTTAAAAAAGTGTGGCCGATATATGTTTTTTTTAAATGGAACATCCTATTTTCTAATTTATTTTTAATTCTGCCTAAAATTTTATAACTTTTTTATTAATAATGTTATATACCTAAATCTAGTAGTATTTCTAATATTTCAATTTTTTTTTTAAAAATGCTAGTTTTCAGTTTTGTAAAAAATTGCCAGTAGCGCCATTGTTCATAATCATAATTAGTACGAGCATTCTATAGAGAAGAAAAAAAGATATATGTAAAGAAATTTGAGTTAGATGCTACAGGGTGTTCAAAATAAATTTATACATTTCGACTATTTTAACTTGAAAAATCTCAAAGTTTTTAAATGGCACATCCTTATATTATTATTTTTCCTGATAGATTTTACAAAACCCTCCAACTTTTATTAAGTATGTCATATACCTATTTCTAATAGTTTTCGATTTATTTTGAATTTTTCAATTTTTACCCTTACACTTACGCTATAACATCATAGGTGCCAAGACAAAACAAAAATGTAGGCATTGTCAAATGGTACATGTCTATTAAGCAAGTAAAAATATTTGTTGTAGTAAGTGACGTACAAAGGTAATAGTTATGGATTTTCCTAAAAATGAATTAATTGATATGGTTTATATACTGGGCAAGGCGGGAAAAAAAATTGTCTTTTGGCGGGAAGGCTTTACGGAGCGAAGTACCCTAATAGACGTATACCATCTAGAAAGTCTTTTCAGTGCTTAATGGAACGGTTTGATGGTAGTGGTAGCGTTGAGTATACGAAACGGAAAGTAGTAAAACAGAATGCTACTAATGAGGAAAAAGAAATGGAGATTTTACTTCATGTTGAAGATAATCCCCAGGTCAGCAGCCGTCAACTAGCTGACTTAGCTGACGCATCCCAATCTACGGCTAATCGCACCACGCGAAAATACAAGCATCATCCCTTTCATATGGAACTACACCAAGAGCTTGAAGACCGTGATTTTGAACGATGAATAACTTTTGTACCACCATAAATGGAGCAATAGAGGCCGATCCAAATTTTTTATTCAAAATAATGTTTTCTGATGAAGCTACTTTTCGCAGTAATGGAGCAGTTAACAGCCATAACAAGCATTATTATTCAACAGTTAATCCATTTTGGGTCCGGGAAGTTCAAAATCAAAACCATTGGTCGCTTAATATATTGTTTGGAATATTAAATTTTCGAATTATTGGTCCATATTTTTTCCGCGAAGCGCTTAACGGGCTTAGATATCTAAATTTTCTGCAAAACGAATTATCCTAGCTTCTTAAAGAAGTTGATAACTTTGAAAGGGAACAAATGTGGAAGCAACAAGACGAAGCTCCTGCTCATTACCACCGGGAAGTTCGAGAATTTTTAAATGATCGTTACCCACAAAAATGGATCGGTAGGGATGGATTCATCCAGTGGCCTCCTCGATCATGTGACAACACCTTTAGACTTCATTTTGTGGGGCTACATTAAAGATCGTGTTTATGCGAATCCCCCTACAACACCAGTAGATATGGAAAATAGGATACGGAGTGCGTGCAGGTCAATAGCGCCTTTCATACTAAGGAAAGTGAAGGAAAATATAGTAAAACGACTAAACATGTGTATTCAAGTAGACGGACATATTTTTGAACATTTATTACATCATAATAATTAATCATTAGATAAGTTAAACTACAATAAAATTATTATTAACTATTTGTTTTTTTTACAATAGCGTTAAATGTATTAAAAACAAGGGTAAAACTTGAAAAATTCAAGATAAATCGAAAACTATTAGAAATATATATATGACATACTTAATAAAAGTTTGTAAAATCTATCAGAAAAAATAATAATATACAGGATGTGCCATTTAAAAAATTTGAGATTTTTAAATTTAAAATAGGCGAAATGTATACATTTATTTTGAACATCCTGTAGTATGTAACTCAAACTTCTTTACACATATCTTTTTTTTTCATCTCTATAGAACGCTCGTATCAATTATGAGTATTCCACCTTCAGAAACAATGGCGCTACTGGCAATTTTTTACAAAACTTTTTTCTTTTTAAATTGAAATATTAGAAAAACTACTAGGTTTAAGTATATAACATTCTCAATAAAAAAGTTATAAAATTTTACGCCGAATTTAAAAATAAATTAGAAAATAGGGTGTTCTATTTAAAAAAAAAACATACTCTATATCGGCCACACTTTTTTGAAGTACCCTGTATATTCAAAAATAATTTTAAACTGTTCACCTTAACATTCCCTAAAACTATTGTATTTAAAATTTTTTCGCCATTCCCGAAACAAATGAGATAATGAACTTTACTCCATCGTTGACTCACCCTGTACCGAATTAACAGGTGTGGTGGAGTCTAAACCTTTCTAGTTCAAAATAATATTCCCAGATTTTGAAAAGCTCTGTTTGCTATGCTTGTAACATATTTGCTCTCAAATTAACGCCCAACAAATTGAGTGACGATGCTAGAGCAATGGAGTGCCCCGACATAACTATGTCGGGTTTAGCAACATTAACTTTTTTAGGAAAAATTGCCGCCTGGGTTTTCGTAGCGTTAAACTTGGTTACTGTCACCCTAAAATAGAATTTAATAAGTCTTTGTTAAGTTGAATGACGTCTTGCTGTCTGCGGACATTTACATGAGTAGCCGATGTTCGAGCGTTCAAAGTGAATGATGAGATAAGCGTAATGTCATCTACAAAGAGAGTAGGAGACAGTAAGGAGTTCTGGGACGACACGCGTGGTTAGTGAAGGTGTTAGAAAGAAGCCCGTCGATTGCCACTCGTAAGGAACGCTCTTTGAGAGCCATAAACACAACTTTTTAGACATACCAGAAGAGCGTAGCTTAGCCATCGTGTCAAATACGGTTGAATGCCTTGGATATATCAAGAGCAAGCGCTCGAGATATTTCACAGTGTTCGATTGCGTTGTTCCAAACATGTGTTACGTAAGTTAGAAGATCTCCTGTTGATCTATGTTTACGAAAGCCATATTGGTGGACGTTAATAATATTGAATCCTTCAAGATATTTTAGAAGATGCTGATTCATAGCCTTTTCTATAACTTTCGATACTATTGAAAGCATTGCGATTGGTCGGTAGTTGTTTGGCAAGGTCTTCTTGCCTTTTTTGTGTATCGGCTGAACTGTGGCGCATTTTCAGCAGGAAGGAAATATTCACTTTCTGTAGGATAGGTTGAAAAATTTACAGAAAACTGGTGTTAATTCTCTCACGCAGTTTTTGAGTCCGTACCAACCAAAATAACATCAGAAACCTCTTTAGCGCAGTCAGATTGGTCGTTGGATCGAAAATAAAACATCTAACGAAGGTAAAGTTCTAAAATATTCCATGGGTTGTTCCTCTTTAGTAGATTTGTAGTACTAAATCTTGCATGGTTTAGGCTCCTTTCTGTCACTGATTGATAGGGTACTCGATGTCGAAAGCTGTTTATGGTCAGAAGAACCTGACGGCGGATTTACGGTGACAGTGTAAATCTCTGGATTGGTGGTTAGAAACAGATCAAGAAGACTGGCGAACTCTCCGTCTCTATCAGGGATCAGTGTTGGCTCGTCAATAAGCTGAGTTAAGCCACAACTGATTATGAATGATTCAGCTTCATGACCTTGTTTGTCGGTAGTATTTAAATACGTAAGCCAGTTGACACTGTGGACATTAAAGTCGCCCAGGATGGCAATATCGGCATTTGGATAGTTAATCTGTAAATGATCGATGGTATCTGTACGAGAAGCGAAAAGTGTTTTTTATTTTTAACTAAAGTTACATAATATACAGAGTGTTATTAAAATCACTCTATATATTGGAACTGACATACCCTTGTAGCAAGCCTGATTGCCGAAAATTTCACCTTTAGTAGAGGATCTCAATAATTAAGTAAAAAATCGACCCTAAACAAAAATAATGAAAAGAATGAAATAATAATATTGTTTCGCTTCGCCCCTGGTAAACAAAACAACTAAACAATATTGCGGATTGTTAACAAGAATATGATATTTATAGCGTTGCTAAGATTTAACTTACGAAGAGTAACAATACGCTTGTGCTGAGCTACTTCGTTCAATGACGACCTTTCTGTTGCGGGTTGGTTTGGCAGTAAAATCCAGTATTGCTCTTTTTTAAATTTCTCAAAAAGTTTCGAAATTGAATATGCTTCTACATGACCCCAGGAGACACCGATAGATATTATATATATATATAGTATATATATATATATATATATATATATATATATATATATATATATATATATCGGTGGTTTTTTCTTCATAATTTACATTCCTATTGAGATAACATTAATATAATAAATAATAATTATAATAATAAATTGAAAAATATGCTCCCAATTAATGAAACATCCTTTCCAATTATTGCCTTCCTTCTTCCTTGCTCTACTTCCCCCAGATGAAATCAAAATTGGTTCCTTTATATGTTTTCTCAATGGTCATACAGCGTAAATTTGCCTTCCCATTAGATATCCTTTTCTTTTATACCAAAATTTTACTATATGACGTAGCACTTAATTTCGTACTTAAACCGGTCCTTTCCTGGTCGTTTGACCTTTCCTTTTATTCTTTGTGAGTGATCCCTTACATCTGTCAGGTGGTCGTCCTTTGTCAGCGCCCTGTCAAAGTTGTCACTTTTCATTTTTCTTTAAGATGGCAGGTGGTTAATTAGTTTTGAATTTCAGCATCCAACGTTATCAATGGCATCCTGCTGTAAATGCCATGTTTTTATGTTAAATTGTTAGTGAATAGTGGTTGTTTTAATTCAGTGTTGGTTTTTACTATGGCGATTGTTTTTGATGGTCATTCTTGTTAGATTAAATTTCATACTACAAGTGAGTTTTGTTGACATTTTTAATAATAATAATAATAATTTGTGATTGTTCAAAAATAATAATACTGTTGAATTGAAATAGTTACATATGAATAATTGTAAGATTGAAATCAAATTAGAAATTAATAATTAGAATTGATAATTAAAAAACTTGACTTCATAACACCAAATCTTTATGCCTAATTTTCTTTATTGGTTGCTTCGTTATCTCTTTTTCAGTTTGTGCCCTGATGAAGGTCCCAACCTAGGACCGAAATATTGGCTAAATGAATATAGTATGAACATCTGTTGATGCCCATTTTGCCGAGTTCCTCAACTAGTTTTCATATTTTAGGATTTTGTTAGATACGGCAACTTTTGCTTTCTCTCTCTTTATTTGTTATATATATATATATATATATATATATATATATATATATTTTCTATATATATATATATATATATATATATATATACCAGGTGTCCATGTATGAAATGCGGATTTTTTTTTTCTAAAGAAACTGGTTAAATTCGGAAGAATGATCAAAAGTGCTTTATATGCGCTTGTTATACATTTTTCCCATCTTTCGGGCAATTTGTGAATACCACGTCAGTAAAAATCTTCCCCTTTTGCTGCGAACCATTCATCGAGCCATTTTTTCACATCTTCGTACGAACCAAAGCGCTGCTCAGCAAGTGCGTGACCCATCGATGCAAACAAGTGGTAAACGGAAGGAGCCAAATCTGGTGAGTAAGCCACCTGGGGTAGAACTTCCCAGCTGAGTACTTCCAACGTGTCGCGAACTGGTTTTGCTGTACGTGATGCAGCATCCTCATGAAGAAAAATGACTTTGTGTTACCTCTTTCGGTATTCTGGCCTTTTTTCAAGCAGCGAACGGTTCAAATCTGTCAATTGTTGTTGGTAACGTTTAGTATTAACCGTTTCCCCAGGTTTTAACAGCTCATAATAGACCATGCCCCTCTGGTCCCACCAAACACAGAGCATCGTCTTTCTGCCAAAGCGATTCGGTCTCGCGGTCGATGTGGATAGTGCGCCTGGGCCTACCCACGATTTTTTGGGCTTGGGATTCTCAAAAAAAATCCATTTTTCATCCCCTGTAACTATACGATGCAAAAAACGACTTCCTTTTGTACTGAGCGAGCAAAATGTCACACGTGTTTTTGCCCTTTTCCATTTGCCTGTCGTTCAACTCATGTGGTACCCATCTACCGGCTTCTGAATCTTTCCCATCTCTCGTAGCCGAATGGAAACAGCATGTTGACTAACGCCCAATTGCTCGGTGAGTTGTTTTTATGTTTGCAAATCATCTTCGTCCAACAATGCTTGCAATTCTACAGCTTCGTATTTTTTTGGCGGTTTTCCACGTTCCTTGTCTGCAACATCGAAGTCACCATTTTTGAAACGCCGAAACCATTGTTCACGCGTATCTTGCGATGGAGCATGTTCACCATAAGCTTCGCGAAAGTAATCGGTATGATTCAAACAGCAGTTTTCTTCAATTGACAACAAAAAATTAATGCTGTCCGCTAATGCTCTTTGTTCGGTATAAATTTCGACATATTGAACACAACACTATGCACACACTTTTCCAATTTATCACTCGTGCGTGTCTGACAGTTGTTGATGACACAACAAAATGGCGCAGTATCAAATCTTTATAGCACAAACTCCATTGGTGCACTCTGTTGTCTGAAATCCGCATTTCATACTTGTACACCTAGTATATATATATATATATATAATATATATATATATATATATATATATATATATGTATATATATATATATATATATATATATATATATATATATATATGTATATATATATATATATACATATATATATATATATATATATATATATATATATATATATATATATATATATATATATATATACAGTACATATATATATATATATATATATATATATTATATATATATATATATATATATATACATATATATATATATATATATATATATATATATATATATATATATTATATATATATATATATATAATTTATAATTTATAATTTTATAATTTATAATTTATAATTTATAATTTATAATTTTATAATTTATAATTTATAATTTATAATTTATAATTTATAAATTTATAATTTATAATTTATAATTTATAATTTATAATTTATAATTTATAATTTATAATTTATAATTTATAATTTATAATTTATAATTTATAATTTATAATTTATAATTTATAATTTATAATTTATAATTTATAATTTATAATTTATAATTTATAATTTATAATTTATAATTTATAATTTATAATTTATAATTTATAATTTATAATTTATAATTTATAATTTATAATTTATAATTTATAATTTATAATTTATAATTTATAATTTATAATTTATAATTTATAATTTATAATTTATAATTTATAATTTATAATTTATAATTTATAATTTATAATTTATAATTTATAATTTATAATTTATAATTTATAATTTATAATTTATAAATTTATAATTTATAATTTATAATTTATAATTTATAATTTATAATTTATAATTTATAATTTATAATTTATAATTTGTAATTTAGGATTCCGGATTCCGGATTCGGGATTCAGGATTCAGGATTCAGGATTCAGGATTCAGGATTCAGGATTCAGGATTCAGGATTCAGGATTCAGGATTCAGGATTCAGGATTCAGGATTCAGGATTCAGGATTCAGGATTCAGGATTCAGGATTCAGGATTCAGGATTCAGGATTCAGGATTCAGGATTCAGGGATTCAGGATTCAGGATTCAGGATTCAGGATTCAGGATTCAGGATTCAGGATTCAGGATTCAGGATTCAGGTTAGATTCAGGATTCAGGATTCAGGATTCAGGATTCAGGATTCAGGATTCAGGATTCAGGATTCAGGATTCAGGATTCAGGATTCAGGATTCAGGATTCAGGATTCAGGATTCAGGATTCAGGATTCATGATTCATGATTCATGATTCATGATTCCTGATTCCTGATTCCTGATTCCTGATTCCTGATTCCTGATTCCTGATTCCTGATTCCTGATTCCTGATTCATGATTCATGATTCATGATTCATGATTCATGATTCATGATTCATGATTCATGATTCATGATTCATGATTCATTTCATGATTCATGATTCATGATTCATGATTCATGATTCTGATTCATGATTCATGATTCATGATTCATGATTCATGATTCATGATGATTCATGATTCATGATTCATGATTCATGATCATGATTCATGATTCATGATCATGATTCATGATTCATGATTCATGATTCATGATGATTTCATGATTCATGATTCATGATTCATGATTCATGATTCATGATTCATGATTCATGATTCATGATTCATGATTCATGATTCAGCTTCACGATTCATGATTCATTGAT
>CM032455.1:94399197-94404197 GCA_019049505.1 Pachyrhynchus sulphureomaculatus
GTTTTTATAAATATAAGGAAAACGTTGTAGGTTATTTGTTTAAAAAAATTGGGAGGGTAGACTTTGGAGTTACAGGATTTGAATATAAAGGTAATTGTCAATTCAAGTGCGGTAAAATAATCCAACTTTAAGACTATTTTCATATATTTGTGGTTTTTTATGGAAATAAACTTATATAACTGACTCAAACTCAAGAATCATATGAATGCCATGAGACAAAGTCATGTCTACAAGTAGGTCTTACACAAACTGCATTTAAAATACACGTATTAATATTCTCTAAATTTCTGTCTTATAAAATACAGTAGAATCTAGATTATCCGAAATAATATGGACCAAAGTGATTCCAGATAATCGAAATTTCGGTTAATCCGAATTTTTTTATAAAATAGAAGTTTAGAATGAATACAACATTGCAGATTGACTTAAAAGCATTTATACGATATGCTATTACATACATAGGTATTTATTAAAACAAATAGAACAGTTAGTTTTACTTATTTTATGTATATGTACGGAAAATCGAAAAAAACAGATACAGTTTCATTCTTAACTTTAATGATTTTAAAATATGAGGTAATTTTGTAACTGCACTCGTTTTGGTTTAGTTCTGTTTTGGACTGCAATGGCTCTCCAACGTTTGTTAAGCTAAAACGGCCGCGGCGGTTGCATTTTCTTGTTGTTCTACATTAAGTTAAAGCTTTTTCTGGGCCTCTAGTCCTTCTGAATATAAACAGTTTTACTGAGGAGATATTGTCAGGTGGCTTCTACTTCGGTTATCACACTCGTCATCACTGTCTATTTTATTAGCATTTTTGCACATACACTTTTAATTAAATTCTGGTCAGTCATGTTTCGATCTTCCACACTATCACTAGTTTAACCATTCACAAACATCGGTTTCCCCCGTAACACTTTCACATCCTGATATTCTTCTAATAATTTGATGTAAACTTTCATTATCTTCTGTTTCTGCCTCTGAGTAATGTCTCTCCTTTTGTGGAATCAATTTTGACCCAAAGTACTTACTCTTTACATAGGATTCCAAGCTGAAGCTAACCAATAAATAACATTTTTCAAATTTATCTTTTTTAGACAATCAGTAGTAGATTGCCACCTACATCGACTTCTTCTAAAAATATTTTCAATAACAAACGCCTGTAATTGCGTTTTAAATTTTTCAGTACACTGGATTCATAGGCTGAATGAAGACAGTTACAGCAGAAGGCAAAAACATTGCTTTTATTTCCCCACTTTCAAGTTGGCTCGCACTGGGTGAGTAGGGGCGTTATCTAAGTAACAGAATACATTTTCTAGGATATGTTCTTTTAAAAAAAGTTCCACTTTTAGAACAAAATCTCCAAAAAAGCAAGTCTTTAAATAGAGTCGCGTTTTATCCAAGAACATTGTTTTGATTTTTATACAAAACAGGCAAAAAACATTGCGACGAATATTCTTAAAGGTTCGTGGATTTGCTGACTTCCCCCAATACATAATAATGTGACTGTTGTGTCTTCCAGAAAACATTACTGCATGCAAGAACAGTAATACGTTCTTTGCTACGTCCCCCCCCCCCCCCCCCCCCCCCTTTGTGTACCAGGTGCTCCAGCTTCCCGTTTGTGAAGCTAAGGTATTTTGACGGCAACATTTTGTAGTTCAGGCCTCTTTCATCACAATTATAGATTTGGTCTGGTATTTTTTTAAACCATGTTTTCTTTCATAAGCTGCACCCCTCAAAATTCTCTACAAATTTTTTTTTTTCCAGCAGATACATCAGCCCGACAATCTTTCTCCACAAACTTTCAGTTGACATGGTACTCCATTTTTTTTTTACCACCTGTCCCCTAGACATCCATCACTTGCGGAAAAATTTACAGGCGCTTCAATAAACCGGCAACTCTTCGCTTAAACTCACTGCCTTATGTTTTAAAATTGTTCCTGAATTGGTATTCCACATCCTCGATTCTATGTAATCCATAAAAATAAAGAATCATGCACTTTTTGGTATACACCACTTTTCATACTTTTTCATGCCTGTGTGGGCAATGACAAAAACACTACACCATTTTTATTAAGTTTTTCGCGATTTTTTCCCCACTCTAAAAAAGTACTCACGGCTCTAAATCCTTCGTTATATTTTTAAGAGTTCACCATTATCTAAACGTTGAATTTCTTCAAGTTTCTCTTTTAAGGTAATAACAACACGTTTACGCTTATTATTATGACGCCTCCAATTTTGTAAAATATCTATTTAAACGAAAACTATTACCTCTGCGATAATAATAATAGACGTAATGAGTATCTTATAACACTCGTCGACTAATCAAAACATAAACAGCGTGAAATTCTAGACGTCGGGGAATCTCCGGCGCGTTAAGGAAACCACTCATCGTCTGTTTCGAGTAATGGGGATTTTTTCCTTTAATGGGAATACAATTTGTTTTTTATTTGTTTCGAATAGGCCGGATTTCAGATTATCGCGATTCAGATAATCGGGATTGTACTGTATATTTATATAAGAATTGTTTTCTTAAAAACTACTACGAAGTTCTAGGTTATCAGTGTAATTAAAGCACAACTTCAAGCTACAGTTGACAGTAGTCCACAATTGGTGTTACCGTAGTGACTAACTTGGAGTAGATCATTGATCACACAAGAATTAATTCAGCCTCAAATGCTCTAGTTAAAATGGATAAACAGACTTTGAACGTTTATCCGGTAATGTTGCATTCGTTCTCGCAAATCATTTTAAGCTGCCGTGACTTTTTTCAGTTTAGTGGTAGATTCATTGATTAGAGTGCTATACCTGTTTAAACGGAGCAATACAATTATTCCATACAAATCGGTAAATCAGTTGTTGAATTTGAAACTCTGATGAACAACTGATCATGACGCTTTTTAATAATGATATTTTATTTTTCAAGATAGTCGAAATAACAGTTACCAGGTGACTAAAGGTAAAAATTAATGAAGAAGGCAATTTTGTAAAACCCTGTTCTAATAGGCCATATTATTCTTTTATTAATCATTTTGGTCTTCATTATGAAGATATTCGATTGTTTCTGTTTTAGGTGTGTCGTGAATTATATCTGACGACAAAACTTGTAACTGCATAATGAATCTTCAAGTGCATTCTTGATATAATTCATTTTATCAGCATCATAATGCAGAAATATTCTATACGCTAATGTTCTGATTTAAAAACTGAAATGCCCCTAGATTACGTAATGAGGAGGTCATCTCCAACAAGTTCTCTTCAACTCCTTCCTTAGGTCTGCTCACCATTTCCTTTTCAGTCTTCGATCATTTTGAAGTTTAATAAGAGATGAAGTAGTATATTTATGATTCACTAGTTTGTCGTGATGTTTTATGTTTTTCCCTTCTTAATCAATACAGTTCCTTTATTTTAAATGTATTTGTTTCTACTGTGTTCTTTCCACGTGAGTCTACTGTTTATATGCAACCCTAAGTACTTTGTGGTTGATGGTTGTGATATCTGGAGGTTGTTTAAGTGTGTGGGAGGGCAGTGCTCTTTCCTAATCTATGATTCGTGTAGCCATGTTTGTATTTCGTCTAGGTGTCTTCTAATATAGAGGATCTCATTAAAGAATCTTCGTAGCTTGCAAGAATGGCAGTGCCATCTAAAAAGTAGTATTTCTATTGACTGTTATGTCCGCTGAGTGCAATATATAAAGCAGTGTTCCAATTCAGTCGGGTTTTATTCTAGTCCTGAATTATATGCCATTGAAGTAGGATTTAGTACGTTATTTTTAAGCCAAGCCTTATCGAGACATTCGCTGAAGCAAAGAAATACAGACGGATATTAATTTTGGTGTTCCAAGGCTTGATTTATTTCATGACTTATTCTGTGAGTTTATCGTATGGTAAACTGATGTTTCCCGACATTCGAACTGGTGAAAAGGAGTCCATACTTCCATTTTTGGGTAAGAATTTATCATCGTACAAGGTGTTTGGTGATTATTGACAATAAACTTAATTAATAATTTCCGCTGTTTTTATCTATTTTCGCCAATAGTTTTGTTTTATGATTACGTAAGTAAGGTGGCAAAATATTTGATTCATTACGTACGGAAGATGCCGGGATTTTAGATTTTCTCATGTTTTTTATCGGTCTCCAGAATGAGTGATGCTATGTGTGACTGGTGATATAATCATGAAAAGACATGTTCCGTGGTTCTTTATTTTTCGATTTTAAACTGTTACTTTTCCTGTTTAATACAGACTTATTTTTTTGCAGCATATGCTCAATGTCGCTTTGCTTTGACCTTTCCCTTTTACGCGATAATTTTTTTTTACCCCGGCAGGAATACTTGTTCTTACTGTTTTCATTTTTTAGGTTTAACCCTGGCGTGGCATGTTGAAATGGCTTTTTAAGGATCTCGTTTAAGTGTTGTTATCGCTACATTAATCTTATGCTTACGTTTAGGTTTATATCTTCTTTAACTCTTCTTCCATTGTTGCAATGATGGGGTGAATATAAGATTATGATGATGATTATGATCGTAACTTGGAACATACTTCCATGTAAGAGGTTGAAATGGCATTGATAACAAAAAATCCAGAAGACCCGGGAATTTTATTTAGTTCAGATGACCAATAGATGGGTAGACAGTGGAAAGAAAAAAGGAGTTCTTGTCTTGCATAACGCTCACAAATTATCTCTCTTTTGTTGTTGTAATACATCACCCATCTATGATATGTTTTCTGTTATAATTCCCACCTGAGATAAATTTTGGCCCTATTGTGCTGAGGTGGGCAATAGACTACAAAAACTGTTAACTGCTTTAGCATCTTCTTCATTTTTTGACTCTAGCTTGCTCTAACGTATACTTTGGAAATTCCACAAGGCTGATGATGCTTTTTATTATAATGGCACTACCAATATGGACAGGATATGATGACAGGTATAATCTGGTATGTTGAAGTATGACCTATCTTTGAAATGCGTTTTATTTAGTGACACTATATCTATTGAGTGG
>CM032455.1:94409197-94441697 GCA_019049505.1 Pachyrhynchus sulphureomaculatus
ATATATATATTATATATATATATATATATATATATATATATATATATATATATATATATATATTATATATATATATATTATTTTCTTATCTATTTGACCATACATAAGTGAAAATAACGAAAATATAGGATATCCCCCTAAGAACCCTAAAAGGACATATAAGACGATATATACGAAGCCACCCTTTTACCACCATCCCCATACCTGTAAGCCTTTATATATTTGACTATAAAAACTTAAAATTTGTTCATTATTCATTTATTCATTAAAATTTCGCTACCTCCACCTCTTTCACCATCTTCCTCTATAGCGATATTGCTTACAAACTATAAATTCCATTCTTTCTTTACGTGGTATATGTGTACCAAATTTGAAATCGATATCTCATTTCAGTATACAGACAGAAAGACCGACGGAAATGCGGAACTATATTTTTCATGATCTAGTAGAAACCTTATTAAAACATGAAGAAAAAAAATCTTAAAGAGTGATTTTTTCACGAATATAATACTTTTTTTTGGTAAAGGAACTATAAATAGGTGCAAAGTTTGAAGAAACTGGTTTGCCCTTAAGTAAACCACGGATGGAACGACCATAAACATCTAAAGACTATGCAAGAACAAAATCTAACTGATACTGCCCGGAGGTTCAACTTCATCAATAAAATGTTTAAACCCTTTTTAATATTTACCAACATCTTAATGAGGTACATTGCTACCTTAATGTCCACATCAATAAACATTTTTACCGTAACTGGAGTCAGATAAATCCAAAGCTTAGCTATCAAAAACTTGTATATTCTTGGAATAGTCGATCGGTACGTCGGAGTGATATATGGGAATGATTCTTCACACTTATTTTACAAAATTTTGGTGGTTAAAACCAGAGAACCTAATTTCAGCAAGAAGCACACTTTAAACACAGTCTAGTCTTTCGAGAAATTTTCACGACGAAATTGATTTCCAAAAGTGCTAACATGAATTAGCAAACATTGATTTAAAGCAAATGAATTTTCTTTTGGAGTTATCTGAAACTAAAGTTTAAGTTTAAAATTCAAAGAAAATTTCCAATAAGAAATGGTAGCAGTTCCTGAAACTAGGTGCCGAGTAGAGACTAGAAGAATTTCGGAACATAATAGTTCACATACAAATTTTTAGGAAATAATTTCCCCCTGGGAATGTGGTTTGAGTTGCCATGTTGCCATAAACATTTTTTCATTAACTTCACCAACCAACTATAGCAATTTTATTATTAAACTGTTTATGGAACACCTTGTATAAAGTTAAATCATGGTCAATATTAATGGTCATATTATTATAAATGATAACTATCTTGTTCTAAATTTTGTGAGTAGGTTTTGTTGGGTTAATTATTGTGGTCTAAATAATTTTTGGTTGTGTATGAAAACATGTAGCGCAGGAAGTTCAATAGCAATATACAAAGTTGTAGCATAAACAATTGAATATTTCAGTTACCCTATCCATTTCCAAGTTAACCATAACCTGCACTCTACCGCTGCCCAAACTAATTTAATACTTGGTAAATTAAGGTTAATTTTGAAAAATATTCTAGCAGTGGTACATTTTGCACTTAAAGATAAAATTACAAAAAATACATAAAAATACATCAAAACAGGTAAATACAAGCAAAACTACTCAACTTTGTCGAAACTTATCACAAACTTCAGACCGGTGATATGTGGAGTCTGTGCATAAAATTTCATTTTCTTGAATAGAACAACATCTTATCAACTTATCAACCCAGAACCTCTTCAATCCTTACTTAATGATTAAGCTTTGTATTTTTTTTAATTATACTAACATAATCAATTATTCAAAAATATTGGATTAAAGAAATAATTGTCTTTAACTATATTTTTTTTATTGCTCTTATGGCATATTTCAGTTTTGTTAGAGGTGTGTGATCCAGAATATATGAAAAATGCTGTTTCTGCTGAACAGGATTTACACAAAGCAAATGATGAATTCGAAGAGGACTTTGCTCTAATGAGTGGTCAAAAAAGTCAAACTACAAAGAAGAAATCGAATCAAAAAATGCAGAAAGTTGGAAATGATGAAAGTAATAATGAAATTTACGCTTTATTGAATCAAGATGATTATTCTGATGAGGATTTAATAGACAATGAAGGTATAAAAATTATCTTGTTGTTTTTATACTAAATGAATGTATGTTTAATGCGCAGAGATTCATGTATTTTCTGGTGTATCCGAGTGTTCATATATATTTATATATATATATATATATATATATATATATATATATATATATATATATATATATATATATATATATATATATTAAAAATGTTACTTTTACTAGATGTACAGTTAGGAACATGGTTTTTAAATAATAAAAATAATATTGTAAGTATTCTTTAAAATGTAATTTTTGACTGACAAATTTTTAGAGAAGAAATGTCAGATAATGATACTAATGATGACTTGAGTACTAAGAATTCAGAGGTTGACTCAGAAAATGAAGACGATTCGAGCGTTTTAAAAAAAGAAAGCAACTCATAATAAAAAGAAGAATCAAAATAAGAGACAAACCCGTCAGGAGGAAAGTGATTCGGAATCAGAAAATGACTTAAGCAATTTCGATTCTGAGTCTGATAGTATACCACAGGAAAGAGCACTTAAAAAGTCGTTAAAGAGGAAAAATGAGGTTAAAGAAGTCGTAGCAAAGAAAAAGTTAAAAAAAGCACAAGAAGTTGATAGTGTAAGTGAAAATGATGAAGATATCGAAATTTTAGCTTCAGAAGAAGAAATCGATTCGGAAACGGAAGTCTTAGAAAATAAGCAAAAACAAGATGGAGTGTGTGGGGAAGATATTTATGGAAGACTAAGAGCTAAAAATGGAACCGTTGTTACTGTAAGTTGCTTTTGAATTTTGCCAAATTGTCTTGTACAGATAACTTTATATAATGTGAATATATATATATATATAATATATATATATATATATATATATATATATATATATTTATATATTTATATATATATATATATATATATATATATATATATATATATATATATATATATATGTATATATATATATATATATATATATATAATATATATATATATATATATATATATACAATATATATATATATATATATATATATATATATATATATATATATATATATATATATATATATATATATATATATATATATATATATATTATATATATATATATATATATATATATATATATATGTATATATATATATATATATATATATATATATATATATATATATATATATATATATATATATATATATATATATATATATATATATATATATATATTATATATATATATAGTATATATATATATATGTATATGTATATATATATATATATATATATATATATATATATATATATATATATACATATATATATATATATATATATATATATATATATATATATATATATATATATATGTATATATATATATATGTATATATATTATATATATATATATATATATATATATATATATTATATATATATATATAATCGTATATCCCTTCTACCATATGGTGTAGGGTAATTATACATTTTCCCCTTTTCCTCTCATCTTCACGTATAAACTTCTTCCATCCGTCTCTATTCTTTGCCATTTTCACTGCTTCTTTCCAGGACTTTCCCTTCTCCTTAAGTATACTTCCAACACTCCTATTCCAGGTCTGTCTAGGTCTTCCTCGCTTCTGTTTTCCCTGTATTCGGGCTTCATACACTTGTTTCACTTGTCTATCATCCTTCATTCTCTGCACATGTCCCCACCATCCCAGCTCTCTTTGTTGCATATATTCCATAATTGCTTATGTTCTCAGCCTTCTCTTTATTTCTGAATTCCTTATTTTGTCTTTCCGTGTAACTCCTTGTACTGCTCTCAGGTATTTCATTTTGACGGCTTGTATCTTGCTTTTCTGCTTGTCTGTTAGGGTCCATGATTCGAATCCATATGTTAGGATTGTCCTATAAATTGCTTTGAACACTTTTAATTTTGTTTGTTTCGTCATTTCCTTCTTCCTAATGAATTTATTATTTATTGCATAGTAAAGTTTGTTAGTTTTTTTCGATTCTTTCATTAATTTTTTTGTCTTCTTTTCCAGTTTCGTCCATTATCACCCCCAAATACGTGTACTGTTCCACTTGTTGTATTTTTATTCCCTTCTATGTAAATATTCGTTTGTTGGTTTTCCATTGTCATTACTTTTGTTTTATCTATATTAATTTTCATACCCTTTTTCTTTAAACGTTTCATTCCAAATATTTTATTTCGCATTTCTTGATTATTTCATCCATGTATACAGTGAACAATGTTGGGCCCAAGCTTTCTCCCTGCCTTAAACCTTCCTGTGTTGTAAATCCCTCCGACTTCATGTTGTTTTTTATTACATACTGCACATTGTTGCTGTATATTCCTTTTATGATTCTTATTGTCTTTTTGTTTATTCCCTTGCTTTCTAGGCTTTTCCACACTTTATTTCTCGGCACACTGTAAATGCTTTTTTTAAGTCTATGAAAGCAAGGCGTAGATTTTTATTGTTTTGATCTTTTTTCGATAATCTGTCTCAGTGTAAATATGCGGTCTTGTGTACTTCTTGCTGGTCTTGCGATTCCAATAGTTGTGGTTCTATTACTTTCTTTATCCTATTATTAGTGATGTTTTCATAAATTTTGACAATTGTGTTCAGTATAGTAATTCCTCTGTAATTATTGCCAATGCTTGTGATCTCCCTTCTTATAGATTGGTGTGTACTCGTAATAAACGAAATTCCCCATTCGGCCGGGAATTTTTTTTCTTCTCATGCATTATTAATTATATATATACTCGTATATATATATATATATATATTATATATATATATATATATATATATATATATATATATATATATATATTTATATATATATATATATATATATATATATATATATATATATATATATATATATATGTATATTTATTTATTTATTTATTATTTTTCGAGAGATAGTACACTTTCATTACAGACATCATATTAAAAATGCATATTGTTTTAATGGTTTAACTGATCTGAATATAAATGTGTCGAGTCATTGTATTTACCACAGAAAACTAGTTTAGGGCATTTGCTAATACTTATTACAATATTTTTAGAATTCAGAAGGAAAATACATTCCCCCAGCAATAAGAGCTAAAATGGATGGCGGCTCAGAGGACAAGAAACGAAAAGAAAAATTGGATAGATTACGAAAGCAGGTTAAAGGTATAGTTGAAATAACTTAAAACTATCTACATGTATAATGATTAATTATGAAATTTATTATTTGTCAATATTACAAAAGGAATATTTAGCATAGTTGTAACGGCTTTTATAAATTTTAAACGTAAGATAGTCGCCAAGTAAACAGTTTTACGACTCAGACTTTAGTTTCTGAAAAATTAATAACTGGACTTCACTACCTTTTCCCACTTCATATTTACATTTTACCGCTCCAAGCTGATCTTTATGAACTTCATTATAACAATGGTGGACAATGGGCTCAAAATCAAACAAATTTAAAACATTTTATGTCAATAAAATAAACTATGAAGAAGTGAATAAAACGAAGATATATTTTATTTGAGCTACGAAAGTAAGATTAAAAGAAAAACCAATCTTCCAGTTAAAAATGTATTCAAATTTAAGCCTCCGCCATGTTTAATAAATTACAGTACTCACGGTGGTAACAATTTATCTTTACACGTACGTTCTGTAACGTATAAAAGTCAGTTTTTTATCTTTTCATCATTCAACAAACATAGTTTTAGGCTGAAATGTATTCTCTTCGAAATTTTTTCATATTCATTTTGCTCCATAAAATTATCTGTCTATACAATCGAATTCTCACCATTCTCATAATGTAATTATGATTAAACAGAGATAAATGACGATACAATTGGAATTAAAATTCGCAACTACGAATTTTCTTACACAATAAATTCTTGAATAAATATGCATTTGTACGAAAGAAGAGTTCTTCTAACGTCCCTTCTGGTATGTTACATTAGAGAGATTTTACAATGCTTATATATTCATCGTTATCTCAAGCTTGTGCAGTATTAACGCGAAGAAATTGCAAGGTTAGGTTAGTATTCATCTCCTCGAAACTTAGGGCATTTTTTTCATTCATTTCATAGTTAGGCACACCGGTTATTAATATTTGATGGGTCAACTCAAGTTTCTAAATTAAAGTTGTGTCTAGCAGGTTTCTATCACTTCCTTCAATATTTCCAAGGTAATACGATAAGTAAAATTTCATTTGAAATTAGCACTACACACACTGTAATGCCATTGTGCCAGACTGCAAAATCTCAAGATAATCTGAACACTATTAACTGTTGTCAGTGTTATTTTCTTTGTGGTTTGTATACCTAAGTAGTAAAAACAGACCCTACCATAATAGCGATAAGAATAACGAACTTTAAATAACCTTTCTTATAAGTTCCTAAATAAGGAAAATCGTTATTCTTAACAAATGTTTCTTTTATTTTGTTTCAATACTGCACAAACTCCAAATGATGGGCGCATGCTTCAAATAATGATAACAGCTGAGTCCTTTATTTAATTTCTTCTCTTTACTACCGCGCAAGCGCCAAATGGTGGGCGCATGCTTCAAATAAAGATAAGGACAGTGGCCTACCAAAATAATCGTTACAAAATGTCTCTATTAGTGACTGCATCTAAGGTTCTTATTATAACTATAATTCGTTTGAAGATATAAGAATAAAGTAAAGTTTCTTTATTCAAATCTCGGTCGGAGCTCGACCTCCAGCCGGAGGATTGGGCTGATAGGCGAGGTTGGCGACTGGGAACCGGACGGCGCAGGACGCTATTAACCGGAAGATAGGTATATAGTTAAATCTATGGTTTTTGAGTTTCCTCAAAAAATATTCTTTACAAGTGACAGTCAATTAAATATTAATTTTAAAGCACTAGTAGTATGTATGTACTACTTATGTTTTGAAATACAAGTATTATTCTGAATGGAACTGTAGTACCTCTTTCTTCTTCAGGTGCCTTAGGATATACCGCACGTCGACAATCGTCGATTTGGTCTCAGCATCTGTTACGCGGCTTCAGTTTCTTATGTTGGGGAAGCACAAATGTTTTCGACCTGGCTCGCGTTGCCTTTCGAACTTCCCCTGAAGTATAATTTGTATCTAGGTTGATTCTTCATTGCCCGTTCTTCCTTTCATTTTTTCCCATCTTTAGTTAAAGGAACAGCCGAGGTACGCGAATTTTGCTACTCGTTTAATAATTTTTCCGTTGATGGTGATATGAGAATTGCGACATTATCTATTAATTACCAACATTTTTGTTTTGACAATATTCATATGTAGTGCGTATAGCTTACCACATTCACTATGTCGACTCAAGGTATTTAAAATTATTATCTAAGATTGTGTTACCCGTTAAACCAGGGGCGCTCAAACGGTCGATCGCGATCGACAAGTCGATCGCGAGTGCTTTTTGAGTCGATCTCGAGAAAAAAATTCCGATATAGAACTATTCACAGATTTTGTTTTAGGTAACTAAAACAAAATGTAATGAATAAACTACTAAAATTTATTCGATCCACAATTAGGCCAGAATAACCCCCTCATCACTTTCTTTTATCGTAATCGAGAAACTTCGGGCGGCGTGTTTGACGGGAACATTCGAGACTTCGTTCGCGCCGATATAAATGTTGCGCCTGCAGGAATAGGAGTCAGTCTGAGTTGTAACTTGAAGGCGATACATCGATACAAAGTTTATTAATAAATAGTCCAAAATGAGTGCGGCGAAGAAAAGTAAAACTTATCATTTTAATAACGATTGGGAGGAAGAATTTTTCTTTTGTATGGTAAAGGATAAGTGCATTTGTCTCATTTGCCGTGCGTCAGTTGCAATACCTAAGCGTGGCAACTTAGGGAGGCATCATAAAACGGTTCATAAAAACTATGAAAAGGATTTCCCGTCACAGAGTGAATTAAGAAAACGAAAAGTACCTGATTTGATAACTTATTTGAGAAAAGAACAAACCATGTTCACAAGACCAGCCAAACAATCAAAAGCTGCAACGATCGCGTCATTTAAAATATCTCATATATTGGCGAAACACAAGAAACCATTTGATGATGGATTGGTTGTGAAGGAAGCATTTATTGAAGCGGGTGAGACTTTATTTGGAGATTTTAAAAATAAAACAGAGATTATGTCTGCTATTAGAGAACTTCAGTTATCTCGTCCGACTGTCACAAGGCGTGTTGAAGTCATGAGTCAGGACATGGCAGATAAACTAAAACATGATATCATGGAATGAATGTACATACTTTTCTTTACAGTTCGACGAATCCACCGATATGACAGACACTGCCCAGCTGTGTATTTTTATTCGAATGGTATTCAATGACATGTCGGCTAAGGAAGAGTTTTTGACAATGATTCCTCTGAAAAGAAAGACCCGTGGCGAAGATATATGTGAGGTTTTCTTTCAATTTTGTAACAAACTACATGCTACCAATATATAAACTAGTGTGCATTACAACCGATGGAGCACCAGCAATGACTGGAAACAAAAACGGTTTTGTGGCATTGTGTCGAGCTAATGATGATTTCCCTTCATTTTTCTCCTTCCATTGCATTATAAATCAACAAGTTTTGTGTTCAAAAGTTCTAAACATGGAGGAGATTATGAGCATTGCAATAAAAATTGTGAATTCTGTCCGTGCACGTAGCTTGCAACGACGGCTCTTTAAATTGCAGTTGGAAGATAGTGAGTCAGCTGAACACACTGATTTAGTTCTTCACACGGTCAGGTGGTTGAGTCGCGGAAAATTCCTACAAGGTTTCAAGAATTATTGCCCTGAAATAACAGCTTTTCTGGACGAAAGAGGTGATGACACTCAGATGCTGAAAAACGGAAAATGGCTGACTGATTTGGCATTTTTGACAGATATCACAATGCATTTAAACACCATTAATTTGGAGCTTCAAGGTAAAGGAAAAACTATTATTGAGATGATTAGCGCAATAAACGCATTCAAAAGTAAATTGCAACTTATGACAGATCAACTGAAAAGAAAGGATCTGAAAAATTTTCCGTCTTTGAAAGCAAGGATTCCTCAGTTGAATTATGATATTTATGAGGCAGAATTATCAAATATTTTGGGTCAATTCGAAATACGTTTTTTATGATTTCAGTAAATTGGCAAATATTGCATCATTTATGAGTTATCCTTTTTCGTGTAAAAACATTGAGGAATTAGCTACTGAAATAGCAAGTCAGTTTTAACATGGACTCATGTTCTGTTGAAAATGAGTTAGTGCAGATTATATCAGATATACATCTCAAAGCCACAGCATCTGATACAAAATTCTAGTGTTTTATATCTGCAGATAAATATCCGAATCTAAGGCAAATCGCCCTTCAACTGACGGCAATGTTTGGGTCAACTTACTTGTGCGAGTCTGCATTTTCGGAAATGAAGATAATTAAGTCAAAATATCGCAATCGACTAACTGACGAACATATGTCATCATGCTTGCGATTAGCACTCGGTAATTACGTACCATCTTATGAAAAGTATGCTGAGGACATGCAGTGCCACGCTTCAATAGCCAAAGTCACTCTTTAGTTAAGTTTAGACGCTAGAACTCGTTTGTTTTGTAAGAACCAATAAACTCGCAATTTTGAATAATTATGAGTTTTTAGAGCAGACCTACACTTACCTTGACTAAAAAAATGCATATTGTGCGGAAAACTAATATCTATGCCACGATACACCCTACCTAGACGACAATCCTGCATCACACTTACTTGCAGCCTCTCAGAGTCGATCGATCGTAGTCTAACAATATTGAGGTAGATCGCCAGCAGTTCAAGTTTGAGCACCCCTGCGTTAAACGATTACACAGACCAACAAAAAAAATATTTGTAAAAACTTTTTAAGTATGATGTATTTTTGGGTGCTGAAACCGTATCTGGTATCAGTTTTTTTGTATCACCCACAGTTCTCTCACAATATTATTAGGCTACAATTTTTACTCACGATAACATATTTCACTTCAATGCGAATATTTTAGGTGCTTATATTTTTGTATTCCCTTTCCCTTTTCTCTGTGAAGTTTCTTGTATAGCTTTTTCTCCGATGTGATGCATTTTATTGTTCTCTATGAAGTGACCAACAGTAATCACCCATCATGTTGATATTCCACCGCCCCTTGTACCGTTTCTCCATCTCCTTTATGTCCCCCGATGGAACCGTTCCCCCTGCTCTCCACTCACATCGCCTAAGTTTTTAGGAAAAAATTCAAGATGGTTGTGCAAGAAGTGAACTTTAAGGCTCATCAGACAACTCAGATTTTTGAACTTGTCTATCATATTAACTACGATAAGTTCATAGTTAGGGTCTTTCACATTGCCCAAAAACTTAGTCACAACTTTTTTAAATGATATCCAAGCCTCCTTTTCCTTTGTAATCATCCTTGCTTCAAAATTGGAATCGAACATCATTTTACGAATATCAGGCCCAACAAAAACCCTTTCTTTTAGTTTGGCTTCTGATAAATGAAGAAATCTTTTACACAGATATTTAAAACATTCACCATCTTTAGGCAAGGCTTTCACAAATTGTTTCATTAAGCCTAACTTGATGTGTAGTGGTGGTAGAAGAATCTTTTTTGGATCTACTAAAGATTTATGCAAAATGTTCTCGCCAGGTGTTAAAGTTTTTCTTACGGGCCATTGTTTTTTGGACCAATGTTGATCCCTTGCTCTGCTGCCCTATTCCCATATAAAACATGGAAACTTTGTAAATGCCTTTTGTTGGCCAAGGATCATGGAGACAACTTTTAAATCTCCACATAGCATCTAATCGTGAGCTGGTTAGTCAATTTTCTGTAAAATCATGTTAGGATTTTTGTAAGTTTCCTTCATATGGAATGAATGAGCAACAGGCAGTGAAGCATAAGTATTTCCGTTGTGTAACAGAACACCTTTTAAACTTCCTCCAATCTTCCTTCTTGTACTCAATGCCAAATTCGTTCATTAGACTACCAATATTATGGCAGTAAACCAAATCCTCTTCCTGCTTGAAAAACCGAGCAAACTGTTGATCTCTTGTTTTATAATGGTAAATAGATGTTCCAGATTCCAATAAATGTTTTTCTTTCAGCCTAGAACCAAGAAATTCTGCTTTTTCCTTAGTTAAACCCAAATCTCTCCCTAAATCATTTAGCTCAGCTTGTGTAAACAACTGTGGTTTTAAATTTTCTAGAGAACATTGAAACTCATTATCATCCGGTCGACTTTCATTAAATTCGGGACTGGACTGTAAAACGTCATCAATAGACTGAGGTGGCTCAGGGACAGGAAGTCCCGGTCCATGTCCTACCGGCCGATTAGCTGAAGTAAAGTTAGGATAGACAATTACTGTCTTATTTTTGGAGTTATATCCAGAAACATCAACGCTGGAAAAATAACAATCATTTGAATGATTTTCTTGCTCTCTCCATACAATGGATACTGCAAATCTAAAAGCTTTCTTTTCTTTCTTATACCATTTCTTAAGATCTTCGACACAAACATAACATACTTTATGAGGAGCCCAACATTTTTCTTGATTACCGATTGCTAAACCAAAATATGCAAAGTATATATATATATATATATATATATATATATATATATATATATATATATATATATATATATATATATATATATATATATATATACATATATATATATATATATATATATATATATATATATATATATATATATATATATATAATGTTTCTTTGATGTTTTTTAACTACAAACTCACCACATATATAACAAAAAGTGTTGGGAGAGTTTTTTACAACCACGATTAGCTATACTTTGAGTATGAATTAAAACACATGGGTTAAACACTGCAATGCGAAGTTATATTAACTGGAAGAGAACAAACAGCTGTGACATTTATCAGAACCGCCAACCTAATAACATTTGATTTTACTGCCAACCTTATAATATTCTGATTTTATTGCCAACCTAATAACATTCGAATAATAAAAAATAAACTTTTCACATTTTGAATATTAAAATGTGAAAAATTGGTGGGTGATACGACTTTTTTATTATTATTTTCGGACTCAGCACACCAAAAAAACATAGAAATCAGGTAAAATTATTAAAGAAGTTTTTTCATCGTTGGCCTGTGTTATTCTTTATTGGGATGCTTGAATTATCACCTTGCTTTTCATTCTCTAGCGCTTATTACAATATTTTACCAACTGTAATAGCTAGGGATATATACATATTTAAGGAAATGCAGCTATTCTTAAACTATCGCTGTTACCTAAAAAACAAACAAAAATTCCTAGGATGCAGTTAATCAATAATATAGTTTTTTTTCAACTAATTTTTTTTATCGTTCACCTCCCCGCCTGAAGAGGGATTTACCCTTTTTTCATATCCTAAACATATCGGCGAAGATGTAATATCCTTCAACGTTGTCCAAGTGCCGAAACATGCATCTTTGTATCCCACGCAACTTTTTTAAACAACGCGGATTGCATTTCTGCAATAACTACCACATATGTATTGACCAATTCGCTGATCTAAACCATAAAGAGGAATTGTTTTGCTCTAACTACTAACTTTGGTAAAGTTGGCCTGTGTTATTCTTTATTGGGATGCTTGAATTATCACCTCGCTTTTCTTTCTCTAGCGCTTATTACAATATTTTACCAACTGTAATAGCTAGGGATATATACATATTTAAGGAAATGCAGCTATTCTTAAACTATCGCTGTTACCTAAAAAACAAACAAAAATTCCTAGGATGCAGATAATCAATAATTTAGTTTTTTTCAACTAATTTTTTTATCGTTCACCTCCCCGCCTGAAGAGGGATTTACCCTTTTTTCATATCCTAAAAATATCGGCGAAGATGTAATATCCTTCAACGTTGTCCAAGTGCCGAAACATGCATTTTTGTATCCCACGCAACTTTTTTAAACAACGCGGATTGCATTTCGGCAACAACTACCACATATGTATTGACCAATTCGCTGATCTAAACCATAAAGAGGAATTGTTTTGCTCTAACTACTAACTTTTGGTAAATTTATTTTTGTTTTGCAAATAAATTTCATGTTTATCTATCGATGTTGCCTTAAACCACTAAAGCTTATAATGAGTCGGCATGTTTCTTTTTGAAATTAAAAGAGAGCAATAATCCCTATAAAACATATTTTTACGTTAATCGCTTAGTTTTTTCATTTTTGAGTACCCAAACTTAAGAAAAATAAATAAACAAAAAAAAAACAAACTTACGAAAAATACATAAAAAATAATTATTTCTCTGGGATACTTTTTTTTATATTTACAAGCACCAATTAGTCAAAAATGTTGCGTAATTGTAAAAGCCCTTTTAAAAATATGTAATATGATAATAATTACAGTTACATGCAATGACAACATTATTTCTTTTAAAGCATCCTCCGAAAATATAAAACACGCAGCTCACACAGAGTTGCATCATCAACGCATGCTTTTTAATTTATTTTACTAATAAAAAAATACGTACCTAATAACTTTCAAATATTAACGAAAATACATAAACGCGCACAAGAAGCTGTCCCAATGATATAACTGTATGATTAAAAAGTGACACAGTACTTGATTTTACATTTTTATGTATGTAAAATTATTTGTGCTCAAGTGCACCCTGTTATTTGACGTTGTATTTTAAGTAAACTTAACATTACTGCCCAACCAAAAATAAACATATTTTTGTTAAATCTTGACGCCATTTTTTACAAAAACTAAAACTACTTTTCTTTATTGGTCACTATTTTACAAAAGAATAAACATTTTAAATTTCCAAAATCCTAATCAAAATTAGTTGTAGAGTAGTTTTATTAGACTATACACGTTGTGAAATATTTTCAAAATAGAGTGAATCGAGGAGCACAGCACCGTCATTTTAAAAAACAAGAAATAATAATAAAAAGATTATAACAAAGCCAGATGCTCGAGACAGATATTATTGATAGAAAAAAAAGCCAAAAGAAGAGTTTCCATCAAATTATGTTCGTCCTATCAGTTAAGCTGTGTTAACGTCATGCCGTTGACATTATACTTAATAATATGATTACTAAAGATATGAAAAATTCCCCGATCGTAATGAGACCATGAAAGTTAATAGACACGCATTTTTATTTGAAGGGCATGCATCGAAGTCGATTCTGGTGAGCTGCGCATTCTTTATATTTTTGTTCTGTGCTCTAGAAGATACAGTGTTGCTATGGCATAGAATTTTTTAATTTTATTTATTATTATTTATATATTTTTAAATATACGAAAAGAAGAGTTTCTATCAAATTATGTTCGTCCTAACAGTTAAGCTGTGTTAACGTCATGCCGTTGACATTATACTTAACAATAGGATTACTAAAGATGTGAAAAATTCCCCGATCATAATGAGACCATGAAAGTTAATAGACACGCATTTTTATTTGAAGGGCATGCATCGAAGTCGATTCTGGGTGAGCTGCGCATTCTTTATATTTTTGTTCTGTGCTTTAGAAGATACAGTATTGCTATGGCATAGAATTTTTTAATTTTATTTATTATTATATTATATATTTTTAAATAGGATTTTACAGTAAAATTATTCTACATTTTTGAATAGTCAGTATTTCTAAAAACTTCACAATTTGTAAAATAGTGTAATCATTATTTTTTTATGTATTTTTTGTATGTTTATATATTTTTTTGAGCTTGGACCCTGAAAAATGAAAAAACCAAGGGACCACCCTAAAAATATTTTTTATAAGAATTTACCGATCCCTTTCAATTAAAAAAAAAACATGCCTACTTATAAGTCGTAACTTATTTAAATTAAGGTGCAAATAAAAATAGAAAAGTTAGCGTGGTAAATGAGATTAAAAGAGAGCCATAAGTTAGTGGTTAGAACAGAAAAATTCGACTTATGAATGGTAATGACGACGTAAAGATAATTGTTTAATACTAGACAAATAGCACAAACAACTAAGATAAGTTATAACTATATAGTTCCCAAAACAGAAATAAAAAAAATTGTTTAAATTCAGGTCATTACAATTTTTTTACCTATTCCACTATCTTAACCTTAAAATTTTTTGCGTAAAAACTAGTCTCCTTAACCAATATTGTCCACCTACCTACCAACGCCTTTCAAAATTTTGCCACAAACTTTGAAAAATTATATTTCTGTTGTAAATATAAAAAAAACAAAATTTCAATATTGAGATGATCATAATTTTAAAATGATGGATTTAAATTTAAAAGATTATGAAGCTACACGTAGATAAAAAATGACCTTGAGTACAGTGAGATACTACTTTACCATTTAAGTTTTGTGACTCAGCAGCACTAGAAAAAAGTTCTTCATATAACTTTTTTGAACAAGTTGACGTATTCATGTTCCATATTGTCTTGTCAACAGGAGTGGAAAGTTTTCAACATCCGGTATAAAAAATAAATCTATTGGTAACGTGTCTAATAGCCCCATTACTAGTAAGTTTTTTAATTTTTATTCATTTTTAGGCCTTCTAAATAGATTAGCAGAAAGTAACATGCACAGTATAGCAGGTCAAATTGAAAGTCTTTACATGAATAATAGTCGTAATGATATGAATGAAACTCTAAATGGACTTGTTATTGAATCGTTAATTAGCACAGTATTAACACCAGAAAGGTTACTTATGGAGCATGTAGTCCTTGTTGCCATATTACATGCAAATGTCGGCACTGAAGTTGGTGAGTAGTTTTTTTAATTTAAAAAAGGTACTATTTTTAATCCGTGCTTATTTATAGTTATTATATTTTGTAAATGTAATATTTTTTTTTAGATAAAATTTCTACAGAAGCATAAAAAGTAACAAACTAAACTTGTTTTCTTTTAACTTATTAATTTACCTATATACAAACTTTGTGAATGTTCTGAAATGAAGAAATTCAGATTCTTGTCTGAAGCGACTATCTGAGCTTAATTCGCAGTGAGGTGAGGAATGATAAACGCTAGGATAGATGGTTAAGATGTTGGGGCGAAGTTTATTTTCTATCAGGCGGCCCGTGGGTCGTCATAGGAAAAATATATTAACGAGAACGCAAAAGAATATTTCTTCTAAGAGAGGCTGTTTCAGTATTCTCAAACTTCTTTTTTAACTGTAGAAAATATAAGTGTTTGCGCATTAATGTCAGTGTGCAAAGTGCCCTTTTTTTAATTAACGGTATTTTTTCAACGTTACCATGACAGCGTGCGCGAAAGATTTTGCGCCTTTATTTAAATTATTTAGCACACATAACCAAAATTACTGTGATCTCTATATTAAAATTACTATTTCTAGTGTTCCGTATGGAACACTTATGGAATCACTTCAGAATCTGTCTGTTTGTCACACCCGATTTTCTCCGAAACCGAATTGATGTCCAATCAGAGCCATGTAGTTTTGAAAGTTAAATTTGACGTAAGCAGTTAGTTTTGGGAAGAGAAATCGCAAGTGAAAAAAAATTTTGCAAAGTCAGAGGGGTGACAAATGAAAGCTTAAAACACAAATTCAAAAATATATATGATGTTATGCTTGCGCACACTTTTCTTTGTATTATTTTTAAAAAAATGGCCAAAAAATCACTGTCCCCCCCCCCTATCTCGAAAAGAACTGATCAAAAAATTTTGAAAAAATTCTGGAATATTCTTTATAAAGTGCAGATTGAACGAAATTTTACGAGCGTATTGCGTTTAATAATTTATCTGGTATAAAAAAACTATTTGGCTTGAAAATATGGTGGTAATATACTTTTTAGTATAGCACCAGCCACCAGTGAGGCCAACGGATAGATACCGGACAAAATAATCTTATTTTATTTGTTTGTAATTAAATATTTAGGTAGTAAATATTTGTTTTACACTTTTATTACTAGATTCTGGATTGAGATAGATCGATTTATAAGATATATAATTATCAGGGAGCTAAAATGCTATAACTAATATACATTATTGACTAAGAAAAAACGTGAAAATTCATATTAAATCTTAAGATATATACATGTCGGGAACCAAATTAACTTAGCCTAGGTATGGATTTTGTTTTATTTTTAAAAGCAATCACGGAACACTAATTGCGCAAGTTCGACTTGCACTTGGCCAGTTTTTTTTTTAATTATTATTATTATTTACAACATGAATATTAATTGTACACCAATATTTCTTACTGAACTCGCTAACGCAGCTCGAGATGTAGAAGTTAAACAGTCCTTTATTTTTGAAGTAGATAAGACCACATTTGAATTTGAAACTTCACAGTTTAAAATTCCATATTAGATTTTAGTTGTATCGATTGAATCCTAAGCCCATCCTTCAGCAACAGTCGAAGATTTTCATCCTTAGAGGCGCTTCAGATGAGATATATCGCCCTCTTCATGGGCACGCAGTATGGCTGACGCTCTCCGAAGGCAGTGGCCAGTTCAGCTTTCGAAATTTGGTTACTTCAGATACTTTGCTATTAGCCTAGACATTGCTGTAATTAAATTAATTTCAACAACTTAGTTAAGGCATTTTTATTTTTATATTTCAAAAACAAACGTCGGCTAGTCGTATGATTTGGATCAATTGGAAAATGTTAAAATGCGCTGTCTTTTAGTTTTTTATATTCTTTCACAGTTAAATTAGAGTCCTTGCCTGCTATGTCATCGACAGTTTTTTGTGTTCTTCACCGCGACAATCACCCAAAATACCCATAATTAGATTTTTCTAATTTATACTATTTAAGGGCTATCAGTAATATTTCTTTAAATTACAACCCACTATTAATTTTTTTAAGCATTTTGATTCATCTTGATTTTAGCACATTATCCTGAATTCATCTACCCTAGACAGGAAGGATAAATCTTTAAAAAAAATGGTTTATAGATGAAGAGTATTTAATATAGACAGAAATAATTTAATTCATTAAAATCTAAATCGTATATCTTTCCATTATAAAAAGGATTTGATTCGATAAAACAGCGCGCTTTGTGGATGAGAATAATCGCTACGACAATCAAACCGATTAACGAAACTCACACATCACGTCCAACGTAAATACTTTACTTTTTTAGGGGCCAATTTCTTACAGACAATTGTACGAAAATTCGATCACTTTTCAACAGCAACCAAAAGCGTCGAAGATAAGTCTTTAGATAACACTGTGAATATTCTCGCTCAACTTTACAATTTTAAAGTATTCGATGCCAAACTACTATACGAAATTTTACAAAGATTGGCCGAGGATTTCGACGAAAAAAATGTGGAATGTATATTACACATCTTAAGGAGTGTAGGATTTGGTTTGAGAAAGGATGATCCAATAGCTCTTAAGCATTTAATTTTGGAGTTGCAGAAACAAGCTGCTGGTGTCAGCGAGGGAACAGTAAGTAAGTAAGTATACCTGTAAGTTATCTGGAGTTACGTCATAAAGTTTTGGATTTGTACAGTTTTAGTTAATGGTTAAATAGGATGAAGAAATTCATTAGTAAAGAGAAAATGCTCCTAAAGCCATTTTCGTTCTCAACTACGTAAATAAATAGAACTTGTCTTTTTTGTATCAAATTTTGTTTTAATAAATTTATTTTACGGTAATTAACAGGGAAAATAGCATGATAAAGTTCCCGGGATCGAAAAATTCCGGAGGCAAAATAACTCCTTTTTAGATCTTCAGGAGGGAGCTAGTTCGGGAGCGGAGAACGAAATTTTAAAATAGTATTTTTGCAATACTAGGTCTTTGCGAAACTAAGGTCAGTTTATTGACCGCCACAGTCAACTTTCTCTATTCTGTGTATGACTTCTATTTATGGTTTGGTCATTTCAACAGAAGCGATCTCTCAACAAGAGGCTCTGGAACCCCGAAACTTTGATATCGTGTGGTTCAAAATACCAACTCAACAAACCACAAGATTCATCTGCCGCTTTTCCACACCACCAAATGATACGAACTTTAGAACACTTTTCGCTTCTCTTACAAACACCCTCATCATTTACAGAGTAATTATCCTATCAGTCTCTTCGGATTATAGTAATTTCATACATTAAGAATGAATCAGATCGCGTTTCGAGACTTCTACGACAGAATAGAATAATAACACGATTCTCTACTTGCCCTAAACCCTCAGATTTGCCAAAGATAAGATTTCTCTTGGAAATTCAGGAGTCTATAGTATCTCATCTTACTGTAGCAAGTATACTATACCTGGGAAACAAGCAGAGAAATATGTACTCGAATTAAAGAGAATCATAGGGCAGTACGTCTTCGTAACATTTCCACTTCAACACTTGCAGAACACCAGCATAGAACATGACACCAGATTATCTTTGACCAATCGAAGATTCCTGCAATAAATTCCTTTTTTTATCCTAAGAAAATTCAGGAGTCCATCAAAATATATTTACTTCCCAACCACTTAATCATTACACTGGTCTTAGCCTGGATCTGGAAGCAGATCATTCATGAAGCTCCCCCTCTGGTCCACTAGTATAAAAAGGCAGATGTAAGCGGAATTAAATCAGTTTCATGCTAGATTCCGAAGAAGTTCTCGGAAGGAGCTCTAAAGACGCCGATAGGATCGGCGAAATTTCGGCATCACTTTTTCAATCGGCCCAGGAGAAATCCAGAAGAATTGTACCTACCTGTTGGTTTTGTTCTATTATTATTATTTTATTATATTATTAAACTGGTTAGAGCCAATCAAATCGGAAAAACCCATTTCAATAAATTCCTTCAATTATAGTAGCTTTAAATTATTATAGGCATCCCATTATTTTATACTTTCATTTTTCTATTTTTAGTTCAAGAGTCAAGTTCTTGTTAGATATTCTGATGGCTATAAAAAACAACAATGTTACGAAAATACCGAATTATGACACGACTTATTCTGAACATTTGAAGAAAATCTTGAAAGGATTTATAAGGAAAGGAAATTATATTACGCCATTAAATATATCATTGGAAGATTTACTTAAAGGTAAAATAATTTTTAATTTACATTTTAATATATAAATAATATTAACTTTAAATTTGATACTAAATAGTTGGATTTATCAAAAATTGTTAGTTTATTCCTAGGACTTCCGCAACAAATATAAATTATCAACAAAAATTAGGATAAGCTGGCGTTTTCCCATTTTACTAAAAACATTGCCATTTTTCTTTTTATTGTAAAGTCCACACAAAGTACCAATTCAGCGTCGAATTTAGCTCATTTTCTTATTTAACAAGATAGAAAAAGTGAATAATGCCAATGTAATGGTACAAAATATATCAACCCCCGATCCAAACTGGAAGTTTTTTTACTTGAAGTAATATAAGTATACCAAATTGAAATCAATATATCCTTTGGCTAGGGAAGTAGCGCAGTAGCAGACAGACAAACCGACGGAAGTAGTAAAGTAAGAGTTTCAAAATTGGAGAAACGTAAAGAAATGTACAAACTCTCCAATGTTGCGAGTGCAATATTTTCATTAATGAAAATCATACCAATGTGAAAAATGACCTTTTTGGCACTTACTGCTTATTTTCTAGTCATTGAGAAACTCTTCCCAAGCCGATTTGATTGGGCGTGCACGATGTTTGTTGTTCTACTTGGACACGATTTAAAAACTCCGTCTTGTAGAAATTGAGTATGGGATTCTCGAATTATCTCGGAATAATTATTTGGGCATCTAAATTTATCATGCTTGGCTTACCACTTAACAACTGTAATTTCTTTCCTATATTATTTTTTTACGGTTTTTTTACTTGATTTATAATCTTTATATTATATTCCTTAATATAAATATATAAAAAAATATGTGTTGTCGTAAAAAGCGACTCTTGCCGCAGCAGATATACAATTAGCGACAAGTTTCGTTTTGACATAAAAATTGCTCAGTCATAATTTATTTATTTATTTTAACGCATTTAAATCAGTCTCGTAGTTTTCGAGATTAGTCTCAACTTACAAATTGATTACCGAAAATTTTGAAAGTAATTTATTTGTATATTCGGGCTTAACTTGAAAGTTAGCCACTCTTCATATTCCTCTTACTTAGGGGCCTATTAGAAATATTCCATAACACCAAAAGATTTTTTCAAAAATTTAACTATTGACATAGGAGATGATTTTATAGCTTTTGAAAACATTTTAGAAGATACGGGATCGCCAGATCATTTCATAGTCGATGGATAAAGTATGAAATACAAATCAGTAACTCTACATCTGCTTGTACAGGATGGTCCAAATTTGTCACTTTTAAAGGTAAATCCCTTTATCTAAAGGAGATAGACGAAAACTGATGTCGATGTCTGAGGCTCAATTTTTATGATAAACTCAATGGTGGAGTGGCATATCAATATCTAGTACCGTTTCAGATATACAGGGTATTTTTCAAAAATCTGCATTTTTGGAAAAATGTTTGTATTGAAAATTTTTGATTTCTGTAAAAACATTCTGAAAGCGCTTTTTCACGTGGATTTCAACAGTGTAAGTTACATTTTTTTACAACTAATATTTTGATAGTTATTAACGCAAAAATATATTTTTTAAAAGAGATGCCCTGTATATTTTTCCTTATCCGAATACAGCTTTAAATTACCATTCTAAAAATATTGTACACTTTATATTTTGCTTAAATCTACTTCAAAATATAAAGGTTTTCAGTTTTTACGGCGCGAGTTTTAAATGCACATTTTGTGAAGTAGGCTTTGGACGGAGCGGCAATATCAATTGTTTACCGATAGCAGTCAAATCGTAAAAAAAAATTCCCAGAAGTAACTCTAAGAGTCATAACTACAATGAAACTTACTAAATGCTATAGTACTTTAAACTATGTAGAAAATAAAACAAAACTTCAATAAAACAATTTATTCTGAGTAGAGCAAACTTAAACAAAACAATTTTCTATAAGAGATGTTCGAAATGTCGGCCAGTTTCATTTACACATAGGCGGCACCTTTTTTGGACACTTCTTACCGAGTTGATTAGTTCAAGAGGAGTGACAGCTGCAAAGCTTTGTATCACTGCGACTTCTAACTCTTGCCTGCTGTTTGTCGGCAATTTAAAAATTAGGTCTTTCAATCTTCCCCAGAGAAAGAAGTCCATAGGTGTTAAATCCGGTGACCTTGCCGACCAACGGTTCGGAACGTGGTTGGCTATCCAGCTATTGTCGAAATTGGCCCATAAAAAATTACTGATAACTGCAACGTTATAAGTCGTGCATCGTGTTAACAAAAAATATATTTCTAAGGTCCATTAACGGCAGTTCATCAACAAGAGGTTCTATTTGCTGCTTTAAAATTTCTAAATATCTCTAAGAGGTGAGTGTTCCTTCGTAAATAAATGGACCTATAACTCTGCTTCTAAAAAGCCCACACATTAAATCGAAATCTGTCTTGATTTCTTTGCTCCACAACTAAATGAGGATTTTCTTGAGCCCACGTATAAGAATTGTAACGGTTAAAAATACCTGCATTGCTTACATAAGCTTCGTCTGTCCAAATGCAATTTAATGAAAAATTCGGAACATGGTTACAATTCTCCAGAAACTATTAGCAAAAATCCATACGTCGTTGAAAATCTCCGTCTCTAAGGTCATGAACTTTTCTTGTCCTATATGTCCTGAATTGATGCTTTTTCAAAGTACAACTTACGTTAGTTCTTGGTAGTCCAGTGGATTCTTTTAACTGTCGGGTTGAAGTGTTGGGATTATTTCCGATAATTCTTAAAACTACTATTTTTTCTAACTCCTTATCCCTGTTTGATGCATAATTTTTGGGTCGTTTCTTTTCAAACTGGCCACTATTAACTAGGTTATGTCGCAATCGAGCGAATATATCCTTAAAGGGTTGACACCTCTCTGGATACCGTTCGTGGTACAAATTACTTGCCGCTTCCGCTTGGTAATTTAAAGCTCTATTCGAATAAGGAAAAATATACAGGGTATCTCATTTAAAAAATATATTTTTGCGTTAATAACTATTAAAATATTGGTTGTAAACAAATGTAACTTACACTGTTGAAATCCACGTGAAAAAAGTGCTTTGAGAATTTTTTTACAGAAATCAAAAATTTTCAACAGGAAAAGAATTACAAACATTTTTTCCAAAATGCAGATTTTTTAAAAACAACCTGTATATCTGAAACGGTACTGGATATCGATATGCGGTTTTCACCATTGAGTTTATCATAAAAATTGAGCCTGAGACACCGACATTAGTTTCCGTCTATCTCCTTTAGATAAAGGGGTTTACCTTTAAAAATGTCCAATTTGGACCACCCTGTACATTTGGATTTCAGAATCAGATCTTAGATTTCTGGACATTTTTTGTGTAGCTTACCCGATACCTACATTTATTTGTCTGTAAGATATTCACATGTAAAAATTGACATATTTTATACCTTTATAGGTTGGCACATTCTTATCTTAGTTTTCCATTCTTTATCCGAAAATGTCAACTTCTTTAACCAGAAGTGACCAGAACGAGGAATTTTTCACTTGACCAATTCACATTTTTGGATAAATGCACTGTTTAGAAATTATAGCCTGCCAAAGAAAAAGTCATTTTTTGGTGGATATCGTAAAAATGGTTGAATATGCACGGTGTGCCTGAAACAGGTTTTAATGACTTCGGCGACCCTTCCAGATTTTCCGATGCTATTCGATGAGTGCAGTAGTAATACAGAGCATGTGTGAACAAAAAGTGCATTTAAAAATTAAAAATGGAAAATTTCGAAATGAACATAACTTTCTACATTAATAATACCCATTGAATTTATTTAAAAATATTTACATCATATTTATGTGATATTAGTGCAACTGTCTATAATAGTATACGCATTAATTTGAGACGTGGTAGAAGTCTATTACTGCTCTAGAACCAAAATTATGGTAATTTTAAGATTTTTTTAGGTCCAAGATCTGTGAAAACATATTTTCGTATTTTTAAAAAAATTTCATAATTTTAGTTCTAGATTATCTAGAAATTTCTTTAAAAAATGATATTGAAGGGTTTAACTTCTAGTTTCATAATTTAGGATGAACATGTTTTCTCATCGAGGTATAATTTTGGTAATTACGTTAAAATAATAATTTGATTTATCTTTAGTACAACATTTAATCGCTTCCCTCTTTTTTGAGATAAAGAAGTAGCTACTTCAGATGGTTTTCTGTCAACACATTTTTCTTTATGTTTTGCAAGAAGCAAAACACTACTTAAATTTCCATTAAATTTTTATTTTTAACACCATGACATGTTTCGCTGTACGACAGCTTCTTTAGATAGTTTCTTACACACAACACACCCTCTGAAGAAGCTGTCGTACAGCGAAACATGGCATGCTGTTAAAAATAAAAATTTAGTGGAAATTTAAGTAGTGTTTTACTTCTTGCAAAACTTCTAGTTATGGATTTCCACCATGTATCGGCTGAATCAATTTAAATTTTTCTTTCTTAATATTTTTTAATAAATCACATACTAAATATTCTTTTTCTTTTGAAAGCAGAGTATCACATATTTTTTTAAATTTTCGAATTTATTTAAGCGGCAGCAAAAATGAGATTTTCCCCATGTCAATTCCATAGTACATTTTGGACAATACCTTGCAACTATTTCTTATTTCCACTCTAGATTCACTATTTAAAAAATTAATATGTCCTGGTTTTCGCGCTAAATCACACAAACTGCATTCACATAATTTTTCTTCTCGAGACCTCATATTTCTATGCAATGCTTTAAATGTTGAATAATCGGGTAACTCAATGCATTTAATTGTTCCATTTTTTAACAACATCATAAACTAAAATTTCAGAAGAAGTGCACATTACTGTGGGAGGACGTTTATCGTCTAAGTCCAAATTTATGATTTTAAAAATATTATCTTTTAAAGCTCCAGCAATTTTATTCATATTTTTTTTCAAACATAATAAACAAAATTTTTCTTGATTTTCTTCATGAGTAAGGGCATCTTTTCGTTTTTTAAACATTTTGTTGAATTAAATAATAATATACTAAGGCAAAGAAATTGACAACTGTTATGTTATTGTCTACAACATTATACCTAGCCAACTTAAATTCAACTAATAACATTATTGACCTCACTTAAACTAGAATCTATCATATATCTATCACATGCACAGTTATACAATGTCGAGAAAATTAACTTCGATTTTTGACCTGGAATTTTAAAAAATCTTAAAATAACCACCAAAGAGTTTTTCTATCACGTCTCAAATTAATGGTTTTCACGTATACTATTATAGACAGTTGCAATAATAACAGATAAATATGATGTAAATATCTTTTAGATAAATTCAATGAGCATTATTAATGTAGAAAAAGATGTTTATTTTTTCAAAAGGGCTAGGCAATAAATTTTAAGATTGCTCAGACATGCTCTGTATTACTGCATAAATCGATACCGTCGGAAAATTTGGAGTGATCGCCGAAGTCATTAAAACCTGTTTCAGACATACCGTGTATGGCGTAGATATCCAAAAAATCTCCAGCATATGTAATTAGGGCTGGGATTCTGTAACAAACAAAAGAAAAGAGATCCCTTTTTTTGTATCTACTTCCGAAGTCAAAAGGAATGCCACTTTGCCGTTTATCTTGGTTCTTCACAAGTTGAAATAGCATTTACTTTTTCAAGTAAGAATTGTCATTTTGTGGTATATTGTAATCCAATCGGCTTTTTTATTTTATTATTAATTTTTTTGAATGAATAGTATGAAATATTCTTAATATACTCGTAGATAAGAATCCGAGTATAACTGAAATGTAACGATGTGAAAAGAAATATGTAATAAAAGATAAAATTTCAAAGGCATAAGAAACAATTCTCTTTCTTTTTCTTACAGAGTAAAAAGCCCAGATAATCCATTTGAAATCCCAGAGTTGTCAGTGATTACGATATAATTTCACAACTCACTGGCACTCAAGTTTTATCCCTCTGAGCATAACCAAATTTTGTTCAGCACAGTCTATATAACATAACTAATAGGTAAATAAATGAAGTAGTTTTCAAAAACTTCTTCATTTATCTTCCATAATTGCAGTTTATTGTATATTTTTAAGCTGATGAAAGGGGTAAATGGTGGGTAATTGGATCTGCCTGGACCGGAAATATAGAGAAGGCTGAAAAGGGGGAAACATCCGTAAAATCAGATGTTTTCTCTCAAAAACTGTTAGATTTAGCCCGCAAACAGAGAATGAATACGGATACGAGAAGAGATATATTTTGTATTATCATGTCAGCTGAGGTAAGTCACTAGTAGATGCTCGAGATTTTAAAATACCCTTAAAAGTTTCTTTTAATAAACTTAATTATTTGGCCTTCTGTGTTTATTTAATACTTAAATACTTTTTTGCAAAAAAGTAATTAGAAAATCTCAACATAGTTTTACCAAGACACTATTCCAATATTCAATTGATATAGCCTTCCTTCCAGAGTAGTGCAGTTTAGTAATAGATGTCGCGCTAATATAGCACATCCGTGTAAGGTTTAATTTGTGATTTCTTGTACCTCCTTCATCAGGAATTCTGGAAAATCTCATTCCTTAGCAATAAACAGGACTGGGTTTTCCACAAACTACAACCTGCAGCATTTCGCCAATGCGAATGACTAGACTTGCAAGTGCCCCGCTCCTATATTTTAAAGAGTTTTCTGTAGCGCGGGTGCCTTAAATATAACTCTTTATTTTTGTGTATGAATGAATACAATTTTTCAATACAAAAACCACAGTATATTTATTTCTCTGGCAATAAGGAGAAACTCACGATAACTTGAACATATGAATTAATTAATTTCTTCCCCAAATTTCCCATTAGGTTTATATCCTACATCTATTTATTCATTTACACAAAATATACAGGGTGTTCCATTAAAAATAAGGCTGACACTTAAATTTCATACTAGACATATAATAAAACTTGTCGGACGAAAACAAAAATTAGTGTTTTAGTGCACTTCCTGTATTTTCATTAATTGATTTATTTTCTTTACAAACGTTTCAAAGTTCTTTTTCTACATAAAAAGCAATGAATCCAGCAGTCAACCAACACGTGGTGGCCGCTGGCTTTATTCTTTTTTATACCGAGGTAATTTTTTTAAGGAAAGATAAGAAATCATGGCAACGAAAAGTATAAGCGTTCTATATTGTTTTTTTTTTAGGATTACTTGGACGCTTTTGAAAAATTGCTGCGTTTAGGTTTAAAAAATCAACAGGAAAGAGAGATTCTCCATGTAATTTTACACTGTTGCTTACAAGAAAAAGTTTATAATGCATACTATGCTGTATTAGCACAGAAGTTCTGTGAATATGATAGAAAATTTCAGGTAAGAACTAATTATATTCGGTTTCACAATTTTACAGTGTATTCATTAAACGTACTTTTTTTTATTGTTCACCTCCCCGCCTGAGTAGGGATTGTATCATTTTTCATATCCTGAGGATACCGGCGGAGATGTCGTAATGTACTACACGGGATACAGTAAATTCGGGACTAGTCAGCGGGACGCAACGTTGGCAACGATTACGTTCTGCAGTTATCTTGATTGACTACCCATCTATTTGCATCTCAGGATTTGTCCTATGTCATTTTGGCAGGCACAGAAGCTTACATCTCTTTTTCGAAGAAATGACCCTAGCGCAAGCCTTGGTTCTAGCGAAAGTGGAAATAAGCTGTTGTTATTAAACGCCTTACCTACCGATAATGGCGTGAAAACCCTAACGTTATAAATCGTCACATCATCGTTCGTATGTCATACCAACACAGCTAGATAATGCTATTATAACAACAGTTTAGAATTCCTTATTAACTGAACTCTTCGTTTTACACTGTCAATTTTCTAGCAAAACAACACCCTCTATTGTCAATATACAGTCAAAGATGCTCGATATTATCTTAGTACAAGTCATAAAACGTATTTTGATGGGCCTAGACACCACAAGACCTTTTGGTGCTGATGAGATACCTGTCATACTACTCAAAAAATGCGCGGGTGAAGTAACACCAGTTCTTTGTAGACTTTTCAACCTATCCTACTGAAAGCAGTTCAGCTGATACCCAAAAAAAGACAAGAAGTTATTGCCAACCAATTACCGACTTTTCAGTAATATCGAAAGTTATGAAAAAACTTAGCAGTCAGCATCCTTTCAAATATTTGGAGGAATTCAGTATTATGAGCGACCATTAATATGGTTTTCGTTAACAAAGTTCAACATCTAGCTTAGGTCACGCATGTTTGGAACAAAGCATTTGGACATTTTGGAGAATCTGGAGAAATCGCACTTGATATATCCAAGACATTCGACCATGTTTAGTATGACAGATTTTTAGCCAAGCTGCGCTCTCATAGTATCTTTGAAAAGTTTTGCTTATGACTTTCGTGTTAGGTTCTTTACGAGTGAGGTGCTCCAAGAGTTCATACTGTCTCAAACTCTCTTTCTCTTTTATATTAACGATGTGTTGGAAAGAACCAGGAGTTCAATCTACAGCTTTGCCGATGAGAGTACGTTCGTTTTTTTTCATTTACTTAGAACGTTTGAACATCACCTATTTTACAAATATACGCGGACAGCAAGAGGTTGTTTAACTTAACAGAAATCTCGACCTGGAGTGAAAGCAACCACGCAGAATTTTACGCTGCAAAAACCCAGGCAGAACATGCATAGCGCAGAACTTGTCAAAAGTGGCAGAATTATTTTATATTAAAAAGCAGTACACCCTATAACAACCTTTAATCTTATGCAAAAACCAAATTTAACCAAGGACGGAATACTGAAAAATACACTTTACTTTGCCTATGGCCTACTTTTTAGGGGAAAAGTAGAAAATTACTGGTTACTGGCATTTTTCTGGATATTGAGATCGTTTACTCTGTTGAATGATTTTAAAAAACCTAGCCTATATAGGCCGGTAGCTTTTAAAACTAAACCACTGCTCCATAATTCTTTACTGTTTTTTGTTAATTATTCTCCATATATTGATCTATTAATATTGTTATTGTTTATTTTCAGATGACTATAAAATATTCTGTTTGGGATAAACTTAAGACTCTGAACAACCATTCAGGAAAACAAATATCAAATTTAGCGAAATTATTGACTCACTTGTTTATTGAAAAAGGATTGCCTATATCAACACTTAAGGTAAATTTTTATTTGAACTAATTTTTTTCAATATTGCCTATTATTATATTTTAAAATGTATCTATCTATAATATATAGAAAATGCAACGTTTCTCTGTCTGTCTGTCTGTGGGCTTATCACTCGAGAACCACTTACCCGATTTACGTGTTTTTTTTTTTAATTTGTACATATGTTCGCTGTCCAGATTATAGGATATATTTTATTACATTAGATAACATAAGGAAAAAGCAGTGATGATAATAGTGAATCAAGTCGGAAAAAAGTTTGCCGCTAGCGCGCTCTCTTGCAATACGCTGCCTAAATCGTTAAATATTGAACAATATCATGTAGCAAAGAATATAATATATATAAAATGCAACCTCTCTGTCTGTCTGTCCGTCCGTTAGCACGCTTATCACTCGAGAACTACTTATCCGATTTACATGTTTTTTTTTAAAAATTAGTATATATGTTCTCTGGCCAGGTGATAGAATATATTTTATTATGTTAGCTAACAGAGAATATGCAGTGAAGATAATAGCCATTGCCAAGTTTCATTGCAAAATTTATTTAGTTTTCTTGATTATTAACTATAAATACAAATTATGTTATTACAGTTGGCGCTATTTCCCATGTCACTTGTTCTAGTTTGTTTGCTTTACTTCACCAACGTATTTGACAAGAGGTACAAGTTGTCCCCTTAATCCATGAAAATTTATTTTCTGTGAAGTGTTTCACTGGATCGAAGCGTGTCTGTGTATGCGAGAGTTTTACAAAACACAATAATTCCGTGATTATCGCGCAGCGAAAATTTAACGTTCAATAACTTTGAGTATTTAACCGATCAAAAAATGGACGTAGAAGTTTCAACACCGTTTAATTTCGGATGAGATACATTTCCACCGTAACAACCATATTAATAAACTGCTGTTATCGGAGATCGACAGAACCAAAATTAAGGCTATTTCATTCTCCTAAAATAACAGTATCAGCCGGAATATCGACACGTACTTCTTTGAAGATGACAGAGATAGCACAACTGTTAATTCAGACCGATATATTGAATGAGACAGATCTTGTTCATACCTGCATTATAAAATTTTGATGATTATAACCATTGAATCTGGTTACAACGTGATGGGATATCACACACTTCAAAAACCCATCTTTAGCATTCATTCCAGAAATTTTCTCGTATAAATTTATTTTCAAAAGGGTTGGCATAAGTTGGTCTCCTTGTTCACAACACAATTAAAATATATTCGGCAACGATCACGGAAATGACGTGTAGCGCAGTGATCAATAATTACACCGATGGGTTGAAACAAACCATTCTCATTGTTCAGATTACTATATTTTTAAGAAATAATTGTCCAACGATTGTAGTTTGGCATACGATAAAGATATTTTCATTTATCACTTAGTTATAATATTTAAAATTATTTTAAAATTAATCTTTGTTATGAAACACTTTCTATCCTATATCATATCTATATATTCTTGGTACCTATTTACCAGTCAATTTTTAGGTGTTCCAATAGGACATTAACCGAGTAAAGAATTACATTTGATTTGTGTATTACTACTCTGACATTACAATTTGAATCTGCGTAGGCCACATTATGTTTCCACAAAAATTGAAAAAAAAAATGACTGGAATGACTCCTAACAAGATAAAGTAATCCTAATGAATGAAATTATTCAACAGAGAAAACTGTATATTTTCTTGGCAAATAGCCTTTCCGTGAAGCCTTTATTTGAAAAATTCTTGTATAGTATTTGAAACTCTTATTGACAATCTACAAAATTTGACGTGTATTTAGTTATTTTTACTTGGTCTCAATATTTTAATTTTTGCTTTTGATAACATTCCCTGTTTGAAAAAAATCACCCACCGAAATTTTCGCATTTCTTTTCGTTTCAGGGTCCTCAAACCAAAAACATGTTTTGAGTTTCCCTCGGTCTATCTGTCTGTTAGTATGCTAACTCTCGAATAAAGTGGCATATCGATATCAAATTTTGTACATATAACTGAAATAAAAAAAGTTTTTGAGTGATGTCGCTTCAAGGCAAGGGGAGTAAAAGAGAGGAGGTCAATACATTTTGCATATTTCCAATAGTATATAAGAATTCTTCTTGGTTTTTAGTTAAAATAATGAACAATGTTAAGCATAATTATTATATATAGTACGGGTCCGGAAAGAAAGTAAAACGGAGCTTCAAAAATATTGTTACACGTTCTGTAGAGGTTTCTTAAGCTCGAAGAATCGGAAAATTATGTTGTATTTTCATTATATTTAATTTTAACAGAGCCCTACCTCCGCTTAATTTCTTCATATCTCACCATAAAGTTCACAATCCGGGACATTTTTTCAATAAAATGCCCAGATATTGATAGCAGTGCCACAACAGGGAATTTTTTATAAACTTATTTGGTTTTTCGAGAACCGATTAGGATACACAAATAGATCATATCTGCTGTGGACTTAGTAAAGTCTATTATGCTCGACTGATACTAAACAGGCTACTTGTTAACATACTTCTGAGCGTCTACCGTGCTGTGGCATATCGTTACCCCTTCACATACTTAAGGGTCAAATGTAAGCAAATGTAAACAAACTTGACACATGTCGAGAGATATTTAGAAAAATAAACTATTTACTGTCACCTATTTATATATACAGGGTGTCCCAAAAACCAACGTATTTCCTGCCAGAGCTGCTAGGCCAGCTCATAACTCACCAGAATATGTAAATATGACGTTAGGGAAAAATCGTTAGATTTCGAGGTCAAAGTTACCTAATTAAAAAGTTTTTACTCATGTTACTTGCAAAAATGTTTTTCCCCCAGCTTAGCACAATTAATTTCATTTCGAACTGTGATCAACAGTAGGATTATTCAGAATTACGTAACAATAATCTTAGAATACGGAAATCTGTAGTTATGGCACTCGATAAACTGACCTAAGGTGTAGATTTTCACCAAATTCATAAAAGTGTCAATATCTGGAAATCTAAGCATTTTTCACTAATGTTACTGATGAGTTACGAGCTGGCGTATCAGCCTCGAAGGCTGATACGCCATACATTGGTATTTGGGACACCCGGTATATATGTATATATATATATATATATATATATATATATATATATATATATATATATATATATATACATATATACATATACATACGAGAACAAAAATCGTATCAAATAGAATCTACAGAATCACAACTGAAGCTTGGAATATTTCTGCTCTTGTAATACC